>OX637591.1:14560800-15160800 GCA_951800085.1 Comarum palustre | reverse complement strand
TTACTGTTGGAGATGAATTTGGAGTTTGAAATTGAGATTAATTCACAGATCAAGGCGAGCCAGGAGTTGGATTCGCATACCAAGTCCAGACCGGAATTGGAATTGCATCATATTTTCGAGAGGATTAGAGGCCGCCCTGAGGTTTCGGGTATGCCAAGCAGGTGAAAACTCACTTTCTTCTGTTCTTTTTTTTCTTTGGGTTGTATGAGCCAAAAAGCTGAGCGTTTGAACTTGTTTCATTGTCTGCTACTGTGACCATTTGACTGAGCCTTGGGATAATTGTGATTGCCGAGAGTTTTGTCAAAGCTGATTCAGTTTTCGAGCACATAAAACAGGTGAGGGCTCAATTTTCTTCTGTTCTTTTTAATTTGTGAGAACAGAGACTGAGTTTGTCCCTTTTCTATATTTGATTGGTAATTGGGGTGCTGTTACAGGAACGCAGCGAGAAGGTGGAAATCTGGTTGAGAATTGGGGACACATTTGCAGGAGCATACCGGGAAGGTGAGTTTGAGTTTGCCTTCTCTTTGAGAAGTTTGTTTAGAATACTACTGCCTGGATGAAGGCACCAAGCGTTTGTTATTCTTTTTAGCATTTTGGTTAGCCATATCCATCTTGTGGTGCACACCTGTGCCCATAGAAGTGTGCAACTTCTGAAAAACTATTAGTGAGCTTTGAATTGGATATAGTTCCCGAGACCCTTCTAGCAGATTGTTGCTTCATTGGTCCTCAAATGGTGGTGTCTTAGTGGTCATTTTTAGGAATGGGATAATAATTCTGAAAGAAAGGATGCTGGAGGGTTTCTGCGTCTGTTGGCCTCAAGAACAAAGTGATTTAATGAGGCTAATTTGTGTGATCACTAGCAGAAGCCCATCAGCCCATGTATCCTTGTTTGGAGTGCCATTAGCATTGCAAATCTTGTGCATCTCATCTGCTTTACTGGATCATATTAACTTTCGTTGTTTCTTATCATGGAACTCTGTCATTTGTATTTGGGTCAATAGCTGGCAGTAGCAAGGGTAACACAGTAACGAGATAGCCATAGTAGTCAGTGTCATAGAACCAAAGCCATAGTAACCAGTGCCATAATAGAACCACAGAACCAAAGCCATAGTAACTAGTGCCATAGTAACCAGTGCCATAGTAGAACCATAAAACCAAGGACATAGTAACCAGTGCCAAGTAGAACCATAGAACCAAAGCCATGTATCCACAAGGGATGCAAAGTAACCATAGAACCAGAACCAAGTATCCAGTAACAAGTAACACAGAGCCATAGTATCCAGTAACAAGTAACACAGAGCCATAGTATCCAGTAACAAGGGCCAGAGAACATAGTCACCATCAGGGAGCAAGAACCTAGGAATAATAGTCACCAAGAGCATGAGAGGATGAGAGAATCAGCTGTACCTCTAGGGTTCTTCTTGTTTGCTTTTTCCTGCGTCTTCTTCCTTCTCTTCTGCGTGTTCTTCTGTTTTTTTTTCTTCTGCGTGATTTTCCTCTTGTTCTTGCGTCCTCTGCCTTCTTCTGCGTCTCCTCCTTTTATATTGTGTAAGGTTGTGGTAGATGAGTCCCAATAGGCTAGGTAACTTGTATGAGTTATAGGTAAACTCAAATAGCCTTTGTGTAGGAGTATAGCACCTTGATAAGGACTCCTTCATTTTTTTTTCATTATCTGCCTTTCCCCCTTTTTTTTATTTATTTAAATTGGCTCCCTCTTTTTTTCATATATATATATATATATGTATACATATATTTATATATATATATATATATATATATATTTTTTTTTTGCGTATCAACAATAGCACATGGACTCCAAACTCGAATTAAAAAAAGCTAAGATAAAGTGGGTGACAAGGGGAATTAAACTTTACTTTTAGCAAAAGTAAAGTTGTTTGTTTTCATATGTCAGCAGCAAAAAGGAGAACACACTAACTTTAACAAAAGAAAAATCTTTTGTCGTGATGCATCTACCACCGTTCATTTCTCTATCATGTTTGAACACTAACTTTAACAAAAGAAAAAGTCTTTTGTCGTGATGCTTCGGTCAACGCTCATTTCTCCATCATCTTTACTGTATTGTAATATTCTTCATCAGTGCAATCATAATCAGCCAACGAATCTTGGCCCTCGTGTTTCTTTTGTGGTTCTTTTTCATCTTTTTCTTTATTGTCTAAGTCTGAATCATAAAGAAAGGGATAAGGAATCCTATATCTTTTTTCCTTCTCTACCCTATCAAGTCACTCTGTAGTAACTAGGGTGCAGTCAACTTCATTTCTCATGATAGCTGAGAAGAAGTCACAATTCACTAGTGGAGGATGATTATAGCAAGAAATCATTATCTTTTCTCCACTTGCCAGGACCGAGGCTTGAATCAAAATCCTTTCACATCATGTTTTTGATGCACATCCTTGTCATGACCTTCTTTTCATAGAATACTATGATTTAGACTGCCTTTTCCATTTGTCTTGCTTGATTCCTTAATCGGACCTTGAATTATCCTAACATAATGATAAGGAGAGATATAATTTATTTGTTCTTTCAGCATTATCCATTCAAGAGGAGTTGATATGAACTTTAATCTCAGGATACATCCGTCTGGTTTAATATTTTTGACAGCTTGAACTATCAATTCTAGGAATCTCTTTAAGTCTTTATTAGATTTTGTCCAAATATTATGAACAAAACCATTCTCTATTAGCCATAATTTTTGTTTCTATGGGTGTTCAGCTTGGACATTAACCAGATATCTCCCATAATATGGGCCAAGAACAACAAACATGGTTGGTGGAAGCATCTTTCCTTTTCCTAGATGCTCATGGAATTTGAACCATTCAGCCCTTTTCATTATTGTCATAGAGATCTTAGTGTTTCTGGTTTTTCTAGGTATACTACCTTAGACTTTTCCTTTTCTCTTGCATGGATTCCATGCAATTCTTCTATAAGAGCTTCAAGGGTTCTAAGTAGATGTTCCTCATTTTCTTCATGGAAAACATAAAGAATATTGTCTATGATAATCTTTTGCCTGAACGCCAACAATTTTTTCGTCTAGAAAACTGATTATTTAAAATCTTTAAAGACTGACTATGAATAGTTTACTTCCTAATAACCACATGCGATCTGTTTCCCTTAAAATGAGTGATTTTTCTTTTTGGCATAGCAGCAGCCATTAACGAACTTGATATGTCTTTACAGTCTGCCGTTTGAGACGACTAACCGGTCCTTTACCTTGAGACCGATCAGTTGAGGTTGTACCCTTGAGATACAACAAATACTCCTGAGTGAGCTTTTCTTCTTCACCAGATACTCTGGACTGACTTTCATTTTGCAAAGAAAATTAGGAGTCTTTATCCCAATCAACTGGTTTTATCCTGTCATAACCTGTTGCCTAGCTTGTTTCAGCTGCTCCATAAGATACAATGAATTGATAACCTAGTCCATCATAGAGAGAACCTACAGTCTTATCACCGCTTTTGTATCTTTCCCAACGATTCTTCTTCTTTGATTCTGATTTTCTACTTCTTGGGTTGCAACCTTCATCTCCATCATCTCTTTGGAATATCGTCATTTCTCTTGTAAAGACGTCTGATAGGAAATTCTTGTTATTTGCAACCATTTCAACATCATATTCAAACTGAGATAAAAACATTTGTCATCTCAACACTTTTCCTCTATCTGCATCATCAGTTAATTTGTAGTTTTTTAATTTTTTACTCTTTTATTATTAGTCCTAACTATAAATTTGTTTCCTAATAAAGACTCAGCCCCTTTTATACTCTTAATAAAAGCAAGGATTTCTTTGTCTCCAGTAGAATAGTTTATACTCTTAATTTATAAATCTTCTCATCATTTGTATTTGGGGCAATAGCCAGGACAACTCTTGCCCTGTAATAATCATTTGCATCGGTCTGCGAAATGATTGAATCTCCTTCTTCAGGTAACTGTAAAGGAGGCAAGTTCTTAGTTAGCTCTTTGATATTTCTGACAGTATAACTGTCATCTTCTGTGAATGATCATTTTTAGCTTGTTTTTGGAGAGAGCAGAGTAGTAAGACCACTGACTTGAGGAATAAAATCTCTCGCAAAGTTGACAACTCTCAAAAACCTCTACAAAGATTTTACATCAGGAATATTATCTAGGAACTGACTGATTTTCTTGAAAATATGATCTTGGAGACGAATCTCTCAATCTTTAACATGAATGCCTAGGAAATCGATTTCTCCTTTTATGAAGTGAATCTTTTTTTGTCCAAGGATGATTTTCTTCTAGACAATCAACCTGCATACTGGTTCAAGATGCTTCAGATGTGTGTTCAATGTTTGTGAGAAGACAAGAATGTCATATATACAAACTATACAAAAATCTGAGTAGAACTTGAAAATATTATCCATTTTTCTTTGAAAAACGGACGGGGCATGCTTGAGGCCAAATTACATAACCAGCCATTCATAATGCCCTTGAGGTGTTTCAAATGTTGTTAAAGTAATGGAGTCTAGATGGATCTTGGCTTGCCAGAAACCTGATTTTGCATCAAATTTAGAGAAGAACTTGGCAAACCTTTGAGTCGATTGATGAGAAATCTTATTTGGGCTATCTGGTAACCATCTTTGACTGTCTTTTTTTACATCGCTATAGTCTATTACCATTGTAGCCTTTCCTCTTACTTGCTATGCATTATTTCTTGCCAAGAAGGTCGGAGCATAATGAGGACTATTGGAAGGTCTGATCAACTTCTTTTCGAGCAACTCATAAATTTGACTCTCCATCTCGTTTCTGTCATCTTTCCTATAATGAGGGATTGATTTAACATGACAAATAGTATTTGCGCCATGCATTTTGAGTTGATAATATACTGGATCTCTTTCCCAGTACTATTGAGGATCTTCACTGATTACTGACTTCATCATGTTTTCTATTTCTACAATATTTGACAGTTTCTTCTGCTCGATCTTGTTAGCATACACCTTTAGGTTATGCTCTCTGATAAATTTTTCTTCTCAACTAAAAGGGATTCATACTATTGCTCTGACTCAGAATCTTCTGAATTTATCCCTTCATTTACCTGTATTTCAGTGTAACCTTTCAAATAGTCTTTTAGCAGTAAAACTGGTTTTAAAACTGGCTTATAATCACGACTATTCGCTGACGATCTCTGATATTGATCTTAAATCCTTGACTGGTAACCCTTACAGTGTTGGTAAGTCGAAATTCCTAAAATAATTTGTTATTCTTTTTAAAACCAATCATTTATAGATTCTAGACTATCGTCTTCTGAAGAAAGAAGTTGTCTCTATCCTCAGCAACACACACTGCCCCTCGTATCAGGATATGAAAATAAGCTTTGGGCTCCTGAAATAAGAATTCAGAGGAAGGAGAAAAAGAGACCAAGCAATCAGATCCCCGGCGCTTAATCCCTTTGTCTGAGCCCAACCAAGTCAGCTCGGATTTCATCCTAGCCATGACTGAACTAACAAGAGCAGGCATACAGGGTGCATGAAACAATTGAAAGTGAGAGAAGAAGATGAAGAAGAAGATAATGATGATCAATTCCTGATCTCGATGACGATACTTCTTCCTCTGATGAATTCTATCATCAAGATGATGTGGACTGCTTGGATATATATACATGGGTTGCTTACCGAACATCTTGAAGCATATATAATGAGATATGCCATGGAGTGGGTTACACGTTCTCAAGTGTTGACTTGGTGTTGCATGCCCAGCTCATAAGCAGACACCTCGTACATCCATAGTTTCACTACTGCTCTGGAGGTTATTGCATGCTACGTGCTATTAATCTATCTGTCCAATTATATTTATGCATCACATAGCACGCCATGTATATGGTCAATTATCTCTTGACAGAGGCCACACAGCTACTCATTAACCAAGTCCCTTGACACTGTCATGAGGGGACTATTAATTAATCAGATGAGATGGTGGTCTCATCTAATCTAGCTCAGTACATATAGCGTCTCATGTCCTCCATTGTCATTCTCTCTCGACATTATATAATTATATCAAACCAAGCTCCAATAGCGAGTTATCGGCACCACTTCAATCAACATTGCTACATTTCTCTGATCTTATGGGCATGACTTTAACACATGTTATAGGGACTCAAATTTATCCCATTCGGACATCTTTTCCCGTATGTTGCTACACATATATACATCACTCCTTGGATGTAATGCTACTATCCATGCCGATGAGCTCAATGATCGAGTCCTATCATCGGCACCTCTATATTTACTTCACCGATGAGCTCAATGATCAAGTCTTATCATCGGTTCGACAATTCTATCAGGATTCTTACTCGGTGAGCTCAATTCTTGAAGTCCTATCACCGATCCCGCTATCCCATCAAAATTTATGAGCTTTGACGGCATTTTTTGCCAACATGGGGACTTATATTGACAACAATCTTTCTATAATATTATAACGGCTCTACACGACTCCAAATAAGTTCTCACACTATTTAATTTGAGCTCGTGCAACTATATTTTACTTGCTTCATTAATAGCTATATTTCAAGCATGCATATTAGTAGCGCACTTTCTATACCTATATACATACCATGATTTATGTGTTAATATTTGTCCGCATGCTTCTACACATGGCACAGAGAGTTACTCAAACACTCCCTTATGCTACATGTATTTTCATGCTTCAAATGAGTGACAATAAGCATGCTTTCATATGCAACTTTGTTATTAGCATATCACTCCAAGCTCATGCTAAACACACAAGAGATTGCAAACCATGAAACTTAGTACACATCATTGCAAGTCATACGTGTTATATATCTATGATCTTATGTCTGATTTAATTCTCTCAAACAAAATCCTTGATCATGGCATGCATTAGCACCCCACTAGCCGGGAGCCATGCAACTTACGCAAAACGCGACATCTCGGGATGACACTACACTTGTCCCAGTTACCTCGAGATCAAAATTATCTCATCCCCAACATCTCGCTACACTTTGCTTGTACTAAAGTGGTGATATTAAACACCCACAACTACAACCAACATATACAAAGGCTTTTATGACTATTAAAGGTAACCATTACATGGTAACGCCAAAAAGTAACGCTCCATGGTAATGCCAAACGGTAACGTCGAAATGACTATATACCTAGAACGGCTACACACCTAAAAGGCTACACCTAAAACGGCTACATACCTATGTGATCATACCTAAGACATGGTAAATGCTAAACGGTAACGCCCCGTGGTAATGCCAAACGGTAACGCCTAAAGGGTTACACCTAAAGGGCTATACACCTAATTCTCATACCTCATGGATATCTCATGGAACAACCATGACCATCCAACGAGACTTCATTTTACATGGCGCACATTCATGCCTCTCAGCTAAGCTACAAACGTGCAAACACAGGCTACACACACCACGAGTGTACAAAGCCAGCACTTCTAGCATGCAACCTAAGGTTATACACACAGTAGGTGTAAAACAACTAGCACTCAAATGTGCAACCCAGGCTATAGACACAACAGTGTAACCAGCCGACACCCTAGCGTGCCCTCATGTCATTCCTATAGCGAGTGTAAACAAAAAACTCTCAAACATGCAACTAAAAAGCTATATACACCACGAAAGTGTACAACAACCTCATCATGAAGATATATGCCACATCAACTAGTTTATTTCTACCATGATAAACTCTTATGGCATCACTCCTACTATGACATCACCTAGTGAGGGATCGCGTGTGTAGCGATGTCACATATTGCAGCGATTGCGTGTGTAGCAACAGTTTGCGTGTGTAGTGAGAGTTCGCGCAGTGTGTGATCACGTGTGTTGCGAGAGTTCGCGCATTGTGCGATCACGTGTGCGATGTCACATATTGTGGCGGTCGCGTGTGTTGCGACAGTTCGCATGTGTAGCAAGAGTTCGCACAGTGAGGGATCGCGAGTGTGTGTAGTGATGTCACATAATGCAGTGGTCGCGTGTTTCCGGGTAAAACTCGCGGTCCCATTATCGGGTTGCACGGTTCCAGAAATAGCGAACTTCCTTGTACTCTGAGTTTTCCTGTGTAAAGAACAAACACGTCAAAGAGGCGTCCCCGGGTTTACCGAGGGAAGCCACTCCGATGCTTAAGTCAGACACTGTCAGCTAAGCAGAAACTCAAGAGTAGTTAAGAAGTTGCCCCCTTACCGGGAGGCCCGCGCCGGTACTTATAGTAGCATTAAAGGCAGCATACTTTGTCCTTTTCCAATGTGGGAACAATCTCCCTTGCTTTCTTTTAACTTTACGATGAACTGGGCCCTAACAAAGGACCCAGAGTGGCTTCTCATATCTGATTGGGCTTTTACCCTGTAAACAACACTTCAAGCACAATAAACAATGCATATTTGATAATTGATCAGACATTTAGGGGTTATTTCTTGAATTGTAACCTGGTAAAGGTGAAATATTAGGTTCCACCTATAAACAAGTCCCCCAAGTCCTCAGTCAAGGGGTACGCTTGGGTGGGGACTTAGAATCTTTTCTTTACCGGGTTACAAAGTTACCACCCCAACCCGGGGTACCCAGTCCCCCAAGTCCGTACGCAAGCGTAACCCGCAGGCCCTTTCCACTCTGAAAATTTAAAATGAAGTCTCCGGGTTCTAGTGGGGGGAAACTGAAAAGTTTTTCGGTTTTGGGCCGCAGCATGCGTGACACGTGGCGATTTTCTCGAAAAACCGAAACGTCCCTTCAGTGCACTCCTTTAACTGTATAACTAGGGGGTGAGAGTGACAGACTTGTCTCACATCAAAACCCGATATCTTTTTAGAGCTTTTTCTGCTTTCGCTCTCGCTCGTCTCTGTTGCTGTCGATTTCAAGACTCAAACCTGCGTCAAACTCCTTCAAACCTTCCCAGCAAAGGTACGGCTTCTCGTCTCCTCTTTTTGTATGTTTTGGGATGAATTCTGGCCGTTTCTGGGGTTTCAAGGAGGTTTTCCTGGGTTTTTGTTTTTCTGGGTGGGTTTTTGTCTTGAGGTCGCCGGGTTATCTAGGTTTTGTTGACGTCCCCGTGTTTTTGGTTTTGCAGATGGCCAACGAAGCAATGGACACTCACGTCCCCGAGTTTGCCTCTGTAACTTTCACTGATGGTACCGCTCTCGATCCTCCCGGATACTCACTCACAGCGGAGGAGATCGTGGAATTAAGGAGCAGCTGGAAAATTCCCGAGTCCGTTGAAATACGGCCGTTAGAACCCGAGGACCAGTTCTTCGCTCCCGGGGATGGGTGGACGCTGTGCCACGAGTATCAGCTACGCTGTGGCCTGTCACTCCCGCTAAAGGTGGAGGTGCAGTATCTCTTAGCTGCGAGCAACTTCGCAATCGGGCAAATTGGCCCGAACATGTGGAGGCAGCTACTCGGGTTGTGCGTGATGTACAAAGTACTGAAGCAGCAGATGCCGACATACCACGAGTTGCACGCCATGTACCGGGCCGAGTACTCCCGGAAGGCGGGTTTTAGCGGGACTATCCAACTGAAGTCCAAGGCGACTTTTAAGAAGATTGTCGAGGACCTGCCATCCTCCGTGAGCCGGACCTGGAGGGAGAAAAGTTTCTTGATAAGAAACTTTCAAGACCCGGGACACGCGCTTCAAGTACCGGGTGACTTCCAACCACTGATGAGTAAGTCCTCCCCCTCAGGGTTTTTTTTTTCTTTTCTCTGTCCCGGGTTTTAACTATGTTATTTGTGTTGCAGACGTCCCCGACATTCCTCTGGAGCCGGTGATGGAGAAGAGGATCCGGAGGATGCTTTGGGCCTTCCGGGGTCAAGATGACCGGAGTTCATACCGGCTTTGTAGGCTGTACGTGTACAGTAGGTGCCGGTTGATGGAGCTACCAGGTTTGTCCGGTGTCCTTTCAAATTTTTGTTGTCATATACTCTTATCTAACGGGTTATGTTTTTCGTTGCAGCTCTTCTTCCGATGGAGTTCACCAAACGGAAGAACCCGGGAATATATGACGGCTTCGAGGATAAAGCTGTATGGACCGGGATCCGGACGCAAGGGGCGGATGGTCTTCTGTACGATATCGACCTTACCACAAAAGCGACTTTCTTGCGGCCAGACGTCGAGCAAGGGGATCTTCAGCAGTTCCATGTTGATGCCTTGCACTACAACGAGGTCCCCGGGTACTTGGCTGAAGTTCTCGGACCAGAGGTTTACCAGGAGGGAGAGGAAATTGAAGGGAATCCCTCGGAGGCGAATCAAGAGCCGGTATTTGAAGAACCGGTAACTCAATTCTCCCTTGCCGAAGAGGAGACTGAAGAACCGGTGATAAGCACGGTTCCCTCATCTATGCTCCCGGGTGAGGAGGAGTTTACAGAAGAGGATGACAACGGGGGTGAAGAGGTTGGGGGGTTGGAAAGGGTGATAGGGAGTGAGAACCCGGAGGGGAGTGACGGGAGTGACGAAGTTCACGACGTGGAGCCCGTTCCCTCTCGCAAACGCACCCGGGAGGCATCCAGCTCGGCGAGGTCCGAGAGGAGGAAGAGAAGGAAGGAGAGGAAAGAGAGGAGGGAGAGAAAACAGCACCGGGACACTACCGAGATAATGGAGGAGTTGGCGAGCGGGGGAATGGCGGACGTGGCCATCCAGAGGATGGTAGCGGACTTGAAGAATTGCGCCGCCGACTCCTATGTCCTGGAGCATGAGGACCCGTTGATCGTAGCCCGGAGGACACAGGAGAAACTGATGCGGGTAAGTTTTTCTTCTTCCCTAACCCGTTCTTATTTATTTATTTTTTTATATTTTTATATTTTTTTTTATACTAACCCGTTTTTTGTTTTATGTAGGCTGTCAGGTTGTCGTACTTGGCAACTGACCAGCTCATAACCGAAGGCATCCCTGAGAGAGAAAGGGGGCTCAGGGACGACCTCCGGGCGGCCCGGGACCAGGTGACGGCGAGCGAAGAATGCCTGGCTCGGGTCTGGGAAGAGGCAAGCGCATCAGCCGTTGCGTCGTGGGCGGAGTTGGCCAAGGCAGAAGAAAAAATAGCAGACTTGGTGGCCAAGAACTCGGAGTTTGAGAGAGTCCTCGAGGGTCACCGGGAGGACCGGTGTGCCCAAGATGCCGCCATTGCTCAGCTTACTCAACAGAATCAAACGCTGCAGCAACAAGTGACTTCTGTGGAGCAGCAGAAAGGAGAGTTGGTGCAGGCTGTTTCCCGGGCCAGGGACTCTGCTGTCTCCGAGTTTTTAGCGAGTCCCGAGTTTGAACTGAAGCTGCGGTCGGCAAGGGCTGAGGCTCGAGCCGAAATTATTAGCGCCGGGATTCGCCAAGGCTGGCTCGACAAAGCTGGGTATGATGGTCACCAAGGTCATGTCAGACCCGACGAGGCTGCAGGCCCCTCCCGGTCGAATCCTGCCATGGCTGCAAACCCTAGGGCTCCTGCAAACCCGGCTCGGAGTCCCCCGGTTCGTTCTTCAGCAGCCCGGAGAGGTACTTCCCGTGGTGGGATTGTTGGTGGTCCTCAAAACCGGCCACCGCTCCGTAGGGGACAGTTTATCATACGGCCCCGGGGAGGACGTGGCGGCTCGAGCACTGGCGGGGGTAGCGGGTCGGCAGCACCATGAGCTGGAGCTAAGTATTTTTGTATTTGCTGTTGTAGGCTAGCCTTTACTTGTAGCGGTTTGCTGTTTTTTGTAATTGTCCTCTTTGAAGTAATCAAGCTTTTCGTTCGCATAATTCCTCATGTGAGATAACACGGTAACCTGATGCATAGTATAAAATTTTACGCATAATGCCGGTTTGATATGTAAATAGAGTGGCGCCAGGGTATACGGGTCCGTTAGGACTTTCATGGGCCGCTAAGGCCTTGCGGGGGAATGCCTTTCTATAACACGGTATTTTTCCCTGTAAAATAACACGTTAAACTGATGCATAATTTGCAAGTGACAATTCACACATATAGTGCCGGTTTGGCATATAAATAACAATAGCGCCGCTAGGGCTTTACTGGTCCGTTAGGACGTTCAAAGACTGAAATAAGGCCGTGAAAGGCTTGCAATATTTCAAGTTATGGAGATTACCGGAGATTATCGAGTTTGACAGTGAAATAAGGCCGTTAAGGCTTGCAATATTTCACGTCATGTAGACCGGAGATTATCGGAGATTGCCGAGTTTGACAGTGAAATAAGGCCGTTAAGGCTTGCAATATTTCACGTCATGTAGACCGGAGATTATCGGAGATTATCGGAGATTGCCGAGTTTGATAGTGAAATAAGGCCGTTAAGGCTTGCAATATTTCACGTCATGTAGACCGGAGATTATCGGAGATTGCGGAGTTTGACAGTGAAATAAGGCCGTTAAGGCTTGCAATATTTCACGTCATGTAGACCGGAGATTATAGGAGATTATCGGAGATTGCCGAGTTTGACAGTGAAATAAGGCCGTTAAGGCTTGCAATATTTCACGTCATGTAGACCGGAGATTATCGGAGATTGCGGGTTAAGGCTTACAAGTAGGGCCGCTAAAGGCTGCATTCACTCAACAAACTGTTTGATAAACATAACCCGGGAGGGGTTTTATGCATTGTGGGCCTGAAAGGCTTTATATATAACATCATAGATAATAAATTTAGACATTCATAGATAACTTGGTACCTATTTGGGGAAGAGATGTAGATGTTGGGCGTTCCATGGTCGTGGAAGCGTAACTCCATCTGTTCCCCTGATGTAAAACGTTGCCGGGCCCACGACTTCAACAATTTCATATGGACCATCCCATGGAGCCTTCAACCCCGTTGGCCTAGGGATAACCTCCTTCATTACCCAATCCCCGAGTTTGAGTGGGCGCTTGATAACCCGGGAATTGTAATGTTTGGCCACTTTTTGCTTGTTGATATTTAGCAGATGTGCACGCTCCCGGCGTTCCTCCAGGAGGTCCAAGTTAAGGCGAATGCCTTCATTATTGGTTTCCCTGTCAAACAGTTGTACCCGGTCGCTCGGGACTTCCATCTCTACCAGGATCACTGCCTCGGAGCCAAAGGTCATAAAAAATGGGCTCTCCCCATTGGCTTCTGTCGGAGTTGTTCTAAGTGCCCACAAAACCTCTGGAAGTTTCTCAGCCCATAAACCCTTTGCGTCCTCCAGCTTCTTCTTCAGAACTTGCTTGATTAGCTTGTTAACAGCTTCAGTTTGTCCATTAGTCTGTGGGTGTGCAGGGGAGGCATATAGCACCTTTGTCCCATTGGAATGTAAGAATTCCCGGAACTCGTCATTGTCAAACTGCGTCCCGTTATCTGTGATAAACGTCTCTGGGATTCCAAACCGGCAAAAGACATTGTTCCAGAGGAATTTTTTGACATTTGCGGTTGTGATCCGAGCCAGGGGTTGAGCTTCTATCCACTTGGAATTATAGTCCACTGAGACAATGGCGTGTTTGAGCTGTCCCGGAGCTGTGGGTAGAGGCCCGATGAAATCAATCCCCCACATGCAAAATGGATATGGAGAAATGATTACTGATAGTGGGACCAATGGGACCCGGGGAAAGGTTGCAAACCGATGACATTGAAGGCAGGAATCTACCACGACTCTAGCATCCTGTTCCAGGGAAGGCCAGTAATATCCCATTCTGAGGGTCTTGAAAGCCAGATTACGGGCTTCAAAGTGATTTCCACATACCCCGCTATGTAGTGACTGCAAAACCCGGTCTCCCTCCTCGGGTGTGATACATTTCAAGTCAGGGAAAGTATGTCCTCGTCGATACAGTTTCCCATCACGTATACTATACTGTGCCGCTCGAACCAGTAGTCGTTTGGCGGCTACCGGGTCCTCAGGTAGGGTTCCATGTTGGATGAAGTTAATGAACTCATCCATCCAGGATGGTGGCGGCTTTGCTTCCACTACGAAAATCTCAGAAAAGGAGAGTGAGATACTTGGTTTCTCCAACGTCTCGACTAGTAAGCCTTTAAACTCGGCATTGGGATCTTCCCCTGTTGCAATCCTAGCCAGAGTATCTGCTCTCACATTCTGCTGCCTCGGTATCTGAGTAATCTCAAAGGTGTCAAATTTTTCAAGCAAGAAAGCCGCTAACTTTTGATAGGAGGAAAGATGTGCTACCTTTGCCTGAAATCCGCCGTTAACCTGCTGCACTACCAGTTGTGAATCACTCAATATGCAGAGATGCCGGGCGCCCATATCTTTAGCGAGTTGGAGCCCTTTGATTAAGGCTTCGTACTCAGCCGTGTTGTTTGATGCTTTGAAGTTAAAGTGTAGAGCATAATCAAACATGTTACCCTCCGGATCCACCAATGTAATTCCTGCTCCACACTGCCTCTGATTGACTGATCCATCTACAAATATTTGCTAACTCTCCGGTTCAGTTTCTGTAGGAAGAGTTTCAGCAACTGAGGAATCTGCTGGGATTAACTCGGCAATGAAGTCTGCTGCTGCCTGCCCTTTGATTGCCGTGCGTGGTTTAAAGTGCAAGTCATGTTCCCCCAACTCAATTGCCCACTTGACCAATCTTCCTGAAGTCTCCGGCTTTTGCAGAACCTGCCGTAGTGGTTGGTTGGTGAGCACATGGATAGAATGTGCCTGAAAATAGGGTCTTAACTTTCTTGCTGCTACAACCAAGGCCAGGGCCAGTTTCTCAATATCTGGATAACGAGTTTCAGGATCATTGAATCCTTTTCCAGTATAGTAGACCGGCAGTTCTTCAGACTCTGGCTTTCTTATCAAGGCACAGCTCACAGCCGTTTGAGATACCGCCAGGTATAGATAGAGTATTTCCCCCGGGTTAGGTCTGGATAAGGAAGGAACTGATGCCAAGTATTCCTTCAGCTTTTCAAAGGCTTGATTGTGCTCTTCCTGCCATGTAACCCGCTCGCGGTGTTGACTCTTGAGAATTTTGAAGAAGGGGACACATTTATCTGTTAACCTGGATATAAACCGGGATAAGGCTACCAGCCTGCCAGTAAGTTTCTGGACTTCATTCCTGGTTTTTGGAGGTTCCATGGCCAAGACGGCTTGAACTTTGTCGGGGTTTGCCTCAATTCCCCGAGCGCTGACCATAAACCCGAGAAACTTTCCTCCTGAAACACCGAACACACACTTCTCCGGGTTTAATCTCATTTCTTTGCTCAAGGCAATGTCAATAACGGTTTCCAAGTCATCCGGGTGTTTGCTTGTTTCCCGGCTCTTGACCAACATATCATCTATATAAACCTCCATTGTATCCCCGAGTTGGTTTGCAAACATGCCCACCACCAGGCGCTGGAATGTGGCTCCTGCATTCCGGAGTCCAAAAGGCATCACTTTGTAGTAATACATCCCCTTGTCCGTTGTAAAGGATGTGTGGTGCTGATCTGCGGGATCCATCGGAACTTGGTTAAACCCCGAGTATGCATCTATAAAACTCAACTAGGGGTGGCCCGCGGTTGAATCCACCAGTTGATCAATCTTGGGAAGGGGAAAACTATACTTCAGGCAAGCCTTATTCAGATCTGTGTAGTCGACGCACATCCTCCACTTTCCGTTTGCCTTCTTGACCATGACAACATTAGCCAACCAATCCGGGTATGTTGCATCTGCAATGAACCCGATGTCCTTGAGACGTTTAACTTCTGCTTGAATGGCCTTGTACTTCTCTGCACAAAATGCACGACGCTTCTGTCTTACCGGTTTAACACCCGGGTTAATATTGAGGGAATGCGTCATAACCTCTGGAGAAATCCCGGGCATGTCTGCATATGACCATGCAAACACCTTCTGTTTCCGGGTTAGCAGCTCAATCATCCGGGTTCTGTCCTCTGGGTTAAGGCCTGTGCCAATGCAAATCTGACGAGGTCGTTTGTTAACAACCTGTGCAATTTAAAACCCTATCATTGTAGTAACTGTAAGTAGGGATCGTTCTAGCCGGGGACACTAGGGAAGGATTATATCTGCATCAAAACAAGTTAGTAACATTCACAAATATAATATAAACATACAAGTACAATTCTGTCACAACTATACAAGTATAACGCACATATATAATTATAAACATATATACATATTTACGATTTTAAATGGGGGATGTATAAGGTGGTTCCTATGGTCCTAAATCTAAATCTAATATTTACATATATGGTGGTCATACATCACTTAAGCATCAAATAACACAAACACCGTTAAGAATGCAAATCAATTTTGTGCAAGGAACAGTAGCAACGTTTAGATGATCCTAGACTTTAATTAATTCCAATCTATTAGACTTCTCATGTGTACTTAGAAACTTCCTTCCGGTCTGATTCTAAGACATATATGTGTCACCCTTGTTTAAGATTTCCTTCCGGCCTAAATTAAACAAAAATACACTTACGTTCTAGAGTCGATTAGAGACATGATCCTAGGTATGGCGTCACTCATCCTATTAGCATGCAAATCACTCACCCTAACAACCCTTTGTAATAACTAAAACCAAGAACTTCCTTCCGGCCTGAACTTAATCCTAGGTTACTACGGCTTATTAAACTCCCCCCTTTGGAAACATCCGTGCACTAGACTATCCTAGGGTTCGATTACATGATCAGATGGTGATTAATCAATTAAAGTTTAACATTCATAAAAACATAAACCACTGCCCTAAATCACAAAACCAACAAACACAACATAACGTTACATACTACACACATTCACATGCAAATCACAAAGAAGAACATGCAATTGAACATAGAACGTAAAACCGATAAAACCAAAAGATAAATAATATATATAAAACATAATTACACAGTAAAATTACATAAACCTTATGAAGATCCATACCCAACCTACCTAGATTAGATCGGCTAAGGAATGGTTGAGAATTGGGTGAAGGATTGGCGGCGATCGGCGGCGATCGGCGGCGGCGGCAGGTTTGGGAATTTTCTGTGTAAACGGGTTTTTGGGTAGAGCTTGGCTATTCTAAGCAAAAGTAAATTGTTTGACACCTAAATTAAGAGCTATACATGTCTATTTATACAGAACAACTCGAAGAGAAACCCTAGAGAATTCGGGAGCTTCAAGGAGACACAACCTTTGTTGGACTTGGACTCCTTCTTGGACTCGGTTTCTTCTTTCTTTTTTGACAAGGATTTCGACTTGGACCTTGGATTTATGATTTCTTGGACTCCTCTACATGTTATTAGATCCATGTAGGCCTTATACACAAGTTCTTGGGCTCATAGGCAGCCGAAATCATGGACAAACTCGGCAAGGACAGACTTTCCCGGTCTGACCGGAAAAGCTCCATACTTGGTTGTTTCGGCTGCCATGATGCATTCTTCGAATCTTCTTCTTCAATGCAGCTTCCCATGACTTCATTAAGCTTCTCTTAAGTCCTTTGACATGCTTGGGAAGAATTTTGGTGAAGAAACATCCTCCCAAACTCGTGTGACAACTTAGGCAGAAACTGCCCAGTTTTGCAGCTTGACCTCCGTCTATTGTTTTCATCATAACTCCTTCATCTGAACTCCAAATGCTCTGATTCAAGAATATCTAAAAACTAGACATCCGTAGCTTTCTATTGATATGTGGCTCGTCCTCAGATTCCTCCTGGATCTTTAGATATGATTTTCCGAAATTGATGTAGGATTTCTGCTCGCGGGAGAAATTTCATTCGCGGGAGATTTTTTATTCGCGAGAGAGTTTCATTCGCGAGACTGACCTCCGGCTATTGTTTCCGGCATAACTTCTTCCTCAGAACTCGGATTGCTGCGATTCCAAAATATTTAGAAACTAGACATCCACAGCTTTCCATCCATATATGGCAAGTTCCCTGGTTCCTCCTGGATCGTCCTAGGGAAATTTTTGAAGTTGAGTTATGGTTTCTGGAAATTCCTGCTCGGATCAAAACCTTATGTTTCGGAGTTTCTTCTTTTCCATGACCTCTCTTGTTGTCCTCCATGAGTCCAATCTTCATGATTCTTGATATAATATGTCCATATACATGTCATCTACACATTTAAACCAAATTCATCAAAATTGACAATGTAAAGGTACAGTGAATCATAAGATAAATAACCAAGTCTTATCCAAAATCGGTTTAACAACACTTAAGCTCAAATTTCTGTATAAATACATGTTTTAGCCATTGCTCTACAGAAAAACCCTTTTGACTCAATATAAGTAAAAACAACATTACTAAGGAATAAACAAGGTACAAATGAGGGTAAAAACACATTAAAAACATAGCGTAAAACGCACTTATCAAACTACCCCACACTTACCCTTTGCTAGTCCCTTAGCAAACTGACTCTAAAACAAAAAACAAAACAAACGACTCAAAAACTTCTAATACTTAAACAACTAATACCCTTAAATGATTTGTCTCAGATTCTTTAGCATGCATCACTTTCAAGTTGGAACATTTGAATGAAAAGTTCAATTGCAAAGCTTCATAAGCATGTATCATAGCATGAACAAATAAGATATGAGATCATATAGCACAAACATGTATGATAACCGTTCCACCTCACAATGACATACTCTCTTCTAATCACTCATCCATGGTATTCACTCAATAGTATATGCAAGGGAAAAGATGATAAGATAACAAATAACTTGTATATTTCAACAAATAAAAGCTCTTTGTGAATAGAAATTCATGGAAAAACCTCATATAACAACTATGTGCAATAATGGACCAAAACCATATGCTTAACTTATGAGAAAATCTCCACAAATCAAATTTAGCTATCTTAAGAATCATGAATTAATCTCATTATTGGTTGTAATGGGGCTTGGTTTCATAAGGTAGGAATTTTTAGATAAGTGGTGCTATAGGAAATCACTAAGACTTAGCAAATCTCGCTCCTCCTCATGTCTTCACTTCAAGAGTCGAATTTCTTCATGTTGGACTCTTACGTCATTCTTGACTTTTCCCCATGTTGTGAACAGGACAAAAGTCATATAAACACTTTTAGACCTTCAAATAATCACTAACTCCAAATTCACAATTTACAAAACACCATAAAAGAATTTCGTGCATTTTTACTTTTGATCCGAAAATTTCCTTTCTTTTCCGATTATTTATTTTCTTTTTCTTTCGGAATTTTTTGTCTTCTTTTTTTTTTTCATAAATTTTTTTTTTTCGGATATATATACATTGTTTGGCACATAAACAATACAAAATATTAGTGTTTAACCCCACACTTGCTTTTTATTACCTTGTCACCCCACACTTGCTCTTTATTACATTGTTCACCCTACACTTGCTCTTTATTACATTGTTCACCCTACACTTGCTCTTTATTACATTGTTCACCCTACACTTGCTTCACAGCATGACGCAATACAG
Source organism: Comarum palustre (assembly GCA_951800085.1). NCBI lineage: Eukaryota > Viridiplantae > Streptophyta > Magnoliopsida > Rosales > Rosaceae > Comarum > Comarum palustre. The sequence continues at coordinate 15,141,517 of OX637591.1, read as the reverse complement.
CTCCATTAAAAGTACTTTGCCAAGTCTTGATAACAAGGTAAAGGTTTAGCTATTCTAAGCAAAGGAATTCTGTTTAAAGGTAATGAAATAAAAGGCTCAATGTAGGCTCAAAGGAGTTAACTAAGGAGTCCCACGACGGGCACAAAATAGGCATATGCTTTATTTGGCTATGGTGGTGATCCTAATGAGATTAAATTCAATCATATTCAAAATCAAGACATGTTGTGATTATAAAGCTTCGAAAATCACATAAGCAAGTTCTAGTAAATTCTAGAGTCCATTAAAAAGCTATAGCACATAGTCATTGAATATGCAAAGAATAATGAGGTTCAAAAGATAGTGAAATTTCGAAAGATATGGAATTTATCACTCACAAAGAAAGTATTTAGGCTCAAATTTTCACATAGGTTATTTTGGAAACAAATTGATCAAACATGCATACTTTATTATCAATCAAATCTCAAATATTCATACTAATTCACATATCTATGAAACTCGTAATTTCTTAAGATAAATGTTAAACTGTTAATCATGCATTCAAAGATATAGTTCATCATAGACTTTTAAGGGTATATCCTAAGACTCAAAAACAAATAAAACATTTTGAAAAACAAAAACAAAAATTAAATTTCGAAACATAAATAATTTTTTTTTTTAGAAAATTACGGAAAAATGTAAAAATTTCGACAGAAAAAATTGAAAAATTTTCGAAAAAATGGAAAAATAAAATACATTACTATGTAACCTCTACCTCACACTTAGAAAATTACATTGTCCTCAATGTAAAACAAAAATAATGTCATAATTTCCTAAGAATGTGTCTAAGTCACACAATATACACAAATAAATCAACCAAAAGAAATGAAGGGATTAGAAAATTCAAACTCTCGTTGTTGGCTCCTCCACAGCTACGGTTGAAATGAGTTGCCTCTCATGCAGCGCTTAATGTTTATAGTCTGTCAGCCTAGACTTTTTCTCTTGGATTATGACGTCATCCATGAACCATTGGTGGTGGCTCATTCAAAATTTGCTCTTCCACGTTGCGCTTTTGAAATGGTGTGTAATAAGGTTTAAGTCGATGGCCATTAACCTTAAACTTATTTCCTGATAAGCTCTGAATCTCTACTGTACCATAAGGAAATATATTAGTAATAACAAATGGACCTGTCCAACGAGAACGAAGTTTACCTGGGAAGAGTTTAAGTCTGGAATTGAACAAAAGGACTTGGTGCCCTATCTGAAAGTTCTTCCCTCTTAGCATCTTATCATGATATGCTTTCGTTTTTGCTTTGTAGATCATGGCGGATTCATAAGCGTCATTCCTTATTTCTTTAAGCTCACAAATCTGCAACTTCCTATGCAATCCAGCCTCATCTTGGTCCATGTTAAACTTCTTCACCGCCCACCAGGCTCTGTGCTCCAACTCAACTGGCAAATGGCAAGATTTGCCATACACAAGCCGAAAGGGAGACGTCCCTATTGGCGTCTTGAACGCAGTTCTGTAGGCCCACAGTGCATCGTCTAATCGATCACTCCAATCTTTCCTTGTAGGTCCTACAGTCTTCTCCAATATCTGCTTGATTTCTCTGTTGGAAATTTTGGCCATGCCACTTGTCTGGGGGTGATATGGCGTTGACACTTTGTGGGTGACTCCATATTTCTTGAGCAAAGCCTCAATAGTTCGGTTGCAGAAGTGAGATCCACCATCGCTAATCAGAACTCTTGGCACTCCATACCTAGAATAAATGTTAGTTCTGAAAAACTCTGCAACCACTTTAGAATCATTAGTCCTGGTGGCTTTTGCTTCCACCCACTTTGAAACATAATCCACAGCCAATAAAATATAAATAAAGCCTTTAGATGAAGGAAAAGGTCCCATGAAATCAATACCCCAAACATCAAAAATTTCAACAACAATAATAGAAGTTAAGGGCATTTGATCTCTCTTACCTAAATTACCTGTTCTTTGGCAACGATCACATGCAGCACAGGTTGCATAAGCATCTTTGAACAACGTTGGCCAATAGAATCCGGCTTCCAACACCTTTCTCGCTGTCTTGTTCGATCCAAAATGGCCTCCACACGCCTCTTTGTGACAAAAATCCAAGATGGATGTATGCTCTTCTTCTGGAACACAACGTCGAATGACTTGGTCCCCACATTGCCTCCACAAGTATGGCGCATCCCATATGTAATTGCGAGCATCCTTCTTGATTTTGACTTTGGTATGGTGCGGCATTGATGTTGGAAATGACCTTGACACCATGTAGTTAACCAAATCGGCATACCAAGGTTCCTTGGCCTCCAACTGAAACAATTGTTCGTCTGGGAACGTTTCTGACATAGGGATTTCGTCCTCTGCATGTATGATTCGGCTGAGATGGTCTGCTACAACGTTTTCGCTTCCTTTCTTGTCTTTGATTTCGATATCAAACTCTTGAAGTAACAAAATCCATCTGATGAGCCTTGGCTTTGCGTCCTTCTTTGTCATCAAGTACCTCAAAGCTGCATGATCAGAATAAACAACAACTTTAGAATTCAAAAGATAAGATCGAAATTTTTCTAAAGCAAAAATAACAGCTAAGAGTTCTTTTTCAGTGGTAGTATAATTCAGCTGAGCATCGTTGAGTGTCCGTGACGCATAGTAAATGACACAAGACCTCTTGTCCTTGCGTTGGCCGAGCACAACTCCCATGGCATAGTCCGAAGCGTCACACATCAACTCAAATGGCAAATTCCAGTCTGGTGGTGTCATTATTGGCGCAGAAGTCAGCAAATTTTTCAAGTGCACAAACGCATCCTCACACTCTTGAGACCATGAAAATGGCACATCTTTCTGCAACAAGGAAGTAAGTGGTTTTGCCACCAAAGAAAAGTCTTTGATGAACCTCCTGTAAAAACCTGCATGGCCAAGAAAAGAACGAACCTCTCTCACTGTTGAAGGTGAGGGTAAGTGATACATAATATCAATCTTGGCTTTATCAACTTCTATTCCCTTAGCAGAAACAATATGGCCTAAAACTATACCTTGATTTACCATGAAATGACTTTTTTCCCAATTAAGTACAAGATTAGTTTCTACACACCGGTTTAAAATCTTTTCTAAATTTTCTAAGCATGCATCGAAATCTTTGCCATAAACACTAAAATCATCCATGAAAACTTCAATGATATTTTCGATGTAATCAGAGAAAATAGAATACATACAACGTTGAAACGTACCTGGGGCGTTGCACAATCCAAAAGGCATTCGTCGATAAGCAAACGTACCAAAGGGACATGTAAACGTTGTCTTCTCTTCATCATCCGGGTGTATCATGATCTGGTTGTAGCCACTATATCCATCCAAGAAGCAGTAGAATTGGTGACCGGCAAGTCTCTCCAACATTTGGTCCATGAATGGCAAAGGCATGTGATCCTTCCTGGTTGTGGCGTTTAGCCTTCTGTAATCAATACACATGCGATAACCTGTCACCAACCGTTGTGGCACTAGCTCATTCTTCTCATTCTCTACAACAGTCACGCCACTCTTCTTGGGTACAACCTGAACGGGTGAAATCCACTGACTATCCGAAATAGGATAGATTACTCCACAATCTAACAACTTAATCACCTCGTCCTTTACAACTTTCATCATTGGTGGATGCAAACGTCTTTGAGCCTCCCTAGTAGGCTTGGCGCCATCCTCAAGTAGAATTCGATGAACACATTTTGTCGGGCTAATTCCCTTGATGTCTGCCAAAGTCCAGCCAATGGCAGCTGTGTTTCTTTGCAAAACCGCAACTAGCTTGTCCTCTTGTTGCTTTGTCAACGTTGATGACACAATAACTGGTAGAGTGTCATCTTTTCCAAGAAAAACGTACTTCAAATGTGGGGGTAGAGCTTTGAGCTCTAACTTAGGGGCCTGTGTCACAGATGGTAACAACTTATTAGTAGAAATTGGAATTGACAAAGGAGAATACCTTTCATAGATTGGTTGTGACTCAAGCTCCTTCACAACTTCAAGTATGGATGGCTCCAAATCATTCAAAGCCTCCTCATCTCGTTCTCCAAACTTGTCAAATCCGGCCCCTTGCTCGATGGCTAATTGCTATGCTTGGTAGGTGGTCATTGCACACGGTGCAACACCACCAAATCTCCATGAAGTTTCGGCATTCCCCTCTTGACATAGCTCGGCATTGCTGTGTGTTTCTTCCATTTCGGCACTTGGATGTCTCATGGCGTCAAAAATGTTGAACTTGATCACCTCGCCATCAAACTCCATTGTCAAATTACCTCCAGCAACATCGATATTCGTTCTTGCTGTTCGCATGAAGGGTCGTCCCAACAACAACTGTGTCGAGTTTGTAGATGACTCCTCCATTTCTAGCACATAAAAGTCCGCAGGAAATATCAGTTGATTAACCTGCACAAGAACATCTTCAACATACCCCTCAGGATACTTGTTAGAATGATCCGCCAATTGGATCACAACATTATCAGTTTTTAGAGGTCCTAGGTCTAGGGACTTATAAAGATTAAGCGACATAACATTAATTGAAGCTCCTAGATCTAGCATGACATTCTCAAAACGAGTAGAACCAATAATACAAGGGATAGAAAAACCTCCTGGATCCTTCATCTTGGGCGGCATTTTCCTTTGGAGAACGGCAGAAACCGTCTCACTCATCTTGACAACTTGTGTCTCCCTTGTGTGCCTTCTTGTTGTGCAAAGTTCCTTCAAGAACTTAGCATACTTTGGAATTTGTCGAATGCACTCCAACAAGGGTAGATTGACGTTCACTTTTCGAAAGACATCCAACACTTCTTCGTCGGATTTATCCTTTTTGCTCTTAGTGAACCTAGAAGGAAAAGGTAGAGAAGATTGTTTAGTATTAACTAAATCACTAGGGTTCGAAATCATACCTTCCTTTTTTGAAGTTGCCGGATCTTTTTCAAGATCCCTCTTTTTCATTGCTTCCAAGTCTTCCTTGCTTGGCGTAGCTTGCGTGTTTTGCCCGGTTTTTCCTTGATCTTGTCCATGTGTTTCGGTATTGGCATTGTGCTCGGCATTCTCTTGCATCATGAGCTCGGCATTCTCTTACATCATGAGCTCGGCATCTCCTTCTTCATCACTCATGTCCAACACTCCAAGTCCTTTTGTGGTTTTAGGCTTTGAAGGTGGCGCCAACAAGGTTTTCCCACTTCTTGTGACAACAACTTGTGCTTGCTCGTTCTTGGGATTCTTGATGACACCTCCTGGCAACCTCCCTTGTTCATTGAATTTCCCCATAAAGTCCACAACTTGCCCCATTTGATTCTTTAATTCCATAATATCTTTCGACATCAAGGCAATGTCCTTGGTGTTGGTTTGAGTTGTGGCCAACAAAGATTGTGTCGAAGTGGCAATGTTCTTGAAGATCTCATCATAATTTTGCTGCCCACTCGGCTGTCCTCCTTGTTGGTAGGGTTGGTATGGCCTTGGCATGAAATTGCCTTGAGGCCGTGCCATGTAAGTACTTGGTTGCTGCCCTTGTGCATTTGGTTGTGGATTCAGCACGTTACTATTGTTGTTCCAACGAAAGTTCGGATCGTTGGCCCTTGGATTGAAATTCTGAAAACGTGTTTGAGTCCCTTGACCTTGGAAGTTGCCGAATTGTCCTTGAAAACCGACGGCATTGACATCCTCAAAGTTCGGATTTACTTGAGTGCACTGATCGGATGTATGTCATTCCATGCTACACACTCCACAGACTTGTATCCCTCTATTCTTGGTCAGGTTCGAAACCATGAGAGTCAGCTTGTTTAAGTCTTCTTTAAGCTCTATTATGGCACTTGACTCTCCATAAGCGTTTGCTTCATTAACACGTCTTGTTGAAAATGAACCAAATTGTTGATTGTTTGTAGCACGCATCTCCAACAAGTTACTGGCTTCTTCTCTGCTTTTCTCCATCAACGACCCTCCAGCTGCAGAATCAAGGAATTGGCGTTCCATAGGGCGTAGTCCCTCATAAAAGTACTGAAGCAGAAGTCCCTCACGTATCCCATGGTTAGGACACGAAGCAACCAAAGACTTGTACCTCTCATAGTACACATCGAAAGCTTCATCCATGTCTTGTTTAATTGAAGTAATCTCCTTTCTAATCTGTGTCACTCTAGATGATGGAAAATACTTAAGGAGAAATTCTTTCATCATTGTTTCCCACGACGTGATTCGTCCAGCTGGCACTGCAAAGAACCATGTCCTAGCTCTATCCTTAAGTGAAAACGGAAAAGCCTTCATCTTGACTAGTTGCAAATCAGCACCCCTAGGACACATAGTGTCACAGCAAAATTCAAACTGTTGCAGATGATGGTTCGGATCTTCTCCTGTAAGTCCATGAAACTTTGGCAATTGGTGGAAGAACCCACCTCTCATTTCAAAGTCAGCCGATTTTCCTGTTGCTGTAGTTGGATAGGTAATGTTGTTCGGCCTTATCCCTGTTCCATTGACTTGACCATTTTCTTCCCTGAGTGAAGTCATTCTCAATTCAACTGGTGAGTGTGGTGGTGATGAATTCAGTGTTGAGTGATGAGATGATGATGAAATATCGATGGCAAGCTCCTCTTGGACACGTCTAAGTCGGTTGTTGATGTCTCGTGTCCAAGTATCAGAACCGCTCATGCACCTACAAAACAAGATGGCACCAGTGGCCAAGACCAAGTTAGTAGGTCATAAGGAATTTCGAAACAAGGCATGTATGAAGAGCTCGGCAAAGAGTGGCCAAGTTTCGAAATTTTTAACACTTAAGCACAAAATGTCGGCAACCTAATGAAGTTGCTAGTTGATTTTATTACTCTTAACTTTCACGGTACGTGGAGCAGGGAAGACCACTGTGCAATGAGCTTGTACAGCTCAAGGTAGTGTTTTGCTTCGTCCGATATACCATGAAAATCAAGACCAATTTCGATATTGAAGTTATAATGCCTATATGCCAAGTTGCTTTCTAAAATCTAAAGCAAGGTGATGCTACGGCCCGAGCTTTTGACTAGGTCGAGCGGATTCCGTGGTTTCAGAAGGCAAGTGTCAATGTCACGGGGGGCGAACCCCCTACAAGAACCAGGCAGGACTCGTTTGTGATCAAGGAGGCGGACCCCTATCGACCCCTTCACCGAGAAGAGTGGTCAGTCATGATCTTGAGATCCAATTGAACAAACCTGAATTTCATATCTATGACAGAACGGCCCCTTACTCAGCTAGGAACAAACTCGGATCCCTAGATCAGTCACCTTATGTTAATCAAAGCCGCCCTCAACCTCATGAAATCCGCAAATAACATGAAGGGTTTAGGCTAAGATTAACACAAGTGGCTCCACCTGACATGTTTTACATTAGAAATTACAAAACAACATAGACATATAAAAACCATAACTTCAAATATTACCTAAGTATTTACTAAAGTGTCGGCATGGCATATAAACACAAGAGAGAGTTCGGCACATATATTGCAATAAACATATACCACACTTCGACACCTATATAAGAGAAAACAAAGAATAGTTAGTCATAAATATACAAAATAAATCCTTTTTAGCATCCCCGGCAACGGCGCCAAAAATTGACGAGGTCGTTTGTTAACAACCTGTGCAATTTAAAACCCTATCATTGTAGTAACTGTAAGTAGGGATCGTTCTAGCCGGGGACACTAGGGAAGGATTATATCTGCATCAAAACAAGTTAGTAACATTCACAAATATAATATAAACATACAAGTACAATTCTGTCACAACTATACAAGTATAACGCACATATATAATTATAAACATATATACATATTTACGATTTTAAATGGGGGATGTATAAGGTGGTTCCTATGGTCCTAAATCTAAATCTAATATTTACATATATGGTGGTCAAACATCACTTAAGCATCAAATAACACAAACACCGTTAAGAATGCAAATCAATTTTGTGCAAGGAACAGTAGCAACGTTTAGATGATCCTAGACTTTAATTAATTCCAATCTATTAGACTTCTCATGTGTACTTAGAAACTTCCTTCCGGCCTGATTCTAAGACATATATGTGTCACCCTTGTTTAAGATTTCCTTCCGGCCTAAATTAAACAAAAATACACTTACGTTCTAGAGTCGATTAGAGACATGATCCTAGGTATGGCGTCACTCATCCTATTAGCATGCAAATCACTCACCCTAACAACCCTTTGTAATAACTAAAACCAAGAACTTCCTTCCGGCCTGAACTTAATCCTAGGTTACTACGGCTTATTAAACTCCCCCCTTTGGAAACATCCGTGCACTAGACTATCCTAGGGTTCGATTACATGATCAGATGGTGATTAATCAATTAAAGTTTAACATTCATAAAAACATAAACCACTGCCCTAAATCACAAAACCAACAAACACAACATAACGTTACATACTACACACATTCACATGCAAATCACAAAGAAGAACATGCAATTGAACATAGAACGTAAAACCGATAAAACCAAAAGATAAATAATATATATAAAACATAATTACACAGTAAAATTACATAAACCTTATGAAGATCCATACCCAACCTACCTAGATTAGATCGGCTAAGGAATGGTTGAGAATTGGGTGAAGGATTGGCGGCGATCGGCGGCGGCGGCAGGTTTGGGAATTTTCTGTGTAAACGGGTTTTTGGGTAGAGCTTGGCTATTCTAAGCAAAAGTAAATTGTTTGACACCTAAATTAAGAGCTATATATGTCTATTTATACAGAACAACTCGAAGAGAAACCCTAGAGAATTCGGGAGCTTCAAGGAGACACAACCCTTGTTGGACTTGGACTCCTTCTTGGACTCGGTTTCTTCTTTCTTCTTTGACAAGGATTTCGACTTGGACCTTGGATTTATGATTTCTTGGACTCCTCTACATGTTATTAGATCCATGTAGGCCTTATACACAAGTTCTTGGGCTCATAGGCAGCCGAAATCATGGACAAACTCGGCAAGGACAGACTTTCTCGGTCTGACCGGAAAAGCTCCATACTTGGTTGTTTCGGCTGCCATGATGCATTCTTCGAATCTTCTTCTTCAATGCAGCTTCCCATGACTTCATTAAGCTTTTCTTAAGTCCTTTGACATGCTTGGGAAGAATTTTGGTGAAGAAACATCCTCCCAAACTCGTGTGACAACTTAGGCAGAAACTGCCCAGTTTTGCAGCTTGACCTCCGTCCATTGTTTTCATCATAACTCCTTCATCTGAACTCCAAATGCTGTGATTCAAGAATATCTGAAAACTAGACATCCGTAGCTTTCTATTGGTATGTGGCTCGTCCTCAGATTCCTCCTGGATCTTTAGATATGATTTTCCGAAGTTGATGTAGGATTTCTGCTCGCGGGAGAAATTTCATTCGCGGGAGATTTTTTATTCGCGAGAGAGTTTCATTCGCGAGACTGACCTCCGGCTATTGTTTCCGGCATAACTTCTTCCTCAGAACTCGGATTGCTGCGATTCCAAAATATTTAGAAACTAGACATCCACAGCTTTCCATCCATATATGGCACGTTCCCTGGTTCCTCCTGGATCGTCCTAGGGAAATTTTTGAAGTTGAGTTATGGTTTCTGGAAATTCCTGCTCGGATCAAAACCTTATGTTTCGGAGTTTCTTCTTTTCCATGGCCTCTCTTGTTGTCCTCCATGAGTCCAATCTTCATGATTCTTGATATAATATGTCCATATACATGTCATCTACCCATTTAAACCAAATTCATCAAAATTGACAATGTAAAGGTACAGTGAATCATAAGATAAATAACCAAGTCTTATCCAAAATCGGTTTAACAACACTTAAGCTCAAATTTCTGTATAAATACATGTTTTAGCCATTGCTCTACAGAAAAACCCTTTTGACTCAATATAAGTAAAAACAACATTACTAAGGAATAAACAAGGTACAAATGAGGGTAAAAACACATTAAAAACATAGCGTAAAACGCACTTATCAAAATCTTCCTCTCCGGGTATTCTTCTGAAATCTGAATCCATTTCGTTGTTTCGATTGGGGCTGGCCGGGGGAACTTGACGGGATACTTCTGGCTCTTCTTTTGTGCCGTCTTACTGATGGGCAAGGAATCCGGGTCATCTCTGGGGTCATCGGGTTTGTCAAATGGGGATAGGGAAAAACCGGCTGAAAACATCTCATGCTGGGACTGAGCTGTTGCTATCGCGTTGCATCTGACAGCGGCTTCTTGGTCTCCGCGAATTGTTACCCAGCCTCCGGGTGTAGGTACCTTCATAAGCAGCATATGACCCGCTATAAAGCTCTGTAGGCCCCAAAGGGCATCTCTCTCAAGTATGGCATTGTAAGATGACGGGCAGTCCACAATTATGAAAGGAACTACAATTCTTGTGGACTGGTGCCCGGTTCCAACTGTAACCGTTAGCTGATCTGACCCCAACGGTTGAGTTGTTTCCCCTGAAAAACTGATCAATGGCTCGTGGTTTCTATAGAGCTTATCTCTTCCTCTTTTAAACCCCTTATAGCAGCTGCTGAACATGACGCTGACAGTGGCTCCCGTGTCTATTAGAACCCGCCGAGTTCGCCAATGGTCAATCTGAAGAGTAATAATGAAAGGATCATTATGATGCATTTTCAGCGTGTCTTCAGACTGAGAAAATGACACGGTATCCCAAGGAACCAGTTCCTTGCGGCATTCCTGACGAAGCTGCATTATTTCTAACTCCGGGCCTCTTGGGCAGAGTCTTTTGGCCCGGTGACCTGACACTCCTTGGGTGCCACCCCTGTCAATCGTCATTATCTCCCCATATACTTCAATCAGGTTGACACCTGTAGCGGGTGACTTATACTGCTGTAACTTGCCGTTCTGGATCATGTATTCAATGCTGTTTCGAAGGGAAAAGCACCGGTCGGTAGTGTGGCCAGACTCGTTGTGATATGCACAATGTTGCCCGTTGTCCGGCCCTGTCCTTTTGGGAAACTTCCTTTTTGGAGCCGGGGGAATGTCATTCCTATGGCGGTTCCAAATTTCTTCATAGGAGGCAGTCAAATTGGTTAACACTTCATATCGAGGGATGTAAGGGGTTTTTGCTTCCTGGGCTGGAGGTCTCGGGTATGGAGCTTCTCTTGGCTTCTCTCTTGATTTGTTTGAAGTTTTGCCGTAGTATCCCTGGCCACTCTTATTTTGACCTTCCTTCCTCCATCCATCAGCTCGCTGGCTTGTGAACCCGGTATTCGTCCGGCGTTCCCCGAAGGTGTCATACTCGGCTTGAGCTTGCCGAGTTACCTCATTAATCAAATCGTCATAACACCTGAACTGCTGCTTTCTGAGCTCCACCACAAAACGGGTTGGCTTGAGCGCCTGCAAGAATGCCTCTGATGCCACCGACTCATCCAAGTGCCCACATTTGGAAGTCGTGGATAGCCAACGGGTTACAAAGACTTTCAAGCTCTCATCATCCCTTTGCTGGACTTTGAATAATGAAGTGGTGCTTCGGTTGGCACTAGACAGCAGGATAAACCGGGAAAGGAACTTCTGTGTCAGCTGACCATAGGTTTCTATTGACAAAGCCGGTAACTTGAGGAACCAACTCAACGCCTCCTCACTGAGTGTTTCCTGGAAAGCATGGCATGATTGGGCATCCGTGAACCGGGTTGAATCCAACTGAGACTGGAACAACTCTAGGTGTGCATATGGGCAGCCCGTTCCGGCATATCTCTTGATCTTAAATGGCTTTGCTTTCGGTGGCTTTTTGTCTGCTTGAACCCGGGTGGAGAATGGGCTCGCCCGGGTAATAAAAGGTTGGTATTGCAGTGGTCCTGTTCCCGAGTTAAGACGCTGCTCAAGTTGAGTCACAGTTTGCGTCAACTGTAAGAGAAGCCGGGTCTGGACATCGGCTGGGGGAAGTGGTTGATTTAACACCGGCACTGGAGGTGGAGGAGGTCCTGTAAGATTGTGATTAAACAAAGGATTGGAGAAATGGATAATTTGTGGATTTGGGTTAGGGTGGGCAGTGGGTGGGAGAATAGCGGGTGAGATGTATGCACTGTCAAGGATTCCCTTCTGGGGTAATGACATCAGCAAGTCTGGCTGACGTCCCAATGGCATTCGCCCTTTGGGTTAAGGTTGCTTGAAGAAGCCCATGCTCGGCCTGGATGGTCGCTAATTGCTCCCTTACCGTTATTAACTCGGCATGTTCTCGAGTAGATTGCTCCTTCTGAGCGAGAAAATCCTTTTTCAAGAGCTCAAATGCTGCTGCCAAATCTGTTTGGCCAAACTGGGTCTCGGAGGCCCCCGGGTTATCATCCCCTGAGAAATTAAGCCTCCTAGTTGGATCTTGTTCTCCTGCCATTTCCACCGTCCTTGAAAATATTAAACGGGAGGTCTTGAGTTCGGCTCTCAACGAGGGCACCAATTGTTTCCGGGTAAAACTCGCGGTCCCTTTAGCGGGTTGCACGGTTCCAGAAATAGCGAACTTCCTTGTACTCCGAGTTTTCCTGTGTAAAGAACAAACACGTCAAAGAGGCGTCCCCGGGTTTACCGAGGGAAGCCACTCCGATGCTTAAGTCAGACACTGTCAGCTAAGCAGAAACTCAAGAGTAGTTAAGAAGTTGCCCCCTTACCAGGAGGCCCGTGCCGGTACTTATAGTAGCATTAAAGGCAGCATACTTTGTCCTTTTCCAATGTAGGAACAATCTCCCTTGCTTTCTTTTAACTTTACGATGAACTGGGCCCTGACAAAGGACCCAGAGTGGCTTCTCATATCTGATTGGGCTTTTACCCTGTAAACAACACTTCAAGCACAATAAACAATGCATATTTGATAATTGATCAGACATTTAGGGGTTATTTCTTGAATTGTAACCCGGTAAAGGTGAAATATTAGGTTCCACCTATAAACATCGCGTGTGTAGCGACAGTTCACGCAGTGAGGTATTGCGTGTGTAGCGATGTCACATAATGCAGCGGTCGCGTGTGTAGCGACAATTCACATGTGTAGCGAGAGTTCGCGCAGTGAGGGATCGTGTGTGTAGCGATGTCACATAATGCAGCAGTCGTGTGTATAACGATAGTTCGCGTGTGTAGCGAGAGTTCACGTAGTGAGGGATCGCATGTGTAGCAATGTTACATAATGCAGCGGTCGCGTGTGTAGCGACAGTTCTGTACTAGAGCTAGTCCATATCTCTCACGCCTTCATAAGTGTCCAATTATGAAAGTAAGTTGTCATTTATGGGCACATGGCATAGGTAATAGTTACTTTCTATGCAGTAAATGTGCTTTTGCTACGTGCGTCCCCCCGTGCGCATCATGGGTAACTACATAATAAGTGGGGGGCTGATGTGGCAGCAATCCAACCGTTGAGTCATTTTGTATTCAACGGTGGATGTGGATTTATTCAATTATATAGGGGTACGGAGAAAGAGGTGGGAAGTGACTAGTTTATGTTTTGAAAAGAAGAGACAAAAGATAAGCTCAAAGTGGGAGAGGTACAGCTCTTTGCCGAAGCTAAACCCAGATCTGTCTTTATTGCTCTTTGGGAGGTCTCTGATCGTCCCTGAGATTTGCGTGGCTCGGAGGCTCCGCTGTTTGCAACCAGCATCATCCACTCCTCATCACTGTTTGATATACGATGTTGTTGTTGCATGTATTGATGTAGATCTGGAATGGGCATAGGTCTTTTTGTGTGTTTTACTGATGTTGCTTGTTGTGTGGTAGTGGAATGAACTGGGTTGTCTGAAATTTTATCAATTTTGTAGGGCAGGCTTTGAAGGATAGCGAGAGCTTGACTATTTAGGTTTTAGATGTCAGATCCGACACGGGTGTAGAGCAACGAGGCTATCGAGGTATCCACTATGGATTCCGACACCTCGTACCGAAGGGAAGTGGAACTGAATGAATTACTTGCTGTGATAGGGGCCGGGAACTGGCCACCTACCGAGGATGAGAGTTTTCACATGTCCTCTACTATTCCTTTGTTGTAGAAAATTAAGGTCGTGATGGCGAGGTCCCTGCAAACAGCTCTGACGTTTGATCCTCCTGGATAGAGCTTAACGTTGCGGGAACTCGTGACCCTAAAGAGGAATTAGCACATACCGGATGAAGTATTGCTGCGGTCGTTGAGGGATGCCGACTATCGGAACCCTCTTATGGGGTATACATTGTGGTCTTCCAACTTCTTTTTTAGGGTTTGCTTGATGATCTTGTTGATAGCTTCTATCTGACCATTGGTCTGTGGATAAGCTAGAGAGACATAGAATAAGGCTGTTCCTTGTGAGGAGACAAAGTCTCAAAAAGTATCGTTGTCGAACTGTGTGCCATTATCAATGATAACAGCCTGTGGCATGGCAAAGGGTAAAATAGGTTACGTCATAAGAACGTAATTACTATTTAAGTAGTGATGGTGGCAACTGCTTCGACCTCTATCCACTTAGTATGATAGTCGACAATGACAATGACAATGACAACTGTCCCGGAGCTATGGGGAGTTTGTCCACGATGTCAAGTCTCCACTCGCTAAAGGGAACTAGCTATTGGATGATGGAGAGAGGGACAAGAGAGTGATGGGAGAAGTTGGCAAACTTGTGGCATTGTAGGCAGGCGCCGACCACGGCTTTTGCATTGTCCTCGATTGTGAGTCAATAGTACCTGGTCCTTAAAGCCTTGTACATGAGGTTACGGGCTCCCGAGTGGCTGCCACAGATTCCAACATGAAGTGATTTAAGCAGTTGGTGACCGTCCTCAATGGAGATGCATTTGAGAAATGGGTAAGACTGGCCGCGGTGGTATAATTTGCCATCTTTGAGAAAGTAGAGGACAGATTTGTGGAGGATGCGCTGAGCTTGTTGTTTGTCATTGAGCAAGGTGCCATATGTGAGGAAGGCAATGTAAGGGTCTATCCAAGAAGGTGGTGTAGCATCAATGAGAAAGATCTCGGAATAAGCCTTGGAGATACTGGGCCTGTCTAAGGTTTCGATGTGCACATCAATGGGCAAGGTGTCAGGAGGGGAAGTGGCTATTCTGGCTAAGGCATCTGACTATGCATTTTTTGCTCTAGGGATTTGAGTTAGTTTGAAGGAGCTGAAATTCTTGAGTAATGCCTCTGCCAGTGCTTTGTATGGCTCAAGGTTACTCTGAGTAGCCTTGAAGTCTCCTATGACCTGATTAACAACGAGTTGGGAGTCTTTGAATATTTGGAGGTGAGCCGCCTCAAGTTCCCAGTATAACTGAATACCGACTATTAGGGCCTCGTACTCGGCGATATTATTAGTGGCCTTGAACTCAAACTGGAGAGTGTACTCATAATCATTCATTTCTGGGTCTTTGATTATGATGTCGGCACCACTATGCTGGAAATTAGTTGAGCCATCGATATATAGTTCACAGATATTCTTCCGAGGTGCCACATCATTCGGGGAGTTAGTGGCTAAAGGGATGTATTCAGCTATAAAATCAGCAGCAGCCTGTCCCTTGATGGCCTGTCGTGGCTTTAAGTGGATGTCAAATTCCCCAAGTTTGATGACCCACTTGACGAGATGTCCCAGGTCTCATGCTTCTGAAGAATTTGTTTGAGTGGCTCGTTCATGAGGACGTAATGGGCTTGGAAGTAAGGCTTTGGACCTCGTTCCATTTTATCTGGGCCTGCATATCGAGAATGGCTTGGACCTTCTCGGGGTTGGCCTCTATCCCTCTCTCGCTGACCATATAGCCCAAGAATTTTCCTCCTGCTACAACGATGATACACTTTTATTGGTTGAGACGCATGCCATGAGTTAGGATCTTGAAGAAGACTCGATCAAGGTTGGCAATGTGCCTGTCGACATCAACACTTTTGACAAGCATATCATCGACATAGATTTCCATTATATCCCCGATTTCTTCTTCAAACATGTCATTAACCATTCTTTGATAAGTAGCGCCTGCATTTTTGAGTCTAAAGGTCATGACATTGTAACAAAATAACCCTTTATCTGTGACAAATGTTGTGTGGATTTGGTCCGGGATGTCCATACGGACTTGGTTATATCCAGTAAAAGCGTTAAGAAAGCTGAGGACGCGAAAACCTGCTGTTGAATCCACCATTTGGTCTACCCGGGGCAAAGGAAAGCTGTCCATTGGACACGCCTTATTGAGCTTTATGTAATCAACACACATCCGCCAGGTGCCATTGGGCTTAGGGACCATAACCACATTAGAAACCCAGGTGGGATAGGAGACTTCACGGATGAATTGGATTTCCTTGAGTCACTGAACCTCGGCATGTATGCCCTGGTACTTCTCAAGGTTAAAAGCTCTGTGTTTTTGCTTAACTAGGGGATAATCTGTGGAGATATGGAGTTTGTGGGTGATGATCTCAGGGGATATACCAGGCATGTCAGTATAAGACCAGGCAAAGGCATCCCTCTTCGATTGGAGAAAAGATATTAGCTTTTGGCGTGACGAAGTGTCGAGGCCGGTACCGATGCGGATCTTACGGTCCTGGCTGTTAGGAAATATGGGCACCCAATCGGTCTCCTCTGTGACTGTTGGCCACATACTTTTGTTTCTTTTTATCTGGACTGTCCGGGTCCTCAAGAGGATCATCGATGGGATCTGAGAGTTTGAGTGACATATTTTCATAGGATACTCGACTCTGCTGGACAGCATTGAGGCTGCAGCTTTCAATGGCGGCCTTATCCCCATGGACTGTAAGAATGCCTCCTAGGGTAGGCACCTTCATGAGGAGTATGCGTCAGACAATGAAGCATTGAAGCCCCGATAATATGTCACGACCATGTATTAAGGAAGCGGGAAGTGATGGAGGAACGACATGAGCCGGTGCCGAGAGAGAGTCAACCTGTCTGATCCAAGGGGTTAGACGATGTCCCCAGAAAAACTGATCAGAGGGTCGTGGCTATCGTAAAGCTTGGCCTTGTCGCAGCGTAAGCCACAGTAACAGTTGGCGAACAAGACACTGACCGCGGCCCCGGTGTCGATAAGAGCTCAGTGACAACGATAATGATCAACCTACACTAAAATGATGAAGAGTTCATTGTGATGGGTATGGATAAGGCAACCAGGTCCCAAGCAGGGGTTATATGGAGATAACTTGCCTAAGTTCTAACATATCTAGCTATTGTCGACACTGTAGCTTTGACACGAGGTCCCTTAACAGGGGTCTCAAGCGCCACCTAATAGTGTTAGGATCTGGCCAAAGAGCTCAATGGCATTAGCACCCGTAACGGGTGCACGGTACTGCTGTAGCTGTCCATTCTGAAGGAGATGCTCAATGTCATTACGGAGACCATAGCATGACTCGGTGGTGTGGCCATTATCGTCATGATATGGCAATACTTGTTGCCTGTGGCACGACAGGGGTTTCGGGGCTCCTGCTTTTTGGTGGAGTGGGAATAAGTTCTTTTTGGCGAGCCCATATGTCCACATATAAGGCAGTAAGGGCTGTGTGAATCTTATAGGTGGGTACCGAGTTGTCAGGACCCTTAGAATCGATGTCTCGTGTACCGTAAGGATGACCACATCCTCGATCACTATTGTGGCTGCCGCAGCCCCTGTTATTGGAACAAGGGTACGGTCGGGGTTGAGTGTCGGTACTAGAGGGAGGGAAATCCTTGACTGGGAGTAGTTGGCGCGGAGCCGAGACTAGCAAGGCTAGTGCTCCGACACCGTAGGATCCACCAAAGGTGGCATATTTAGCCCTTGCCCATCGAATTGCTAGGTCCATCAGGAGATCATAAGAGGCGGGAGGATTTCTATTAATCTCTAATAGGAAATTCCTTGGAAAGAGTGCCTGGTGGAATGCCTGTTCATCCACCCGTGGTTCCACATAGAGAGTAAACTATGTAATCCTTTTCCTTCACGTTGATTAATCTAAAATAGAGCGTCGACACTTCGGTAGATGCTAGCATGTAATATAAAGCGACTAAGGAAGCATTCCAAGAGTTGTTCAAAACTGTCAATAGAGTTGGTTGGGAGATTAAGGAACCAGCTTAAAGCTTCATCTGCTAGTGTCTCTTAGAACGCATGTCAAGCTATAGAATCTGTATATTGGGTGGATGCACAAAGGGAAATGAATGTTTTAAGATGGAGATGTGGGTCCCCGGCACCTCTATATTTTTCCATCTTAAGTGGTTTGGCCTCGAGATGACGCTTCTTATGTTGGACTCGTAATGTGAAGGGTGATTGCTTGTATCTGTATCCCGAGAACATAGGACGTTGAGTATTACGGATCTTGACACCATCGACCCGGGAGGTCAACTGGGTCACGGTATAGCTAAATTAGAGGAGGCAGGTTTGTACATCGAGGGAGCTGCTCATGGGCAAAGGAGCTGAGGTTTCGAGTCTAGCGTGAGGCTGAGAGTGGCTAGCCTGGTCAGACTCGGGGTTGGGTTCCATATCCAGGGTGGGCTATGGGGCGGCTTGTGAGAATGGGGGATTGATGGGTTGGCCAATGTAGACTATTTGTCGAGAGTTCTCCCTTAGAGCAGTGTGGCTATGGGCACCACAAGGAAAAAGGGAGTTGGTTCCAAGGTCGAGTGTTCTGACAGTTCGGGTAGCGCGCTCTATGGTTGTATTATAGGTATTCCTGTGTTCGAGCGTTACTTGTAATATGAATTGTTCTTTCTCGAGCTCTGCTATACGGGCACGGTAACCCTCTGTCTCGGTGCGCTCTCTAGTGGCCTGTTCACGAAACTGGTGAAAATCTCGTTTTAAGATCTTGAGAGCGGCAGCAGGATCTGTATGAGGGATAGGGGATGGGGGCGGTGACTGTAGATGGGTTAGAATTATCATCTTGGTTGAAAAGAGCTTGCCCGAGCTGTGCTTCTAGGTCACTAGGATTATCTACTATGTCGACCATTTGTGCGGATGGGCTGAAAATGTGACTTGATAATAGGAGAAGGTAGGTCCTCCTTCTAGCACCAACCATTACTCATGTTTCGAGAGTTTGAAATGATGGAATGCCATTGATCTTGCTATCTAATACCCTGCACAAGTAGCAAAGGCGTCAGGAGTCAAGACCGAGGTGGGCCCAGTCTTCGACTCTCTGATACTTAAGTTAGAACTGTGGTGTAAGCAACTTGGTAAAGTTTTAGGGTTGGAAGAATCTTACATTTTCCATGGTCTTTTGGTCTGCCTATATGGCTACAAATTGGGAACCGTGCCATTCCTCCCTGATGTGGAACTGCTAGGAAGGCCCTTCCCAACATTCCTCTCTAAGAGGCTTAGAAGGTGAGCTACAAGGGGAATGGCTTGGTATGTTTGGTCCCAGTTTGAGTCACCTACCTACTCAAGTTGCCTTTAGGGGTGATAGGTGGGACTCAAGGCCTCCGGCGACCGGACCTTGGACAGCTTTTCCGGCCTAAGTGGAGGTCTTCTTCCTCCTGTTAATAATGTACTTTTGTATTCATAAATTGCTATGTTAAATTCTCAATCAATATTTTAATTGAACTTTTATTCAAAATCTTTCCTCGGGATCAATAAGACCTAGATTTTGTATATTAGTTATTTGGTTGGAAAACATGAGGCTTGATCGAGAGTAGATGTTTTCTAAGGTTCCAAATGATTATTTTAATCTTGTGATTAGAGAGTTGTAAATTAAGAATACAAGTACTTGATCATACTCGATATTCTTATTTGCATGATTTCTTAGTTCTTTTGTGTTTAATAGAGTTGAACATGTTTTACTTGAACCTAATCATAACGTGAAGTAGATCACATTTTAGTTACTTAGGTTCTATACGGCATCAATAAGTTATAATTCATTAGTTAAAAGAACTTTGGCTTATGTCCAGGATCAATAAGGCTTATGTACGGAAATCTTTAGCATGCAATCTAGGGAATTTAATTGCTATCAACTAGAGAAGATGGTAGAAGTATTGGGTGGTGGATTCAATGCCTTAGCATCTTTATATTTTGTTGTTTCGATCTCAAGAATTCTCATTGTTTTAGTTTCAATTTGTTTACCTTAGCCTAAAATCTTCTACCTTAGTTCTCTGGTTGTGAATACCCTTGCATATCCTATACTACTAACATCTTTCTTGCAGGGTAAATTTGATAGTCTCTTTCGAACTCATCAAGTTTTTGGCGCCGTCGGCCCGAGAACTAAGTGTTTCCTAGGCTTTGGTTTTAAATTGTTGTTGTTGTAAATAATTGTACGTCAAGCTGAAGATGTTAAAACAAGCGCTGCATGGGAGGCAACTCATTTGTTCTTCTTATTTTTATTGTTAGTTAGTATTTTTTTGTGTGCAGATTTAGAATTGAAGAATTCACAAGTTTTTGAACAAAAATAGAAACCGGCCGGGCAGATCTGTCCACTTTGGAAGGCAGCAACTCTCCGCTCCCTTGACCTGTAGAGACGTGCTTTATGTGGATGAAATGATTGTTGATTCTAGTTTCATACAGTTTTTACAGAATTGGAATCTCAGTTCATATGCTCCTGCAATTTAAGTTTGAGTAGGGTAAGGTCATATCAGGAAAACAGAAAACTAGGCAAGTATAGTAGCAGAAAAGGAGTTACTTCTCATGATCCAAATCATGATTTTTATATATGGATGAAAAACTGTGGGTGTGTACGACATGTCTTCAAAGTTTCAACTCCACTGGATCAACAAAACTCCCTGTATACAGGTTTGAATAGGTAAAGGTTAATCTGCCAGGTTTTTCTTAATTTTTTTCTCTAACTCTGCAAGGCTTCCATTTTTAATCCATTTGGAGCTAGAAAAGATGCAACATATAAATCTATAAAAACGATCTATCACCTTCAATTGTATGTTCAGAAGGCAGAAGCTGTGTGGAAACGTTATTTGGGCTGGAACATGAGCTGTTGGCATAAGCATTGCATTGCAAAACGGTCAAAACTTTGTGTTTCTTCCTTTGTGCTTCCAATCATGCTATTCTTGGAATCAACTTAGAAAGGAGCTTAAATTTTGAAGTCAAGGCTCTATGGTCTTGAGGTTGGTTTCTTGGTTGTCATCTCCAATGGTCGTGAGTATGGAGGTCTACAAAGGGGAGATTTCTTCATTCTTGATCTATCTACTGATGCTTTTATTTAGGTTTTGTTTTTGTGTTTGGTTTTTTTTTGAGTCATTAGGATGCCTTTCAACAATCAAGGATGAACGTAATTTCTGAAATAGTGGGACAAGATGATCATGAGATTAAGATGATATGCAATGAATTCTTTGGTTAATCGAGTTATATGATATGCATATAGTATGTGTAGTAGATCTGACTTAGATAACTTTGGTACAGATTATTATGAGCATGATACGATGAGTTGTGATTTCAAAACCATATGTGAGAATTTGTGCCTTGTGCTTTCTTTCTGAGTGGTTTATGATCCATTTTCAATTTTATGTTTGTTGTGAATCTTGTTATGATTGACTACTTGTCGCAGATTAAGTTAACGGATATTAGAACATTAGAACTCACTCTTGTATCCTTTCAAAGCTTATAGTCAATATATGCCTTTTTATTTCGGAAAGGATAGAAGGCACCTAGGATCATCACTATTGCCAAATAGCCAGTTTCCCTATTTCGTAAAGGATAGAAGGCACCTAGGATCATCATAATTGTACTGTTTGATTTGGTCTCTGCATTGTGATCAAGGAGATTTGTTTGAATTTTTTTTTTGAGGGAAACAAATTGTATTCATACAAACATAATATTACAACATCTGAATAGAAGTATAAGGCATAAGGGCATGAGAGACAAAGATTACAATCAAAAACTAAATATGAAAGCCAGGAAACAAAAGTTCAATGTGCTGCCTGTAACCTTCACTTGATTACATACTTATGTCCAAACCGAAAGAGGTGGAAAATATCTTCACTTCTTCTCAAGCCTAGATATGGTGGCATCTTTAAAACCTTGTTTAGATAAAACCCTAGGGGTCAAAACTCCAAACTGAGGAAAGAGTACCACCGCTAAAAGATGTAAAAAGTCATTATAACTGAAGGACCAAAATAGTCTTGGCCCGATAGACTAAGATGACGGCCCACTTGTAATTTTGAAAATAACCCAAAAACTGTTTGAGGTAACAGTCACCAACCGTGCAAACTCAATGAAAACCGATTGCAACTGCAATTCAACTCTAAACAAATAAACTGATTTCCTCGGCAGCCGCCAAGGTGCTGACGCCGACATGAAGGCCAAAACAAAAGCGCGTACTACGTGAAAACCAGACACACTCTCCTGTAAAAGGAGAGTTTAAGGATAAAATTGATGTTTAAGCTCCCTTGTGAAGTCATCAAAAGTAGTCATGGTGCACGTACATTTCTCAACGTCTCCTCACCTTCTCCTCCACCACAACATTGTGGTGTCAGTGAGGTAGCGAGCAACAGTCTTGATCTTGGCATCTTCCTTCGTGATGCCTACGGCTCCAAAATATTGATCTAGCCCCTAAAATAAGTTGTCTACTCCTCCAAAACACTTAGGCTTTAGTGCCTCTATGCGCTTAGCCTCCATGACACTGCTAGTGCTGGCTCTCATTGCCAATGTGCGCTTGCATAGGGTCAAATCTCCATGCATCTCCTCCATGTGTGCAAGTGTGTTATTCAACTCCTCCTTGACTTGACACATCTTGGTGAGTTCACTTGTGAACTCCTTGTGAATCTTCTCAATCTCTCCCCTCAAGGACTCCTCTACTTGGAGCAGCATGCCCTTAATCGCAATATGGATGGCAGCATCCTCCGCTTCTATGCCGTCAACCTGTTAACCTAGATTATCCACCGGGCCTCCACGCTACTCATGACCTCCTACAATTGAGATAGTCGCGAGTCGAAAGCGGAGATGATATCCTTTGATCGCTCCCTTCTTGAAACGACCGGCTCACCTTGCTCTTCACGGCCTCTCTCTTGCGTCACTTCTTTTGGAAGGGTTGGAAACTGACGCACCTTTGGTAGCATCATGCTTCGCCAATTCGGAAGGGTTAGCTCCCGATGAAGCTCTAGTAGCACCGCGTTTTTCCATTTTGTTAAGTGAGGTTTTGATCGAACTTTGGCTCTGATACCACCTGTCACGAGTTTACTTTCTAGTAAAGTACTCGTGCGGTCTTAGCACTCCGCAATGCTAAGTCAGTCTCACTCGCGCGTACGCCTTGGCTAGAACACTCGAAAGAAAGCAAGAAGAAGAATGCTTGAAAGCAAGATATTTGTATTAAGCTTTCAAGGGAGCTTTACAATGCTTGAATGCTAGATTGCTTTCTATCTCTCTATATCACAAATGGGAGGGGTGCCTCCCTATTTATAGGAATCCCCCCTCTTGCCTAAGTTTCTAGAGAATTTTACAACATGTACAAGTGTAGAGGATTCTATTGAAATACATACATCTCAAAGCCTTGAGTATTCTAGAGACTTCCTGAGTAGTCTTGAGCCTTGAACCTCTCTAGCGTTCTAGAGAGTTCCGGAGTGTCCTAGAGCCTCTCTAAGACTCTAAAGAATTCCGAAATTATTCGGATACTTCCCAATCCTTGTAAAAGCTTTCAAGACCTTCTATAATATTTCAAATATTTCCAGAATGCTCATGTGCTCTCGAAAACCTTCCTTGAGCCATGCTTTCAAGACCTTCTATAATATTTCAAATATTTCGAGAATGCTCATGTGCTCTCCAAAACCTTCCTTCAACCCGGAATGGTGAAATACGTCTACGGTCAAAAAATCACGTAATTCTGATAAAGTCTATGTGCCGATAGTTGCGGTCAATGTAATTTACCATTTTTTCTCCCTATGGGTAGCCTATCTGCGGGGGTTATTTTTCAGTAAATTTTTATACCACTGGTTGTGTCTCATCGATTTGAAACTATTTTTAGTTAAAGGTTAAGCAAAAATACGTAATTTAGACGGTCAAACGACTGTTTTCGTGCGTTTAGGTGTTTGACTTATGACATTGACCGTCTGGATCGAGCCCTTAACATTGTCGGATCAAGTTAAATTTTTTCTCATACGTGTATTTTATCATGGTAGTCATATCATACGGTTGGATTTTCGTTTGTTTAGTTTGATCATCAGAATCACAACATGCCTACTAATGTCGTATAACTTGTTTACGAAGTTTTAAGTAAATGTTCCGTTTCAAAAACTAACTCAACGTAGAACCTTCAAACTCAAAAAAGTCGTGATTTAAGATATGACTGGAATGGTGAAATACGTCTACGGTCAAAAAATCACGTAATTCCGACAAAGTATCGGTGACGATTGTGGTCAACGTAGTTTACCATTCTTTCTCCCTATGGGTAGCCCTATCTTCAGGGGTTATTTTTTAGTAAATTTTTATACCACTGGTTGTGTATCATCGATTCAAAACTGTTTTCAGTTGAAGGTACTACCAAATACTTAATTTAGACGGTCAAATGACTGTTTCCGTGCGTTTATGGGTTTTACTTAAGACATTGACCGTCCGAATAGATCCCTTAACGTTTTCGGATCAAGTTAAAATTTTTCCCATAAGTGAATTTTATCATGTTGGTCATATTAGGCGGTCGGATTTTCGTTTGTCAAGTTCGATCATCAAAATCTTAACATGCCTACTAATGTTGTATAACTTGTATACTAAGTCTTAAGTAAATGTTCAATTTCAAAAACAATCTCTACGTAGAACCTTCAAACTCAAAAAAGTCATGAAATAAGATATGACAGGAATGGTAAAATACGTCTACGATTGAAAAATCATGTAATTCCGGTAAAGTCTCGGTGCCGATAGTTACGGTCAACGCAATTTACCATTCTTTCTCCCTATGGGTAGCCTATCTTCGGGGGTTATTTTTCTGTAAATTTTTATATCATTGATTGTGTCTCATCGATTTGAAACTATTTTCAGTTGAAGGTCCAGCCAAAATACGTAATTTAGACGGTCAAATGACTGTTTTCGTGCGTTTAGGGGTTTTACTTATGACATTGACCGCCTGAATCGAGCCCTTAACGTTGTCGGATCAAGTTAAATTTTTTCCCATACGTGTATTTTATCATGGTGGTCATATCATACGGTTGGATTTTCGTTTGTTTAGTTTGATCATTAGAATCACAACATGCCTACAAATGTCGTATAACTTGTTTACGAAGTTTTAAGTAAATGTTCCGTTTCAAAAACTAACTCAACGTAGAACCTTCAAACTCAAAAAAGTCATGATTTAAGATATGATCGAAATGGTGAAATACGTCTACGGTTAAAAAATCACGTAATTCCGACAAAGTATCGGTGTCGATTGTGGTCAACGTAGTTTACCATTCTTTCTCCCTATGGGTAGCCCTATCTTCAGGGGTTATTTTTCAGTAAATTTTTATACCACTGGTTGTGTATCATCGATTCAAAACTGTTTTCAGTTGAAGGTACTACCAAATACTTAATTTAGACGGTCAAATGACCGTTTCCGTGCGTTTATGGGTTGGACTTAAGACATTGACCGTCCGAATAGATCCCTTAACGTTTTCGGATCAAGTTGAAATTTTTCCCATAAGTGAATTTTATCATGTTGGTCATATTTGGCGGTCGGATTTTCATTTGTCAAGTTCGATCATGAGAATCTTAACATGCCTACTAATGTTGTATAACTTGTATACTAAGTCTTAAGTAAATGTTTCATTTCAAAAACGATCTCTACGTAGAACCTTCAAACTCAAAAAAGTCATGAAATAAGATATGACAGGAATGGTAAAATATGTCTACGATTGAAAAATCACGTAATTATGGTAAAGTCTTTGTGCCGATAGTTGTGGTCAACGTAATTTTCCATTCTTTCTCCCTATGGGTAGCCTATCTTCGGGGGTTATTTTTCAGTAAATTTTTATATCATTGGTTGTGTCTCATTGATTTGAAACTATTTTCAGTTGAAGATCCAGCCAAAATACGTAATTTAGACGGTCAAATGACCGTTTTCGTGCGTTTAAGGGTTTGACTTATGACATTGACCGTCCGGATCGAGCCCTTAATGTTGTCGGATTAAGTAGAATTTTTTCCCATGTGTGTATTTTATCATGATAATCATATCAGACGGTCAGATTTTCGTTTGTCAAATTTGATTATCAGAATCACAACATGCCTACTAATGTTGTATAACTTGTTTACTAAGTTTTAAGTCAATGTTTCGTTTCAAAAACAAACACTACGTAGAACCTTCAAACTCAAAAAAGTTGTGAAATAAGATATGACAGGAATGGTGAAATACATCTACGGTTAAAAAATCACGTAATTCCGATAAAGGCTCGGTGCCGATAGTTACGGATCGAGCCTAAATTGATTATTTATGGGTCATTCATATATTGAAATTGATTGTTCAGGCAGACGACATAAGTTTGTTGTTTGATGTTGTTGACTGAATGGCAAAACTTCTGTATTAATGCTTCAGTCAGACAATATATTTATGTCTTCTGAATAAAACCAGTAAAGATATTGAAATTTATGGTTCTATCAGATGACAAAAGTTTGTCGTTTGATGTTGTGGACTTAAAGAGAAAAAGTCATGTATTTATTCTTCTGTCAAATATGTCGTCTAAATAAATACAGTAAAAATATTGAAATTTATGGTTCTCTCATACGACAAACTTTTGTCGTCTGATGTTATGGACTTAAAGGGTTGAAAACATGTGTCCAACAGTGTTCAAATTGAAAAATGAATATTATGTTAAACGACATATATTTGTTATCCAAATAAGTACATTAAAAGGTCATTGAAACATGATTTTCACAGGTTTATCAGACAACATATATATGTTGTCTTAATTTGTAGTTAAAAACAGTTATTTATGGGTCTATTCAGACCGCACTTAATGTCATCTGACATTTTCAAACCAAAAAAATATAAGTTAATCTAAGAGTATGTAGGAAACATGTCTGTTAGACGACTTTTACTGATTATATGTCGTCTAAAGGACCAAAAAAACTATCAGACGACACTAATTTAAAATGTGGCTTTTATGTCATTTGATAAATGTCGTCTGATTATGTTTATGGCATAGTGATTGATTCTTCTTGAAAACTTCTCACGGGTTTCACTCTAAGAAATTCAGTTATCTTTATCATAAACTAATTTGTCGGAACCTAGTTATCTCAATGGGATACCCCTTAACTCAGCTATCCTTAGACCTCAGCTGATTCTTTCATAAACACTTCTGGGGTTGCTGCACTACCAACTGATCTCACGGTATGCAAAATTCAATGAACTTATGAAAAGATGTTTATTCAGCTCTATGGTTTATAATCATAAGATGAAGACTTAGAGACTAATGAACAATGCAAAGTAAAATCAAAACCCAACAAAACACTTGTAAAAACTACATTTTGACAACCATTGTGCTCTCAACAAGCTAGGCACAAAAGCTAAAGAGGTGCCACAAGAGGGCACACACGAGGGCCAAATCAAGAAAAGCTTTTTGGACTTTTGTCCTTGACCAAACTCTGAAAAAGGCTGGGGGCATATGCAGTAGTTGTCCAAGGCAAAAGAAAATACAAAGAAAGCTTTCTTAAACAATATTTGATTTAAAAACAAGAGAAAAAAAGGTTTGCAAACTTCGGCATTGATATAATCAACATCAAACAAGTCTATCAAATTTGGACTCTAAGATAAAAACAAAATCATGAACACTTAACAAATAACCGCTTATGGATGACAATAATACTTACTAGTCAAATTAACTCACCATTAGGTCTGTCTAAACTCAACCACCTTACCAAAATATACCAAAAGAAGTGTGATCATTTTGAGCTTAACAGTATTTGTACATCTGGCTGGCCATCAGGATGACAAGACTGTCATCCATAACTGAGACTAAGAGATCAGATTCAGTTATGATAATTTCTTTATTGAAATTCGGTCAACAATGAGTGCATCTTGGACTTGTTCCTATTCAGACATCATAGAAGAATCATGAGAACATAGCGAAGTCAAATATTACAACACATAATGTTTCATTCACTTTATATGATCCATGATCTCTTGTTGTCCACATAACATGCTTTCACATGAGACATCTCTTTCCAAACCTCAAAAGGTTTCTTGAAGGTTTTCAACCTGAAAATCACTCTTACTCAAGGAATAGTAGATATTATAAGCAAATCTCTCCCTTAAAGGAATAAAGGAGATCATAGGCATTTAAGCATAACTCTTCCTAAGTCAACACAGACACAATTTCTCAATTCAAAAATCCTATGTTAATGGGGCATAATAGGAGCATAAAGATTATGATGTACACCAAATTCCTCACAACAATAACGAAGAATGTTGAAATCTAACGTCATGATCAAAACTAATCCTATAAAAATGCAAGCCAACAAAACACTATTCAGTTAAAAACCTATCTCTAACAAGGCTATAATCTTTTCAAATACTTCACCTTTAATAGCTAGGAATTTAACTCAACTGAAACTAGGAAAAACAACAACAATTACAAACACATGCTTTCAACCATTAATTCCTTAGTTTCAGCAAATTCAAGAAGTCCATATGATACTGATCAAGTATATTAGAAATAGGAGAAACATCAAACCAAGAATAAGGTGAAAGAGCTTGCTTACCAATTATACAATGCTTTTACTTACCTGCCAGGCTTGTGAATCCTTATTTTGATGATACCTTCACAATGTGCTCGGGTTTCAGATGGCCCACTCATTTGTGCCAAGGTTCAAGACCATCCTCAAATACAATTAAATGGAAGCACTCTTGGGGAGTCGTAAAAGTACTGTAACAATGGTCTGTAGTCTTCTAACATCTTATAATGATTTTACCCCTACCATCAGGTATCAAACATATAATATGGTCAGAATGACTAATATTTAGGAAGCTAATCTCTAACCCTTTTTCCAAAAGAAACATCCTTCACGAGCGAGGGACCAAAAGTTAACTATCCCACAACCAACTCAATTTTAGCACAATCCCTAAACATAACTTGTCCAAACCTAGATGTGAACCATATTCAGTCACTAATCATGTGCCTTACAATAGCCACTGTTCACCTATAACACAAGTCAAAACGACTCGTCGTAAGAACACTAAGTGCAACATTGCACATGGCCATGACCTAAGTCTCTCCAAGACAAATTCTAAGTCTAGAGAAAAGAACATACATGCCAACATCTGGGTTTCGTCCAAAAAAATACCAAAGTTTGGTATAAATTGATACGGCTATGAAACAACAGGGCTTGGAAATCTCACTCTAACCTAAGTGAATTTTTCATGAAATCTGGGCTTCGGGATAGATAGACTTCTTACCATCCTCCCACTGAGGGATTTTCAAAGGGTATCTGAAAACGAGGTTAGTAACTCACCTCCTAAGATTTCCTAAAGTTAGACTCACAAAAAATTCACATATGGCCAACAACACCACGATGGTGCAAGTGGGGAAACAAGGCTTTGAGTTTTTGGATTCCCTAGTTAACAACAAAAATGGTTCATTTGCTATTGATGACTCTCTTGATACAAACCATATTTCCCAAATTTCATCTCCTCACTAATTGATAATTCATGAACATAATTTCAATCCTAGTGAGATTAGACTTTGAATCATAAAACAACAAAGTATACATGTCAAGTATACTACCATTAGAATCCTTATCCTTAAAATACTCATCTAATATAATTAAGGCTACAAAGACCAAGGAATCAACAATATCATCCGATGATGGTTTAGAGTCATGAAGAAAGCTATGAAGTCTGTGAGCTTTTTCATAACTAGTCGTCACCAATGAGTCCTAAATAATACTCTGGCGCTCTTTAAAAAATAGAACAGCAGACAAGCTATTAAAAGCTTTGATGTTCATCCTTCTATAGTTAGCTCAATCAAATAAAAATAGATGTTAATGGAAGTAGGACATCTATCACCATTCTCAGCTCATAAAGGATCTCACCAGAAAAAGCTAGTGGCCGCTTTGATACCACATGAAGGTCCTAGAGGGGGGTGAATAGCAGTGTTCTAAAAATTGGTCTAGACCGCGCCTAGATGCTCGGCGGTGGCCTCCCGCTCTAATTTCACCTAAAAAGAAGTCTCTGGGCAGCTGACCGATTTCTAGCTGAATAATCGGCTGGGTGGGCTTGGCGGGCTAAGTGAAAAACATGGAGAAACGATGACTGGGGTAGTGGACGTCGACGACGGCTCACCACGGCGCAAGGCAGAACACGACAGCATGGTTTGAGAGACAGAGAGATGGAAAGGTTTCTGGGTAATAGTTCTAATCAAGAGAGAGAGAGACAGAGATGGAGTAAAGCTTGGTTGTTGTAATTTTTTTTGGGTTTTATTTGCTCGAGCAAGGGAGGGGAAGAGAAAATCACAATCTGGGTTGAAAAAAATTAAAATTGTAAAAATCACGATCTGAGGTGAAGGAAGGGGAAAGGGAAGGGAAGAAAAAATCACGATGGGTTTGTTTGGAAGATTAGGTTTTAACGTGTTGTACTTTTTCTAGTTTAACTTTTCAACAAAAATAATTATATTAATACAAAACAAAAATAATTATATTAATAATTAGATAATTACCTTTTAATTGGAATTTAATGATATTAATGTAATTATTTGTTGTTAAAAAATAAAATAAATAAAAAAATACATATCCAATTAATCTCTGATTAATCTTTTAGGTGTTATCTGCCTGACTAGCGCCTAACATTTTTTAAAACCTTGGTGAATAGGTTCTTAACAACTTTTTTGTATGTTGGTTCTCATGGATAGCAAGAGTTGTAGTTTTCCTGAAAAATATATACACGATGACAATAAATAAAAATTACAGTAAAATAACAATGAACACTATGATGTTTTTTACTCATAGAAACCCTGCAACCAGGGAGAAAAATTGTGTGTCCCTAATTCTTGAGGGACAAACATTTCCACTATGTTGTAAAAACTAATATAAGAATAATAGCACTAGGGATACAACCACCATATCTTATCTACTCCTAAACTAGTCTAGATCTATTATCTCTCTTGTCCCTAAGCCTACAACTGGGAAGTATAAAAAGTTTTAACTTAGAACTCAGCTATCACTTAACTAATTCTTCTTGAAAACTTCTCTCAGAAGTTTCACTCTAAGAAAATCAGCTATCTTTATCCTAAACTGATTTATCAAAACTCAACTACCTCAGCGGGATACATCCGACCTCAACTATCCTCGGACCTCAGCTGTTTCTCCTTTGAATACCTCTGGGGTTGCTGCCCTACTATCTGATCTCATGTTATGCAGAATGATATAAGTTTTTGTTCATCTCTAAGGTTTATAATCACAAGAGGAAGACTTAGAGACTAATGAACAATGTAAAGTAAAATCAAAACCCAACAAAAGGAGAAACCTAACAAGGCAAATGAGTTCTCCAACAACAGAGAGACACAAGTCAAAGAGATGCCACAAGAGGGCAGGCACTGGGCAAAAGAAAGGAAGAAGTTGGCTAAACTTTGAAAGGGAAAAGACATTTGCAGCTGTCCACGACCAAGAGAGAAGGACAAACAAAATTTCTCTTAACAATGTTTGATTTAAAAGCAAGAGAAAAGATTTTGGAAACTTTTCAAAAAGTGTAGAACCACATTGATTAAACAAAACACTTTTCTATTACATCAAACAAAGCAACTGATGTATTGGTTTGTACAAATACAGCTGTAGTCTTGGACAACAAATCATTTAGTCACGAGTTGTCACAACAAAAAATCTCAACCTTTAGACTGATTGGGATGCCAAAACAAGACTTTTGTTCTAGTTGTTAATTTGAAATTCAAATTAGAATTTCACTCAGACATAAGTCTCAATGCAACAAGGGTAAATAACCCTAAACTTAAGACAACAAAAAAAAAGATCGAAAAGCTGCAAACCTAAATTTTCAGGATGGCGGACAGTACTGGCCTCCTCAATGAAAAACCATGAAATACATATGCATGATTTTACATTAGTTTCATGAGATCATATTGGTTCTTCTATATCTTCAACTTGTTCTTCAATTTTGAAAGCCCAATCTCCTAATTGTTTAGGCTTGATAGGTTGTGTTTTGTTCTATGTAAGGATTATCAACAACCTTATACCTTCAGATTGTATCAAACCCTTTATATGTTTTCATTTGATCTATCTATTTTTCCGTATCTCATAATGAAGTAATATATTTGTCGGTCACTGGTTCTTACAAAGTGGAATTTATTCTAAAAGGTTCATGAAATTATGAGAAATCAACAAAATAAAACAAAAAAAGTTTCTGTCATGAGATCATCTGGATTAAGTTCAACATATCTCAGTCATGTTACAGAAAGTTCTTTCCATGATATTCCACTCATAACATGCAATTTTGAAAAAAAAAGAATAATAATAAAATCCTTAATACAGTATCGTTGCCCTATACTTCAATAGATCAGCATGCATACGATATGCATAGTTGGTCATTGAACTCCTGTGAACCCCTATGAAAAACTATCAACTGAAGCTCCAATAGGCAGCAAGTAAAATATGAATGCTTTCTGTACCTTTAATGTCTTCAAGTATGCTGTCAGATCCTGGACGAAGATCCTCCAAGCAGTTCGTTCCTTCCGAGAAGAAGATTTCCAGCAATATGTAGAAGCAGTCCATGCCAAGACTTCATCTAACGACTTCCTGTCTAAATGGTTATTATACTGACGAAATCACTGTTGTCTTAAGGTGAAAAAATCCTAGATTTTAGTATGCAAAAAATATCTCAAATACAGAATTCAAACTAACAACTGAAAGTAAAATAATTTTCAAACAAGGATATTTTTGTGACGGAATTATGGGCACAAGCTAGAATTTATTTAACATAACATAACTACAAATATAGAACTCATAGCCTCACTCTTAGGTAAACAGCAATAAGGTGTTTAGCTACTCATAATTATAATTACATGTACAAATACTTGTAATAAAAGCACATCACACGGAATGATTACTGACTGAAATCTTCACACAGTACTCACACTCTTATTTCACATTATACTAGAGACATTGTTTACACACACTATTTCTCTGCTTTCTGACTTCGAGAGGAAGGTTGAGAGTGTTTTCAACTTTTGTTCCAAGTTTTTTCGATACCTTCTCTCGGAAGCTTGAGGCTCCTTATATAGCACACGGACTCTAAACCCGAATTAAACATAGCTAAGAGAAAGTGAGAGACAAGAGGAATCAAACTTTACTTAGCAAAAGTAAAGTTATTTGTTTTCATGTGTCGGCAGCAAAAAGAAGAACACATTAACTTTAACAAAAGAAAAGTATTTTGTCGTGATGTGTCGGTCACCGCTCGCTCATTTCATATCATATTTACTGTATTGTAATATTCTTCATCATTGCAATCATAATCAGTCAACGAATCTTTGCCCTCTTGTTCCCCTTCTGATGGTTTTTCATCTTTTTCTTCACTGTCTAAGTCTGAATCATAAGGAAATGGATAAGGAATCCTATATTCTTTTTCCTTCTCTACTTTTTCAAGGCATTCTGTAGTAGCTAGGGTGCAATCAACTTCATTTCTCATGATGGCTAAGAAAAAGTCACAATTCACTGGTGGGGGATGATTATAGCAAGAAACCATTATTTTTTTTTCCACTTGCTAGAAGGCTTGAATCATAATCACTTCGCACAATTTTTTTGATGCACATGGAATACTCTAATTTGGGCTGCCATTTACGCTTGTTCTGCTTGATCCTTTAATCAGACCAAGAATTATTCTGACATAATGATAAGGAGAGATATAGTTCATTTGTTCTTTCTGCATTATTCATTCAGGTGGAGTTGATATGAACTTTAATCTCAAGATATATCCGTCTGGTCTAATGTTCTTGGCAGCTTGAACTATCAATTCTGGGAATCCCTCCAAGTCTTCATTAGATTTTGTCCAAAGATTATGAACAAAACCATTCTCTATTAGCCACATTTTTTGTTTCTAAGGGTGTTCAGCTTAGACATTAACCAGATATCTCTCATAATATAGGCCAGAAACAGCAGACAAAGTTGGTGGAAGCATCTTTCTTTTTCCTAGATGCCCATAGAATTTGAACCATTCAGAATGTTTCATTGTTTTCATAGGGACCTTAGCACTTTCTGGATTTTCTAGGTATACTACCTTAGACTTTTCCTTCTCTTTTGTATGGATTCCATGCAATTCTTCTGTTAGTGCTTCAAGGGTTAGAAGCAGATGATCTTCATTTTTTCGTGGAATACATAAAGCATATTGTCTATGATAATCTTTTGCTTGAACACCAACAACCTTGTTGTCTGGAAAACTGGTTCGTTAAAAATATTTAAAGACTGACCATGGATAATTTTCTTCCCTGTAACCACATGCGATCTGTTTCCCCTAAAAAGGGCTATTCTGCTTTATGGTAAAACAACAGCCATTAACAGACTTGATATACTTTGACCGTCTACCGTTTAAGACGGGCTAGCCGGTCTTTTACCCTGAGACTGATCAATTGAGGTTGTATCCTTGGGATACAACAAATACTCCTGAGTGAGATTTTCTTCTTCACCAGAGTTTTCGAACAGACTTCCATTTTGCAAGGAGAATTCTGAGCTTTTATCCCATTCAGCTGGTTTTATCCTGTCATGACCGGCTACTTGACTTGTTTCAACTACTTCATAAGATACAATGAATTAATTACCTGGTCCATCATGGAGAAGACGTGCAGTCTTATCACCGCTCTTATATCTTTCCCAATGATTCTTCTCCCTTGATTTTGGTTTTCTGTTTCTTAGGTTGCGTCTTTCATCACTGTCATCTCTTTGAAACATTGTCATTTCTCTCGTAAAGGTGTCTGGTAGAAAATTCTTGTTATCTGCAACCATTTCAACATCATATTCATACTGAGACAAAAATATTTTCTATCTCATCACTCTTCCCTTATCTGCAGCATCAGTTAATTTGTAGTTTTTAAAATTGTTTACTCTTTTATTATCAGTCCTAACTACAAATTTGTTCCCTAAAAAGGCATCAACCCCTTTATACTCTTAATAAGAGCTAGTACTTCTTTGTTTCCAGTAGAATAGTTTAACTCTGTTGCGTTAAACTTTCCTGAGAGAAATTTACAAATATTCTCATGATTTGTATCTCGGGCAATAGCCAAGACAACTCCTGCCCAGTAATAATCATTTGCATCAGTCGGCAAAATGATTGAATCTCCTTCTTCAGGTAACTGTAAAGGAGGCAGGTTCTTGGTTAACTCTTTCATCTTTCTAACAGTATTACTGTCATCTTCTGTGAATGACTATTTCTTTTTTGAGCTTGTTTTTGGAGAGAGTAAAGCAGTAAGACCGCTAACTTGAGGAATAAAATCTCTCACAAAGTTGATAACTTCCAAAAATCTCTGCAAGGATTTTGCATCAGGAATATGATCTAGGAACTGAATGATTTTTTGACAATATGATCTTGGAGACGAATCTCTCCATCGTTAACATGAATACCTAAAAAAATAGATTTCTCCTTTTATGAGGTGAATCTTTTTGTGTCTAATGATGATTCCCTTCTAGACAATTAACCTTGATACTTGTTCAAGATGCTTCAGATGTTCGTTCATAGTTCGCGAGAAGACAAGAATGTCATATATATAAACTATACAAAAATCTGAGTAAGGTGTGAAAATATTATCCATTTTCCTTTAAAAACAGACGGGGCCTGCTTGAGACCAAATAACATGACCAGTCATTCATAGTGCCCTTGAGGTGTTCAAAATGTTGTTAAAGCAATGGAGTCTGAATGCATCTTGACTTGCCAGAATCCTAATTTTGCATCAAATTTAGAGAATATCTTGGCTCCTTTGAGTCGATTGATAAGCACTCTTACTTGGGCTATCTGGTAAGATGACAGAAAAGTCGTATTTGACTGTTTTTTTGTTTACATCTTTGTAGTCAATTGTCATTCTAGTCTTTCCTCTTACTTTCTCTGCATGATTTTTTACCAAGAAGGCTAGAGCATGATGAGGACTATTGAAATGTATGATCAACTTCTTTTCGAGCAACTCTTGAATTTGATTTTCCATCTCTTATCTGTCATCTTTCCTGTAATGAGGGATTGCTTTACATGACAAATAGTATTTGCGTCACGCATTTTGAGCTGACAGTGTACTAGATCTCTTTTCCAGTACAACTGAGAATCTTCACTTATAACTGGCTTCAACAAGTTTTCTGTTTTTACAATAGTTGACACTCTCTTCTACTCGATCTTTTTAGCATACACCTTTAGGTTATGCTCTCTAATAAATTCTCCTTCTCCGTTTAAGCTTTCTTGCTCTAATGGGTCTGAATCAGACTCATCTAAAAGGGATTCATACTCTTCTTCTGACTCCGTGTCTTCTGAATTCAACCATTCATTTACCAATATTTCATTGTGACCATTCAAATGGTCTTTTAGCAGCAAAACTGGTTCTAAAACTGCCCTATAATCACCACTCTTCACTGACGATCTCTGATATTGGTCTGTAAATCCCGGACTAGTAACACTTATAGCATTGGTAAGTCGAGATTCCTAAAAGAATTTGTTATTTTTTTCAAAACCAATCATTTGTGGATTCTGAACTATCGTCTGCTGAAGAAGTAAGTCATTTCTAATTAATACAACCGCTCCTTGACTTTCATATTGCCAGAATATCACGAGCTGACGAGCGTCGATTACTGGGTTAAGGATAAGCAACCTGTAATTTAATTCCCTGCAATTCGTTAGTAGTAAAGATAAGTAGGGATCGTTCTAAACCGGGGATGCCCAGGATAAATAAGAAGAAAAGATCGTTAGTTAACATATAAACAAATATAATTCTGTCACAACTATACAAGTATAAACAAATAATATATATAAACAATTATTCACACATATACATATTTACAAATGAAAAGGGTTTGTAAGGATATCGACATTAATTATAAAAATAATACAACCTAAGCTAATATTTACAAGGTTGGTCAATCGATACTCAAGCACATAACATAACAAACACCGAAATAAGCATACAACAATTTCATGCGAGATTAAATAGTGATGTTCTTACTATCCTCTGTTTTAATTAATTTTAACCTCTTATGACTTCTCATGTGTTTTTAGGAACTTCGAATACGCCTGAACCTAAAACATATATGTGTCACCGTGTTTAAACTATCAAATATGCCTAATCTAAACAAGATACACTTACGAACTGGAGTCGGTTGAAGACATGATCCTAGGTATGGCGTCACTCATCCTATTAGCATGCAAATCACTCACCCTAGCAACCCTTTGCAGCAACTAGAAACAAACTATCAAATATGCCAAACTTGAACCTAGATTACTACGGCTTATTAAACTCCCCCTTTGGAAACATCCAGGCCTAGACTATCCTTAGGTTCGATTACATGATCAGGTGATGATTAATCAACTAACACATACTACACATAAGAACATGCAACAACTTAATCTAAATCATGAAACTAAAGCATACTTCAATCGTTACACATAACATACGGTATTAAGGAGATCACAAAGAAAAACTTAACAACACATGACATGCATAAAAGCGAAAATCCAGAAAATATATATAAAAATTAAAGTATTGTTCATACAGAAAATTATACAACAAAACCAATAGAAAACTCATACCTAAACCTAAATCAATTGGCTAGGGAAGAGGTGGTGATCGGCGGTAAGCGGCGGCGGTTCGGTGGAGATGAAGCGGCTGGTTTGTTGTTTTCTGTACGGGATTTTGGGTAGAGCTTGGCTATACTATGGTTTTTTGATCAATTCACCCCCTAAACTGAACTACTACATGAGTATTTATAGAGAAAACCCTAAGGTAAAATCGGCATACACTCCTTGTCCATATCGGATTGGGCTTCTTGCTTTTCCTTGTTGCACACAACTTTGACTTCTTGAATTTGCTGACTTGGATAATGATTCATAGACTTCTTTTCTGAATTTTTGGACTCCCCTACATGTTAAGGGATCAATGAAGGACTCCCTTACACGTTTTGGGCTCCATAGGACAGCCGAATCCCCTCTATAGTCTCGGTAGAACAAGTTATCCTGTTTTGACCGGGATAACTTTTCTAGTTGTTGTTTTCGGCTTCTCCTTTGTGATTTCTTCGATTATTCTTCTTCTAAAAAACTTCCCATATCATCATTAAGCTCTTCATCAATCATTTGGCATGCTTGGGAAGGATTTTGGTGAAGAAACACACTCACGAACTCGGTAGACAACTTCAGCAAAATCTGTCATGTTTCCAGCAGACTGACCTCCAGTCATTGTTTCCATCATAACTCCTTCCGTAGAACTTGGATTTCTGCGATTCCAAAAGATTTAGAAACTACACATCCACAGCTTTCCATCCATATATAGCACGTTTCCTGGTTCCTCCTGTATCGTCCTAGGGAAATTTTTGAAGTTAAGTTATGGTTTCTAGAAATCCTCTGTTTTTGTTCCGAATTCATGCTCTCGGCCTCTTGTCTTTCCATGCTTCTTTTGCTACCTTCCATAAGTCTGATCCTCATGATTCATGTTTTGTTAAGTCCATATACATGTCACCTAAACATTAAAGAAAATTAATCAAGTGATGACAATGTATAAATTCACAGAATCATAAGAAATAACACGATAACTTCATAAGTCAGCTTTTAACAAATTAATGCACATTTTCTCTACTTTACTCACATTTTAGCCATTGCTCTACAGAAAAACCCTTATGATAAATATATTACAATACTAAATTAAAAATGGATTAACAAAGCATAAATAAGGGTAAAAACATATTAAGAACGTAGCATAAAATGCTCCTATCAACTACCCCACACTTACCCTTTGCTAGTCCCTAGCAAACTAAATAAAAGACTAATAAAATTAACAACACAACTAAAACCTTAACATCTAATACCATTAATGATTTGTCTCAGATTCTTTAGCATAGCTTTCAAGTTTAGGCATTCGAGTGAAAAGCGTAATTGCAAAGCGTCATAATTATGTTTCATAGCATTAACAGGTAAGAAATAAAGACATATAGCATGAACATGTATGACAATTGTTCCTCCTCATAATGGCATACTCTCTTCTTTTCACTCATCCATGGTATTCACTCATAAGTATATGCAAGAGAAAAGATT
Organism: Comarum palustre; assembly: GCA_951800085.1. NCBI lineage: Eukaryota > Viridiplantae > Streptophyta > Magnoliopsida > Rosales > Rosaceae > Comarum > Comarum palustre. The sequence goes on along the minus strand of OX637591.1, from coordinate 15,102,541 downwards.
ATAAGACAACAAATAGCTTGCATATTTCATCAAATAAGAGCACTTTGTAAATAACATTTTCTGAAAAAACCTCATGTAACAACTATGTGCAATAATGGACCAAAATCATATGCTTTACTTATGAGAAAATCTCCACAAATCAAAGTTAGCTATCTTAAGAATCATAAATTTCATCTCAAAAACATGGTTGTAATTGGGCTTGGCTTCATAAGGTAGGAATTTTTAGGATAAGTGGTGCTATAAGGCATCACCAAGACTTAGCAAATCTCGATCCTCCTTATGTCTCCACTCCACGGGTCAAATTTTATCAAGTTGGACCCATACATCATCATCCACTTTTCCACATATTATGAATAGGACAAAGGTCACATATACATTTGTAAACCTTCAAATAATAACAAAACTCCAAATTCACAAACTTTTACAAACACCATCAAAATCCGTACTTGCTTTGATCCGAATTTTTTTCTTTCTTTTTTTTCTTTTTTTCTTTTCATTTCTTTATCTTTTGTTTCGGACATATATATATATATATATATATATATTACAATGGTGTTTTACCCCACATTTGTTTAATATTACAATATCACCCCACACTTGCTTCACAGCATCACGTAATACAGCTCCATCGAAAGTACTTTGCCAAGTCTTGATAATAAGGTAAAGATTTAGCTATTCTAAGCAGAGGAATTCTATTTAAAGGTGATGAAACAAAAGGCTCAATGTAGGCTCAAAGGGGTTAAAACTAAGGAGTCCCACGACGGGCACAAAATAGGCATATGCTTTATTTGGCTATGGTGGTAATCCTAAAGAGATAAAATTCAATCATATTCGAAATCAAGACATGTTATAATTATAAAGTTTCGACAATCACATAAGCACGTTCTAGAAAATTCTAGAGTCCATTAAAAAGCTATAGCACATAGTTATTGAATATGCAAAGAATGATGAGGTTTCAAAAGATAGTGAAAAAGTAGTGAAAATTTCAAAAAAAATTTAGACAAAATCGGCACAGAATTCACTCAAGAAATAAAGTTTTTTTTTAGGCTCAAAAGCTCACATAGGTTATTTTGGAACAATTTAACCAAACATGCATACTTTACAATCAATCAAATATTCATACCAATTCACAATATCCATGAAACTCGTAATTACTTAAAATAAATGTTAAACCATCATCTATGCATTCAAAGATAAAATCATCATAGACTTTTAAGGGTATGTCCTAAGACACAAAACAAAACATGTTACTCATGTAACTCTACCCCACACTTAGAAAATTACATTGTCCTCAATGTAAACCCAAAATCATGTTATAACTTCCTAAGCATGCGCCTAAGTCACACAAATAACCAACACAAAAGAATTCAACAAACAACGGAAATAAAAGAAATCGTAAAAAAAACTTAAAATAAACACCGAAAGAAGTGAAGGAGATATAATGAATATGCAAACTCTCGATGATGGCTCCTCCACCGCTACGGTTGAAATGAGTTGTCTCTCATGCAGCGCTTAATGTTTAAAGTCTTTCAGCCTAGACTTCTTCTCTTGGATTATGGCGTCATCCATGAACCATTAGTCGTGGCTCATTCAAAATTTGCTCTTCCTCGTCGCGCTCTTGAAATGGTGTATAATAAGGTTTAAGCCGATGACCATTCACCTTAAACTTATTTCCTGATAAGCTATGAATCTCTACTGTACCATAAGGAAATATATTAATAATAACAAATGGACCTGTCCAACGAGAACGAAGTTTACCTGGGAAGAGTTTAAGTCTGGAGTTGAACAAAAGGACTTGGTGCCCTATCTGAAAGTTCTTCCCTCTTAGCATCTTATCATGATATGCTTTCGTTTTCGTTTTGTAAATCATGGCGGATTCATAAACGACATTCCTTATTTCTTCAAGCTCACAAATCTGCAACTTCCTATGCAATCCAGCCTCATCTTGGTCCATGTTAAACTTCTTCACCGCCCACCAGGCTCTGTGCTCCAACTCAACTGGCAAATGGCAAGCTTTGCCATACACAAGCCTAAAGGGAGACGTCCCTATTGGCGTCTTGAACGCAGTTCTGTAGGCCCACAGTGCATAGTCTAATCGATCACTCCAATCTTTCCTTGTAGGTCCTACAGTCTTCTCCAATATCTGCTTGATTTCTCTGTTGGAAGTTTCAGCCATGCCACTTGTCTGAGGGTGATATGGTGTTGACACTTTGTGAGTGAATCCATATTTCTTAAGCAAAACCTCAATAGTTCGGTTGCAGAAGTGAGATCCACCATCGCTTATCAAAACTCTTGGCACTCCAAACCTAGAATAAATGTTAGTTCTGAAAAACTTTGCAACAACTTTAGAATCATTAGTCCTGTTGGCTTTTGCTTCCACCCATTTCGAAACATAATCAACAGCCAATAATATGTAAAGAAAGTCTTTAGATGAAGGAAAAGGTCCCATGAAATCAATACCCCAAACATCAAAAATTTCAACAACAATAATAGGGTTTAAGGGCATTTGATCTCTCTTACCTAAATTACCTGTTCTTTGGCAACGATCACATGAAGCACACGTCGAATAAGCGTCTTTGAATAACGTTGGCCAATAGAATCCGGCTTCCAACACCTTCCTAGCTGTTCTTTTTGGTCCAAAGTGACCTCCACATGCCTCCTTATGACAAAAATCCAAGATGGACCTATGCTCTTCTTCTGGAATACAACGTCGAATGACTTGATCCCCACATTGCCTCCACAAATATGGCGCATCCCATATGTAATTGCGAGCATCCTTCTGGATCTTCACCTTGGTATGGTTCGGCATTGATGATGGAAACGTCCTTGACACTATAAAATTCACCAAATCGGCATATCATGGCTCTCTTGTGTCCAACCGAAACAATTGTTCGTCTGGGAACGTCTCTGACATAGGAATTTCGTCTTCATCATGTACAATTCGGCTGAGATGATTTGCTACAACATTTTCGGATCCTTTCTTGTCCTTGATTTCGATGTCAAATTCTTGGAGTAACAAAATCCATATGATGAGCCTTGGCTTTGCATCTTTCTTTGTTATTAAGTACCTCAATGCTGCATGATCAGAATAAACAACAACTTTAGAGTTCAAAATATAAGATCGAAATTTCTCTAAAGCAAAGATTACTGCAAGGAGTTCTTTTTCTGTTGTTGTGTAATTCCGCTGAGCATCGTTGAGTGTCCGAGATGTATAGTAGATGGCACACGGCTTCTTCTCCTTTCTTTGACCTAGCACGGCACCAATAGCATAATCCGAAGCGTCACACATCAATTCAAATGACAAATCTCAATCAGGTGGCGTCATGATTGTTGAAATAGGAATGTGTGTTGAAATAGGAATGTGAATAAGTTTGGGATTTCTATTCCTTATAGGTTACGGTAATTGATTCCCTAATTGTATTAGGGTTGTAGACATGTACTTGTATAAATATACCTCCTAGTGAGAAGAATAAGACACAGAAACATTATCCCAGACCTTGTTTTAAACTTGGTATCAGAGCCCAAAACGATCTTGGGCGCCGCACCACCGATACACGCCGCACCATCACCATGAGTGACCAAAAAACAAGCTCATCAGGAGAGAAGACGGCTCCTCCTATTGTGATACAATCTGAAGGTTCTGGATTCAATGCCGGAATAACCCTGACTGAAACAAACTCCGATGTATGGTCTCAGATGATGGAGATGCACATCGCTGGACGTGAGAAGATTCAATACATTCGTGGAAAAAGTAAACAACCAAGAGAAGGAGAAGCAGATTATGGCAAGTGGTATGCTGATAACCAAAAAGTCAAAGGATGGTTACTTATGTCCATGGTTCCTGAGATCCAGAAGCGCTACCTCAGATTACGCACTGCCCGTGAAGTATGGAGTGCCCTTGAAAAGGCATTCTATGATGGTACTGATGAAGTACAAATTTTTGCCCTACATCAGAAAGTTTTTTCTGCAAAACAAAACGGAAAAGGCCTTTCTGCCTATTATGGCGAGTTGACGGAAATTTTCCAAGAATTGGATCATCGAGACAAGGTGATCATGAAAGATGCTGATGATATCGAGTTGTACCGGATGTCCATTGAACGTCAGAGGGTGCATATTTTTCTGGCCGGATTGGATTCAGAGTTCGAGCAGATTCGCGGAGAAATTCTGCGGAAAGATCCTGTCCCAGAATTAGAAGAAACATACTCGTTTGTACGTCGTGATTCCCTGAGACGAGCAACCATGAATGAAACACATGCACCGCCTGATACTGCAGCCATGGTAGCCCGAAACCAGCCACCCCACACTCGTACAAACCGGAGCCAATCAGATCGGCCTAAGTCAACAAGTTCTGGAAGTCTTTCTGATTCCGGAACGCGTCCAGATCATAGCTCAACAAAACCATATGCAGATGTGGTGTGTCACGTGTGTGGACAAACAGGCCACACAAAGTCTCGATGCTTCGAGGTTATTGGCTACCTAGAATGGTGGGGAAACCGAAACAAAAAGAAACAGCAACACTTAACCGCTGCGGTTGCTGAAAGCAGCAAATCCGAACATGGAAGAGAAAGGGCATCAGCATCAATTGCTACTACAGGTAATGAAGGTAAGGCTTTAAATGTTTCTGACTCTGTTTCGAATAGTACATGGATAATTGATTCGGGTGCTACAGATCATATGACTTTTGATTCTAGACAACTTAAAAATATTAAACCATCATCCAAACCTGGGATTCATACAGCAAACGACAATACAGCACCAGTCACTAGTGAGGGGTCTATCTCACTCACTGAGAACATGAATTTGGATACAGTCCTTGTGGTTCCAACTTTGGATTATAATTTGATTTCTGTGGCCCAAATAACCGTTGCTTTGAATTGTATCGTGATTTTCTGGCCATATTTCTGTGTGTTCAAGGATATTCAGACCCGAAAGACGATTGGCTATGGAGTTAGGCAAGGAAAGCTCTACTACCTCGATATGATGTCAGAAAGTTCACATAAGTTGACTCAAGCCTTATCCATGGATGGATCCGAGGGGGAGAAGAAGCAATCTGCGATTTGGTTATGGCATCGTCGGTTAGGACATGCCTCCTTTGGTTACTTAAAGAAGTTGTTTCCTAGTTCATTTTCGAAGATTGATGTGTCTAGTTTTCGTTGTGGTGTTTGTGAAATGGCGAAAAGCCACCGTGTTTCTTTTCCACCAAGTTTCAATAGAAGTTCAGTTCCGTTTATGATAATTCATTCTGATGTTTGGGGACCATCTAAGAGTGCTACTTTTGGTGGAAATCGTTGGTTTGTGACGTTTATTGACGACTGTACTCGGATGACATGGCTCTGTCTTATGAAAACTAAGGGTGAAGTTAATATGTTGTTTCAGCGATTTCACAAGATGATTATGACACAATATCAAGCTCAAGTTCAAGTGCTCCGTAGTGATAATGGGGGTGAATACCTTAGTGCCGATTTCCAGCAATACCTTGTGCAAAATGGCATCATACATCAAACTACATGTCCATATACTCCCCAACAGAATGGAGTAGCAGAACGAAAAAATCGTCACTTACTAGAAGTGGTTCGTGCCTCATTGCTAGAAAGGCATGTGCCGCTACAGTATTGGGGAGAAGCACTTTCCTCAGCAGCATATTTAATCAACAGAGTTCCCTCGAGGGTCCTGAACTTCAAGACACCATTGGAAACCCTCAGTGACTTGGTGAACACTCCTGCCACGACAAAGCTACCTCCTCATGTGTTCGGTTGTGAAGCCTATGTCCATCTTCACAAGCATCAACGGAGCAAATTGGAGCCACGTGCCCTTCGGTGTGTGTTTGTTGGGTACGCCGCAAACCAAAAAGGGTATCGGTGCTTCCACCCGCCAAGCAAGATGATGCACGTAACAATGGATGTGGTGTTTCATGAAGAAGTTATGTATTTCCCACCTGAGTCTTCTCGTCAGGGGGAGCATAGGCAAGAAGTTCAGACTTTTACTTATGATCCAGTGTTTGAGGTTATGGAAAACATGGGTGATGTTTTGGATACAAGTGAGGATAATATGGAAGATGATCCTAATGTGGAAGACGAGGTATCACAACCAGTGGAAGATCCGTTACCGAACCCTGAGCTTGACCTAGCAACTCCCCAAGAGCTGCAGACTCAGCATGAAGGTCCACAACGAGTACTCCCCACTCGAGTTAATAGGGGTATACCAGCACCTACATATATACCAGACATGGCTAGTAAAGTTAGATATCCCATGAGTCATTATGTGTCAACCCATAAGTTGTCTGAATCAAATAAGTCTTTTGTGAATCAATTATCTTCTGTGTCTATTCCTAACAGTGTGCAGGAAGCATTAGCCGATCCAAAGTGGAAGGCAGCCATGGATGAAGAGATGAAGTCCCTGAAAAAGAATGCTACATGGGAGATTGTTGAATTACCAAGTGGGAAGAAGCCAGTTGGGTGTAAGTGGATCTATACAGTGAAACACAAATCAGATGGATCAATTGAACGATACAAGGCAAGATTAGTGGCGAAAGGTTACACGCAGACATATGGGATTGATTATGATGAGACATTTGCTCCTGTCACGAAGTTCAACACAGTCCGTGTTCTTCTATCTCTTGTTGCAAACCTTGACTGGCCTTTGCAATAATTTGATGTGAAAAATGCCTTTTTGCATGGTGAGTTGACTGAAGAAGTGTATATGGACCTCCCACCTGGGTCAAACAAACCTATGGAACATAGTAACAAGGTGTGTTACTTGAAGAAAGCATTATATGGTCTTAAACAATCCCCAAGAGCATGGTTTGGAAGAATCGCAAAGTCCATGCGAGCATTTGGATATAGTCAGAGTAATTCTGATCATACCTTATTCCTAAAACGAAGAAGTGGTAAGATTACAGCTCTCATTGTATATGTGGATGATATGGTGGTGACAGGTGATGATCATGATGAGCGAAAGGCGCTCCAAAGGTATTTATCTCAAGAGTTTGAGATGAAAGATCTTGGTACTCTAAAGTATTTCTTGGGAATTGAGGTTTCACGCTCAAAAGAAGGCATCTTTCTGTCACAAAGGAAATATGCCCTGGATTTATTACAAGAAACGGGAATGTCGGCATGTCAACCCTGTGATATGCCTTTAGAAGAAGGATTAAAATTATCTATTGAACCAGATCAAGTGCCGTGTGATAAGGGCCGATACCAGAGGTTGGTGGGAAGACTGATGTACCTGACTCATACACGACCTGATTTAGCCTATGCCGTGAGTGTGGTGAGTCAGTTCATGCACGCACCAGGAAAACAACACATGGATGCTGTAATGGGTATCTTGAGATATGTAAAGTCAGCTCCTGAAAAAGGAGTATTATTTTCAAAGAACGGTCACTTAAAAGTTGAGGCATATACAGATGCAGATTGGGCAGGAGCGATAGATAATAGACGCTCAACATCGGGATACTTCACGTTTGTGGGAGGGAATCTTGTTAGGTGGAGAAGCAAGAAACAAAATGTTGTAGCTCGATCAAGTGCTGAAGCAGAATATCGGGGTATTGCATTAGGTATTACCGAATTATTATGGCTTAAATTATTGTTGAATGATTTAGGTTGTGGACCAAATGAGCCGATGAAGTTGTATTGTGATAGCAAAGCTGCATGTGAAATTTCAGCTAATCCCGTTCAACACGACAAGACCAAGCATGTGGAGGTTGATAGGTTCTTCATCAAAGAAAAATTAGACGAAAAAATTATTGAAATACCGAAGGTAAGATCAGAGGATCAACTCGCAGACATTCTCACCAAAGCTGTTTCATATCAGATTTTTTCGAAGTTCGTTAGCAAGTTGGGCATGTTTGATATCTATGCGCCAACTTGAGGGGGAGTGTTGAAATAGGAATGTGTGTTGAAATAGGAATGTGAATAAGTTTGGGATTTCTATTCCTTATAGGTTACGGTAATTGATTCCCTAATTGTATTAGGGTTGTAGACATGTACTTGTATAAATATACCTCCTAGTGAGAAGAATAAGACACAGAAACATTATCCCAGACCTTGTTTTAAACTCATGATAGGTGCAGTCGTCAACAACTCCTTCAATCGTACGAACGCCTCCTCGCATTCCTGAGACCATAAAAACGGCACATCTTTCTGCAACAAGGAAGTAAGCGGTTTGGCCACCAAAGAAAAGTCCTTGATGAACCTCCTGTAAAAACCTGCATGGCCAAGAAAAGAACGAACCTCTCTCACCGTTGAAGGCGAGTGTAAGTGATGCATAATATCAATCTTAGCCTTATCAACTTCTATTCCTTTAGCAGAAACTATGTGACCTAAAACTATACCTTGATTAACCACAAAATGACATTTTCCCAATTAAGTACAAGGTTAGTTTCTACACACCGTTCTAAAATTAATTCTAAATTCTTTAAGCCTGTATCAAAGTCTTTACCATAAACACTAAAATCATCTATAAAAACTTCAATGATATTTTCAATATAATCAGAGAAAATAGAATACATACAACGTTGAAACGTACCTGGGGCGTTGCACAATCCAAAAGGCATTCGTCGATAAGCAAACATACCAAAGGGACATGTAAACGTTGTATTCTCTTGATCATCCGGGTGTATCATGATCTGGTTGTAGCCACTATATCCATCCAAGAAGCAGTAGAACTCGTGACCTTTTAATCTTTCCAACATCTGGTCCATGAACGGCAAAGGCATGTGGTCCTTTCTGGTTGTGGCGTTTAGCCTTCTGTAATCAATACACATGCGATGTCCTGTCACCAACCGTTGTGGCACGAACTCATTCTTCTCATTTTCTACAACAGTCACGCGACTTTTCTTCGGCACTACCTGGACGGGTGAAATCCATTGACTATCCAAAATTGGATAGATCACTCCACAATCCAACAGCTTTATCACCTCGTCCTTAACCACTTTCATCATTGGAGGATGTAAACGTCTCTGAGCCTCTCTGGTAGGCTTGGCGCCGTCCTCAAGTAAGATTCTATGAACACACTTGGTAGGGTTTATTCCCTTGATGTCTGCCAATGGCAGCTGTGTTTTTCTTCAAAACCGCAAGTAACTTGTCCTTCTGGTGCTTTGTCAACGTTGACGACACGATAACTGGTAGAGTGTCATCTTCTCTAAGAAATACATACTTCAAATGCTTGGGGAGAGCTCTTAGCTCTAACGTAGGGGCCTGTTCCACATATGGTAACAACTGATTAGTGGAAATTGGAACTGACAAGGGAGTATACCTCTCGTAGATTGGTTGTGAGTCAAGCTCCTTCACAACTTCAAGTATGGACGGCTCCAAATCTTTCAAATCCTCCTCATCCCATTCTTCATGCTTGTCATATACGACCCCATACTCGATGGTTAATTGCTATGCTTGGTGGGCGGTCATTGCACAAGATGCAACACCACCAAACCTCATTTCACTTCCAAATCCGTCCCCAACATTCTCGTCCATATTGCTGTCCCCAACGTGTTCATGCATGAGTCCGGTATTGGAATGTCTCATGGCATCGAAAATATTGAATTTGATCACCTCGCCATCAAATTCCATTATCAAGCTTCCTTCAGCAACATCGATGTTTGTTCTTGCAGTCCTCATGAAGGGTCGTCCCAACAACAATTGTGTTGAGTGCACAGATGACTCCTCCATTTCTAGCATATAAAAATCTGCAGGAAACATCAGTTGATTTACCTGCACAAGAACATCTTCAACATACCCCTCAGGGTATTTGTTAGAATGATCTGCCAATTGGATCACAACATTATCAGTCCTAAGAGGTCCTAGATCTAGAGACTTATAAAGATTGAATGTCATAACATTAATGGAAGCTCCTAAATCTAGCATGACATTCTCAAAATGTGTAGAACCAATAACACATGGGATAGAAAAACTCCCTGGATCCATCATTTTCGGCGGCAGCTTTCTTTGGAGAACAGCAGAGACCGTCTCTCTCATTTTGACAACTTGTGTTTCCCTTGTGTGCCTTCTTGTTGTGCAAAGTTCCTTAAGAAATTTCGCATACTTTGGAATTTGTCGAATGCATTCCAACAAGGGAAGGTTCACGTTCACTTTTCTAAAAACCTCCAACACTTCCTCATCAAATTTATCCTTTTTGCTCTTAGTGAACCTAGAAGGAAAAGGTAGACAAGAAGATTGATTAGCCAAAACTAAATCACTAGAGTTAGAATTTTTACCTTCCTTCTTTGATGTAGCTGGATCTTTCTCAAGATCCCTCTTCTTCATTGCTTCCAAGTCTGCCTTGCTTGACTCAACTTCTTTGTTCCTCACATGCTTGCCTTGATCTCGGCATTGTCCAGGCTCGGCATCTTCCTCCATGCTATGCTCGGCATCACCTTCTTCCTCATCACCCATGTCCAATGCTCCAAGTCCGTTTGTGGTTTTGGGTCTAGGAGGTGACGGCATCAAAGTCTTCCCACTTCTTGTGATAATAGCCTGCGCTTGTTCGTTCTTGGGATTCTTGATAACACATCCTGGCAACCTTGCTTGTTCATTAAATTTCCCCATAAAATCCAAAACTTGTCCCATCTGATTCTTTAGCTCCATAACATCTTTCGACATCAATGCAATGTCTTTGGTGTTGGTCTGAGTTGTGGCTAACAATGATTGTGTCGAAGTGGCAATATTCTTGAAGATTTCATCATAGTTGCTCCCACCACTCGGCTGCCCTCCTTGTTGGTTATATGGTTGGTGTGGCCTTGGCATGAAATTGCCTTGAGGTCGTGTCATAAATCCACTAGGTTGTTGCCCTTGTGCGCTTGGTTGAGGATTCAGCACGTTACTGTTGTTGTTCCAACGAAAGTTTGGGTCGTTGCACAAACAATCAACACAAAACATGCAATATGCAATATGATATGCAAAATGATCGATCATAAGTTTAAATGCAACAGGAATGACACACATAGCACACTACAAAACAAAATAATGTTAGCTAAACATGGCACATGGCATAGCAATATAAACACATAGGATACATGGCATGGTATTAACAAAGCAATTTGTTCAGCACATAACTACCACAAGCAATTTGTTCAGCACATTGTTCCTTATAGAGGGGGATAGGGTGCTTACCGTCACTTATAGCAAGAACCTTAGTACAGTCCATCACGGTTGGTATCCTATGGGCCACTGTTATTACAGTGCTGTCCGCAAATTCCTTTCTTATAGTTGTTTGGAGAATGGAGTCTGTTGCATTGTCCATTGATGCAGTGGCTTCATCCAGCACTAGTATTCGACTCCTCTTCAGTAAAGCACGTCCCAAACAGAATAGTTGACGCTGCCCAGTGCTCCAGTTTGTTCCATCTTGCTCAACTGCAAAACCCTTTCTTAATAGTAGTTTCAACGACATCAAAAAGCACCACTAGAGTACTCAATCTCTAGATTATGGTCTTACCAAAGGAATCTAGACCCTCTTCTTTCTCTTGAATGGTGTCTCGCAACTGACATTTCTCAAGAACCTTCATCATTTCCAAGAAGATTTAACATGCATAACATATGGAGTATGGGTACATACTTCACTAGTTGTGATGGAGCCTTTTGGTAACTTCTAGCTAAACACATTAAGAACTTCAAATGTCATAACAATCAGATATAATGAACACAAGAGACAATTGTGGCTGAATATAGATTGATGTTAATTCACCTCACAAAGGAGGAATTATATACAAATTACAACAGAGCCAAAGTAGGCAAGTATATCTTCCTAAGGTAAGTGATAATCCTAATAATAATAGTAATCCTAATAATAATAGTAATCCTAATAATAATAGTAATTACAAAATATTACAGAACATATACAAAAGGAAAGTATGACTCACACCAACACTCCCCCTTAAGTTGGCGCATACAAATCACGAATGCCCAACTTATCAAGTGAGTCATAAAAAGCCTTACTCGAAACTGCTTTAGTCAAAACATCAGCTAACTGTTCTTCAGAGCGAACAAAAGGAAAGGAAATAAGCTTAGAATCAAGCTTCTCCTTGATGAAATGTCTATCAACCTCAACATGCTTGGTTCTATCATGTTGTACTGGATTATGAGCAATATCAACAGCTGCCTTATTATCACAATATAAATCCATGGATTTCTTTGGTTTAAATCCCAAATCACTTAGTACATTTCTCAACCAAAGTAATTCACAAACTCCATGGGCCATACCTCTATACTCTGCTTCAGCACTCGATCGAGCCACAACTTTTTGCTTCTTACTCCTCCAAGTAACAAGATTACCGCCCACAAAAGTGAAATAACCAGAAGTAGACTTTCTATCTGTAATGCAACCTGCCCAATCTGCATCTGTATAACCACTAATATCCAGATGTTTATTCTTTGAAAACATTAAGCCTTTGCCGGGTGCAGACTTCAAATACCTCAGAATGCGAATTACAGCTTCCATATGGGTTTCACTGGGATTATGCATAAATTGACTCACAACACTCACTGCATATGCAATATCTGGCCGAGTATGTGAGAGATAGATTAACCTGCCAACTAACCTCTGATAACGAGCCCTCTCTGTAGGAATTTGGTCAGGGTACTCCGCTAACTTGTGATTTTGCTCAATAGGAGTATCAGCAGGTTTACAATCTAGCATCCCTGTTTCTGTCAACAAATCAAGCACATATTTTCTCTGGCACAAGAAAATTCCTGAACTCCTCCTTGCAACCTCAATTCCCAAAAAATATTTAAGTGAACCAAGGTCTTTCATCTCAAATTCGGATGCAAGTAGACCCTTTAGTTTTTCAATCTCCTCTGAATCATCACCAGTAATTATCATATCATCAACATAAATAATCAAGGCAGTCACCTTACCTGACCGACGTTTCAGAAACAACGTATGATCAGAGTTGCTTTGTTTGTACCCAAAACGACGCATAGCTTGAGAGAACCTTCCAAACCAAGCTCGTGGTGATTGCTTAAGTCCATACAAGGACTTGTTCAACTTACATACAAATCTTCCTTCTGCATTTGCTTCATATCCTGGCGGTAGATCCATATAAACTTCTTCAGATAACTCTCCATGTAAAAAGGCATTCTTCACATCAAACTGTTGCAAAGGCCAATCTAAATTGGTTGCTAGAGACATCAATACTCGAACTGTATTAATCTTGGCCACTGGAGCAAAGGTTTCCTCATAATCCACGCCATAAGTTTGAGTAAATCCTTTTGCAACAAGTCTCGCTTTATACCTGTTCACCGAACCATCTGCATTGTGTTTGACAGTGAACACCCATCTACACCCAACAGCTCTCTTTCCCTGTGGGGGTGGCACCAACTCCCAAGTATTATTCTTTTCCAAAGCTTCCATCTCCTCATTCATTGCTTGAGTCCATTTGGGATCCTTGAGAGCATCCTGCACTTTACTGGGAACACATACAGAGGATATTTGATTCACAAAAGAAGCATGGGATTTAGACAACCGATGGGTGGACACAAAGTTAGCTATAGCATATTTGGACTTGACATTTAAACTTGGTTCATATTGGCGAGGTGGTTTACCACGAGTGGACCTAGGAGGCAAGACACATATACTATCACCATTACCAAAACTAGAAGAAACATTACTAACCTCAAGATTAGGACTCTCCTCCGGGATTGTCTGGCAAGAGTTATCTATATTTGAGAGGGGTGAAAGGCCTTGATCGATTGCATGTTCTGCCTTGTCGTGCGATCGATCGCTCGTTGGTGCGCTGCTGGATGGTAAGCTACTGGGAGCTTCTGTCTCTTCGGGCGATCGATCACTAGGACCAATGCGATCGATCGTTGGTGCACTGTTGGAAGCCTCTGCCTCGTCGGGCGATCGATCGTCGTTGTCCTGACGATCGATCGTGGGATCAGAGATTACACGAACAACATTTTCATCCCCAAGTGGCTGAATCACACAAGACTTTTCTTCCAAAAAGGTATGTTTCTCCCCCTGAAGAGAAGGATTGGGAGGAGAAAAATAACAAGCATCTTCATAGAAGGTGACATCCATGGTAACATAAACTTTCTGTGTAGGGGGATGAAAGCACTTGTAGCCCTTCTGATTGACACTATAGCCCACAAAAACACATTTGAGCGCCCTTGCATCAAGTTTGGAACGTTGATTCTTAGGAACATGAACAAATACCACACACCCAAAGACACGAGCAGGAAGATTAGAAAACGAAGGAACTGACACATGATTGGAAAGGACATCATAAGGAGTTTGATTATTGAGAACGGAGGAAGGAAGTCTGTTGATGAGATGACAGGCAGTAAGAACTGCATCTCCCCAAAGATACCTGGGCATGTGAGCACTAAACAAAAGAGAACGAGCAATATCAAGAACATGACGATTCTTTCTTTCTGACACTCCATTTTGTTCAGGGGTTTGAGGGCAAGTAGTTTGATGAACAATACCACAAGTTTGGAAGAATTGAGTAAACTGAGAATTAATGAACTCCCCCCCATTATCTGAACGAAAGACTTTAATATTGGCTCCAAATTGAGTTTGAACAAGAGCAACAAATTGTTGAAAAGCCGAGAAGACTTCATGTTTATGTTTTAACAAAGATACCCAAGTAAGACGGGTATAATCATCAATAAACAAAACGAACCAATGTTTGCCAGAAAGAGTTGACTCGCGGGAAGGTCCCCAGACATCAGAATGAATAAGCTCGAAAGGAACAGAACTCCTAGTAGTACTCAAAGGATAACTAGCACGATGACTTTTAGCTAAGACACAAGACTCACAATGCAACTTAGACGCATCAACGCCCAAAAACAAGGAGGGCATCAATTTCTTCATGACGCCAAAGGAAGGATGTCCCAATCTACGATGCCATAACCACAATTCTTCAATTTGATTAGTAACCCCAGTCGAAATCAAAGCTGCTTGGACTGCCTTCTCCGGCTTCTTTCCGGCGAACATGCAATCCAGATGAAACAGACGACCCCTTAGATAACCCCTGCCGATTATTTCCCTAGTGAGGAGGTCCTGAAAAATCACATACAAAGGAAAAAAGGTTACAGAACATCGAGATTGAGTATTGAGCTGAGGCACAGATATGAGATGATGAGACAAGTCAGGGACATAAAGAACATCATGTAGTGTTAGAGAAGGGGTGAGACGAACAGACCCTATGCCTAAAACTGGAAAAGAATCACCATTAGCATTAACAACAGAGGAAATAGTAGGTGGGTTAAGAAAAAGGAAGTAACTACGATTATAGGTCATATGGTCAGATGCTCCAGAATCAATTATCCATGTATCACTACCCATAAAGTCAGAAACATGTAAAGCAATACCAATTCTCCCCATTTTTTTCTTCCTTCAAATATTCAAACTTCAAAAAACAAGCAGCAACCTTCTTGAGGCAATACACGGCTCCACAGAACCTTGATCAATATAATCAAGATTAAGGCTCCTTCACGTACACTACAAAACACCAAAGAATATAGCAAACCCCAAACAACAACAAGAACTTCAACGGATCAAACAAATCCCAACTACCAAAGAACCAACCAAACAAACAAATTTTTGCAGCGGAAAACAAACAACCGAGTCCCGAATGGATCTCGGCTCTGATACCAAATCAGATATAATGAACACAAGAGACAATTGTGGCTGAATATAGATTGATGTTAATTCACCTCACAAAGGAGGAATTATATACAAATTACAACAGAGCCAAAGTAGGCAAGTATATCTTCCTAAGGTAAGTGATAATCCTAATAATAATAGTAATCCTAATAATAATAGTAATTACAAAATATTACAGAACATATACAAAAGGAAAGTATGACTCACACCAACAATAACACATGCAAAAACTTTACCTCCCATATTTCAAGATCAGTATGCTCTGATAAGGGGTCGAGGTTGAATCTCACAGAGCCACTGAATAAGGTTGGCTCTTGTGGGATGATGCCCAAACGTGATCTTAAATCATGAAGACCAATGGTACAAATGTCATAATCATCTATAATGACTTTTCCCTCCGTTGGCTCTACCAGACGAAACAAAACGCTGATAAGAGTTGTCTTTCCACTTCCAGTCCGGCCAACAATTCCAATTTTGGAGCCTCCTTCAATGATGCACTTTATCCCACGAAGAACCAAAGGAGAGTTTGGCCTGTATCTTACCTGCATAATGCTATTCAAGGTCATAATCAAGTTCTATTTCCTAGAGTAAAATTTTGTAGTGTTTCTTTGTTATGCTAACCTTTAAGTCAAGCAACTAGAACACATAGGGCATACGACATCACATAGGCACATAACACTTTCAAGCACAAGATGTCGACAACCTATAATGTTTCTAGTTGATTTTATTAACCCTAATTTTCAAGGTACGTGGAGCAGGGAAGACCACTGTGTAATGGACTGATACACCTCAAGGTAGTGTTATGCTTCGTCCGATATACCTTAAAAATTAGAGCCAATTCGTGTGAAGCTTATGACTTTATATATGTTCAAGTAAATTCTAGCGTTTAAAGTGGGGTGATGCTTCGGCCCAAGCATTTGGCTAGTTCGAGCTGGTTCCGTGGTTTCAGAAGGCAGTGATGTTAAGATCCACGGATAGCGAACCCCCTACAGGAACCAGGCAGGACTCATTTAGTGATCACGGAGAGCGAACTCTCTATCGACCCCTTCACAGAGAAGAGATATCAGTCTATGACCTTGAGATCCAGTTAAACAAACCTGAGAACCATATCTATAAATAATAACTTGCCCCTTACTCAGTTGAGAACAAACTCGGGTCACTAGACCACTCGACAAGTGCTAATCAAAGCCGCCCTCAACCTCATGAGATCCGAAGATAACATGAAGGGTTTAAGCTAAGATTAGAAAATGCGGCTTCTCCCTACATGTTACACTTTAAAAACCACAATAAACTTTCAACAAATATGAACTATAGACCTCCTAAATATTTAACTAAGTTATTACAACATTTACAAAACAATATATAGTACACGAAATAAAGACACAAAAACGTTAGCAAAAAAACCCAAAAACAATTCGGCACACATATCAAATTCGTTTTGGCATCCCCGGCAACGGCGCCAAAAATTGACGAGCGTCAATTACCGGGTTACGAATAAGCAACCTGCAATTTAATTCCCTGTAATTCGTTAGTAGTAAAGATAAGTAGGGATCGTTCTAAACCGGAGATGCCCAGGGTAAATAAGAAGAAAAGATCGTTAGTTAACATACAAACAAATATAATTCTGTCACAACTATACAAGTATAAACAAATAATATATATATAAACAATTATTCACACATATACATATTTACAAATGAAAAGGGTTTGTAAGGATATCGACATTAATTATAAAAATAATACAACCTAAGTTAATATTTACAAGGTTGGTCAATCGATACTCAAACACATAACATAACAAACACCGAAATAAGCATACAACAATTTCATGCGAGATTAAATAGTGATGTTCTTACTATCCTCTGTTTTAATTAATTTCAACCTCTTATGACTTCTCATGTGTTTTTAGAAACTTCAAATACGCCTGAACCTAAAAAATATATGTGTCACCGTGTTTAAACTATCAAATATGCCTAATCTAAATAAGATACACTTACGAACTGGAGTCGGTTGAAGACATGATCCTAGGTATGGCGTCACTCATCCTATTAGCATGCAAATCACTCACCCTAGCAACCCTTTGCAGCAACTAGAAACAAACTATCAAATATGCCTAACTTGATCCTAGATTACTACGGCTTATTAAACTCCCCCTTTAGAAACATCCAGGCCTAGACTATCCTTAGGTTCGATTACATGATCAGGTGATAATTAATCAACTAACACATACTACACATAAGAACATACAACAACTTAATCTAAATCATGAAACTAAAACATGCTTCAATCGTTACACATAACATACGGTATTAAGGAGATCACAAAGAAGAACTTAACAACACATGACATGCATAAAACCGAAAATCTAAAAAATATATATAAAAATTAAAGTACTGTTCATACAGAAAATTATACTACAAAACCAATAGAAAACTCATACCTAAACCTAAATCAATTGGCTAGGGAAGAGGTGGTGATCAGCGGCAAGCGGCGGCGGTTCGGTGGAGATGATGCGGCTGGTTTGTTGTTTTCTGTACGGGATTTTGGGTAGAGCTTGGCTATACTATAGCTTTTTGATCAATTCACCCCCCTAAACTGAACTACTACATGAGTATTTATAGAGAAAACCCTAAGGTAAAATCGGCATACACTCCTTGTCCATATCGGATTAGGCTTCTTGCTTTTCCTTGTTGCACACAACTTTGACTTCTTGAATTTGCTGACTTGGATAATGATTCATAGACTTCTTTTCTGAATTCTTGGACTCCCCTACATGTTAAGGGATCAATGAAGGACTCCCTTACACGTTTTGGGCTCCATAGGACAGCCGAATCCCCTCCATAGTCTCGGTAGAACAAGTTATCCTGTTTTGACCGGGATAACTTTTCTAGTTGTTCTTTTCAGCTTCTCCTTGGTGATTTCTTCGATTCTTCTTCTAAAAAACTTCCCATATCATCATTAAGCTCTTCATCAATCATTTGGCATGCTTGGAAAGGATTTTGGTGAAGAAACACACTCACGAACTCGGTAGACAACTTCAGCAAAATCTATCATATTTCCAGCAGACTGACCTCCAGCCATTGTTTCCATCATAACTCCTTCCGTAGAACTTGGCTTTCTGTGATTCCAAAATATTTAGAAACTACACATCCACAGCTTTCCATCCATATATGGCACATTTCCTGGTTCCTCATGGATCGTCTTAAGGAAATTTTTGAAGTTGAGTTATGGTTTCTGGAAATCCTCTGTTTTTGTTCCGAATTCATGCTCTCGGCCTCTTGTCTTTCCATGCTTCTTTTGCTACCTTCCATAAGTCTGATCCTCATGATTCTTGTTTCGTTAAGTCCATATACATGTCACCTAAACATTAAAGAAAATTAATCAAGTGATGACAATGTATAAATTCACAGAATCATAAGAAATAACACGATAACTTCATAAGTCAACTTTTAACAAATTAATGCACATTTTCTCTACTTTACTCACATTTTAGCCATTGCTCTACAGAAAAACCCTTATGATAAATATATTATAATACTAAACTAATAATGGATAAACAAAGCATAAATGAGAGTAAAAACATATTAAGAACGTAGCATAAAACGCTCCTATCACGAGCCATAGTATCCATGATTATTTCCTTCTCTCCCATGGCTATTCCAGTAACTGATCTTGGAGCCTTTTCTCAATATTCTTCATGTATGGCATATCTTTTGACAAAAGTATACTCTGACCCACTATCTACAAAGGCATGTAGATGATACTTCCTATATTTGAGAAATTTCAATCCTATAGTGATGTAATTGCTGAATCTACTCGTCTGGACCTGCTTTACTTGTTCTTTATTTTTAGCAGTTTTGCCAGGTAGTTCATTGAAAGGATTGATTTCTCTCATATTTGGTTCGTTGATGGGATCAAAAGGTTCTGTGATAAGGTCTTCTCTCTGTCTTATTGCCGAATCACTGAAGGAATTAAAGGACTCCTTTATTCCTTGTTCTGGCTTAATGAAGTTACTAACTTCATTTTCTTCAAATCTTCTTCCAAGTTATGTCCATGTTGCTCCTTAGCTTCGTAGAACTCTTTATGTTCTTTTTCTACCATGATGTGAGCTTCATTGTCTTTGGTTTTTCTTCGTAATTCTGTAATGAAGCATTCTCAATAATAGGTTTCACCTGTACTTTTACAATACATGGGAATTGAATTACTATTATCACAGTTGCAGTAATCACATGTAAATCTTTCTGGATTGGGATGGAAGTTACTGATAATATCAATAGTTTCTTGTTTCCAATTTAGGACCTTTAGGACAAATGTAGGACGAGATTCGTCATCTTCTTCTTCAGAACTTTTCTGAAGTGTTTTGTATTTCACTTTCTGATGGGAATCCAAGAGAATATATTGAATCATTCTCTTCATCTGTATAGGCTATCTCAAAACCCTTCAGGTTTGCATATTCTATTGCTGCATCATATTCTTCAATTAACACCTTCGCAAATCTCTTGGCCTTTTTAGGACATTCATTTGCATAATGTCCTTCGGCCTTGCAAAGCCAACATCTGCACTTCTTCACTTCTCGAAAAGAATTTGAGGAATTGGTTCTTTTTCTTTTAAAAAATCTCTTCCTAGAATGAAATCTTTCCCTTGCAGAGCTTTTCCTGAATTTATACATCTTTTTAGAGGCAAAATTATTTCTCTGCTTGTTGCTAGATAATCTTTTCTTGTATTTTTTCTCTATGTGACATCCCTACTGCGTTGGTGTCTTCAATATCTTGGGACACATATTTTCAACTCCTCTGAGTTGCTTCTTCACAGTTTTGGATTTTCTGTTCTCAACGCATTGTTTTCTCAAGAGATTCCTGACTCTTTCAGCAATTCCTCCCACCGTAAAGAACGACAAAGGATTTGCTTCCAAAGATTATGCTACTGCATCGTTCCATGGCTTCCGGTAACTTCCTGTAATAGGTTCTAACCAGATCTTCATTATCTAGATCTCCAATAGTAAAGTAGTCATTTTGAAACTCATTAGTGTACTCTTTAAAGTATATTATGTTGCAAATGCTCAACTTTTGAATATTTGCTTTAGCTCTTTCTTTATACTTCTCACTATGCCCGGTAATATCTCCACAGAATTGTGCATAGATAGAACATGCGAACTTCACTTGAGCCAATTTTGCTACCCAATCAGGCCATTGAGAACTTCGCTTGAAGGACTAATATCATTTATGGACTATACCAGTTAAGGTGGACTTATAATATGCATGAGCTTCCTCGTAGGCATATTTAGACAACACCAAAGCCTAAGTTAGCCTTAAGCTAGCTACCCAGTTGTCTATTGTATTTCTCTTGTCTCCTACCCTATCAAGATCAAGATAAACCCCTCTTTCAGATATTGACTGACCCCATTTGGGTTCCGTAGGAATGTACTTTTGAGAACTTTGTTCTCCTAGTTTCCTTGTTGGAGCCTGTCCTTTAGGAAGTTTAATCTTATTTTTCCGGATGATCTTAGTAGGGTAGTTCGTGATGTTCAGAAATACAGTGCTTTTCTGGGGAATATTTTTGATTACCATTGTCTAGGATTCGTCTGGTTCTTCTTTTACTTCTTGATAAGGAAGAATCTTCCTTTTGTTCTTTCTTAGTTGGACCTAGGAAATCTTTTCATTGATCTTTTCAAGCTCATCTATAGATTCACAAATTTCTGCTTGTTCATACAAGCTCTTCAGTTCTTCTGACTTTAGCATCATCATAAGACTTTTAGCATCTTCTTCCTCGAAAGATTCTTCAAGACAAGAAGTTGGCTTGGTTTTATAAGTACTAGCTTCCTCATAGCTAGCGAATGAATGTCTATGAAATTATAAGCTTATTTTTCCTCTCATATCTTCATAGATGAAAGCATTGGTATTTTCTACCTGTCTAGTTAGAGGTGTCATATTCCATTCTCTTGGGAATGTTACTTCATGTCATTTTGTGACATGCTTTTGTTCAATATGATTTCTTGGATTGGTGAGGATTGATGTAGTAATCCCGAAACTATTGAGAAATCTGGTGTTTGGGGTTACATTCGAGCTCATCAGCTTATAATAGATTCGATAATCTATCGCAAGTTCCATCATCCTTTTCTTCATGAAAATTTCATCTGTCTTGATTCGCAATCTTAGACAGAATGTTGCATCTCTGAGATGTGTGGTGAAGTTGGAGAATACATTGAAATATGCAACTTGGTTGCATAAAGAAGCTTCTACTGTTCCTAACAGACATTTCTTAAAGTCTGTTATTCTCACTTGGACTGCTCTAATATGCATGTATAAATATTTCTTCTGAAATACTTCACTTACTTCTTTTGGAGTGATTAACCTGATGTCAGTTTCTCCTCTTGTGGTAGGAACTGTCAGTTCAAGAATCTTGAATCTATGAGAATCCATAAAAAAGTATCCTCTCATATATATCTCATTGAGTTTGAATCTAGGAACTGGTACTTCTCACACACTAGATTCAATTTCATTATACTCAAATTCTTAAGCGTTGATTAGCTGTACAGGCATAGTGTTTCTTTTACTGAGTATTCTACTCAGCATCTTCACATCTCTTATGGTTGAAGATGTAGATTTGGATCAGGACCATGTAAGGAGTTTAGGTTCACTAAACATGAACTCACTTTGGTAAATGGGGTATGATTATTTTACTAGCTACGTTTTGAGCTGACTGTTCTTCATTGATCCCTTCTCCTTCTTGTATCTTCATTTTTTCTATGCTTGTTTGCAGTCTTACTATGCTACTGTTTAACTCTTGAAATTGGTTTTCGATATCAATACTCATCTCTTAGAGATAAGCAATCTTGTAATTCTGCTGATGAATTATTGCTTTGATATTATCATGCATTGTCTCTGTAGGAAGCAAAAAGTTTAGAGCTTTATCATCTTTTTGTTTTACTTTTAGTTCAACTCCGTGATTCATCCTAATCGGGTGATCAGAGTTTCTAAAAGCTTTTTTAGCGATTCTTGAGATGATTTCAGCTCAATTGCTTGGTGACGAAAGTTGTCAGCGAGATGCTCAGTGCGAACTAACTTCGTTTTAATATCCAATAGATATTGATTTTCTTTGAGATAATCAAGCTTGACTTCAAGCTTGTCAAGTATTGAACTTATCTCTTCAAGTTGACTGAACTTGGGATGAAATCTCTCAAGTTGTATTGCTATCTTGTCTGAAGTCTTATTCCTAGATAGATGATCTAGGTATTCAATTAAGCTTGGTCTGGAATGATCAAGTTCTTTGACTCCGACTTCTCTTTAAAGGTAGACAAGATCGTCGTAGAGTGTGTTTAATACTCTACAGATGTACTCTATTGAGTATTTATCTTCTTAAATATGTCTTAAATGAAAGCACTTTTGTCACTTATCAGTGTCTTTTGTAATACAGAAGGACTGATAATTTTTAGTTTGGATTATCTCTTGTTAGTCAAGAGAAGTCAATTTTGTGGCATAAGCCTTGATAACCTGTTTTTGAGCCAAAAAAGCTCTGATACCAACTATGGCGGATCTAACCGTGGCTCAGAACGTTCAGAGGACACTGATCGTATACAAAGACTTTATGTAGAACTTCAATTTGTTCTTCAGTATGTTTGATTCTATTCTGAACTCTGAGGATAATATCCCAGTAATTTTTTATTTTTCTAAGAAGATTATCTTTATATTTTTTCAATCTTCTTAGTTTTCTTTTTTCGTATTGCAATTCTTTGTAAGAAATCTTAGCATAAGCTAATAAATCAAGTCGAGTAGCTATTACGTTTGCTATTGATAATGAAAAATAATTGTTTACCTTCGAGTAAGAGGATGAGTTTATATTTGCAGTATGTTAGATAAACAATTTCATAGACCTAGGTCTACCATGCTCCGTCAAATTTAAAAGAAAACAATAAAACACACAAAATAATGTTATTTTGGTCTTTTTGATAAAGTTAACAGAATATTCTAACGGAATCTGCTTTAAATCAGGGTATAGACCTCTTGTTGGTAGCAAAATAAAAATTTAGGTATTACATTGATAGGTTTTAAAATTTAGATACTACATTAACTTTAGCCGCAAAGTTCAGAGACCTATAGTGAAGTTTCCCGAATTAGTAATACATGTGCCATTTATTCCCTCACACACCTTAATGGCTTAATCTTATCCAGCTCTTGCTTTTTCAGTGACGCAGTGGGCAAATGGAGGCGAGAAAGCTAAGAAAATGTACCATCTAGTTCACTAATCCAACTCTATCTTCTTTCCTTTTCCTTGCCAGACGTTAAACCCACGAAAGAACTCTCAAGACTATTAAAATCAAAAATCCTTATTTTGGATTAAAGATGACAATTGAAGAGTACCATGCAAAAGATGAACATTCATAATGGAAATCAAACCATGTAACTCTTGGGAGATGAAAACAACTATTGTATAGGGTACGGAAGTATAGAAAAAAGTTCCGTATGGTGTAAACAAATAAGAGAAAATCAGATAACTCAAAACTGCCAAGGTCACCAATTTCCAACAAACATGGTTAGCGAGAGAGACTAAATGCAAAACAAATAAAAATCAGACATTTGAATGCTAATGTATAAAGCAGGATTATACTGTCAATAATACAAATGCAGAACTATTTGATCTCCAACACGTATCATCTTCTCAGGAGAACAATAGAACAAGCACACATTATCCTCAATATAACATCAAATAACTACAGCTATCAATGTAGAGGGCTTTAAAACTAAAGTGTCTCCTACAGTTTCCAGTTCCTGCAAGTAACCAGACTAACTGCTACATTCCTCCTCACCCACCATTACAACAGAATGCAAAGTCCTTGTTTAGCATACCACCAACAGTGCCATCTCATTGTGAGAGCAGCTTTGAGTCACATGCCACTATTTTGACGCGGTCAACAATTTCCTGACTATCGTCATTCTTAAACAAAGCATCTTGTAAGATGAAGGTCCAAACATTGTCACAGAATCTGTAGGTGTGCAGATGTCCGGTATAGGATAGATAAAAAGAAATTGTCAGAAATAGCTCACAGATTCTGGAACTTCAATTTTATCTGTGTTGATTGTTCGCATCATGAGAGATACAGGCATGAAAGAACAAAACAGGAATCATGTCATGCAGATGACACGAGTCCTTCATATTACTGCTGAGCACGTCCATTCGACCATTCCATGTGGAGAAGGTTGAGTGTTAGAATATAAAGACCAAAAGTAGAACAAACGGAGAGTTAAAATGAAACGATAGGCACAGTAAAATCAAGGATAAAAGAAACTATGGCATCAAAGGACGATTAATTACCCTTCGTACGGCCACGAGGGAGGTCACCGATACTTTACTCCAAATCTTGATGTCATTATGTTGCCGGCACGATACTCTTGTTTACAAAAACTTTCAAGTGTCGAGCAAAGGTGTCTCGCATCAACAACTTGAAAAGAGCACGTTTTGTGCCCCCCCCCCTTATCTTCGTCGCTTGACCAAGTATTTATCTTCAATTGCATTTTCATTGATAGTATAGTGCTGAGATCTGCCTTGTCTTCGACTATCATGTCATAAATGCATGGCCTCATCAGGAACAACCACAAATTGGTTATGGAAGATGACCACTTGTTGGTATCTATTCATCATATCAAGAGCTTCACGGAGATTGAACTCTCGTGTCTGTATAGTATGATTATGAGGTCAGCGCACCAACATATAGTTTTCATCGAACTCATCATAGATTGGCTCCATGGCATAGTCAAATTTGGAGCCACCATAAACCAGTGAATCTATCTCGGTCTCAACCGCAAGCATATTGAAGCCATGTGCACCATGTTTTCATTCTGTCAAACTCCTAGCATTGCCGTTGTAGAACCCTAATTACGTGTTGCAAATTAGAGTGAGATGACATCGATGATAATCGACTCTACATCCATGTATAATGAATTTGCAAATCGGGGTGTAAAAATGTTTCTCACATACAATACTAAAGCCATAATTTAGCATTTGAATTTGCATGCAAAGACTCCAATGGTATTGGAATGTAAGGCCACGGATTGGCCTGGGAATATCCTAACCTAAATGGTGGTCAAGCTATAAAGTTTGACCAACTCCATGCACACGTCCACTAGGCTTGTTTAATTGATCATAACTAGAAGCTTATTGGCGATCACCCCGTTTAATAAAGCCAAAAACCTCATCTTTATCGTATGAGACCAATTGATCTTCCAGAGCGTATTGAGGCTCTTCGTGGCCAGATCACCATGATGAAGTCGATCGAGGACAAAGTTTTACCCCTCATGTGCTTGCCTAGTATCCACATATGCATCCTGCAAAGTTTTGTTCCTCGGTCAGACGGCACACGAAATTGTGGTTCGCCATCATTAATCTAACCAGCTGTAATGTATGTCCTATCATCGAGCTTTACCTCCTGAACCACAGCATCATCCTTTGAGGCGGGATGAATATCAATGATCTCAACAGTATCGAGCTCCGGTTTTTTAACAACTTCATCATTGATTGACTATAACTTCTTCTTTAGACGTTGGTTCGTACAAAGACAAATCTTCGCAATTAGATCCGCTACTGGGCAGTTCAATCTTTTTGGCCAATTCTCGTCAACTGTAGGCCTTACTTTTTGGTGTTGTAAAACCCTTTCATTGTACTATTTAAGAGGAGCAGTACTCGCTTCATCCTTCTTTTGGTCAACCGGTCAATGAAGGAAGTCCAATGTTGATGAGATTCCTCACAGGCCTTTCTTTCGGCCTCCTTTTTTTCTAGGGCAACCTTTCGTTTAGCCTCCTCCTTTTCACGGGCATCCTTTCGTTCGGCCTCCTCTTTTTCTCGAGCAACCCTTCGTTTAGCATGTCGCTTGTCAATGGCTGTCATTACTTTGAAGAATTCTTCAACAAACTTCTCAATCCATCTCGTGACATCTTGGTTTCTGACCATTGAATTGGTCATGGTAGTCCTGTGCGAATCTGAGTTGCCTCTTTTCACGAACGTTTGCTCATTTGAGACTGTGACGAACCACACTGTTATGTGGTTTGTTCGGTCTTTTTGTGGTGCAATTTAGGAGAGGCTTGCGGTACGGATACTCTCCTGCTTTCTAATGGTGGTGGATGGAAGAGACTAACCCGATCCCACAGGGCGTGCCAATGTTCTGACCACGATTCCGAGCAGGGAGAAGATAGTACAAATGTAGAAATTAATGTGCAGAAAGTAAATTACACTAAAATTAACGGTGCGGGCGTGCCACCGTACGAGTGCGGAATGTAGATAGTAGAAGAATAAGGGTGTGTGCAACCGGTGCTTTATCAATTTGTAACTATCGTTCTGTCATTTTGATTAAAGCTTTATTCAAATTCAAAAACGAAGTACAAAAGAGAGGAACAAATGCTCCCATGCAACAATCACAAAATGACCGTTACAATTAAATGTAACTCCCATCCAATCAAAAAGAATTAAAAAATAAGAAATCAAATGCACAAAAATGACGCTCATTAAGACGCCAAGGACTCTTCTAACTCATAGTTAAAACCATTTGCTCGAAAGACTGTAAAACAAAACAGAAAACCCAAAAGGGCCAATCCATCCCCAGCTATTTTGTACAACTAATGTGAATTCAAATTCAAACGCAGCATACACAAGGATAACAATCAAAGCATCACAATAAGCACGCTTCGATAACATAACCAACTGCAACACGCACAGATGATAACACACAATCACCATACCAATCACTTCACCAAACACCACACAACCGTTCAAAGCCAAATTCAACTCTATGACACAATCAAACCATACCATATGGAAAAAACCGCCCCAGCTATTCAAATCTCACAAAAATTAGAAAACCCAGAAATACAAAAAAACAAGAAATTTAACAACATTACCTTGATGGAGACCTTGCTCTTGACCTGGGTTTCGAGAGCTTCAGTCATAGACTAAACACAAACCCCATCAGAAACCAAAAAATAAAACACCAATTAATTCAAAAAATTCAAAACCCACGGCAGATACAATACCTTATCGAACTGAACAAGAACCTGAATTGCAAGCTCAGGACTGAGAGTCCCGTTCTGAACCATCTCGTCCAAAGTCTCAGTCAAACACATTCCAATCGTCGACCTCCTGTACAGCTCAAACGTCGCCATTTTCTTCCGATCTGTAACGAAAACAACATAAAGAAACAAAATTGAGAACGACCCATTGAAACCGAATCTGAAATTGCTGGGGGAGATTCTTAGGGTTTGGGATAAGATTAGCGAGCAGAAGAAGAAGAAATTGAAGATCGAGATGAAGAATTGAAATTGAGAGGGGGGAATTGGATAGTTACATGTTGGTGGCGACGCAGTAGGAGATTGTGGCTCTCTCTGTGAACGTTGAGCTCCGGAAGCTTTTTTCTGAGCGCAGAAAAAATTGGGGCTTTTATAGCTAGCTTTCGTAGTTCTGGGGTATATATAGACGGGACCAACAGGGGATGAGGTGTAAATGACTTATTTGCCCTCTTATATTTGTTTCTTCATCAATTATAATCCGTTTTTCGTAAGACATTAAAGATTGTGAGAGAAGTTGGACTTTATTCATTGATAAGAGTTTTTTTTAAATAGGGAATTACAATGTATTAATTCGGTAGTGATAAGGAATGCATAGTTCTAATCTAACTACATATTTTATTGGCATAAGGCCAAAAACAAGTCGTTATGCATGTGGTGCTGATGTGTTGCTTTATTAAAAACTTCATTAAGTAAACAAAAACTTTAGCCTTCGAAATTATATATTTCGTCGGCTAAATTGTTAAAATTTCGTCGGTTAAAGTTTACAGACTATAGCAGACGAAAAAATTAATTTAGCAGACGAAAATTTAATTTCGTTAGATAAAGTTGACTTTAGCCGACGAAAATATAACTTAGCCGACGAAATATTTTTTTGTCAGCTAAAGTGGACTGTAGCCAACAAAAAAATATTTCGTCGGTCTGTTTTTTTTATTTCATCAGCTAAACACCTTCTCCTTGTAGTTTAGCAGTCTTGAGGTGAAAAAGGGAAAAAGACGAAATCTTTTGTGTATTTTAATATTTTAAATAAAAAAATAAATAATAGTTATATAATCATTACAAGTACATTAATATATTTAAAATTGAAATTTAATTAGGTACTTCACGAACATAACAAACATAACGTCTAAGATTTTCAATGTCAAGCACACAACAACATAAAATCAATCACTCATTCCATTATATTCCCTCTTCGTCGCTAAGAGCCCTTGGATCCACCTCCACCTCATTATGAAATTCATCCCGACATCAAAATGTGAATGATTATTTGCACTATCAAATTGAGGATCAAGCTATGCATCAACATCTTCCTAAGAATCATAGTTTTTTTATAAAAAAAGAAGCGCCTCAACATGCCTTCATGCGTCTCATATCGCTTTTTTATGCCTTGGAGCGTCTCGAACCGTTATTTGCCCGCCTTTATGCAAAACGCAAAACAAATGACGCCTTGAGGAGAAACCTCCAAGGCACACCTCATAGCGCGCTATTTAAAACATTGATGATGAGAGGCGACCAGTTTGATTCTCTTGGATTGATTTACGGAATCAAGCATAAGTAGACCAATCTAGAATTGGTGTTGAAGATGATTAACACGTGAGGTGAGGAGTACAGAAGATGAACAAGTGGGGCCCCACTTCATATCTGAAATTGTTGACTTCGGTGAATGTTTTTCTCCAGCCAATGGGTGGCTGACACGTTTTTCATGTGCATTTTAACTATTTCACGGAAATCCGCTTTAGAACCGGCCTCTATATAACTATTTCACGATTACTAATTTGTATGAAATTTTGTACAAGTGATCTACTTATATAGAACTACATATTGAACGGTGGAGATGTTGATATGTGTTCAAAAAGTTAGTGTAATCTTCAATCTCTCATATATATCAAAAAATGGATCCCTTAGTGGAAGAGTCATATATATAAAGGGAAGGGTTATATTAAAGATCTTCTTGTTGAGGACAAGTTGAAAAATTTTTCGTTTCACCCTATTTTCGATCGCATATTCATATCTCGACTATCTAATTTGTAGATATATATGAGTACATCATCTCTACAAATTTTCATACAAATTGAAAATCGTTAACACATTCATAAATGTGATTCACTGATTATAAACTTGAACGATTTTTGTTTGACATATTTGGATCATCCATTAATTTGATATATTTCGATGGCTTAACGATCACCAATTTGACTGAAAATTTATAGAAGTGATATACTTATAGACCTAGATATAAATTGAACGGTTGAGATGAAAAATATGATTGAACAGTGGATGTAATGAACCATTAAGAAGAAAGTCATCAACTAGTCCTCAACAAAAAAGTCCGCAATGGATCCCCTATATATATATAGTCCTTCCACTAAGGGATCATTTTTTTAACATTTATGAGGGATTAAGTATTAGACCAACTTTTAGATCACATATCAACATCTTCACTCTTCAATACTTAGATTCATATAAATAGATCATTTTTGTAAAATTTTATCCAATTTGGTTATCATTAAGGCTTTGAACTAACTGAAATCAATTGACGTATCAAATCAACCAAACATGAACCGTTCATGCTTATAATTTTAATTCGTAATTTTGAGCACCTTATCGATTACAAAATTGGATGAAATTTTGCAGAGATGATCTATATATATAAATCTATATATTGGAAGGTGAAGATGTGATTTGGTGATCAAAAAGTTGGTGTAATCCTTGATCCCTCTTATATGTCAAGAAAAGGGATCTCTTAGTGGAAGGGTCCTCTATATTTCAACATCTCCACCGTTCAATACTTAGATTCATATATGTAGATCATTTCTCCAAAATTTCATCTAATTTGGTGATCGTTAAGGCTTTGAACTAACTGAAATCAATTGGCGCATCAAATCTGCTAAACATGAACTGTTCATGCTTATAATTTTAATTCGCAGTTTTGAGAACCTTATCGATTGCCAAATTGGATGAAATTTTGAGGAGATGATGTACATATATAAATCTATATATTGGACGGTAGAGATGTGATTTGATGATCAAAAAGTTAATGTAATTCTTGATCCCTCATATATGTCAAGAAAATTGATCTATGGAAAGAGGCTGTATACGGGGTAATGTTAGTGGTAGAATACGGGGTTCGAGATAGGTACAAATCAACTCGGTTCAATTCTTTCAGTTTCTTTATCCTCTTCGTTAATATCATGTTGGCCGTTGTATGTACAAAGTTGAACAAATATAACCACGTAGTTATATATATCGTTGTACGTTCAATATATCGTATGTACAGCAGTAAATTAACAATCGATCATATATGACGCAGCAAAACTAAGATAGATATGTTTTAAATCCATCAAATTTGACCTCAATTCTTAAGGTTAGATTGACTTGAATTCACAAGTCAGATTTTCTTCTCGAATCCACGAGAAACGGGTTATGGAATCAAGCAGGATTGAGGTAAACTCAAAATTGTTTTTCTATAAAGATAAAAGATATCAAATACAACTGATAGAGACCCCTTATATAGGAGCAAAAAATTCTAGGGCTACTAACAACGAAACCTAAAAGCTCATGAATTAAAAGAAATTCGAACCTATAACAAACTAATCAAAATAAAGCCTGAAAATAAGTAAATCAGCCTTTTGAAGCCCTAAACTAACTCGGAAGGCCTAAAAACCCGTATATCATAACATAACCACGTGTTTGACTCATAGGGCCGTTCTGCTTCCAGAAAGATATTATAATGGTCAATCGGACATCGAACACTAAATCTGCACCATACCGGATTTGGACTTACTACGATCAAGTTGTTTTTCAATTTCTCTTGTCATCCGTTATACATCAATATATAGAACACATTAGTTCAATGGTGTACGAGTAGAATCCTGACGAATGTAATCCTGACGAGTAGAATACACATCAGATTATACACACTTCTCTTTTCTGAACTTGAATGTAATCCTGGTCTGGGGAACATTGAAAGGAGGCCATTCTTTCAAGTGCTCGTAGATGGTGTACGAGTAGAATCCTGAGGAATTACGAAGCATTACAAACCTGAAATATATATCATATGTCAGTGTCGATCATATATGTATAGTACCTACACAAAGAGATCATATTTGGCATCTCAGTAGATCTAATCTTTTGTCAATATTTAGGGGGACATTCTTGTTCTCGTGATTCCATTCTCTAGTGAATGAAATCTCTACTTGTTCTTCACTTTCCACTATAACCAAGAATTTTGTTCCTATTGAATGGAATCTCTACTTGTTCTTCACTTTCCACTATAACCAAGAATTTTGTTCCTATGATTCTGAGGCACCCCCTAGTTTCCCCAAGGGACCCCTACTGCCCCTAGTATGCATGCATCTTCCGACGGACCCCTAGTTTCTCCTAATAGATCCCCTAGGCACGAGGTCCCTAGTATGTGACCAGAACTCGGTTTGGTCCAGAACTCATAAAACCCCCATCATCAGAGTTTGGTCACCAGAACTCACTTAACGGTAGTCAAAATCCGGTCAACGAACGTCAGAGTATGATCAACGGTCATCAGTAGTCAGAATTCAGTCATAAATTTTTTATTTCATAATTGACTCTTATAGTTGTTTATTGTAGTTTATTTAATTCATGAAAATTATACTCATCTTTTTGTTGTGTAAGTTGGCTAGTGAGAATTTAAAAATATGATTTTGTTAGTGGAAAGAAAAATATTAAAATTTTAGGGCCGGGTAGTGAGCATTAACCCAAAATAAAATGAACCATTAAGTAGTTTCAAGTAGGTGAAGTAGACATGCATGCACGTACACTCAATGACGGATCTACACACGGGCTAAGGTGAGCTACAACCCAACTCAGATTTTGAAAAAAAACATTATTTCACAGCATATTTATAATTCAAATAAATAAATTTTGAAAAGTAGTCAACCCCAAATTAACCCACATGTAACTCAATCTAGTCGATATGATTTTTTTTTCTAATTATATATATTTATATTTTCTTAAAAGAGTTATATTTATATTTTTTTCTGATGATGTCCAAACAATGTTGCAGGAGCAGGAGGACCTCGATGGGAAGCGTGTCGCGGCCCTCAATAACTTGGTCCTAGAGAAGCAACGAATTTCGTGTTCCTATGATAAACTACCAAAGACCGCAACTTCGCTAAGGGGCAAACAGTATGATGAGCAATCTTACCATTTAAAGATAAAATAGAAGACCATGGCAAGTGGTCCCCATGATGGGAATGCCCATTCGTTGTCTTGCATCCTTCCTAAGGGAGCCTATCACTTAAGGGATTTGGATGGAGGGATTCATCGTAACCTTATCAATGAGCGCTATTTGAAGAAACATATCCCCAGTGTCTGGGAGCAGCCACATCCACCTCCATCTCCGCCACCTCTGGCAGACACTTCTCTTAGTGCGACCCGGCGACGACTTCCTTCTTTGCCTCCTCGCACTAGGGACAACACACGCGCGATAAGTTGACCACAGATAGACAAGTGTTCAAGACATGTAGAGTTAGGACACTAATGGTTGTAAACAGGCTGGACTGCAAAAGTTTAAGTACAACCAGAGGCCTCAAAAACAAATAAAGTTAAACGTATTACGCTTAAAAGTGTAGTGCTAGGTTTGGGCCGACATCAGAGGCTTAAAGAACAAAATTACACAATCATGTTGCAAGATACAAAATCTCAATAAAGATTAGTGTATTGGAAACATGGTTTACATGTTCATATTTCGCTTATCTTTTTCCTATTTCTCATTTCGATATAAGATGGCTTTGTGGCCAAGAACAAAACAGCAAAAGACATACGAATAATAGTTCTTGGTTTCAAACACATCCGGCTTAATGAAGAAATAAGTTTTTGAAGCCAGATTTTTCCTAAGTAATGGAAAAGCTGCGCGGCTAGGATCGGTTCTTTGCCCAACAAGGCAGAGGCGGTGCGCTGCACCTAAGACAAGGTGTTGTCTGGATGCAAGGTACCATGGCAGGGTTCCCTTATGCCATCCCTGTCAAGACCCACCGCCGCGGTCGGACCATCACTCTATAGATACTAAGCGCTACCAAGTACATGATGTAGTAACAGGAAACGATAACCTAATGCTCTGATACCAACTGTCAAGACCCACCCTGGGTTAACCCTTTTAACCCGAAGTAAATCCTGTGAGGCCCACCTCAAGGGAAATTTTTACCGAAACCCCCCTTTGAAATGGACAACCATACCGGCAAACCAACGAAAAAACTTCCACAAACGAATACAACCAAACACAATACTGGGGTATTCAGAGCATTCTACGTGGAAGCAATACCAAGTAGACTAATTAGCGACGGCAGAATAATTTGACTATGCCTCGTCTTCAGTACGCATGACCTCCTATCAACAACCCTGCAACACTGTGCATTTGAAAACGAAGGGCCCAGGGGAAAACATTTAAAAACACAATGTTAGAGTGAGTGGACAAAAAGAATATCCAAACGTGTGAAAATAATCAATTTATGTTCTTCCTTTGAATTTTCAGAAAATCCATATGCATGCCTCGTCGGGAAAGAATCCCAAATAATCATTCCGGAAACCAAAACGTAAAATGCCAATCTCATTGGCATGCAAATCAACATTAAAAATAGGAGAAGATGTTTCACCATGACGGAGAGTCTCCCAGACTAGGGTCGGAGCCTTCAGGAGGCTAATAAGTAATGAACGACCCTTCATGGTGGAGAGATTCCACCATGACAATGAGCTTCTCAGGCTAGGGTCGGAGCCAAATAAGGCTACTATTGCCCAGCTTCATTTCTAAAGTGGGGGGACCGTATGGCTAGCTAGCAATGATAAAAATATAAATAACGACCCTTAATGGCGAAGAAAACAAATATGAAAAGTCATTAATATATGACACCTCCCCCGTAAATTAAAACATGCATCTCATGCTTAAGACACGATTCCCCGACCGTCCTCAAAACTATGGCCATAAAACAAATATTCCAAATTTAATCAATATAACAGAGATTTCAACCGGAAGGGGAGCAATCCACCTTCTCGGCCCCACCGGCTCATTAAATTAACAAAAATCATGTTTAGCATAAAAACGTGACATGCATTAATTCAAAACAAAGGTCCACTCACAGACTTAGGCCTTAGCCGAATGAAATCTGGATCGCTTCTCAAGCGAGAACTCCTTATCTCCTGTTCAACGAATAATAGTAAATCTCAATTGTCAAACGAATAATTATTTAAAATTGGCAATAACGTTACCCTTGGCCAAAACTCTCAAATTTAATCAACAAAAATCTCCGACCTTTAACAAAAGCTTAGTAGTCCTTAAAATATTTCTTAAACCTTAACCGGCAATAACTGATGGCCGGAATAATATTTTATTATCCGTCGATAATATTAAACTTGAAAAATTCTAAAACCTAACCAAAACTCCTCCAAAAATTACCAAATTTAAACCATAGGCTCCTCTCATTTTATACTATTTAATGGGTAAGAAAAACGGCCCAAAAGTGGCAGCACAGCCGCCAGCTCTGTCCCCGGCATAAATTCCGGCCAAAATTCCAGCGAGCTTCGATCGTCACCAAATTTTAACTTTAGCTTTGCCTCATCATTTTGAACAACTTTGTAGTTCAACTCGAAGGCCAATTCAGCCTCTAACTAGGTCAATCGAACAAAAATGTAAAAACCTGAAATTTGTTTTTAAACTTCAAATCTTAGATTCTCCCTTCACACTCAAAATCAATTCACCGAACTTTAGGGGTGAGTAGTACTCCTAAAACCCATTCTAACCATATATAGAACTCACGAATTGGTGGCCTGAGGAGGGAGAAATCCGATCTAGATCTCCTACTGTACACTCGGTAATCAACTTGAAATTTCTCCTAAACCATGAAGAGATAGGTCGAAAAGCTTACCTAGAATTGAAGTAGACTCAGAGGCGCTCCGTTTGGGACCGGTGCGGCGGCCTAAGGTGACCTGGATCTGCTGCGGTGACGCTGTGAAGCTCCGGCTATCAACAGGCTCCACCAACAGGCTCGCCTCACTCTACTCTTTCTATCCCTACCAAAAATTTCGAACGAAACCCACTTCTTTGGGAGATCGAAATCAAGAACCCTAAACCCCTAAATCTGTTCCTCCACTAAATCCCTCACTCTCTGATCAGCTCTTCCTTGTCCAAGGTAATTCCCTCTCTTTTCTCTCAACTTCGAATCCCCCTTAACCTTTGCTCCTCAGTTCAGGATCTAATCCCTTGTTTTCTTTTTTCTTGGTTTTTCTGCATCTTCGGCGAGTTCTTCTCCTTCGGTTCTCGGCAACAGCGACGCCGTCGCAACAAGGAGGAGAGGCCCTTGGCGTTGCTTGGGCTTGCAGCAATGTCACAAGGCTGAGGCTTTAAGTTCGGTCTCCAGCTAAAGAAGAAAAGAATCAGATGAAGCTTATATTCTCAAGGTAAGGGGGTTTCTGTGTTGAGGTTCTTGATTGTGGTTTTGGTGTTGTTATTGGTGTTTATTGGACTTTTGGTTTAACCGAGGAGGATATGGAGCTGTAGATGGTGTTTTGCATCGAGGCAGAGTTTTGCTTGTCCTGCATGTGGAAATTTTGGTATGGAGTAGATCGAGGATCAACTAGAATCTTGATTTGGGCATGGGAGGTGCGGTTCCTGTTTTGGTGTTTTAGAGCTTCAGTGTTTTACCGTGTTGTTCACTTGAATGCATTTGGGGACTAATCTGATGTTGTCTGATTGATGTATGTCGTAACTTGGAAACTGGAACTAATGGAGAAGCTATGGTGAATTTTCAGCAAGTTGACCGGAATCCGGCAAAGATTCCAGCAAGTTAACAGAATCCGGTAGAATGCCGAGTAGGTAGTCTTCGACTCATTAAACGTGTCTTTTTCCGTAGAGTCGTAACAAAACGTCGAATTAGGAAACTTACCATTTTAGGAATTTTCCATTTTTGAAAAGTTGACTGGTAAAAATAAAAGTCAATAAGGGTTAATCGGTTAAATTAAGTAAAAATGGAAACTTACTATATGTGGAAACTTTATATTTTAGGAAAGCTTTTCAATTAAAAAAACCCTCTTGGTTATACTTAGTAGTTTCCAAATATTCTGAATTAACGTGTTTCGATATGTTTGAGTTAATGAAAAATGTAACATGTTGGTTAAACGAAATCGACGATTACTTAAACGGACTAGTGATCGTTAAGATTAGTGTCCTTAGTAATTCAACGAGTTAATAACACTACTAGAAAAAAGACTTTAGCCGACGAAATAACCAAAAACAGGCTGACGAAATTTTATTTCATCGACTAAAGTTAAATTTTCGTAGGCTAAAGTGGAATTTTAGCCGATGAAAAACTTTTTCGTCGGCTAAACTAATTTTTGAGATGGCTAAAGTCTGTGAACTTTAGCTGACAAAATTAGGGTATTTCGTCGGCTAAACTACATTTTACTTACATAATTACACTACGGATACCAACATGACATAAGAGCTTTTTTGGCTATCCGAGATCATTTAAGGCTTCAAAATGAAGTTTTTCGAAACACTTGAAACACAAAAACGCCCATATCTACATCTATATGAGGTATTTTGGTCAAACCTTCAACACAACAAACTCTCACCATGATGAGACGTAACTGTCCATCTAAAAATTTTAAGACATTTACCCCTCGATGATAGGGCTCGTCATACGGATAAATAATTGTAGGTATGTTGTGATTACGGTTATCAAAATTCACAAACAAAAATACGACCGTTAGATATCATCAATATGTTGAAATATGTCTATGGTAAAAAATTCAATTTGATCTGATAAATTTAAGGTCTTCATCCGGACGGTCAGTCTCGTAAGTCAAACCCCTAAATTGTATTGACCGCAACTATCGGCACCAAGACTTTACCTGAATCACATGATTTTTCAACCGTAGACGTATTTCATCATTCCGGTCATATCTTATTTCACGACTTTTTGCGTTTGAAGTTTCTACGTAGAGTTTGTTTTTGAAACGGAACATTTACTTAAAGCTTAGTAAACAAGTTATACAACATTAGTTGGCATGTTGTGATTCCGATGATCAAAGTTGAGAAATAAAAATCCGACCGTCTGATATGATCATTATGTCGAAATATGTCTACAAAAAAAATTTAACTTGATCCGACAACGTTAAGAGCTCAATCCTTACGGTCAATCCTGTAAGTCAAACCCCTTAACGCACGGAAACAGTTATTTGACCATCTAAATTACGTATTTATCGACGGACCTTTAACTGAAAATAGTTTCAAATTGATGAGACTCAACCAGTGGTATAAAAATTTTATGAAAAATAACCACCGGAGATAGGGCTACCTTTAGGGAGAAAGAATGAAAAATTGTGTTAACTGCAACTATCAGCACTGAGAATTTGCCGGAATTACGTGATTTTTCAACTGTAGACGTATTTCACCATTCCGGTCATATCTTATTTGAAGACTTTTTTTCGTTTGAAGCTTCTACATATAAGGTTTAGGGTTTTAGCCGACAAAATTATGGTAATTTGTCGGTTAAATTTAAATAAATAAAGAAAATAAATAACTATAGCCGACGAAATTAGGGTAATTCGTCAGATAAAGTTAAATAAATAAATAGCTATAGCCGATGAAATTTATTAAAATTCGTCGGATAAAGTTAATTCAAAATTTTTGGCGAAGATTTTTAAAATTTTGAACTTTTTCCGACTAAAATTTTGAACTTTATCTGACGAAATTAGAGTATTTTGTCGGCTAAAGTTCAAAATTTTCTATATCTTCTCCTTCTCCTCTTCATCTTCCTTCCTCCTCCTCCTATTCCTTTTCCTCCGACGGCAACAACTCCTCATCCTCCTCCTTCTCCTCTAGATCCTTCTCCTCCTCTGTCCTCCTTCTAGCCTCCTCATCTTCTTCTCCTCTTTCTCCTCTTCTTCTCCTCCTCCTTCTCCTCCTTCATCATCGGTGTAAAAACGAAAAAGAAGAAAAAAATAATCAAAAATCCAAGAAATAAAAAAATAAAATCAATATTGCCGACGAATTTTAAAATAAAATAACTATGGCCGACGAATTTTTTTAAAATTCGTTGTATAAAGTTAAATAAATAAATAAAAATAAATAACATTAGCCGATAAAATTTAATAAAATTTGTCGACTAAAGTTAAATAAAAATAATAACTATAGCCGAGGAATTTTAATAAAATTTGTCGTCTAAAGTTAAATAAATAAATTACTATAGCCGACGAAATTTAATAAAATTTCCTCAGCTAAGGTCTAGAAATTCGTCTTCTAAATTCAAGATTTTAAGCGACGAAAAATTTCTTTGTCGGCCAAATAAATGACTTTAGCCGACGATGAACAGTAATTTCTTTGGCTAAACAGCTTTTTCCGACGACATTTCGTCGGTTAAGACTTTAGCCGACAAAATCTAGGATTTAGCCGATGAAAAAATTTCGTCGGCTAAAGTAGTTTTTCTGGTAGTGTAAGCGACGCATAAGTGTTTAACGTTTAGTAAGAAGTAAAGTAAAATGTCTCGGTTCGTCTAACTGGAAGTTAAGTCAAACACGTTGAAAGAACGTTAATTGGTCAACCCTTAGTCAAATGTTAAATTCTTGGTCAACTCCAGGAAAAGGTTGGTCAACCTTTGGTCAATCTTGGTCAACCCTAGTCAAACCTGGAAAATTGTCAAAGTCAATGATATTTCTAGAGACTTGTATTAACGGATCGTTTCTACAGTTATCAAAGAACTTTGAGTACGACTCTAGACGTGGACGTTTTGAGGAGTACAACATTGGTGTTTGCTATGGAGACAACATATGCAGGTACTGGGAGCACACCCAATGGGTGAGCAGTAACCTTTCTGGGTTAGTGGCTTTTTATTTATATAAGTATGAGCTCCATGATTTACTGTACCACATACTGTGCACCGTTGTCCTGATTTCCGGTGCGGGTGTGTGTGCATATACTGGATCGAAAGCAGTACTGTTGTCCTGATTTCAGGTGCTTGGTCAGAGAGTGACGAGACCAAGTATTTAGACCGTGAACCTCCGGAGGGACGATGTCCTGTTTATATTCCCCCTCCCCCCGTTTACACTCGTCTCGTACAGAGTTAAACGAGTTGTAAGTGTGGTGTCGAGTTATGAGTGATCTTTTGGGTATTTGCTGTAAATAGACACTCTTGCTACTATTCATCTCCGGGCGTAACAGGTAGTTAGCCCTGGTTAACTATAAAGACAAACCCGGGATTCCGCCGCCGAAATCCAGACAGAAAATCTTGTAGGTGTTACATGCATATTTATTTGAGCTCAGTGTGCACATATGTACATACATGCATATATTTGATTATTTTCCTCATGATTTGAGATTAGTTTTATTGCCGAGGGTTTTCTTTCGAGTATTCTCTCAAGCGTATTATTCTATTTAGATTTTACACTTTTGGCACCACCCTTTTATATATATCCCGCTTTTGGGTTTTTCAAACCCTAGTGTGGTTGGGTTTCGGCCCCATCTGAATTAGCGAGGATGAGTACTCACCCCTACAATAGTTCGTAATGCAGGTATTGTGTACTGAAATAGGACAAGCAAGATGGGAGCTTGGGGCATGATATGTTCGTTTTTGTTTGAGTTTATTTGAGGCGACTATTAGTGTTTATTTTGCCCTGGTCTTGAATGATACCTCATGTCACTTGGGTTATCCCCTATATGTTTTTTCGTGTGTGTGGAATGTTTTATGTGTTGTCGCATGTTTTCAAAGTTGGCCTATATTTTATCGTTATTTTCCGCACTTCCGCTGTAAATTTTGTTTTCACCCCGTAAAAAAAATAAAGAGAAATTATTGTAGATTCTAGTTTTATTTTCTCCTAGCCTTGTAGTTTTGGCCTAGTGAGTGGTCAATACATCAGATCGACGTATTGATTGTTTATTAGACCAGGATTACGGCGGTTACTGCCATATTTTGAGCTGGTATGCGATAACCCCTGAGTGTAGAGGACTGGCCAAGAGTCTGTCGCGTGCTCTAAGGGTAAGTGACCACATGAAGCAGCCCCGGACGCTGGCTCTCAGATCGCTCACAGTCGAACATGACAAACAATGGTGGTACTAGACCTTTGCCAAAGTATCAGATTAAGTGCCCGAAGAGAAAAAAGGAAGATGAACATAAGGGCAAAATAATTCATGGCTAGGGTTAGAAAGGCTTGAGTGATTTTGCTTATGCCCAGCCTTACGTTTTTATATAGAGGGAAAGCAGAGATTGTATTCCACGTGTCGAGCATGTAGGGATTTACTCTGAGATCCCCGCCATCGCTAGGGTTCAGATAAGTTCGATAGCTCTGTGATGACACGGGGTTTAAATACAAATTCCTCGTGGATAGACTCGAGGGATTTAACTGAGATCTTAGAAGATTTTTGGAAGGATCTAGAAATAAGCGAGAAACCCGAAGTCGAGAATAAAGTAATAACAATAAGTTTGAAAAACAAAAAAAAGGAGAAAAACTATTGTTTTACTAAAGGGAAAAAATGGGCTCCCTAAATTTACCTGGGCCTAGACAATCTTGCAGGCCCAGTATCGATCGATTCTAAGGGCTTCAAGGGTTAGCTCTGCGTCATCAACCTAGTCCTGAGTAGCATTGGCAGCAGTAACAGCGGAGGCAAGGGTCTGCTAGATCCCCTCGGCAGTTTGGACTCAAGCCACAGCAGTGATGGCTCATTGGTAGTTTGATTGAGCCTGAGCAAGGTAGGCCTACAGAGCTGTAATCTAGGCCTTGAGGTCCTCTATCTCTTTAGCATAAGTCTCAACTGGATTGGGGGCACCGGATCCTCCGGATCGGCGAGG
Organism: Comarum palustre; assembly: GCA_951800085.1. Classification (NCBI taxonomy): domain Eukaryota; kingdom Viridiplantae; phylum Streptophyta; class Magnoliopsida; order Rosales; family Rosaceae; genus Comarum; species Comarum palustre. The sequence continues at coordinate 15,061,089 of OX637591.1, read as the reverse complement.
CATTCCACCATGTGGTTGTCAAGGGCGCGGCGAACGCCGTCTTGAGCGACTGCTTGCGCCCTAGCATCATTAGCTTGCCTGGCTTGAAACTCTAAAACACTGACAAGCTCCAAAGACCGAGCGAGTTATGATGGGTCGCCGGCAAAATAAGGACTCAGCACTCCAAGGGCCTCATCGATTTAGCCGATCAGAGCAAATTTGTCCAAGGCTGACCCTTGATACACATGGCCATGAAGGAACTCGCGGGCCAGAGAAACGGGCTCAGACTCTGTTGGAGGATTAGCTTGGGCTCAAAGGCGAGCGACCCCGTTTTCCAGGGAGGACAAAGTGTCGCAAGCAGGTTTAGGTGGGGTAGACTCCTCCAAGCGCGGCGACACCACCATAATGACAGTCTCGGAAGTAGTATGCTCGGCTCTTGGTGACTAAGGTGCAACCTCCATTGGTTCCTGCAAGCAAAGGCCAATACTCTAAGAGTTCAAACATTTTAAGACATAGTGCAAAGTGTTAGAAGGTGTATACCGGTGTGCCGACAGCGTTGGTAAGGGTTGCCTTGACGAGCACTTCTTGAATCCCCTACTCCTTAACAGCCATCTCTACAACGCTTTGCTCGGGCCACGACAACGCTGGTGGATTTTTTGCCTCCAACGTCGGCAGCACTAGCAAGGTTTCCAATGGCAAAGCAGGGTCGGGGGCAAAGATCCCTCCCACCACTATCTCTAGATATGGCGGTGCCACTTCTTCGGCTGGCTCGGTCACTGAGGGAGGAAGAATTATCACCTCCGAGAGCATGTCGCTTGGAGTGCTCGGAGGAACCGACTCTATTTTAAGGGGCACGAGTTCTAAAAGAGTCAGCTCCGGCGCTAGGGGTACAGTGGCAATCACTGCGAATGATGGTTTGGTTGGCAATGACGTGGTAGTGTTCTGCTCTAAGTAAGGTTGAGTATTGCGTTGGCAAACCTGCAAAGAAAAGGGGTGAGTGGGCCAAGTTATGAGTAAAAGTACGAGAGAACTACCAATTCAAATTGCTGTTGAATGACGTGATCTTCCTCCACATCCGCTGCGTCCTCATCAGACAAGGCCCGTTTGCAAGAGCTCTCCCTGCCAGACGCCTGTAAGGTGAAGTACGGTGAAGGACAAGCTCAAATGTAAGGGTGAAGAGACTATAGAATAAAGCCCGGTAAATAGAGAACTTACTCTCGGGATCTCGAGTGAATGTGCCTCTTCATGGTCAGAATTCTCTGAAGGCTGGATGGGTACCAGGCCCTTTCCTCTCGCCTGGTCTGCCAGCGGAATGCCTCGCGTAGAGCGTTGGGGGTTGCGGCCGTGCATTGGCTGAAAAGCCAAACTGTTAGACACCAAGATGGAAGGCATGAAGTAATCAAGATATGAACCTCTTCCAAGATGCCTTCCTGGATAATGATGCTTGATTGGCGGTGCAGCGGTTCGAGCTGATTTACGACAGTGGTGACATCATTTTCTTGTTTAAGGTGACGTCAGCAAATGATGTTTTGTTTTGCCTCGCTCATAGTGGGGTAGAGGTGGGAGAACGCGGCGGTGAAGATGATCTCGTCCCCAGAATTCCATGCATTGTCGGAGAGCGATAGCCACCAGGCAATATACTCGGCGTCGGTGCCAAAATAAGGCTCGATTTCCAAGAAAGCCGAGGCGAGCAGGAAAATGTAGTTCAGGGGTGTCAGCAGTCCACATCGCCGATTTGCCGCCACGAGGTGTATTTATTAACTGAATAAGTCAGGGGTAAGAAACACCTTGACTAAAGCCGAGCTGACGCGCGAAGTGGTGCGGTGCGTAGAGCTCGAGTCCATCATCTGGGTTGGGGTGGCGCAGGTTAATATAGGAAACGGCTCTGGAAAAGACATACATGGCATCATTGTCGGATTCGAGGCATAAATGGAATCCGTGGTGGATGATTACCGGGTGACGGCGACGCGCCACATGGTCAATGGTGGGCGGCGGCTCAATCTTGTTGTACAGGATGGCGAGGCTGGCATGGAAAGTAAGTGGGGCCCGACCTGGACCATTCTGGTTCACATTGAAGCCTAATAAGGCCTACTCCTCTTGGATCATGGGTGAAGAACGGAGGAACTGCGGAATGTAGAGTTGCAGCCAAAGATCCAACACCCATAGTAGGCTGGTTGGAATCTGAAACGGGTTCAGGGACAGAGTTTGAAAGGCCCAGTACAGCGCCGCAAGCATAGGTTTCCCTAAACCAACTTCCACATCAATGTAAAGCACTTCGGCTAGATTAGTTCATAGAAAAAAAAACTTATTTAACCAATACTCAAGGAAAGAAATACCTCTTTCATGTTGGGGGCAGTATGGATGAAGTATCTCCGCCATGCTTGGAACGAGGACTTCAACGGCCTGCGGATCCCCGAGTAGCTGCGGTGCTCAAAACGGTGTTGACAAAGTTCCCTGGTACGTAAGGCCAAGCGTGGATTGGGAGTCCGGTGATGGCCAGAACATCCAAAAGCATGATTCTCTTCTGACGAAAGGGGAAGTCGAGAGTGTTGGTGGCACTGTTCCATAGGCACGCTGCGACAGAAAAGGGTGCCCTATCAGCGGTCGTAAGCAGGGAGAAACTCAAGGCTATGGCTTCGATGATGTCTACCGCCTCTCAGATAGGCTGGTCAGTGAGGAGACCAGCCTCGTACCAAGCACGTTCTTCGTCAGGGGTATTAGGTCACTCGCCGACTCAAATGTTGGTGTGAGACTGAGGCGAAGCCCAAGAGGAGAAGTCGCTGGCATCCAGACGGTGAGCGAGGATAGGATGGCTCACCTGGTCAGTATAGTTGTTTAGAATGGTGGGCGAAAACGGCTGAGTTGGGATCGGTTTGAGAACAGCGTCGCCGTTTTCCAGGAAAAGTACATATCTGATAAGTGTGTTTTACGCTATGTTTTTAATGTGTTTTTACCCTCATTTGTACCTTGTTTATTCCTTAGTAATGTTGTTTTTACTTATATTGAGTCAAAAGGGTTTTTCTGTAGAGTAATGGTTAATATGTGTCTTTATACAGAAATTTGTGCTTAAGTGTTGTAAAACCGATTTTGGATAAGACTTGGTTATTTCTCTTATGATTCACCGTACCTTTACATTGTCATTTTTGAGGAATTTGGTTTAATGTGTAGATGACATGTAAATGAGCATATGTGAACAAGAATCATGAAGATTGGATTCACGGAGGACAACAAAAGAAGCCATAGAAAAGAAGAAACTCCGAAACATAAGATTTTGATCCGAGCAGAAATTTCCAGAAACCATAACTCAACTTCAAAGATTTCCTTAGGACGATCCAGGAGGAACCCGAGAACGTGCCATATATGGATGGAAAGCTGTGGATGTCTAGTTTCTAAATCTTTTGGAATCGCAGCAATCCAAGTTCTGAGGGAGGATTTATGCCGGAAACAATGGCCGGAGGTCAGTCTCACTCGCGAGTGAAATCTCTCCCGCGAGCAGAAATTTACAGAAACCCTACATCAACTTCGGAAAATCATATCTACATATCTAGGAGGAATCTGAGGACGAGCCATATATCATTGGAAAGCTACGGAAGTCTAGTTGTCAGATCTTCTTGAATCGCAGCATTTGGAGTTCAGATGAAGGAGTTATGATCAAAACAATGGACGGAGGTCAAGCTGCAAAACTGGGCAGTTTCTGCCTAAGTTGTCACACGAGTTTGGGAGGTGCCTAGAAGCCCAAGACTTGTGCAATAAGGCCTACATTGATCCATTAACATGTAGGAGAGTCCAAGAGCAGAAGATCCAAGGTCCAAGTCGAAATTTCTTGTCAAGAAAGAAAGAAGTACAAGTTGTGTTCAAGAAGGAATACAAGAAGATCTTTTCTTGTTGCAAAAGGAAGATCTAGCTGATTTCTCTAGGGTTTCTCTTCGAAATTTTCTGTATAAATAGGACCTATGTACATCAATTTTAGTGTCTTTCAATTGCTCAAAACCATAGTATAGCCAAACTTTACCCAAAAACCCTCACACAGCCGAAACACAAAGCTGCCGCCCAACACCCCTTGCAGCCGCATCAATCATCCCTTGCCGCCAACCATCCTTGCCTTAGCCGAACCTTTTAGGTAGGATTTGGTATGGATTTCTCCATGTCTTTGTGTATTTTTACTGTGTTTATTGTTCTTCATAAATATTATTTCTGGATTTTTGGTTTTATACAATATCGGATGTTGTTAAGTTTTTCTTTGTGATCTTTTTAATAACATGTGAGTTGTGTAACGATATATATTGCATGTTAGGATTATGATTTAGTTTAAGTTGTGTATGTTTGTGTGTTTAGTAGATGTTGAATTAATTAATCTTCACATATAGTCGAACCTTAGGTTAATTTGAATGATCACAAGTTAGCTATTAGGGGGGTGTTTCATGCGCCGCAGTATTCTAGGTTGAGTTCACCGTGTCAGGCTCTCAATTCTAGTTGATGCCAAGGGATGGTAGGGTGAGAGATTTACATGCTAATAGGATGAGTGAAGACATACCTAGGATCATGTCTCCAACGACTCATGAACGGTAAGTGTATTTTGTGTTAATGTGATTCGTGTCGTAAGCATTAAACAGGATGACACATAAACTTAGGATGATGCGTGTCGTAAGTTCTAAGTTACATGAGAAGTCATAAAAAGTTGGAATTAATTTGCATCTATGATAACATAAACGTAATAACTTAATCTTTCATGACACTTATATGTTCTCTAATCGGTGTTTGCTATAATTTGTGCTTGAGTAATGATTGACCGACATTGTAGATATTTCTGTTTGTTTTCTTTATATTTCGAACCAACTCTCAACTCCCATATATTTCGATGTAAATATGTTTATATTTGTGAATATTACTAATGATTTGTTTTGCAGAATATAAGTCTTTCCCTAATGTCCCCGGTTAGAACGATCCCTACTTACTAAAGCTACACGATAGGGTTTATTATTGCACAAGTCATACTTTTGACCTCGTCAGTTTTTGGCGCCGTTGCCGGGGATGCTAAAAAGGATTTTTGTTTTGTATATGTATATGTTTGTGAATTAACTTTGTTTTCTTTTGTAGGTGCCGAAGCATGTGTGTGTTCCAAAACACATATGTTTCGAATGTATATTGTGTATTGCTAATTTGTACATTGTATATTTATGTTTGTGCTGAACTTGTATGTATTATATTTTCATGCCATATGTGTTGTAATCATTGTAACTTAGTAAATATTTAGGAGGTTTATTGTTTCATATGTGTCTGGAGTTTATTGTGGTTTTTAATGTGTAACATGTAGGGAGAAGCCGCATTTGTTAATCTTAGCCTAAACCCTTCATGTTATTTGCGGATTTCATGAGGTTGAGGGCGGCTTTGATTAACACTTGTCGAGTGGTCTAGTGACCCAAGTTTGTTCCTAGCTGAGTAAGGGGCCGTTCTGTCATAGATATGGAATTCCGGTTTGTTCAATTGGATCTCAAGATCATGACTGACCACTCTTCTCGGTGAAGGGGTCGATAGGGGTCCGCCTCCTTGATCACAAACGAGTCCTGTCTGGTTCTTGTAGGGGGTTCGCCCCCCGTGACATTGACACTTGCCTTTTGAAACCACGGAACCCGCTCGAACTAGCCAAATGCTTGGAACGCTAGAATTTACTTAGACATGTATGACGCCATGAACTTCAAATTAATTTGACTTTAATGTTTGAGGTATATCGGACGAAGCATAACACTACCTTGGGCTGTATCAGTCCATTGCACAGTGGTCTTTCCTACTCCACGTACCTTGAAAATTAAAGCTTAATAAAATCAAGTAGAAACATTTTAGGGTGAGACGTCATCACATTATGTTTTTGTCATGATTTTTGTCTATATGTACCTGTGAGTGCCGAGCTCGAAATTTGTTTGCCGTGTGTGTATGTGTTTTTGTCCAATTTTCATGTTCGTTACAATTTTGTGTGATGCCATGGTTAGTTTATATGTTATGTGTGTTTCTGATATGTCATGTTTGTGTGTGTGTTATTTAAGTTATGTTAATTTCATCTTAGTTGCCGAAACCTATTCATAATTCTCAGTTAGTGTCGTTTTGTTTTTCGAAATTCCTTATGACTTACTAACTTGGTCTTGGCCAATTATGCCATCCTGTTTTATAGGTGAATGAGCGGTTCTGACACTTGGACACGAGACATCAACAACCGACTTATACGTGTCCGAGAGGAGCTTGCCATCAACATACCATCAACATCTCATCACTCAACACCGAATTCATCACCACCACACTCATTTGAATTGAGAATGACTTCACTCAGGGAAGAAAACGGCCAAGTTAATGGAACAGGGGTCAGGCCAGCAAATGTCACTTATCCTGCTGTGGAAACAGGGAAAACGGCTGACTTCGAACTCAGAGGTGGTTTCTTCCACCAACTGCCGAAATTTCATGGACTGAGTGGAGAGGATCCGAACCGACACTTGCAACAGTTTGAATATTGTTGTGACATTATGTGCCCTAGAGGAGCTGATATGCAACTTGTCAAGATGAAAACATTTCCGTTTTCATTAGAGGATAAAGCTAGGGAATGGTTCTTTGCAGTGCCAACTGGACGAATCGTGTCATGGGCCACTATGATGAAAGAGTTTCTCCTTAAGTACTTTCCTTCGTCGAGGGTGACGCAAATTAGAAAGGAGATAACTTCTATCAAGCAAGACATTGATGAGTCTTTCGAAGTGTATTATGAGAGATATAAGGCATTGGTTGCTTCGTGTCCAAACCATGGGATACGTGAGGGACTTTTGCTACAATACTTTTATGAGGACCTTCGCCCTATGGAAAGACAGTTTCTAGATTCAGCAGCTAGAGGTTCTTTGATGGAGAAAAGTAGGGAAGAGGCCGGTAACTTGTTGGAAATGCGAGCTACAAACAATCAGCAATTTGGTTCGTTTTCATCAAGGCGTGTGAATGAGACAAATATTCATGGGGAGTCTAGTACCATTGCCGAGCTAAAAGATGACTTGAGTAAGTTGACTCTCATGGTTTCGAACTTGGCCAAGAATAGAGGGATACAAGTCTGTGGAGTGTGTAGCATGGAAGGACATACATCCGATCAGTGCACTCAAGTAAATCCGAACTTTGAGGATGTTAATGCCGTCGGTTTTCAAGGACAATTCAGCAACTTCCAAGGTCAAGGGGCTCAAACACATTTCCAAAACTTCAATCCACGCGCCAATGATCCAAACTTCCGTTGGAGCAACAACAACAACGTGCTGAATCCACAACCAAACGCACAAGGGCAGCAACCAAGTACTTACATGGCATGGCCTCAAGGCAATTTTGTGCCAAGGCCATACCAACCCTACCAACAAGGAGGACAGCCGAGTGGGCAGCAAAATTATAATGAGATCTTCAAGAACATTGCCACTTCGACACAATCTTTGTTGGCCACAACTCAAACCAACACCAAGGACATTGCCTTGATGTCGAAAGATATTATGGAACTAAAGAATCAAATGAGACAAGTTGTGGACTTCATGGGAAAATTCAATGAGCAAGGACGGTTGTCAGGAGGTGTCATCAAGAATCCTAAGAATGAGCAAACACAAGTTGTTGTCACAAGAAGTGGGAAAACTACAAAAGGACTTGGAGAGTTGAACATGAGTGATGAAGAAGGTGATGCCGAACTCATGATGCAAGAGGATGCCGAGAATGGAAGCAAGCACAATGCCACTGTCGAGCACCAATGCCGGGATCAAGGGAAAACTGTGCAAAACAAGCAAGCTATGCCAAGCAAGGAAGACTTGGAGGCAATGAAAAAGAGGGATCTTGAAAAAGATCCGGCAACTTCAAAGAAGGAAGGTATGATTTCGAACCCTAGTGATTTGGTTAATACTAATCAATCTTCGTGTCTACCTTTTCCTTCTAGGTTCACTAAGAGCAAAAAGGATAAATCCGACAAAGAAGTGTTGGATGTCTTTCGAAAAGTGAACGTCAATCTACCCTTGTTGGAGTGCATCCGACAAATACCTAAGTATGCTAAGTTCTTGAATGAGCTTTGCACATCAAGGAGACACACAAGGGAGACACAAGTTGTCAAGATGAGCGAGACGGTCTCTGTCGTCATTCAACGAAAGATGCCGCCAAAAATGAAGGATCCAGGGAGTTTTTCTATCCCGTGTGTTATTAGTTCTACTCGTTTTGAGAATGTCATGCTAGATCTAGGAGCTTCAATTAATGTGATGTCACTAAATCTTTATGTCTCTAGATCTAGGACCTCTTAAAACTGACAATGTTGTGATCCAATTGGCGGATCATTCTAACAAGTACCCTGAGGGGTATGTTGAAGATGTTCTTGTGCAGGTTAATCAACTGATATTCCCTGCTGACTTTTATGTGCTGGAAATGGAGGAGACAATTTCTGAGTCAACACAGTTATTGTTGGGAAGACCCTTCATGAGAACTGCAAGAACGAATATCGACGTTGCTGGAGGTACTTTGACAATGGAGTTTGATGGCGAGGTGATCAAGTTCAACATTTTTGACGCCATGAGACATCCAAGTGCTGAAATGGGAGAAACAAACAACAATGCCGAGCTATGTCAAGAGGGGAATGCCGAAACTTCATGGAGGTTTGGTGGTGTTGCACCGTGTGGAATGACCACCCACCAAGCATAGCAATTAGCCATCGAGCAAGGGGCAGGATTCGACAAGTTTGGAGAACGGGATGAGGAGGCTTTGAAAAATTTGGAGCCGTCCATACTTGAAGTTGTGAAGGAGCTTGAGTCACTCCCAACTTATGTAAAATTCACTCCAAAGTCGATTCCTATGACCACCACCAAGTCGAAACCATCTGTGGAAGAAGCCCCTAAGCTAGAGTTAAAGGCTCTCCCCTCACACTTGAAATATGTTTTTCTTGGAGAGAATGACACTTTACCAGTTATTGTGTCATCAACGTTGACAAAGCAACAAGAGGACAAGCTATTTGCGGTTTTACAAAGGAACACAGCTGCCATTGGCTGGACTTTGGCAGACATCAAGGGAATTAGCCCGATAAAATGTGTTCATCGAATTCTGCTTGAGGATGGCGCCAAGCCTACCAGAGAGGCTCAGAGACGTTTGCATCCTCCAATGATGAAAGTTGTAAAGGACGAGGTGATTAAGTTGTTAGATTGTGGAGTAATCTATCCTACTTCGGATAGTCAGTGGATTTCACCCGTTCAGGTTGTGCCCAAGAAGAGTGGCGTGACTGTTGTAGAGAATGAAAAGAATGAGCTAGTGCCACAACGGTTGGTGACAGGTTATCGCATGTGTATTAATTACAGAAGGTTAAACGCCACAACCAGAAAGGATCACATGCCTTTGCCGTTCATGGACCAGATGTTGGAAAGATTAGCAGGTCACGAGTTCTACTGTTTCTTGGATGGATACAGTGGCTACAACCAGATCATGATACACCCGGATGATCAAGAAAAGATGACGTTTACATGTCCTTTTGGTACGTTTGCTTATTGCTAAATGCCTTTTGGATTATGCAACGCTCCAGGTACGTTCCAACGTTGTATGTATTCTATTTTCTCCAATTACATCGAAAATATCATTGAAGTTTTCATGGATGATTTTAGTGTTTATGGCAAAGATTTCGATGCATGCTTAGAGAATCTAGAAAAGATTTTAAACCGGTGTGTAGAAACTAGCCTTGTACTCAATTGGGAAAAATGTCATTTCATGGTAAATCAAGGTATAGTTTTAGGCCATATTGTCTCTGCTAAAGGAATAGAAGTTGATAAAGCTAAGATTGATATTATGCATCACTTACCCTCACCTTCAACGGTGAGAGAGGTTCGTTCTTTTCTTGGCCATGCAGGTTTTTATAGGCGGTTCATCAAAGACTTTTCTTTGGTGGCAAAACCACTTACTTCCTTGTTGCAGAAAGATGTGCCATTTTCATGGTCTCAAGAGTGTGAGGATGCGTTCATGCACTTGAAGAATTTGCTGACTTCTGCGCCAATAATGACGCCACCAGACTGGAATTTGCCATTTGAGTTGATGTGTGACGCTTCGGACTATGCCATGGGAGCTGTGCTCGGCCAACGCAAGGACAAGAGGTCCTGCGTAATTTACTATGCATCACGGACACTCAACGATGCCCAGCTCAATTATACCACAACGGAAAAAGAACTCTTAGCTGTTATTTTTGCTTTAGAAAAATTTCGATCTTATCTTTTGAATTCTAAAGTTGTTGTTTATTCTGATCATACAGCTTTGAGGTACTTAATGACAAAGAAGGACGCCAAGCCACGACTCATACGATGGATTCTCCTTCTCCAAGAATTCGACATAGAGATAAGAGACAAGAAGGGATCCGAAAATGTGGTAGCTGACCATTTGAGCCGAATTGTACGTGATAAGGATGCCATACCTGTGTCATAAACCTTCCCTGATGAACAACTGTTTCGATTGAACGTCAAGGTGCCTTGGTATGCCGATTTGGTAAACTACATTGTGACAAGGAATTTTCCTTCATCTATGTCGAATCATACAAGGTTGAAAATCAAGAAAGACGCTCGACAATACACATGGGATGCGCCATACTTGTGGCGCCACTGTGGAGACCAAGTCATGCGACGTTGTGTTCCCGAAGACGAGCATCAGTCCATCTTAGACTTTTGTCACAAGGAGGCGTGTGGAGGACACTTTGGACCGAAAAGAACAGCTAGAAAGGTGTTGGAAGCCGGTTTCTATTGGCCAACGTTATTCAAAGACGCTTATACAACATGTGCTTCATGTGATCGTTGCCAAAGAACAGGTAATTTAGGTAAGAGAGATCAAATGCCCTTAACCCCTATCATGGTTGTCGAAATATTTGATGTTTGAGGTATTGATTTCATGGGACCTTTTCCTTCATCTAAAGGCTTTCTTTACATTTTATTGGCGGTTGATTATATGTCAAAATGGGTGGAAGCAAAAGCCACCAGGACTAATGATTCGAAAGTTGTTGCAGAGTTTGTCAAAACTAACATTTTTGCTAGGTTTGGAACGCCAAGAGTTTTGATAAGCGATGGTGGATCACATTTCTGCAATCGAACTATTGAGGTTTTGCTCAAGAAATATGGAGTCACCCATAAAGTATCAACGCCATATCATCCTCAAACAAGCGGCATGGCTGAGACATCTAATAGGGAGATCAAGCAGATTTTAGAGAAGACTGTAGGACCTACGAGGAAAGATTGGAGTGATCGATTAGACGATGCACTATGGGCCTATAGGACTGAGTTCAAGACGCCGATAGGAACTTCGCCATTTAGGCTAGTGTATGGCAAAGCATGCCATCTTCCTGTGGAGTTGGAGCATAAAGCATGGTGGGCGGTCAAGAAGTTCAACATGGACAAGAACGAGGCTGGATTGCATAGGAAGCTACAAATTTGTGAGCTTGAAGAAATAAGGAATGATGCCTATGAATCCGCCATGACATATAAGACGAAGACGAAGGCGTATCATGATAACATGATACGAGGGAAGCACTTTGAAATAGGACAACAAGTCCTTCTGTTCAATGCTAGACTTAGACTTTTCCCAGGTAAGCTTCGTTCCCGTTGGCAAGGACCCTTTATTGTTACTAATGTGTTTCCTTATGGTGCAGTTGAGATTCAAAGAGCTACTTCGGGAAATAAGTTTAAGGTCAATGGTCATCGACTTAAACCTTATTACAGCACATTCAGGGAACACGTAACCGAGGAGATTTGTGTGACGGAGCCACCAACTAATGCAGAATGACGCCATCTAGAGAGAAGGAAGAAGAGTCTAGGCTGACAGACTATAAACATTAAGCGCTGCATGAGAGGCAACTCATTTCAACCGTAGCTGTGGAGGAGCCATCAACGAGAGTTTGCATATTCAATCTTTCTTCTTCACTTGTTTCGGTTTCGTTTTCAATTCAATCTTTTGTGCCGAATTTAATTTTTAGGATTAATTGTGTTTTTATTTTTATGTGATTATTATGTGACTTAGACGCATGCTTAGGAAGTTATAACATTATTTTGTGTTTACATTGAGGACAATGTAATTTTCTAAGTGTGGGGTAGAAGTTACATAGTAACATGTTTTGTTTTGTGTCTTAGGATATACCCTTAAAAGTCTATGATGAACTATATCTTTGAATGCATGATTGACGGTTTAACATTTATCTTAAGAAATTGCAAGTTTCATGGATATTGTGAATTAGTATGAATATTTGAGACTTGATTGATAATGAAGTATGCATGTTTGATTAGATTGTTCCAAAATAACCTATGTGAGCTTTTGAGCCTAAAAACTTTCTTTCATGAGTGATGTGCCGATTTTGTCTAAATTTTTTCGAAATTTTCACTACTTTTTCACTATCTTTTGAAACCTCATCATTCTTTGCATATTCAATGACTATGTGCTATAGTTTTTTAATGGACTCTAGAATTTACTAGAACTTGCTTATGTGATTTTCGAAGCTTTATAATCATAACATGTCTTGATTTTGAATATGATTGAATTAAATCTCATTAGGATCACCACCATTGCCAAATAAAACTTATGCCTATTTTGTGCCCGTCGTGGGACTCCTTAGTTAACTCCTTTTAGCTTACATTGAGCATTTTATTTCATCACCTTTAAACAGAATTCCTTTGCTTAGAATAGCTAAACCTTTACCTTGTTATCAAGACTTGGCAAAGTACTTCTGATGGAGCTGTAATGCGTGATGCTGTGAAGCAAGTGTGGGGTGGACAAGGTAATAAAGAGCAAGTGTAGGGTAAACACCAATATTTTGTATTGTATATGTCCCGAAATGTGTATATCCGAAAAAAAATTATGAAAAAAATTTCCGAAAAAAAAAGAAAAAAAAAGAAAAGAAGAAATCGGAAAATAAAAGAGTTTCGGATCAAAAGTAAAAGGCAAAAAGTTTTGGTGTTTTTTGTAATATTTTGTGAATTTGGAGTTAGTAATTATTTGAAGGTCTAAAAGTGTTTATGTGACCTTTGTCCTGTTCACAATATGGGGAGAAGTCAAGAATGACGTATGGGTCCAACATGAAGAAATTCGACCCTTGAAGTGAAGACATGAGGAGGAGCGAAATTTGCTAAAGTCTTGGTGATTTCTTATAGCACCACTTATCTAAAAATTCATACCTTGTGAAACCAAGCCCCATTACAACCATATTATTGAGATTAATTCATGATTCTTAAGATAGCTAAATTTGATTTGTGGAGATTTTCTCATGAGTCAAGCATATGGTTTTGGTCCATTATTGCACATAGTTGTTATATGAGGTTTTTCCATGAATTTCTATTCACAAAGTGCTTTTATTTAATGAAATATGCAAGTTATTTGTTATCTTATCATTTTTTCCCTTGCATATACGATTGAGTGAATACCATGGATGAGTGAAAAGAAGAGAGTATGCCATTGTGAGGTGGAACGGTTATCATACATGTTTGTGCTATATGATCTCATATCTTATTTGTTCATGCTATGATACATGCTTATGAAGCTTTGCAATTACACTTTTCATTCAAATGTTCCAACTTAAAAGTTATGCATGCTAAAGAATCTGAGACAAATCATTTAAGGGTATTAGTTGTTTAAATATTAGAAGTTTTTTGAGTCGTTTTGTTTTTGTTTTAGAGTCAGTTTGCTAAGGGACTAGCAAAGGGTAAGTGTGGGGTAGTTTGATAAGTGCGTTTTACGCTATGTTTTTAATGTGTTTTTACCCTCATTTGTACCTTGTTTATTCCTTAGTAATGTTGTTTTTACTTATATTGAGTCAAAAGGGTTTTTCTGTAGAGTAATGGTTAATATGTGTCTTTATACAGAAATTTGTGCTTAAGTGTTGTAAAACCGATTTTGGATAAGACTTGGTTATTTCTCTTATGATTCACCGTACCTTTACATTGTCATTTTTGAGGAATTTGGTTTAATGTGTAGATGACATGTAAATGAGCATATGTGAACAAGAATCATGAAGATTGGATTCACGGAGGACAACAAAAGAAGCCATAGAAAAGAAGAAACTCCGAAACATAAGATTTTGATCCGAGCAGAAATTTCCAGAAACCATAACTCAACTTCAAAGATTTCCTTAGGACGATCCAGGAGGAACCCGAGAACGTGCCATATATGGATGGAAAGCTGTGGATGTCTAGTTTCTAAATATTTTGGAATCGCAGCAATCCAAGTTCTGAGGGAGGATTTATGCCGGAAACAATGGCCGGAGGTCAGTCTCACTCGCGAGTGAAATCTCTCCCGCGAGCAGAAATTTACAGAAACCCTACATCAACTTCGGAAAATCATATCTACATATCTAGGAGGAATCTGAGGACGAGCCATATATCATTGGAAAGCTACGGAAGTCTAGTTGTCAGATCTTCTTGAATCGCAGCATTTGGAGTTCAGATGAAGGAGTTATGATCAAAACAATGGACGGAGGTCAAGCTGCAAAACTGGGCAGTTTCTGCCTAAGTTGTCACACGAGTTTGGGAGGTGCCTAGAAGCCCAAGACTTGTGCAATAAGGCCTACATTGATCCATTAACATGTAGGAGAGTCCAAGAGCAGAAGATCCAAGGTCCAAGTCGAAATTTCTTGTCAAGAAAGAAAGAAGTACAAGTTGTGTTCAAGAAGGAATACAAGAAGATCTTTTCTTGTTGCAAAAGGAAGATCTAGCTGATTTCTCTAGGGTTTCTCTTCGAAATTTTCTGTATAAATAGGACCTATGTACATCAATTTTAGTGTCTTTCAATTGCTCAAAACCATAGTATAGCCAAACTTTACCCAAAAACCCTCACACAGCCGAAACACAAAGCTGCCGCCCAACACCCCTTGCAGCCGCATCAATCATCCCTTGCCGCCAACCATCCTTGCCTTAGCCGAACCTTTTAGGTAGGATTTGGTATGGATTTCTCCATGTCTTTGTGTATTTTTACTGTGTTTATTGTTCTTCATAAATATTATTTCTGGATTTTTGGTTTTATACAATATCGGATGTTGTTAAGTTTTTCTTTGTGATCTTTTTAATAACATGTGAGTTGTGTAACGATATAGATTGCATGTTAGGATTATGATTTAGTTTAAGTTTTGTATGTTTGTGTGTTTAGTAGATGTTGAATTAATTAATCTTCACCCGAGCATATAATCGAACCTTAGGTTAATTTGAATGATCACAAGTTAGCTATTAGCGGGTGTTTTAGCGCCGCAGTATTCTAGGTTGAGTTCACCGTGTCGGGCTCTCAATTCTAGTTGCTGCCAAGGAATTGATGAGTGAGAGATTTACATGCTAATAGGATGAGTGACGACATACCTAGGATCATGTCTCCAACGACTCATGAACGGTAAGTGTATTTTGTGTTAATGTGATTCGTGTCGTAAGCATTAAACAGGATGACACATAAACTTAGGATGATGCGTGTCGTAAGTTCTAAGTTACATGAGAAGTCATAAAAAGTTGGAATTAATTTGCATCTATGATAACATAAACGTAATAACTTAATCTTTCATGACACTTATATGTTTTCTAATCGGTGTTTGCTATAATTTGTGCTTGAGTAATGATTGACCGACATTGTAGATATTTCTGTTTGTTTTCTTTATATTTCGAACCAACTCTCAACTCCCATATATTTTGATGTAAATATGTTTATATTTGTGAATATTACTAATGATTTGTTTTGCAGAATATAAGTCCTTCCCTAGTGTCTCCGGTTAGAACGATCCCTACTTACTAAAGCTACACGATAGGGTTTATTATTGCACAGGTCATACTTTTGACCTCATCAATATCCTAGACGCGGTGGGTTATCGAACAAGAAGCGATCGAATCTGGTGGACCAACTGATTGCGGCGGTGATGTTGTGGTTCGAATCGCGAACTGGGTTTCTCGAAGGGGCCATCGCAGCGTGTTTTAAGGGAGGATGCAAAAAATTGAAGGCAAAGGGGAGAAAAGTTAAGGGTGATGGTGACATGGTAGACTTGTTGCTTTTTATATGCTCGAGGCACGCCTTTACAGGCCGAAACATCACCTTATTTAAGAAGGGTTATGATGTCTGAAATGTCAGCCTGTTCGAATTCGAAACCGTCGAAATATATCAATTAGGCATTTTCGCTTTATCTATTGGGTCGAACCCCACTCAAGGCCTAGGGGCAATGTTTGAGCCTAATTAATATTGGGTCTGGAATTAATTAATTTCAAATAGCATTTGGACCAATACCAGTGGACCAGGGATAAACCTTTTGTATTTCATCCAGGAATAGCAGGCAAGGCTAATTCTGGGTGGCAGAAAGCCGTCTTGTGTGCATTGGTATGAATCTGGTGAGTGAG
The DNA here is from genome assembly GCA_951800085.1 of Comarum palustre. Taxonomy (NCBI): domain Eukaryota; kingdom Viridiplantae; phylum Streptophyta; class Magnoliopsida; order Rosales; family Rosaceae; genus Comarum; species Comarum palustre. Next base: position 15,044,767 of record OX637591.1, on the reverse strand, counting down.
TCCACATTGGAAACTAAGAAGTTTTCTAAGTAACAGTTTAGTACTAGTGGTCTAAAACAAAGGCCACTTGAGAATGGGACTGCGTCATCCTAGTTGCTTATTTGCCAAGTAGAATAAATCCTTATGCAATTACGGTGGTGAAAACCTACTTAGATTAAACAGTTTACATCCTTATAGGACTATATTACGAGTCAGTATATAAGGGGGTTCGAGGATCAAACTACACACAACATTGACAATCAACAATCATTCAACACAGCAATCTACAACATCTTCCAACTACAAGCGAAGGGAACAACTCGACCTAGTCGAATAGCGATCTGACACTAAAGCTCCATGCCTTAGAAATAGACCAATTAGGTTCCTCGGAACCATCCTTGTTGTCCAGCTCACAGTTCTAGCGGCGTTCTGCTTCCCTTGTGAAAGCTCTGCTCGTCTAACAAAAGTATAGATAAAAAAGAGTAGCAGACTGCTCGTAAATTATTCCTCCAAGGTGACGCTGAGACCCACAGCCGTCTGAAGCGAAGCCAGGTGATGCCCAACATTTTCTCTTTCCGCATCCGTGCGGTAGCATGCCCCACAAATTTTTTTAATTATTGTATAATTTACTTTCTTGTACTTTAATTTCTACATTTGTCCTACCTTTCTCTTACCACGAAGCTTGAGCCAAAACAGTCTGAAATGAAATTTTTTTGGTCTGAAATGATGTATAGTGTAAAGTATAGGCGGACAGTACCTTTCTATAACTATTGCAGTATATTTCTGGTACTATGATAGTATCTCTATGTGGGTGTCGTAGTATCTATGCTTACTGATACCAATATTGTGTGTCTATTGCGTTATTTTCTCATTATGTAATATCTTCTATAACGTCTATAATACTTTTCTATTTGTTTGATCGTATCTTTACGTAACTGTGATAGTATTTTTAGCAAATTACATTTATGTGGTATTTTAAAATTCGTGCCTTTGCTGCTTTACTATTCAAAAAACATATTTGATTTTGAGATCTCTATTGTAATGAATTTCTATCATTGAATGAGTAATAGAAGAGGAGAATTGGTATGTATGTATGTTGAGAAGAATGAAATGGAGTCAAGACAATCACTTTCACTTCAAGGGCCAATTCAAGTGCCCTTGAATTGTTACTGTTCAGATTATTTTGGTTTAGTTCCGTATAACAGTACGTTTTGTAAGCCATCTTGACCTCAAAGTCCGTCGTCATACTTAGCTGTTTAAAACAAGAATTAGAGTGCCTTTGAAAATTTTACTGCATATATATAATATACTCCTGTAAATTGATGATGTTGATTATGTTATGCCTGGCCGGTTCAATAGTTTGACGAATATAGTTTAGCTTAGATTATTATGGTTTACCATTATTGCTAGAGGATTTTTTTAGTATTTTTCATTATAGCATAACACTTCGGTCCTTTTGTTATCAATTGCAGGTAGCAAATATCAGCTGCATCATTTTGCTTGATACACCGAAAATATGGTTACCATCAACAGAACTTTGTGAAAATGTTATTTATTTTGGATTCGCACTAAGATATGTAACTGTGAGTGAATCAGTCGTAGTTTCAGTGCAGTCTTGATTTACCATTTCACCTGGCATATAGTATCTTTTCAAAGCAGTCATAGTATCTTTCTATGACTAGGTGAGTATATTTTCAATATGATATTAGTAGTTTTCTTATTATTGTATAGTAGTATATTTTCAATATAATGGTAATATCTTTTTATGTCTATATTCGACAATATGACAGTAGCTTTTGTTACTGTCAATAGTATATTTGTGACCACACCGGAAGTCGTTGGAAATCTCAATATAGTAGCTTTTGTAACCGGTGACAGTAGCTTTTGTTACTGTCAATAGTATATATGTGACCTCACCAGAAATCTCAATATAGTAGCTTTTGTAACTGGTGACAATAGCTTTTGTTGTTGGAAATAATTTATTTGTGACCTCGTTGGAAATCTCAATATAGTAGTTTTTGTTGTCGGTGACAGTAGCTTTGGTTACTAGAATTAGTATATTTGTGATCTTGCTGGAGGTTGCTGAAAATCTCAATATAGGAGTTTTTGTAGCTAGTGACAGTAGCTTTGTTCCTGATAATAGTAGTTTTTACGATCGTTGGTAACATTGTCAGAAATTTTGTCAGAGGTTGGCCAAAAATCTTGTCGGAGATCTTGCCGGAGGTCGGTCGGAAACTTTGTTGTAGTGGAGTGGTTGACTTTTTACACTAGTGGTATTATTGTAAATATAAGAGAGAATCTAAGTTTTTTAGATGGATAACAGTCTGTAATTATGCTAAACTTTAATACCTAATATAAAACTATATTTAGACTTGGATAGACTTATATGAGTAAAAATGTTTGGGTGAACCTCTATGAGAGAAAATGTCTCAAAGAGGACTTCTATGTAATTGACCATTTTTTTAACGGTGCATTTTTAATCACTATTGGAATTCTTTTTCTCGAGTAAAAATTAGTTATAATTGTCTGATACTATTTAGTCTAGTAGCATACTAGCATGTCTCTTTATTAGTGGGAGATCGAGAGTCGAACTCACAACAGATTAGATGTATTTGTGTTGTCGAGTATACAAGACATGGAAGGAGACAAAGGCAAACTATGATGAAGCAGCAACGAACATGTCAAAATGAAGCAACCTTAAATAGGCATTACCAGAATGACCTCTCTTAAATAGGCATTACCAGAATGACCTCTCTTAAATAGGCACCCGCTAAGAAATTAGCTCCAACGAACATGTCAAAATGAAGCAACCTGAACCCATTGAGCTAAAGTCTGAGTTTCCTTCATTCCTTGACAATATGTTGAATTCTCCAAGGACAGTACACTATACATTTATATAAAACATCTACGCCGATCATACGCAATGGAGCCACAAACATTCAAATGAAATTTTGCCCAAAAAACATTCAAATGAAATCCAATCCACGAAACAATTTGATCAAAGCATTCAGACTCTAATCAAGAGAGTGAAAATTGGACTATAAGTTCAATTTTCGACTAAACACTGCCGCAAAATGACTGATCTGAAAATATGCTTAAACACCAAATAGGCAAAAACCTACTATGCTTGGACAAGGTATATCAGGAATGATCAGAAGGCAGAATCAGAGGCTGTTGGCCACACTTGAATAAAACTATTCTAGTTGTGAGCATGTTTAGTGAACTACGCAGCTTCGTATACTTGAAAATTGAAACTCTCAATCTAAAATATGTTCTCTTCAATGGCAGGAAAGGTTGAAATTTTGCTCAATCAGTCAGTTAGAGCTAACAGAAAGCATGTCAATTTAGCAGAATCAGTCGGTGCATTAAGATGACTCATGAGAGATTTATACGGTTACAAAGTGGAGTACGATTTTCGGAAGGTTCAAGATACAGAAAAAATTACAAGCTTCGAAAAGATGTACATAACCTAGTTCCTCTTATGCTAATTTACTTGACTGCCCTCTGTCTTCTTCTGGAAAAAAAGGGATCCCAATAGAACAGCAATGCCTGTTAATGCAATGGTAAACACAAGCCCTCTCCGTGAAAACTCATTAGGCTGTCTTCTTTGGGGGCCTTGCCCTCTTTCAGGTTCCCTGGCATCCCTTCAGACAAAAATACAAAGGGTTATACCAATGAGAAAAAGAAAAAGAAATAAATAAGGACAGCAAATAGACAAAAACCAATCACCATCTGATAAAATCAAAGCAAATCAAAGCCTCTAACGCAGCGCTAGATAAAATGTGACTTGGCTTGTCGAAGTGGAAGGACACTCGACCATGCCTGCTTTTTGTTAGAAGAATTTATGGGACAGCCATAAGCTGGCTGGAAAATAAGTAACCCCTTTGGAAGCCAAGGACTAAGCCCAGCCCTTTGATACACGGCCTGATCAGTAAAGTGAAGCAAACATCGTCATTTCCAACAGCGACCTTTACGTACTGGCGAAAGGGCGGGAAACTTCACTCGACTAAGTTTTCAAAAACTCTAATCACTATTCCATGCTATACACGCTCGTCTCATGCTTGGTTTAAATTCTCTTAAAAGCATGTCTACAATTACCTAGCATATCATCACATGCCATGCACCAGATTAGACTGTACATCACTTGCACCTTTATATGCATGTCTGTAGACTATAAAGGAGGTACACATGTCTCAGTTCTGTCTCTTTTCCTAGACAGACTTTACATACTGGCTCAAATTATGGCCATGGTGGTTAGCATTGATCAATAACTCCCATGTGGCTACAATTTGGCTGTGTTGGGGTAGCCACTAGTGCGACTACACCCCCAAGCATAAGTAACACCTTTTATGTGGACCCGCAATCCATAACGAGACTCGACCACGACATATATCACGAAGTTTGTCATACAAGCTACGCAACGACACTCGGAAGTCGTCGATCTGACATCAGGAAGTCACATTGCCGGCCTCACCAACATGCCCTCACGGAACTCATTTTGGACACTTGTCCGAGATCGGAAATGTATAAAAGAGTTGAGTCTCGTTCTTCTATATAAAAGAGATCATTCTTCTATATAAAAGAGACTCCCCTCTCTTAGTATAAACAATCTAATAACGATTGTTTACCTAGCATATCGCCACATGCCATGCACCAGATTAGACTATACATCACTTGCACCTTTATATGCATGTCTTTAGACTATAAAGGAGGTGCACATGTCTCAGTTTTGTCTCTTTAACTAGACATACTTTACATACTCGCTCAGCTTATGGCCACGGTGGTTAGCATTGATCAATAAATCCCATGTGGCTACAATTTGTGGAATTGTTGTGTTGGGGTACCCACTAGTGTGACTACACCCCCAAGCATAAGTAACACCTTTAATGTGGACCCGCAATCCATAACGAGAGTCGACCACAACATATATTACGAAGCCTATCATAATAGCTACGCACGACACTCGGAAGACGTCGATCCGACATCAGGAAGTCACATTGCCAGCCTCACCTACATGCCCTCACGGAACTCATTTTGGACATTCTGTCCCACACGAAACATATAAATAGTGGAGTCTCCTATATAAAAGAGACCCCTCTCTTAGTATAAACAATCTGGTAACGATTGCTACTCTTGTAAATCGTCATTTCAGCACCTAAGACTAGTGCATGTTAAGTGGACGTTGCCTTACTCATCGAAAGTAAAGTGAACCACTATAAATCTCGTCTCCATATCGCCATCACACACATATCACACTCATACACATCGCTATAGCAACCAGTTATAACATGTTGCAAGGAAGCCTCTCAGTTGAGGAGTATAATAATAAGTTCTATAGCATGGCATTTTCAAACAAGGGGAAGACCTTAGACAAATCTTATGGAGGATTCACCCCCTACATCTAGTGATTCAAATGAGAAAACTATTGTGGTTTAGGGCCCTAGGATCTTTTCTGGTCTTTACTGGTACTTTATACAGTTTAAGCAAAGCTATAGGATAGATGAACTTGAAGAACAAAACACAGCACACCAATTTTTATAGTGATTCAGCCAAAATCTTGGCATACGTCCACTTATGTGATCTCTCTTGAGAGATCACTAGCACTATGGAGAATAACAACTTGATTACAAGTACTTATTGAAATTCATATGCTAACCCCAACTCCCTGCTCGATCTCTCTATCACCCTTGGCTCTCGGTTTTCTGTGTTATTTGTTTTCCCCAGAAAACTTGATGCAGCTCATATTTATACTGAATAGGGGTTGCTGATACAATTAGGTTTAGGACTCCTAGACCTATTAGGCAAATCCTAACAAAATCTTGAAAGATTACATTCCTAGAACTTATAGAAAATCCTCTTTCCTTTCTGAACTTAGATTCACCTGCTGAATTCTAACTGCCAAATCATATCAACGAGCCAAAAACACAACAAAAACTCATAGTGAGTCCTCATCTTCCAACAAGTTAGTGAGTTCTTCTACCCTTAAGAGTGCACAAAAGGCTACGGGTTCTGCCTCTAATACGAGGACTGAAATCAAGTGCTGGAAATGTAGAGGTTTTGGACACTTGGTAGTACAATGCCCAAATTGTCTAGTTGCTTTGAAGATAAGGATACTCCAGTTGCAACTGCCAACGCTGAACAAAAGGCCAACAAAGTTGTTAAATTGGAAGCAGAAAAAGAATTGTAGGAGGTAGGTGTATGACCCGTTTTTAATTCTATGACCTATTCTCACTACACAAAAGGAGCACGAGGAAGACTGGTGTAGGAGTAACATATTCCAAACCCGTGTTCGCTGCAGTAATCAGTTGTGTACCCTAGTCATAGATGGAGGGAGCTGCTCTAATATCATCTCTGAGGAAGCCGTTAACAAACTTGGGTTGCCTATTGAACCACATCCAAACCCTTATAAGGTGGCATGTGTAAACAATACAAATCTCAAGGTCAATGATCGTTGTTTGGTGACCTATTCTATTGGAAAATTGGTTGACACGGGGTCCTGTGATGTGCTGCCCGTGAAAGTGTGTCATATTCTATTGGGCCGACCATGGCTACATGATAAGAAGGTGCAACATTGTGGCTACAACAACACATATTCCTTCCAAGATTAAACTGGCTAAGGATTTGTCCACCATTAAGCTCAAAAAGACAGCCGGCACGTTCCTCCTTAAGTAGACCAAGAGTGATGACTCTATACTTGGTCCAATCCAAACTCAACCAAGTTGAGTTATTTTCATAGGGGGAGAATTGATGGGGCAGCCATAAGCTGGCTGGAAAATAAGTACCCCTTTGGAAGACAAGGACTAAGCCCAGCCCTTTTGGTCCAAAGGAAAGTCTACTTGGTAGTTTAAGGGTCTTGCCAGGTTTATTTTCAGTAACAAAGTTTATTTTGAGTTAAAAATAAGAATAATCATGAGTCTTGAGTGGGACTTTATGTTTATTTAAGTCTTATGTATTTAAGAGTCTTATTATTAAAAAGTTATATTAGTCTTTTTGGTAATCTAAGTCTAAGGGTTTTATTTAAAGCCTATAAATGGTTTCTAATATAATCTGATTGAATTAAAATTTTATCTTGTTGAAGGCTTGGCCTTGTTTCCCTTCCCTAACCTCCCTTATTCTATATCTCCCTTCTACAGCTAAAGAACCTCTGTTTCTCCCTAAAATCTTCTGTTTCCTTGATCTCTCCAGCCCACCCTAATTACTCTCTACGTTATATTAAACCCTCCCTGCCTCTGTACTGCATCAAGAATCAATCATACTTACTCTTTTGTTAAATTGTATCTAACATAGAAATACATTGTAATAGAAAATTTGGAAAGCAATATAAATTTTGAAGAACACTTCACATAAAAACAGCATCAACAAAAGCCCGAGGGTTCTTAGACTTCTGAATTACAAACAAAATTGTTTGACCCTTTGACCCACCAATATTCCAGGCAAGATCTTTTATCTTAGAAGTTTGATAACGGCAATGCACAAAGAGCCATAGCAATACTAATTGGATTGGGTTTCTTTTGTTCTGAAGGCATAGTTCAGATATGCTACAACTTATGCAGTTGGCTTGAATTAAATGTGCTAATCTGATCTAGCAGAAGTTGTAAACAAACCCCTAGCCTTTGGGAAAAAAACACAACCCACAAAAGATATAGTTGTTAAAATAAATTCAATAGGAAAGAATCAAAAGAATACGATTAGTCTAGCTACACAAAGAGACAGCCATAAGAAAACAATGCAGATGTCATCCCTTGTCCTTCCTTCCCTTTTGTGACTAATAAACTAATTATATGAAAACGTGTAATATTACCATACTAGCGCTAACAATGTGTGTAATGTCAGATATACCAATACTAGCACTGAAACCCAAAGTGGGATACTAGAATGGAAGAAAAAAATAAATAACAAGTGGCCACTGTCAAACTGAATAAACATTTTTTTCCTTTTCTAGTGATTGCCACTTTAATTGCTGCACAAGAGAATGACCCCTCTAAAAGTAATGTCCATCAAGGACGAACCTACTATAACAACCACGGCACCATAAAAACAAATTTTAAAAAGGAATTATTTCACTCGATTCAAACAGCTTTGTCACTCAGTAAAAGAGGTACAGAATTGATAATCAGACCAAAACAGTATTCATTGCCCTTCAATCCAGTAAGAGAAACAAAATGGCCATTGACTTGGTTCTGGTTTATTTTCTAAGAGAAATACCATCTAGTGATGTAAGAATAGGCAAGTTCAATACTAAAGTGATGAGTCAAGGTTGGTTGACCATTATTTAAGCTAAAGGATAGCATGGTATTTCACTCTTGGGCACTCGCAAAGTATTCTATTACAAAATTATAATAAATCACTAATATCTAAATTAAATTAATATATGACAGCCAATTATAGTGAACTAACCTGGAAGGTCCCACAGTTTCGCCTTCTACAACATTGCAACTACCAACATGATTATATCTTTCCCGAAGACGAACGTATCTTCTACAAGAAGAACAAAATTCTGTCCGATTGCCACAAACTTCCTGTCATTATAAAGAGATGTTATAAAACTCTATTAATGCTGATACACACACACACATCATCTACCATTTCATTTATCCATTTCTGCTGAAGATTAATTTCCCTTGTTCAAATCAATTACAAGATGATATATATATATTAATATATATGCATATCAGCTATCTATTACAATCAATCTATATTAATACAAAGATATGATTGCTGCACAATGTTAGGGACTCAATCAATCAAGATTGATTGAGTGATTCACTCATGATTTGTGGAGAGTGATTTGCTGTGATCACAAAGTGATTAGTGCTATCAATTTCGAATAATAACATCATTACCTGATGCTCAGGTAGATCAACAGCAGGCAATGGGAAGTCACAGAACTCGCAATTGACAATTCTTTGAGAGCAATTTTCACCTTTGTGGACGGTCAGTATATCACGATCCATTGTCTCACTACAAAGTGAACAAGACACCTGTTCAAAACACAGGTCATTAATGTGGAAATCAACTGTAGCTATGTGATGTATCATGTCTACTCCCATGTCAAAACAGTCCTAACCAAACAATATGAGTTGGCTTGACCAATACTTTCATTTATCCACAACAATGGCAAAGTGTCTTTTCCTTTTCCAAATCACCATTATTGAGGTTTGATGCATCTACAGATGTTTACTCTTGGAAAGAAAATGAATAAATGAAAATAAGCCACAAACAAACGTTGCAGATGCAAATATATGCCTGTTCGGGCCTAGATGGAGATCTGTCAACTAATAATATAAAGATATGCCTTGGAATTCAACACACTGAATTTCCACACATTGGAAACTGTAGTTTCAGATTGATTGCTTAGGATATGAAATTCTCTTACAAGTTGATAGTAGCTTGACATAGCATGTGGATATTTCTTTATGATCTTAGACTTGTTTAATCCTAATGCGTCAATAAGGGTTTAACAACATTGTCAGTTTGATACCATGCTGTAAGCAATCCTAAGCTAATCGAGCAAATACACAATACTTGACACTAGAGGATTGCAACACCCAACAAATTAAAACTCATGCACAATTATGGAATTCAACTTCCAAATGAATAGTAGTATGAAAAGAACTTACCGGGGCATGGTTGTCTAAGTAATGTTCCTCCGCATGTTTCTTTGGAATCATGTCACTACAAACTTTACATTTTTCCAGATTGCGGACACAATGAGCATAATGCAGATCAATATTTAAAGATGGGATAGCTCTCTCACTGAAAATCCATAAAACAGATTATCCATTAGCACATTGACGCAAAAGCCGTTTTCCATGTTGTCAACAAGCATATGACAGACTTGGTAACTTAGCTTTCGAAATTGAACAAGCAGGAAATGCTTAAGCTGTTCTTTTTACAATTTTCCTAAATACCAAATTGAGCTGAACCTGAGCCTAGATTTCGGACTAAATCGGTTTCAATTTCACAACTGCGGCATCAATTTGGCTAGATAATACATACGGCAGCGTAGATTTCTCAAACAAAATATTCAATCACACCTAAAACCTAGAATTCGCAAACAAAATCAACACAAATACAAACGAAAAATAACAAAATTCGGAACAAGATTCATTACCAGTGGGTGCATATCTTGCAAGCTTCGTCAGACGCAAGAGCCATGGCGATTAGATACGAATTCTGCAATCGGAGCCTGAAGACGAAGCAAATTAGAGAAGAAATCCGACACAAATTGCGCGAAGAGAAATCAGGTTAAGCGAAACTGAAATCGAATTTAGGGTTGGAAGATTACCGACAAGGTGAAGAGGAGCTCTCCTGTTTTCTGGGTTTGGTTAATTCTCGACTCTGAGTTTTGTCTTTTGGTTTTGATCTAACAGCCTCATTCATTTTAATAATGTAAGAGAGAAACGATTTTGGACTCCAGATTCCAGAGTCCACAATTGACGGCGTAATGTTCAATGGGTTAACTCACCAAATTGCCACCTTGAATGGCATGGGCCTCAGCCTAGTCTTGTACATCGTTTGAAACTGAGCTATGTTGTCTATGTATCATTTTACCCTCACTTCGTAAACATGTTTAGAGAGAAAAAATAGATAGAAGAGAGAGAAGAGTTAGCCGGAACCTCGTCCGTCTCCGGTCTCCGATCGTCCGACCTCGGTCACCGGTCACCGGAATCTCATCATACTCTATAAAACATCATCAAAATATCTTCAAACTTTACCGGAACTATTTCGTACATTCGTTGAATGTTTTATTGGGGTCATTAATATTGAAAAAATGATTTACTAAAGGTAATAAACATTATGAAGATACTTTACAAGGGGTAGTAAACTTTATATTGGAACTTTACTAGAAGCAGTAATGATGAAAAATGATTTACTAGGGATAGTAGACTTTATAGAGAAACTTTACTGGAGGCAGTAGACTTTATAGAGAAACTTTACTGGAGGCAGTAAACTTTATTAGGGGTAATAAACTTTATGAAGAAACTTTACTGAATGTAGTAAACATTAATTTTACCCAAAACAAACCAAAACATAATTTACTACCCCTAATAAACTTGTTATTGACCTTAAAATTGACTTTAATAGAGGTAGTAAATTTTAAAAAAAAATTTACTACATCTAATAAACTTGTTATTCACCTTTAATAAACTTGTTATTCTCCGAATCTCGTCCAAAACACTGACGACGGTCCAGGAAGCCTCCTCCAACGAAGAAGATAAGGCTTTTGAACGATGACGGCAAGATCTCGTCATTGGAGCTCAGTGCGATCATGGGGATCCTCGGCTAGCTAGCGACGGAGGACGAGCTTCAACCAATGACCGTGGAGGACGATGATCTTCGATCGATGAAGGAGTTCGTGGACCTCAATACCAGATGGATCGACTCGACAGAGGCGATGCAGAATATGAGAGACGTGTTCTCCGTCTACGACATCTCTAGGGAGGAGCACACCAGATCTCCCTATTCTCAAGCACACAATGTTCTGGTTGAGATGGTTAGGGTTATGAAGGGGAAGGAGGAGGACACGGTGCTTATGGTTCTTCCGAGGGAAACATGAGGCAGTTAAGGTGATCGTCGTCAGGGATGCGAGGAGAAGCAGGAGGCGGTGAAGGTGATGCTTGACGCGTTCGTCGTCATCCTCGCCGGCGGTCGTGATCCTCCTCGTCGGCACGTCTCGGATTTGGTGTGTGTGTGTGTGAGAGAGAGAGAGAGAGTGAGAGAGGGGACAACATATCTAGTGAACGGGTTGAAAAATAAGGATTTGGGAGGTAAAACAGTTGTTTACATAAAATAAATTGAAATAGACTTTTGACTTTTTTTCATTGAATTGGGGCTGTCTTTTTTAATTTTGTTCAAATGGACATTTCCCCTTAGTTAAATGATTACGACGAAGAGAATTCTCACAAATCTAGTTCAGCATCATTTTCAACATCCTCTTCTAGTCACACCATGAATCATGTTCATCATCTTGAGCAAAACTAGAGACCAAGCCGGATCTGAGATTATAGAGGCTTGAGGCGAGAATAGTCAAAATGTAACCTCATATAGAGTTTAAAAAAAATATTTTTTTTGTTAAATCAAGAAATATATATATATATATATATATATATATATATATATATTGCTAATTATTAAATAAATCAAGTAATAAAGAGAATATAAGAGAAAATAAATAATTTTATTTGTATATTTAAAACAATCAAAACAAAAACATACAAAATGAAGAAAAGAAAAACAAAAATAAACCATCATGGGATTCGAACCTATAATAAGGTGGGCAGAAAAAAAGTCCGCTTCACCGCTACACTACCACGACTAATATGTAAACCATACATAAAAATTATATAATTACTATAATATTTTAATACTTAGGTTCGTAAACCAATGGCATGAGACTGTCTCAGTTAGCACCTCTCAAGCCTGGCCCTGTTAAAGACCAAGAGATGGGCACATTACCAAAGTTAAGACCCATATGTATTTTGATTAAATAGTGCCTCTGATGAGAAATCTACTCTCAAATTAGTCCTATATACTACGTTGTATCATCATCATCATCATCATCATCATCATCATCATCATCATCATCATGAGTCATGATCATGATCGACACTTGCGTGCCCTACCTCAAGTACAATATTATTCCTTGTGGGAAGTGGGAACTCTCTAATTTTTAATGATCTTGGGATGTGCATATCTGTTACAAAACGAATCAATTTTAAATCAATTACTGGAATAATAATAATTAAAAGGAATAATCAATTTTTAATGTGCTGTATGGATGACGACTTGAGAGATGCCTAGTTTGAGGAACTTTATCCATCCAAACGGTAAAAACAAATGCTTAGTTAGAACATTATTATTGGAATAATAAATCTGGTTGGTTCCACCATTAACTTATTGCATAGACGATTAATTATCAACATTATTTGGCGTTTTATCTAGATATTTTAAATTGGTTAGACTGTTAAGCAGTGTGAATTAACATTTTAATCATAACTTAAACGTCGATCTAACATCACCAGCAATCTCAATGTTTTAAATACTAATTATAAAATGCATTAAGCAAAGTAAATAAAAATGATGGACAACATCAATATGCAATGGTTAAGAAACCGAAGCTAATTGCATCTATGAGAGCGATTACATCACACTTGTGCGCAAAAGACAAGTTATGTAATTATCCATTATTATGTTTAATACGTCTATATATACATATATATATATATATATAGTGTTTCTTGTAGAATAATATGGAGAGGAATGATGTTGATATCGAATCAATCATATTATGAATAAGGATGAACTCTTTATATAACTTCCACGTAGAATACTTTGAATACCCTAATATATTGTTTAGTTGTATTCGATTGTTGAAGTGTTTTCATTGGATTGTCGGTAGAGTTGTTCATTTCAAAGGGGGGTTTATGGTAAAAATTCCTCTTGAAGTGGACCTCGCAGGGTTTGCTTCAGGTTAAATGGGTTAACCCGGGGTGGATCTTGACAAAGCGGGTGCAACGATGAATCCGAAACTTCTTTGACTGAGGCGACCCATTGAAAGATGGGGCTGCTTTAATCTCTTGGGATCAGATTTGTCTTCCTAAAGAGCAGGTGGTCTTGGTTTGAAGAATGTAGTTGCAGACAAGCTTGCAAATTATGGGGCAACACATGATGATCATTGGTGGCATACGGTGCCTCAGTTTTTATCTTCTTTTGTTGCTGGGGATTACTCTAGTCTTCCTAATTATATGTTTGATTAATCTGTTTTTATCATTTAGTTTTCAGGATAAAAAATGTTTTTTTGTCATGGGTTTTGAGGACAGTTTTAGTCTAGCCCCTGTCCTTTTGTTTGTATTTTTCTTTTCTTCTTATTAATAATTTTTGAGGCGTGATTGAGCCTATCAAGGTAAGTTGGTTCCAATCACTGTTAAATAATGGATTAAATCATGATACTAACACCCCTTCTCTTTATGACAATGCACGCCCATTCTTTTCTTTCATTTTGCACTTTTTCATTGGAATTACACTGATGCAAAACAAAAATCATGGGGTAGTGATATTGGTCAACAAAAATCATTTCAACCCCCACCACAGGTTTAAAGTGAATAAAAATTCCTCCTTTAATTAAAAAAATAATCCTCAAAACCATTTCTTCTTTCTAAATTAAGTTAAAGTAACATTGTTACTAACACATTCTAAAAAAACATTATTACTAACATGGTTTTGTTCAGAACTCCAAATGATGCTCATGTATGATTTCCAAATTTAGAAGATAAATATATACATAACATCATAATTCAAAAAGGAATTGTGAGTTGTAGTGGCACTTCCACCGGCTAGTTAACCAGAACCATCGAAAGGCAATTAGCCATTATCCTGTCCATTAAATCAAAATCAAAATCAAATAGGGAAAATAAGCTAGAATTTAAAAAAGAAAAGGAAATGCTTTAAGGATATTTGTTCGAGATAAGGAAAAAAAAATGATAATCAGTTTTATTAAACTAATGATAAGTCATAAATATGTAAGACGGTGAGATATTTAGCAACTATCATGGACAAAAATATACGTATGGAGCTGCTACTAGTTTATTTTATTTTATCAAGAACGATAAACATTTTTAATAAAAAAACGATAGACATTTCATATTAACGAACGAAAATGATAATTACAAACATGACATGTCTATAAAAACTCGATAAATAAGTCATATTAGGTGGCTCTAAAGTAACCTAATTTCAACGACCATAGGGCCACTACTAGTTTACTACACTAATAAGTAATCATCGATTATTTATTGAACTAACAATTAATCAACCATACCATGTACCTATGTACTTGTACATTTAGAAGCTGATTGAATGTACAATTATTGAACTGTGTGTACGGGTCGTCATTTATGTTGTCTCTGTGACAACGTCGTTAATTAAAGTTATGATATCTTGTTAAAGAACGATGTGATTCGTTGATCAACCATGCATAGATATTGTCCTAACTTAAAATATTTTTAAGTTGTTGAATTTTAATCATAAAATGTCTCGGTACAGTTAGAAATAATTCACTCACTTACGAATTATATTTTGTTTGTCACTTTGCTGATGCAATGTCTATTATTCTCTAATACTTCTAACACTACTCTTGATGTCGAGGAGTGAAGTATGAAACATTTTCGTGTGTTCTTGATTATGAAAGAAAACTATGGGTATGCCAATTTACATTCATATATTTAGAGAATTCGATTGTGTCTACTACCTTTATACCTTTAGAGAAATTCATACGTATATAGGTCATCACACACAAGGGATTGCTAACAAAATCCAAACTAAATTTCTTGGTTTGTCATTTCCTCTACACCTTATATGATATAGTAACTTTATGCATTAAGCAAGCCATACACATGTTATTGACAGCAAGAAAACAATCATTTAACACAAGCAAATAACACCAATGCAACACATAAAACACGTACAGAGACTCTCCAATTTTCCCCATACCCTTACCGATCCTCAAGCAAGCTCCTAACAGAAAGATATAACCATTAGTTAAAAACAATCATATCTAACTCAATATCATAGAGAACTCACATTTAAACTCACAAATGATGCTAAAGTATCAGATAGAGTACTAACCAGGACAACTTTTCACTCACACAAAATCATAAACTAACTTCCTGAAAGTAGCCTTTCGACTAAAAACTGTATAAAACTATAAGGAATTTGTCTTTGGTTTCTTTTAAAGACTTGTAGACGACTAACTAAAGGAGCACTGAGTTAGAATCACCTTAAAACGTTTTTTCCTGAATTAGTTATGAATTTTCAAAGTGCAGTTACAATCGCTTATGATTTTTCAAAGTTACCAATAAAAATCAGAAAATTACAGCTTTGGCTCAAATTTGTAATCGTTTTGCTTAAGTTCAAATTATACTATCTAAGCTTGAAATCAAAGAATATCAATAGAGGAACTGAATGTAAGAATCATTATCTGAACCGATCATCATTATGCAAATACTAATTGGAATAGGTTTCAACTTAATAGGAGCTTATGTTATTACTTAACCTTGTTTAATATGGTTTATGTATATTTATCCATATATAGTAAGGGAATCCATTAGCAGCAAGTATATTGTGTTAGTAATGTATTAGAACAAGCTTATAGGAGTTTACTTGGGGATCAAGAAGTATCTTTGTGAGAAATCTCTTGTTATCATATAACATTATAAATAAAGGTGTTTTAGTCCCTGCTCTCTCTACAACAAGATATAGGAGCCATCTCATCTATGGTGTCTAAGCTTAGCAGAGAAGAGAAGAAAAAAGTCAAAGCCAAACTTGCTCAAGACGTTGACAACCTAGTTGATCGGCTAGAAAACATGGACATCAATCAAGAAGACATGTCAATATCCCATGTAGATAAGTTCATACAGTTAGTACTAAAGAATGTGTTTATGTTTTTGGTTGTGATCGATTCTGTTTTGTTCCTATGATCTTATAGTTTGGTATCAGAGCAACCCTCACAAACCGCATAAATCATATACAAAAAATTGACTAATTATATGAACTAGGGGCTATTTGTTTTATGGTATCTTTTGTCATACAAAAAAGAACAACAACAAAATTTTTATGGACCTGTAAATCTAAAGGCCTTGTATGGGCCATTCAGTTTTGACCCAAACCCGCGACCCGGTTTCTGACCCGCTTCAGCCAAAACCCAAAACTCGGTTGTTTTCTTTGGAAACGATCGATCAATTCAAAATTGAGAAAGGGTTTCTTCAGTCTAGGAATCCGGGAAGAGAGGCGATTTGCGTCTATGGGATTTTAAAACCCATACGGCTGCGAATTAAGAAGCGCAATGAAACTTACATGCTCAATATGGTTTTAGCTTCCGCATATTAAATGAGCATAAGAGGTCAGATTTCAAAAAAAATTGTTGTTTTTTCGATTACAATTTCAAAGCATGACTATGATTTATGTTGAGCACAAGAACCCTAGATGCATGCCTGGAGTGCAACATAGGCTAAGCTAGTCATATGGTGTCCGGATGAAACTTAAATACAGAAGCATGTTTTTGTTTGAGTTGGCATGTTTTGGTGACTTGTGAATGAAATAAAGTTTATGTAATGTCTGCAATTGTTGATTAAATGATGTTATGTATGTCTCCCGAGTATGCTGAATTGAATTGCAGAATGTTTTTGACTTTACTATGAACACTGAAACTTCAGGAAGTAAAAATAAATTGGAAACTTCAACGTGGTCTGTAGAAGTATTGAAAGCTTGAATGTTGCATAAAGAAATTTCTTGCAAGTTAAAGAAATTAAAGTTAAAGACCAGAACTTGTGTTATGGATTTTGTGAACTATATTTGTTGTCATCCAAAGAAGGTTTTTGTATGGTTTAAAATTTCCAAATAGCATCATGCATGAATATAGAATTCAGATTTGGATACTTAAAGCTTTTCTTTTATCATAAAGATGTTGACTGCTTTTTGGATAACATGAGTTTTATTTTGTGGCTTAATGATTCAGAAATTTTAGAATATCATGTCTTCTGCTATAAAAGTGATGCTTGATATTGAACTGCAGTAATTTGGGATGTATTGTTTGTTATCGCTTCTGTGTTTTGTTTTGTGTGTTGTTTGAACTGATTAAGAAATACACATAAAACTACAGATGTTATAACAAGTCTTTAAAGAACTGTCAAAACTAAAACTTATCTTTGCTTTGTTTTATGCTCTCTAGAAATCACCAACCTGAAACCAAATGACATCCAGATGCTAAATAGAACCAACTTTAAGGAGTTGAAAGCTTCACTAGACCTACACATGGTGTCTCATGACAACATGAATTTGTGCTTCACTGACCCTACACCTCAAGAAATTAATTCCTAAAGTACACTTGAGGATATGAGGTATTATTATGACTGGTACAGATCAAACCATATGGCTAAGGTCCTCATTAGAAGCTCTAACTAAGATAGTAAGGGGTACCATTCCAGAGCCAATTTTTGTTGTTGATTTCATGGATGTCATTGCTAAGAAGTACAAGGAAAGCAACAAGGCAGAAGATGAAAGGATAGGGAAGGAGTTCAACCAGCTCAAGTATAATGGAATTAGATGAGTGAGGTTACACATCATGAGACTTACAGAGCTGAACAGTCCGCTCAAGGAGCTTGATCAGGGAGTGAAGGATGAGCAGCTAGTGCATCATGCCCTGGACAGCCTGCCATATCGTTTCAACATGCTGAGAACCTGCTACAATTCTCTGAAGGAGAACTGGATGTTGGATCAACTGATATCCATGAAGAATGAAAAAAGGGAAGCAGTCTGCAACCTCTATTAACTTAGTTCATAAAGATAAATGAATGAAAAATAATCTAAAAGTCAATAAGACCATAGAGAAGCCATCTAATAGCACTGCATGTAGCATCAAGGCCAAAAAGCCATTTAAGTTTATGTGTTATTTCTGCAAGAAAACTGGACACAAAAAGTCAGAATGCATTGGTTTTAAGACCTAATTAGAAAAGAAAGGTGAGGATTGTTATCTTAATCTTTTAGAAAATTTTCCTTTAGAAACTAATTCTGTCAATACCAAATTTCATTCTCATAACTTGGATTCAGGAAGCCCCTTACATGTTACAAATTCATTGCATGGTTTCATAAGGAAGAGAAAACCAAGGAATGAGGAGTAGAATGTCTGCGTTGGGAATGGGATGAAGGTTGCAGTGAAGGTTGTAGGATCCCTTAGATTGGATTTAGGTTTTGGAAACTCTTTGATTTTAGACAATGTCTTATATGTACCTTCCATTAGAAGGAATTTATTGTCAGTCAAACTTGGATGTACTTTTCTCATTACTTTGAGTGGAATTAAAATTTTTAGAAATTCTTCACAATTTTTACTTTAGAATTTTAATTCTTCTGCCATGTTTGATTCTGGTATTATTGAGAATGATTATTTGAGATTAAATTGTTCTGTGTCTCAACAAGAATTATTACTTGTTGAAAATAATAAAAACACAGAAAAATAACACCATTGGTGTTAAAAGAACCTTACACAATGAGAAATCAGTCTATCTGTGGCATAGACGTTTAGGCCACATATCAAAACAAAGACTGCAGATACTTGTTAAAAATAAGACATTGTCTGAACTAGACTTTTTTAAACTTGAAGAATGCATTGAGTGTTATAAAGGAAAAATGACAAAAATTAGAAGAAAAACTGCTGACAGAAGTAAAAAACTGTTAGAGTTAATACACACAGATATTTGTGGACCTTTTAAACATAAGACAATTTATGGTAATGTTTATTTTATAACCTTTATATATGATTTTTCCAGATATTGCTACATAGGGGTGGGAGTTTGATACCGAAATCCCGATACCGATCTCGACCGTCCCGTACCGAACACGATCGGGTCGGGACACAAAGTGAAAAAAGTGTTGTCCCGAACCGTACCGAATCCTGAATTTAGTAATCGGTTCGGGATCGGTATGAGCTAAATAGATACCGAATTTTCTGAACCGTCCTAAATCCTCCCAAATTTATAATTTTACTAGTTTTAAAGAAAAAAGTATGTATTTATAATGAAGAATTAATCATCTTAAAGTGATGAAGTCGTCTAATTATGTTAGTTTGTTGATTTATGTTAAGAAAAAGTGTTAAATATTGCATAAATATAGTACAAAAGTGATTGTTTAATTTATAGATATAAAATCCTAGCTTAAAACCTTATGTCTCGATTGGTCCCGAACTTGTCCCAAATTTTTCGGTATCAGGACGGTTTGGTACCAGCCTTAAAATCACACATCCCGTCCCGCACCGATACTGAAAAAAAAATCTAGATCGGTATCGGGATAGGTCAAATTCTGTACCGTCCCATACCGATCCCACCCCTATTGCTACATATATTTACTATCAGAGAAATCACAGTCTTTAGAAGTTTTTTAAAATTTTAAGACTGAAGTGGAAAATCAGTTAGATTTAAAAATAAAGACTATAAGGTCTGATAGGGAGAATTTTATGGTAAATATTCTGAGCAGGGTCAACATAAGGGACCTTTTGCATTATATTTGCAAGAAGTTGGCATTATGGCTCAATATAGTACACCACATAATCCCTAACAGAATGGTGTTGTAGAGAGGAAAAATAGGACTCTATTAAACATGGTTAGGAGTATGATGTGTACATCTGGTATGCATGTGTTTCTTTAGGGAGAAGCTTTAAGAACTGCAAATTATCTTTGCAATAGGTCCCCTAGTAAATCTGTGGATAAAACACCATTTGAATTGTGGTGTGGTATGCAACCAAGTTTACATCACTACCATGTTTAGGGTTGTAAAGATGAGACAAGGCTTTATAAAGAAAAGCCAGATAAATTAAAATCAAAATCTGTGAGTTATCATTTTATAGGCTACTGTGAAAAATCTAAAGGTTTTAAGTTATACTCACCTCATCATTCACCTAGAGTTTTTGAAACACATCAAGTTAAATTTTTAGATGAAAGTGTCTGCATTACAAATTTTAAGGACTTACCTTCAGATTTTGAAGAAATTTTAGAGGAAGGGATGAACACAGTAGCAATGTCTGAAACCCTAGGTGATGCATTAAGTCAAGAAACAGTTATAAATCAAAGCCTAAATCAAGATCAAAATTCAGAAAATATTGACTTAGAGCCTATGAACCAAGATTACATAGAGTCTGAACCTGTGCTGCAACAAGAAAGTTTGCAAAACCAAGGATCTGTGATAGAAGAAGTGTCAGTGCAAGTACACCTTGAACCCCAACTGCACCCAGAACCCCATATTGAACCAGAGACAGTAACTGAACCTAGAGCTGCTCCAGAACAGCTTGTTGCTGAGCAACCTGAGCTTAGAAGATCTAAGAAAGCTAGAAAATCTAAGTGTGGAGGAGAGGATGATGTTTTTGAGGTTTATCTAACTGAAGTTGAAAGTTTATTGTCTAATGACAATGATCCTAAAACCTTCAAGGAAGCCTTGGGAAGTGATGAGTCTGAAAAATGGAAAGAAGCAATGGCTGCAGAACTTGAATCCATATATAAAAACTATGTGTGGGAGCTAGTCAAGCCAAATCAAACTCAGAAACCCATTGGCTGTAAATGGGTGTTCAAAACTAAAAGAGATGCAAGTGGAAAGGTAGTAAGACATAAAGCTAGGCTTGTAGCTAAAGATTTCACACAAAAGGAGGGTATTGACTACACTGAATCATTCTCACCTGTGTCATCTATGGACTCCTTTAGAATCATAATGGCTCTTGTAACTCATTATGACATGGAGTTACATCAGATGGATGTAAAAACAGCTTTTTTTAATGAAGAGTTAGAAGAGGTGATTTACATGGCACAACTAGAAGGTTTTAAAGAGGCTGGTAAAGAAAACATGGTGTGTAGACTTAAGAAATCTATTTATGGACTTAAACAAGCTGGTAGATAGTGGTACAAAAAGTTTGATGTCGTTGTCTCATCTTTTGGCTTTTCTGAAAATATAGTTGATGAGTGTGTTTATCTCAAAGTGGTTGGTAATAATTTTATTTTTCTTATTCTCTATGTTGATGAATTTCTTCTTGCAAGAAGTAATGTTAAACTGCTTAAAGATAATAAGGATTTTCTGTCAAAGAATTTTGACATGAAAGATTTGGGAGAACCTTGTTATGTTTTAGGTATTGAGATTAAGAGAGAGATAGGAAGCAGGGTCTGTTGGGTTTATCTCAACAGAATTATATTTCCAAAGTTCTTAAGAGGTTTGGAATGGAAACCTGTGGTATTGGTGAAACACCAATTTCTAAAGGGGATAAACTTAATAAAGATCAGTGTCCTAAGACTGACAATGAGAAAAATAGCATGAAAGCGGTGTCATATGCTCAGCTTTTAGGAAGTCTTATGTATGCACAAGTCTGTACAAGACCAGATTTATCTTTTGTAGTTGGTATGTTGTCTAGATTTCAGTCAAATCCTAGACAAAAACATTACATTGGACAGCTGGTAAGAAAATTCTAAGGTATCTGTAAAGAACCAAAGGACATATGCTTGTGTATAAACGTGTGAAAAAGCTTGAACTAGTAGGTTTCATTAACTCAGATTTTGTAGGGAACTACCCTTCATCTATGAAATCTACTTGTGGATATGTCTATATGCTTGCAGGTGGTGCAGTGGCTTGGAAAAGAATGAAGCAATCATTGATAGCTACTTCTACAATGTAGACAGAAGTAATTGCGCTTTATGAAGGTTTAAATGAAGGTTTGTGGATCAAAAACTTTATTCTAGAAACTAAAGTTTTGAGTGAGCTTATTAAGGAGAAATTGAGGGTATATTGTGATAATGAAACAGCTGTGTTCTTCTGTAAGAACAGTAAGAGGTCTAATAATTCTAAGCACATAGATTTGAAGTACTATAGTGTGTGGAAGTTGGTGAAACATGTAAAAGTAGGTGTTTTCAATATCAAGACTGCATAACAACTTGCAGATCCATTCACCAAGGCATTACCAGGAGGAGCCTTCAAAGAGCATTGTAGGAACATGGGTGTATTGACAAGTTTCAAGCATGTTTAAGTTCAGTGGGAGCATAGAAATTTCAAAGAAATTGAGTTTTTTTCAGTGTTTTTGTTTTGATTTTATTCTTGGTGTATGATTTTGACATGAACATTGTAGTATATGTTTTTCCAGTTAAATGAAATTGAGGAATTTTCAGGTTGATGTTTTCAGTATGTTTGAAATTATAACATTTCTGTTTTATTAGTTCAAGTTTATCAGGTGGATTGAAATATGTATATATTCAGCAATTCAGTAGCAGCAAACCAGATCCATTGGTGTTCGGTTGTGTTTGCATTGTGTTGTGATTTTAATTTTCAAAATTACCTACGTTAGGACTTTTAGTTAAATGACTTAATCACCTTGATATACACTGTCATTTAACTGCATTACATTAAATATTTTTGACTCATGTGAAGTACATAGGCTGTTATTGTAGTTTTGAACAAGCATGATCATGTGAACTTGCTTATTTCTGAGTTCTGCAGTTGTTCTTTGTATTTTGACAGAGTTGAATGGATTTTAAGAGGCATATTGCTTAGCGCGCACTTCAGCTATTTTGATTGAAATGTTTCTACTTGTATCGTGCATTTAAGATGATGGTTCAAGTGAGAGATTGTAAGAATCATTATGTGAACCCATCATCATTATGCAAATACTAATTGGAACATGTTTCAACTTAATAGAAACTTATGTTATTACTTAACCTTGTTTAATATGGTTTATGTATATATATCCAAATATGGTAAGGGAATCCATTAGCAGCAAGTATATTGTGTTGATAATGTATTTGGACAAGTTTATAAGAGTTTACTTGGGGATTAAGACGTATCTTTGTGGGAGATCTCTTGTTATCATGTAACACTATAAATAAAGGTGTTTTAGTCCCTGCTCTCTCTACAACAAGGCATAGGAGTCATCCCATCTATGGTGTCTAAGCTTAGCAGAGAGGAGAAGACAAAAGTCAAAGCCAGACTTGCTCAAGACGTTGACAACCTAGTTGATCAGCTAGAAAACATGGACATCAATTAAGAAGGTATGTCAATATCTCATATAGATAAGTTTATATAGTTAGTACTAAAGAATGTGGTTATGTATTTGGTTGTGATCGATTCTGTTTTGCTCCTATGATTTTATACTGAACACCTAGAATAAAATAAAACATGCATAGACACCCAATATCTAAGAAAAATTGAACATCAACAATAGTTAATCTAACCTAAGTAGCAAACTAACAACTTGAATATGATTTAAGATTAATTTCAGTTTGAGGTTTGGGGCTAACATCATTTCACCTCCTAGTACTTTTAATTTTGAAAGTTTACCATCTAAAGTTTTCAATATTCATCAATCATGCTCAATTGTTGAAATTCCGTGTAATTTGGACGTTAATTATAACTTTCTAACTCACTTTAAGGGCAAATATAGTCATCTAATAACAAAAATCGTATTTTAAAACTTTTTTAATAAGACAACATATTAACATTTAATATCCAAAATTGTTGAAATTTCAGCAATTAGGCATGATTGATGATTGAAAACTTTAGGAAATAAACTTTCAAAATTAAAAGTACATGGGGTGAAATGATGTTAGTTTCATACCTCAGGTGAGTAAACTGAAATTAATCCTATGATTTAACTAATAGACATGTCTCAATTCTATCAACCGTAGTAATCAAATAACTTGATTAGTTCTATATTCTATCAACTCATATAAACCAGCGAAAAAGAAAGTAGAATTAGGTTGAATTGAAAGAACAAAAGTTCATAGCTGAATTGAAAGATCAAACTTACCTAACTACTGTTATGATTGAAGGTGGAGATGGAGGCAAGGAAGTGGTGGATGTTTTCAGTGTTTTTGGTGGGTGGCGCACTGGTGGGAGGCAAGGGGGAGGGCTGTGGAGGAGAGGAGAGGGGTTGTGGAGGTGAGGAGGAGGTTATGGAGGCGAGGAGGAGGTTTATGGAGGCTAAGATTGTTTTAGCCGACGATATATGGCTAATTTCGTCAGCTATGATTGTTTTAGCTGACGAAATATGACTAATGTCGTCGACTAAAGTCTAAAAATACAGAAAAACAGGCTGCTTAATGTAAACCATACCAATTTCTTGTTTATATATCACTAAAATTCATATAAAATAACATAAATATGAATTCAACATATGTAAACTATAAATCACATAAATTCTTCTTTATTACAAATTATTGGATTACGTCCTCTAAATTAAAACTAAGACTCATAATCGGAATAATCCGATGAGTCTTCTTCTGTGTCAGAATTAATTTTTGATAATCTATGTCTTTTCTCATCACCAGTCTTCGTTTGTTTCTTGATTTGGATCAACATCAATAAACCTTGGCTCTTCATTACGAATTCGAACCGAACGACCCACTTTAGAATTGTTAAGGTGAACGGTAGAGGAGTCAAGAATACCTATTGTGCTGGTCTCTTAATACACAACGTCTTCTTCCTCGTCTTTGGCCTTTCCAAGTGTAGCTGCCCAGTAAATATTTCTAGGGTGCATAATGTTGACTACTTTCCACGCGTCACCTTTAACAAGATCATCAAGATAAAATACTTGTTTTACCGATGTGGCAAAAAAGAAAAAGGTCATCTTCGTAACATCTTGTAGTAGTGTTGACCGATAATATTCTGTATTGATCAGTCTTCATTCTCTGTGGGCTAGTATCAAAACTTGAACAGGTGCACTATTATGCCTTGCCCATAAATGAGTTCCATCACTAAATGGAGAACACTGTAATAGTCAACTCCATTCTGCCGACCATGCGCCATCACCTCAGAATTTTATGTTCTCCGTCTGTTGTCTCTCTGTTCACATATAAATTGCATGTCATTCACCTTGCACATCGGATAAACTCTTGACATTATCGGCTTTATCGCTAGAAGTCTTAGTTCGTATGACCAATTTGGGTGACCATCAAATTCAATATGGTTCATCAGCAACCA
The DNA here is from genome assembly GCA_951800085.1 of Comarum palustre. Taxonomy (NCBI): domain Eukaryota; kingdom Viridiplantae; phylum Streptophyta; class Magnoliopsida; order Rosales; family Rosaceae; genus Comarum; species Comarum palustre. Next base: position 15,019,294 of record OX637591.1, on the reverse strand, counting down.
ACCATTCAACTGTAATTATGGATCATTATGCAATAAACATAAATACATAAATATAGAATTACGTACCCAGTCGCCAAAATAGTTTGCAAACTCCCTATTGTGGTACTCGAGATCACCTTGAACTTCTTGACAGTATAGATGGATGTCTTTCCAATATTGAACTTATAGACAGTTTATGTGGTTGCAACTTGTAGAAGTCTAGTAAAATTCCATAAACATCAACATCACTGGAGAGTATGGAAAGATTGAACTTTGGTACATCTACCGGTATGGTTTGCGGAGGTTCCTTCAACACTCCTAAATACAACTTTATGTAGATAACGCACTCGTGCGCAATTTATGCTTCAGCTATACATCCTTCAGGCGCGGATTTATTAGCCACATAAGCTTTGTAGTCTCCAAGTTGCCTATAAATCAAGTTGCAAAGTGTTATGATTATTGAACACAATATATTGAGGAATTCAAATGTAAAAACATACCTTTTATGGGATACATCCAAGTGTAGTGTACTGGACTGGTAACCAACAATTGCTTAAGAAGATGGATCATCAGGTGAGGCATGATGTCAAAAAAATTTGGAGGAAATATCCTCTCAAATTTACACATAATATAAATGATGTCCTCTTGCATTTTCCGGAGGTCCAATTTTTTCATTTCCCGTGTGCATAACTTTTAGAAGAATCTTAACAACGCTACTAACGGCTCTACCACCTGACGGGGAATGAACAGTCGAATGAAAATAGGGAAGAGACGTTGTAGCATGATATGACAGTCATGACTCTTCAACCATACATCTTATTGTCCCGAAAGTTCACACATCGGGCTATATATCCTGCATAGCCTGAAGGATACTTCACACAACTCATCCACCTGAAAATTACGTTCTTCATGTCATGCTTCACGATGTAAGGAGTTTGAGGCCTTTTTTTCCTCTCTTATTTCAACTATAGATGTCTTTATATACCTATTTTTTAGATCAATGCGTGCCTTAGGACTGTCTTTTGTCTTTCCCTTCAAGTTCAGCATTGTGCCTACCACATTGTCGCACATATTCTTTTCTATGTGCATCACATCTAGGTAGTGTTTGATCAACAACTTACTCTAGTATAGGAGTTCCCAGAATATGCTCTTATGTGTCTAGAATTTGTACTTGTCGGGTCTTTTAGTTATTGCCCAAAATCGTACTCATTAAGCTCTGCTAAACTTTCTTTCCCCGTCCATCTTCTGGGAGGCACACCATTTTCTACGGTCCCATCAAATGGCTTGTCATCGAACAGTCATTTGTGATTATATGGAAGAAGAGTACGGTGACCCAATTTGGATATCTTGTTGCAATGACTGCTGCTTCCCTCATCGCTATGACACTTTAGACAAGCCTTATATCCCCTAACAACGTTGCCCAGTAACATCCCACGGGCAGGAAAATCAATGATAGTACCAACAACCATGACATCTCGTTCATGTACTTGTCATAAGTGGGATGACTAACGACTGAAAAAAAAATTAAGCTCTTCAATCAAGGGTCTCAAATTAATACACATCGAGACACTTCCCTGGATAACCGGGTCCCAGAATCAACAAACTCAACATATTGTATTCATTCTTCATGTAAATCCATGGAGGGTATCTTCGTCATGCAATTCCCTATCAGATTGTGTCATCTCATAGCTTTGGCCGTGTGTGAAGACATGTACAACCGCTCCAGCCTATCCCTCAACGGGACATACTGAAGTACCTTCACAGGTTTCCTATTACCTGTAGGAGTCAGCTTATACCTGTCAGTGTGTCATACCGGACATACATCAAGGCCACCATGGTCATTCTATCCTAGATTTTTACCCCATAAGAGAACACAGTCATATCTGCATGCATGGATCTTGATATAGGAAAACCCAAGATCTTTCAGAATAAATCAGACCTTATGATGAGTGGTAGGAAGACGATGACCAGGGGCAACATCAAAGCAGTGTATTGTACGGTCGCTTTTGGCTAAACTTTAATCTTCATTACGTTCATCACACTTTTAACAACGGTCTTCTGACAACCGGAGTACACAGGAGTCTGTTGGAAAACAAGTAATTTGTTGTATTTGTTAATATCTACAGTGTTGACAACTCTAGAGAATGGCTACACCAACTCAATAAATGGGAATCCTTCAATGATTGTAGGCATATACTGTCCTTGAGCGCATACACCGCTCTTATAAAGAAATATATCATTGATGAATGTCGTTGTTGGATCGTTGGATGTACTGCCTGTCTAAGAAAATTAGGCATGATCATGTAGACCCCCTGATGATGTTTCACCATGATAAATCCAACATGTGTACTTCTCTCAAAACTCGTTACTCTTCAAGTGCTGTTATACTTTGTCAATCGCAAATTGATGCATTTCGCTGCGACATTGATATTTCGTGCACGGACAATAAAAAATTGTATTTCTGTTAGCATTAACCAGCGCATATTCCAGAAAACTAATGACTACTTTACCATATCTTTTGTCCTATTTTGGAAGCGAAATCCAACTCTTATCCATATCCTGAAAATATAAAAAATATATATGCATAACTCTAATTAATTAAATTTCATATATAAAATCTAAATTTATCTAATATTCTACTAAAACTAATTAATAACAAATTAATTAACACACACATATATATATATATACTTAATAATTACTTAACAATATTATATATCAAGATCAACACAAAATAATCAACTCATATCATCAACACAATATTATAAATTAATTAACATACATATATATATATATATATATATGATTTAATAATATAACGTTGTTGTTAATAAGTGTGTGTATATATATATACATCCAACGTACTCAAAATCAACATATATACACATATACATACTTATATATAGCTCCACAAACTAATTCTTGATAGATTTCGACAACACCCAACAATTTCGATAACACACAAACCTTTTCTCCCTTTTTTTTTTTCTTTCGAATGAGCTGCTCTCTAGATCTGCAAATATAAGGAGATTTAGCAGATAAAATTATATATTCTGTCGCCTAAACTTTAAATTTCGTCAGCAAAAATATACAAAAAGCCGACAAAAAAAAAGAATTTAGCCGACAAAAATATAATTTCGTCAGCTAAAGTCGATTATGGCCGACATATTGTTTAATTGGCCGACAAAGGTTTTTTTGTTGGCTCCACTTTAGCCGACGAAATTTGTCTTCATCGGTACGTTTTTTTCATCAGTTAAAGCCTTTTTTTTTTTTTTTTTTTCTGATAATGAGGTATACTCTATATATAGACCCAACCAGTTATAGCTATACAGATCTCAACTCTATATATAAAGACCAACCAGTTATAGCTATACAGATCTCATTTGTAGTGTTGTTTGCTAAGTGGTGATCGAGTTATTCACTTCGAAAGTCATCTCTTTCTTTTGTCTTTGTGTGTGCTGTCATCGTGCATACATTGTTTTTTGCTAAGCCAAGTTCTTCTCCCTGGATATCTTAACACCTTTTCCCTGGCCTGAGTGGCCTCCATAATAAAAATATATCACCTGGACCATTTTATACTTGCTTTATACCGAATTAGTTTCATTAACCTTATTATATAATAAGACCATGACTGGAAAACTTCATAAGTAGCCGGGAATCCATTTTAGATTACATATCTGATTATTAAAGGGCTAATAGTTATCATAGTGCACCAACTTGAGATTAATTAATCTATTTTGAAAATTCCAAAATGGATGAGACTTTGCCCACCCTGTCTCTGTGGAAAGCTCCCATGAAACCAAACCTCAAAATATCTAACAAGCTCCTCGTTAGAAAAGTATCAAGGAAAATCGCAAAAATAGGAAGAGGCCCATAAAGGGGCATTCCCAAAAATAGAAACCACACGTGTCAGTGATCTATACGACAGGTGGCTCTAGACCCAAACCTAATTAACAATTCGAAAAAGACGGCATCTGAAACCGCTAGTGGTATTTGGGTAGACTTCGGCAGTGCTCAGGTAGACTTCCCTTATATATTTTTTTCTGCTGATGTGAATCCTCATCAGTAGTACAGCCAAAGCAATCTTTGGGGAGAAACCTGCGTTTGTCTCATTACTTAAAAGCTTCAATCTTCCAGTTCCAGTAAGTTTTTTATTTTTCCTTTCCTTTTTTAATCTCCTCTTTATCTTCTGTTCCTCTTAAAATCAAAATTTCTACTTTCTTCTTTTAGCAGCTCATTCTGAACGTAATTAGCCCAGATTTCCCTCTTAAGGTTTCTGCATCCTATGTTCATACAGCTATGAATTGCTGGAACTGAAATTATTTTTGTCTAATTTTTTGGTTGGCAGCTAACTAAAATTTGAGGAGTTAGATCGACTTGAGAGGTGAGAGATGGGAAGGGGAAAGATTGTGATAAGGAGGATCGACAACTCAACCAGCAGGCAGGTGACGTTTTCGAAACGGAGGAATGGATTGTTGAAGAAGGCAAAAGAACTGGCGATCCTGTGTGATGCTGAGGTCGGAGTCATGATCTTCTCGAGCACCGGCAACCTCTACGATTTCGCAAGCACCAGGTAAGTACTCAGCTGATAAAAGTTGGTTCATTGTTATAATACCATCTGGTCCTTTGTTGATAGCCTTTTCATTCGTAGCTTCAGATCCATGTAACTGGATAATTTAGATTTTCTTTCTCATCAAATTAATTCTTTGTTTCTATTTATAATTGAGTAAGAACTTGTGTTGTTTTTCCAAAGAATAAGGGAAGTCAGGCGATTCATGTCTGCATTTTTCAGAAGAAAGTGTACAGTAGAAAAAATTGGGCAAAAAATTATTACTTCTTTGCTAAATTCAAGTTAAAAGAACGGATGGTAATGACGTTAATGCAACTATGTACTAAGTTTAAGTAACCATCTTCTGGGTTTATAGATCGACGGTCATGATATTAATTATAATACCTCGTTTTATCTGTTCTTATAATTTTACTCTATTAAAACATAGTTAACAAAAAGTTTATAGATAACTTATAATTGATATAGTTAGACCGACGTCAAACATGGATATATTTAGAGATTGCAGGAATGATTTAGCCCCTGTTGTGTAACACAATTTAGGAACCTAAAGCAATCAGCTTCTCATCCTCACCCTACGTTGTATGGATACTTTACATAGACACCAAACCTAGACTTTGTAAGAAGAAAGAACGAATGGTAATGAGGTTAATTGAGATATGTGATAAGTATGGCCTTTTACAGAAGCTGTCTTGTTGTCTCTTAATGATGTTTACTAAACGGGTTACCGAAACGCTGTTAGTTTATAATATTTTACGGCATTTTAAAAGTGTCATTAATTATTTACCATCAAATAATTAATGGCGTTTTGACATAAAAGTTTCATTAAAACATTCATTGATGGCAATTTTACCAAAAAATGTCATTAAAGCCTATATATGTAGTAGTGTGCATCACATTATAAACTAATTAATCAACACTTGTTTGGTTATCTTTTGGATGAACAAGTGCATGCTCTACTATTGGATCTATAGATCACCATATGACTTTGGGTACGCATATTGTGCATAATTTTATCTGAAAATGACCAAAACTATATGCTTGATAAGATTTATTAATACTTCTGTTTATATGTATATTGAAATGTGTGAATTATATATATGGAAGAGATCATGGCACGGTTCTGGCTATTATTTGATGATCTATACAATGCTATCAGCCTATCATACTAATCTTATCGTTTCAATTACACAGATATAATTTCTATTTTTCTAGAATAAAATGAGGATGTTTCAAAAATACACTTTTCATTTGCAACTGATTGCATGCATACAATTCTTTTTCTCAAATACAAAGTAGGCGAAATATACTTTAAGTTATATGTTTTCAGCTTTATGTTTTCTTTATGTGCTAGATCACATAATGTCGAAAGACACTGGTCTTTGGCAGCATAAAATATAAACAATCTGCGTAGACTTTCAACTAAATGCGTAGACATTCAACGAAACCATTTACTATTGCTAAACAATCTGCATTCTTATCCCTTCTCATTGTTAGAGGATGCTATCATTGCAACCACGACTTCTACACGGCAGCTTGAGTTTGTTTATAAGTAGAAATAGGAGTAAACATTATATATGTTATATCTATCTTATCTATATTTTTTTTGAAAAAATTTCAGTTTATATTTCTGAATTTTAGATCTAAAATCAGTCTCATACCTAAATTTTTTTTAATAAGTTTCATATCTAACTTTCAAAATGACATCAATCTCGACCAAGTTTTAGGTTAAAACTTTATTTTTAAATTGATCCACATCAGCATTTTTGACTAATCATGTTTAGTCATATTTGGTCAAAATTGATGTTATTTTGAAAGTTAAGATATGAAATTGATTAAAAATAAAAATGAGGTATGAAACTGATTTTAGACTAAAGTTTAGGTATGAAACTGATTACAAAAAGTTTAGGTATGAAACTTATTTTAGACCTAAAGTTCAGAAGTGTAAACTAAAATTTATTCTATTTTTTGTTCTGAAATGGCCAGAAAGGGTGCAGAATCTCAACTAAACATTTGTAAATTTAACAAGCACCAACTAACTAGAAAGATATTGCTCACATTGATCCATAATTTACTAATACTCTTAGCTTTCCAAGCTAGTATGTTGCCAATTGCCGCTAGAAGATACACTACCAGAAAAAAGACTTTAGCCAATGAAATGACTAAAAATAGGTTGATAAATTTTTTTTTTCGTCGGCTAAACTGGACTTTCCACTTTAGCCGACGAAAAATTATTTCGTTGGCTAAGTTAAATTTTTCATTGGTTAAAGTCAACTTTAGCAGACGAAAATTAAATTTCGTTGGCTAAAATACATTTTTTCGTCGGCTATAGTCTGTGAACTTTAGCCGACGAAATTTGAAAAGTTTAGTCGACCAAATTAGGGGATTTCATCGACTAAAGTACCTTTTAGTTACAAAATTGCACTACGGATATTTTGGTGTCTAATTGACTATTGTGATACCAATCTGGAAGTGGAATGGCCATGCGAGTAAAGCTCATGGCTAAGGCATGATATATGGGGTTTTTTTGGCCATACGAGTTCGTTTAAGGCTTCAAAATGCAATTTTTCTAAACACTTGATACACAAAAATGCATATATTTGCATCTATATGAGGTATTTTGGTCGAACATTCAACACAACAAACTCTCACCATGATGAGACGCAACTTCTCATCTACAAATTTTGAGACATTTACCCATCTATGATAGGGCTCTCCATAGGGATAAATAATGGTAAATAATAGGCATGTTGTGATTCTGATGCTCAAACTTCACAACTAAAAATCCGACCCTCTGATATGATCATTATGTCGAAATATGTCTATGGTAAAAAATTCAATTTGATCCAATAAATTAAGAGCCTGATCCGTACGGTCAATCTTATAAGTCAAACCCCTAATTAATTGTATTGACCACAACTATCGGCACCGAGACTTTACCGGAATTACGTGATTTTTCAACCGTAGACGTATTTCACTATTCCGGTCATACCTTATTTCGCAACTTTTTTGCATTTGAAGTTTCTACATAGAGTTTGTTTTTGAAACGAAACATTTACTTAAAACTTAGTAAACAAGTTATACAATATTAGTAGGCATGATGTGATTCCGATGATCAAACTTGAGAAACACAAATCCGATCGTCTGACATGATCATTATGTCGAAATATGTCTATAGGAAAAAAATTCAACTTGATCCGACAACGCTATGGGCTCGATCCTTACGTTCAATCCCGTAAATCAAACCCCTTAACTCACGGAAACGTTATTTAACTGTCTAAATTACGTATTTTTCCTGGACCTTCAACTGAAAATAGTTTCAAATCAACGAGACGCAATCAGTGGTATAAAAATTTTATGAAAAATAATCACCAGAGATAGGGCTACCTCTAGGGAAATAAAATGAAAAATTGCATTGACCGAAATTATCGGCACCAAGACTTTATTGAAATTACGTCATTTTCAACCGTTGACATATTTCACTATTCCGGTCATAAATAAATAAATAAAAATAAAAAACTATAGCCGACGAAATTTAATAAAGTTTCGTCGGCTAAGATCCAAAAATTCGTCACCTAAGTCCAGACTTTAAACGACAAAAAATTTCTTCAACGGCTAAAGTCATTTATTTATTCGGCTACAGTTTTGGCCGACGGCTTTTTCCAGATGACTTCTTAGCTGACGAAATTTTTTATTTAGCTGACGAAAAAATTTCGTCAGCTAAAATAGTTGTTCTGGTAGTGATAATTCGTAACACTAGGTTTTATCTTGTGTGTCACGTCGAGGTTGCTTCTATTTGACTACGTAAGAAACTCGACACTTAACTGAAGTATCCAAGACATACCACTACCAAAAAAGTACTTAAACTGACGAAATGATAAAAAACAGGCCGACAAATTTTTTGTTTCATCGGCTATACTATACTTTAGCTGACAATTTTTTTTCGTCAGCTAAAGTATTTTAGCAGACAGAAAAAATATTGTTCGCTATTGTCGAAAAAGTCTTCGGCTATTCTTTAACACACGAAAAGGATACGTGTCGTCGGTTAATGAAATATTTAAATACCATAGCAGACGATAAAACATTAAATTCGTTGGCTATGGAATATTAAATAAAATTAAAAACAAATTAAATACTATAGCCGACAATAAAGCATATTTAGGGTATTCCTCGGCAAAGGTTTTGATCAGACTGTCGGATTTTCGTTTGTCAAGTTTGAACATCAGAATCACAACATACCTACTAATATTGTATAACTTGTTTACTAAGTTTTAAGTAAATGTTCTATTTCAAAAACAAACTATACGCAGAACCTTCAAACTCAAAAAAGTTGTCAAATAAGATATGATCGGAATTGTTAAATACGTCTACGATTGAAAATCACGTAATTTCGGTAAAGTCTCGGTGCCGATAGTTGTGGTCAACGCAATTTACCATTCTTGCTCTCTATGGGTAGCCCTATCTTCGGTGGTTATTTTTTTCAGGAATTTTTTATATCACTGGTTGCGTCTCATCGATTTAAAACTATTTTGTGTTGAAGGTCCGGCCAAAATACGTAATTTTGACGATCAAATAATTGTTTCCGTGCGTTTAGGGGTTTGACTTACGGGATTGACTGTCCGAATCAAGCTCTTAACGTTGTCAGATCAAATTGAATTTTTTATCATACATGTATTTTATCATGACGGAATGTCAGACGGTCGAATTTTCGTTTGTCAAGTTTGATCATCAAATTCATTGGATATATCAAAATAAATAAAATAAATATGGCCGACAATAATACTAAATATTCATCGGTTATATTAAAATAAAAAATTAAATTAAATAGCCTTAGCCGACTAAAATAATTAAAATTTGTCGGCTAAAGTAAAATAAATAAATAAAATAAATTTAATTTAATTCTTTAGCCGACGAAAATATTGAATATTCGTCGGCTATAGTGAAAATAAAATAACTTTGGCCGATGAAAATAATTAAATTTGACCGGCTAAAATACCCTCAAAATTTTCAAAATCCCCGCAAAGTATTTTAATAGTTTTTTTTCTCTCTCCATCATTCTCTTCATCTCTCTTCCTCCTCCTTCTCCTCCTCCGACGATGACTCCTCAATCTCTTCCTCCTTCTCCTTCTTCTTCACATCCTTCTCCTCCTCCACCGCAGCTCCTCCTCCTCCTCCAAACACCACCTCCGAACAGTGGTGTGGTGGTGGAAAAATGAAAAATAAGAAAAAAAATTAATCGAAAGTAAAATAAATAAAAAAATAAACTAAAAAATAAACATTTTATAAACTTTAGCCAATCAAATGCAAATTTTAGACGACGAAATTCAAACTTTAGGCGACGAGTTGCACACTTTAAGCGACGAAATTTCATCGCCTAAAGTCTAAAAATTCGTCACCCAAAGTCCAAACTTTAGGCGACGAAAAATTTATTCGTCGGCTAAAGTTCAGACTTTAGGCGACGATTGAAATTAATTTCGTCGGCTTAAGTATAGCCAACGAACTTTTTTCGATAATAACCTTAGCCGACGAAATTTTGTAACATGCCGATGAAAATATTTCGTCGGCTAAAGTAGTTTTCAAGTAGTTTTACCATCTAGCCTAGCCCTTGTAGGAGTGTAGGTGACGTTTTACCAACAAATCGCTTGGCCTGCCACCAACTTTTTCCATCATCCTCATTGGATCCGGCTTCTTTGCTTGGACAATGAATTGCTTGTATGTCACACCCCGAACCTAGTTGTCTGTGGTTTCCAAGCACAAACACCGAACCAGAGGCGTGAGCGGGAAAAGTACAAGAAAAAAAACAGTTTTAAATACTTTTCTTGAAATAAAAAAATAAAATAAAACATTTAAATAAGAAATTAATTACATAACAAAACAAATTACATAAGCAAAGTTTGGCGTCTAGCTCACTCCTAAACTTCTGCAATCCTTCTCGACTCTCGTTACTTCAGTTAAACTTGAACGAAGTCTGATAGGGATGAGCTTACGTTCAGCAGGGCCAAACTTTTTAAGTTATAATTAACTATGTTACACCGACACGGGTGAGTTGTGGTTTGATTGGTTAAGGAGTTTAACTAACAACTTTGAGGTCAAGGTTCAAACCTCACTATATATGTAGGGTGTGTGAGTTATTAATGAAAAAGATTTTTTTTAAAACTATGTTGCACCAACACGTTATCAAATAAAAAAAAGATACTTTACAAAAATAACGATAACTCGATGCATGTATGTTAATGCATTTCCTCCACTAATTATTGGCAATTAGTCCATACGTCTGAGACATATGAACCAACACGTCTCATACCATGTAGATGTCTCGAATATACAACCCAACCATCAATAATACCTCATCACCTAGTTGTACCTCTTTTGTTAGTACTTTTGTTATACTTATGCTCTCCTAATCCGCAACCCGATAAAGATCGTTTTATCAGCTAAGACGTCGAACGAACCTACATTCTCTGAATTTGTGCACGTGTGGGCTAATCATAGATCATGAGGACAACTCATGAGAAAACTCAACTACACAAAATGTATCTATTCTAATAATCTCATTCTTCTCTTCATAATCATCATTCTCTCTTTTCTCAAGTTTTCTCACGATGTATGATGTATATCAATAAATAACAATACCCGCATTTCAATATCTAACACATTTTAACATAAAGTAAAACAGTGCATGATTTATGTCAATATGTATTAACCACAATACATTATCGACAATATGCTTTTAAGGAAAACAATTACAATCATATTAATCACCGATATCATACACTTTATCGAAAACGATAAACATTCAAAAGTTAAACACTTAATAGTACACCAAGCACACATTTCTATTATAATTTAATTATCAATTTAAAATAAGATTCTTAAGAGAGATCATACTGGAATCCGACATTAGTTCCGACACTAACCAGAAATAGTAACTCAGCGACACGCTTTATGTAATCATTATCCTTCTGCTTTAGAAATCTTGCGACTTGCATTCGAACTTCTTACCGAATCCTAATTGCAAGAATGTCGACAAATCACTAACTTGATATGATCTCGTCCTCGATATTGCTAAGAACACCCAATGTCTTATTTTCTTATTTACTTGACCAAAACCACATACTTAATAACATTAAACTTCATTCAAACTCCACCCACTTGTATCCAAAAAAATATCAATTAACTATTTAATCCCACTTCAACTAATCGCGGATTTACCGACTACACCTCTATTGATCAATTCCTTGAAGCAATAATAGCCGTTGTAACACTTTTATTCATAAGAGAACACACCCTAGCTACAAGACTCCATATTTACTTTGGACACCCCTCTCTCATCATTACCTCCGATATCTCACTCCCAAGCCTCTAAAATACAATTGTTGAAGCATATACCCAGTAACCCATAATTATGCATATACCACCTCCAATGCCATCATCAAATGTTAAACACGTACATGAACCTAAACTTCAAACCCTCACACTCTCCCTTTATGCAAATTCCACTCCTTCAATGATTTGGAACTGGACACCAAATATTTCTAACAATTAACCAAAAGTGACTGAAGATGAACTAAACAAACACCAACTACCACCACAACAGTCACGCATCGCAGCCCTGCACGCATCGACTGTCCAAAAACCATCTCCAAAACTAAATCCAAAATGAAATTTAAGCACAAAAAACACTTATATATTCAACAACATGCAATCCTAAACCTGAATTGAATCCTAACACCTCGACCATCGCGGTGCACAGTGACACGCACGGCAGTCCTCCCCTGCTCAATCAAAGACTTTAGACCTTGTCTAAGACAAGATAAGAGAGGCAGCATGAACTTATCTCACAGGTTCCAGCTTCTTCAGATCAAAACAAGTTAGTATCAAAGGTATTGTGTATTGTGATCGACTTTGATAATATGTGTATGACCGAATGTTTACAATATACATACTAGAGGAGAAGTTAATTGCTCCTTGATTCTAGCTAACTAGAAGAATGAAAGAGAAGTATATGATATACACAATCTGTTATAATAATAGCTAGCTATAACTAATTAGGATAGAATCCCTTTAGATGTCTCAATACTCCTCTCAAGTTAGAGTGTATTTTTATTACTCCTAACTTGTTTAATAATCCAAGGAACTGCTTGGGCTATAAAGGCTTGGTGAACATGTTTGCAGTTTGCTCATGTGTGCAGTTTTAATAAGCCCTCTTTGTAATTTCTCACGAATAACATGACAATCAATCTCAATATGTTTTGTGCATTCATGAAAAACCGGATTTGAAGCTATGTAGAGCGCAACCTGATTATCATATAAAAGGAATGCTGGTTGCATACCTGTCACATTTAAATCCTTCAAGATGTTTTGTAACCAAGTAATCTCACAAGTAGAAGCCATAGATCTATATTCAGCTTCTGCACTGGATCTTGAGACAGTTCCTTGTTTATTTGTTTTCTAAGAAATAGGTGCATTACCAAGGAATATACAGTAACTCGTGATTGACCTTCTTGTGTCTTTGCATCTCGTCCAATCTGTATCGCAGTAGGCATTCAATTGTAATCTTCTAGTGGAAGGCAGCAACAAGCCTTGACCTGGTGCATGTTTTAAGTACCGTAGCACCTCATGTGTAGCTTCAAGATGTGGTTCTCTTGGCCTCTTCATGAACTGGCTAAGAATGTGGACATCATACATAGTGTCTGGTCTTGTAATAGTGAGATTGATTAATCTTCCTACCAATCTTCTGTACTATGCAGGATCAGATAACACCGTTCCTTCTCCTTGTGTCAAGGCGGTGTTGTACTCAACAGGAAAGGTGGTGGATCTTGCACCAAGAAATCCTGAGTCTTCAAGTATTTCCAACACATATTTCTATTGGCTTAGAACAATTCCTTGCTTAGAACATGCAGCCTCTATGCCAAGAAAGTATTTCAACACTCCCATACCTCATAGTTTGAACCTGTCAGATAAATATTTCTTCACCATAGTTATATTATCAAGATGACTACCTGGTAGGATGATGTCGTCAACATATACCAATAATACTGTGAAGTGAACATTGTAATTTCTGACAAATAAGGAATAATCTGACCAGAATTGTTGAAAACCAGTCGCCTTGAGAGCATCAAAAAAACTTTATAAACCATTGTCTAGAGGCTTGGTTGTGTCCATACAATAATTTGTGTAGCTTGAAGACTCTTGTCTCCCCCGGCCCTTTCCTCGAAAACCAGGAGGAAGTTTCATGTAAACATCTTCATATAAGTCTCTATGCAAAAAGGCATTGCTGATGTCAAGTTGATGAAGATGTCAACCCTTCAAAGACGATAAACTGAGAAGGATCCGAACTGTGGTAAGTTTGGCAACAGACGTGAATGTTTCGCGGTAGTCAATTCCTTCAACCTGACTATAGCCTATAGCAACAAGGCGAGCTTTATCTCTCAATACTACTATTGAGATTATGCTTGACTTTATAAACCCATTTGCAGCTAATAGGACGATTGTTTGCTGGTAGTGGTACAAGGCTCCAAGTACGGTTGTCTTGTAACACACGGATTTCAGCTTTCATAGCATCTCGCCATTTTGGATGAAGTACTGTGTGAATAAGATGTAGGCTCTCCATGCAAGGTTAAAGTAGTAGTGAAAGCTCTGTGTATGAGAAAGTCTATCCTAAGATAAAGACATGTGATAGAGAGTGAGCAGTACCTGAGATCTCGATTGGTGATGATGATGAGACAGTAAGTGAGGGGAGAGCCGCCTCGATGTGGAAGTCGTGCAGTAGGCTCGACGTGCGCGTAGGTCTGGTTGAACAATGAAGATTTTGTGAAGGAGGGACATTAGACTTGAGAGGAATTTGGGAAGGAGAGACAGTGGACTCGAGGTGATTTTGTGAAGTGGGAGATGTAGTAGATTCGAGAGGATGAGATTATGATGAGGACGTTATGCTTGTGGGAGGAGTTATATCTTCAAAGGATTGAGCAGCGAAATGTTGTGAATGAGAGACAGGAGACGTAGTTGAATGAGATAGTTATTCGGCAGGACTTTGACTAGAGGTAGATGACATGATGGCAGAATTGTGTTGGACTTATGTATGGGAATGTTTCACCGATTTGGTAGTACAAGAATCACGCACAGACGCTCCAAAATCAATGGAAGGATGAGATTCGATGGAGTGATTTGAGGAAGATTGAGGATGTTTTGAGATAATGGAGGGATAAGGAAATTCTGTTTCGAAAAAGATAATGTCTAGAAAGATATATGTTTTCTTGCCTTTCAAGTTATAGACTTGATAACCCTTTTTACCATTCGGATATCCTAAAAAAATGCACTCGATTGACCGAGGGTCAAATTTGCTAGCCTTGTATGGATGTGTAGAAATAAAACACCTACACCTAAATACTCGAAGATGATCATAAGTTGGTGTTTTGGAGAAAAGTCTTTCAAAACGGTGTTTACCATTTAAAAGTGGTGTTGGTGTTCTGTTGATGAGGTAGCTAGCTATCAACATGACTTCTCCCCAAAAACGTTTTGGAAGATTGGCTTGAAAAAGGAGTGAGCGAGCCACATTTAAAAGATGTCGGTGTTTCCTTTCGACGACACCATTTTGTTGGGGATTGTTTACACATGTAGTTTGCTGCTCAATCCCCTTTGACGAATAAAATTTATACATAGTAAATTCAGAACCTTTATCACTCCTAAGTATCTTGACACATTTATAAAATTGATTTTCGACCAAGTGAATAAAACTAACAAGGAGTGAACTAGTTTCAGATTTGTGTTTCATGAGATAGGCCAAAGGTTCTAAAAGTCACTAGTCACTATTCGGTCGGCTGGGGACTAGCCAGTAGAGGAGTAGTCGGGGAGTACTTGGATTTTCATTTTTAGATTAATTTTTTGTTTTTAAAACATCTAATAACATATATTTTTTTGTAAAAGGTAGTATAATGTCTAAAATAATAAAAATAGTCAATAAAACATTACAATATTAAATTCGAATTAGGTTTTGAGTTTTGACCAAGTTTAAATGAGTTAAATGACGTCGTTTTCTTTTTTCTTTCTTATTTTTGGTCTAATCCGAGTTGAGCCTACTGGACTGACTAGGCCGATTTTTCATCGATTTGGCCGATTTTTCCTGATTTTTCTCCCGACCGATTAGCCTGGCTGACTAGACCAAAGTCGTCTCGATGACCGGCCGACTACCGACTAGGCCGATTTTTAGAATCATGGATAGGCCCATGTGCCCCGAGAATAATCATCAACAATTGCTAAGAAATATTGTGCACCAGTGAGTGAAAGAACATGGTAACCACTCTAAATATCGACATAAAGTAATTCAAAACAATCTTTATTGGAAGTAGTACTCAAAGGAAATGGATGTCGAGTTTGTTTAGCCAATGGACAAATCAAACAATTATTTGGGGCACAATTGTTTTTGGAAAAAGGAAATAATGAAAAGACTCGATTTGATGGGTGACCTAGCCGTTCATGCTAGAGACTCGATGTCTGAGCTAGAGCCATACTGCAAGTCGCTTCCTAATAGTTGTCAAGGCAGTATATTCCCTCCTTCTCAGTTCGCGTCCCAATCATCATCCCGATCGTAGGCCTTGCACAAAGAAAACTTGTTTCAAAAATACTGTGCAATAAAACGAATCACGAGCCAGTTTGCTAACGAATATCAGGTTTAGGTAGAATGAAGGGACGCATAACACATTTTCAAGTCTAAACTATGATGTAAATTGCGCAGTCCCAATGTGCATAACCCGTACGTGTAGAGGAACTAGATGGTAATCTCACAGCATGATGTGTGGTAGGTCTCAATGAAGTAACTAATTGCATATTACAAACAGTATAGTCAGTTGCACCATTATCTATAATCCATGTATTGGCTAGGGAATCGGTCTTATTAGAAAGTTCTTCATAGTTGGGCACTTTACCAGCTTGATTCCCTGATGCAATATTTCCACTATTCAGTAGATCTCTTAGGCGAGCACATTCTTCTTAAGAAAAAGGGAAGGAACCAGATCCTCCATGGATGTCACAGAGTGCCGAGAGACTATTTGCTCGACTTGTCCCTTCTCCTGCTTGGAATGCCCTTCGCTTTCTGCACTCATCATAAGTGTGTCCTTTAAAATTGCAAAAAGAACAATGTAGATGTGCCTTACAGTTCTTAGTTTGATGATTGTTGTGGCCACACTTGTCACAAACGCAACCATCACCTTCGTTACTGCCTTCACCGCGCGCTGACTTACGCGAGTATGCCACAAAGGGCTCAGTGGTGCGCCCTTGCGTGCTATCGAGATCTCTGCTGCGCACAGCAAGAGGCTCAGGGGCTGCACTCTTGCGCACTGCTTGGTCAAGCCGTTGCGCACAGAATGCTGCTGCCTTCGAAGGCTTTGTGACCAACTTGTTTGCTACGACTACTACTTACCTTTCATGGCGTAGTGCCATGGAATAAACCTTATTCAGTGTTGGTAAAGGGCCCATCCCTATAATGTTGCTTCAAACCATTGCAAACTCATTTGTTAATCCCATGAGAAACTTCATGATTTTCTGGGTTTCAATATAAGACTTGAGTTCCCCTCCGGCCTCACAGACACAAGAAGGAAAATTGCAAAGAGCCTCCTTCTCATCCTATAGGCTTTTCAGTTGCGTGAAGAAAGAAGTGACAGTGGAGGCACCTTGTGCACAATCATGGATGACATTTTCGATATGGAAAAGTTGGACAATGTTGGTTTGTCCAAACCTCTCCTACAACTTGAGCCAAACCATTCTTACATCTTTGCTGTGAGCAAAACTCTTCGATATCTCTTTGGACATCGATGCTAGCAGCCAAGTCTTGAGCATAATATTTCCACGATTCCATTGCCATTTCTCATCTAGATTTTTGACAGGATTAGTGAGGGTTTCATCGACAAACCAGTTGTTTTTGATTTGAAGCACCATGTTCATGCTTTGAATCCAAGCGCTAAAGTTGTCCTCCATCAACGGTTGTGCAACAAGAATTGCTCCTGGTTGATCCGAGTGATGGATGTATAGAGGATGATTGAAATTTTCCCATGCCAGACTCTTCTGTGATGAAGAGGAATCCTATTGCAGTTTTTGTTCTTCTCCTGTCATTGTGTCGACAAGGTTTTAAGGTTTGTGTTTGTAGGGTTTTCAAGAGCACGATGGCTCTGATACAATAAAACAAGTTAGTATCAAAGGTATTCTGTATTGTGATCGACTTTGATAGTATATATGTATAACAGAATGTTTACAATATATATTGGAGAAGAAGTTAATTGCTCTTTGACTTTAGCTAACTACAAGGAAATAGAAGTATATGATATACACAATCTGTTATAATAATAGCCAGCTATAACTAATTAGGATAGAATCTCTTTAGATGTCTCAATACATATTATACGACTGCTTGCTGATCTGAAAACCACACAGAACATTTACTTTTGGAAATATAGATGAAAAGGCATAACACGTTTAAAACTTATAGCATGACATGTTGATTGTATATGGTTACATATCCATACGATTACTGACAATCAGTAACTAACAATTAAATATGTTTATTTTACCAGCATAAAGTCGGTGATTGAAAGATGCACCAAAGCCAATGAGGAGCATCATCAATTTAGCAACCCTGCTTCTGAAGTTAAGGTATTCATACGATTATTGACAATCAGTTCAGTTTAATTTATGTCACGAGTGTTTCATTATCTGCAATGCTATATCATTCACATTTGCTGCCAATGCTAACAAACTTTTCTTCAGAAAAAACTTGTGCATCTTAAAACTAGAGATTAATTCAGAATGTAAGGATCATGCTCAGAACTGCCCTAAATGCTGGGTGAACTGAAAATATGATTAGGATACCACAAAACCAGCAACGGAAACCTAATTACTTTAACAAAGAAAATGTGCAGTGTTTGGAAGGCGATGATACTAACACTTGGCAAACAGAGATACATATGCGTAATAGGGGCACTTGGTTATTTAAGAATGTATACAATGCTAAATATTTGAGTAAGCAGAGGACCATTTTTTTTCTTTTAAAGTGGGAATAGTAAGAAAGACAAGGGACAGAACAACAGCATAGTCTCAATTAGGAATCATGGACAAGCAAAAAGCTGGAAATGATGCTCAAGTTACTCTACAACTAAATTTCTCCCTAGAATAGATTATTTGGAATCAGCATTTGATTATGGATATAATATAAACTCTAGTTTTGGCACAGTAGAGGAAATACAAATGAAGATTAAATTCACCTCACAAAAATAATAACCACTGATATTCAGAAAAATAATAATAGTAATAATAATGCAATCACATAGATGCAACAAAATTCAACAGATCTGATATCAAACAAACAAGTTTACGATGTCTTTTAACAAAAGATATGTTCCTTCAACAAAAGACTGCTACCTGTGAGGTATGACTACTTGAAGCTTGTCAGGAACAAAACATGCAAAAATTATTCACATGAGATGTACAGTAATTATTGGACAAGCTATCCCAAATAGAGATACAAAACCTTACTGTGTGCTTTGATCCAATTGCGGCTTTTCATCTTAAGATATAACTGCAGATGTGTTAAACATAATAAAGGCACATGAATAGATACGCAAAGTAATTTATGATTCCTAAATACCGAAAAATGTACTGGTAAAGCTTCATTGGTTGTCCAGTTAAAAAAAGCCTTCATTGTTGGCAAATAAAACTTCAGCATTAACACTGCTATATTGCATATTATTCCTTGATAAACAAAAGTGCAACATTACATCAGTCTATCAAAAAGTGAAGTATCTAGACCAATCAGGACTTCAACCAACAATAATATATACAATAATAAAACATTACACACAATAAACCATTAGCTGCAATGGATTAAGTAAAAAGAAAAAGAAAAAAAACAGCCGAACAGAAATTTTAAGAGATAGGTAATTGTTATCCCATTAACATGCGAAATATAACCTGAGAAGTGTGAAGAACGGAAACACATCAAGTAGTCATCTTTACAACCTCCTTTCACCGAGAACCACCAAAATTTAGATTAAATCTTATAAATCACAATCCAGATTTCATTATTGAGACCAGAAGTAAGTTTGGTTTCTATAACAAGGGACCTCAATACTTCCAATCACATTTCTTCCAACTGCGAAGAAGTTTCACCTTCTTCTTAAACGATACAGTCTGAGTCGTGACCAACGGTTAATCACAGAAACATAATAGTGAACATATTGGGATTCTATGTACGACTAATTATGGATTCAGCATTCCATGTCTCCTGCACTGGCCAATAGATATAATAATCGTAGGTTTGAAGCACTCAAACCTTGATTTGGTCTTGTATTATAGATACACAGCAAGAGATGAATTATTTTCTTTCACTCATCTCATAAATGAGCCCGAAAGCTGCAATTAAGATAGCAGGAATTTATCGGACGTAGTAGATTACTGAAGTCAATTCAGAATTTAATGTTTTTTGGCGCCATGATACCGACATTTGCAGTTCCAGAAGGAAAAAGCAGTCAAGAAACCAACATCTGCGATGTAGATGAAGGCCCTATATCAGCACCAGAGTTTCAAAATTATTCCATTAAAGATAGTTCGTTTCTCTTTCCAGATAATAGCAACCAAGTTGTGAATTACTGGAAGTACAGGCATTATTCACAAATACAATAGTGGAACCAAGGAGCAGGCATGAATGGCTAACCTCCAAAGTTCCATATCCATATAGAAGCTCGCCATGTTAAGGATGCTGAACATGGAGCTCTGAACAATGCTTTAAATGCAATGCTGGTAAGAATCAACCTACAGGCAGAAAAACCTTGCTAAGGATTTTCAAGATAGCTTTATTTTGTCGCTACACAAAGTAATCTGTTCTCTTTAACCAGTTTAGGGAAAATGAGATAAATCAACAAAATTAGGAGCAGAGAAGAAAAACTATTATTGAACGCTCCTTAACTATATTCTCTTGTCCTGGCTCTCATAATCAAGTTCCATATCCATATAGAAGCTCGCCATGTTCATCAAAAAATGTCAAAACACCTAATCATGTCAATAATTCCAACAACACACAGACTGTTTTGTTCAATAGAAAAATTCATTTAATTACTAAAATCAAAAGAATGAATGCTATAATAATTCAGTTCAACAATTTTTTTGAATAATAACATTACGCCTAATATTTCAAGCAACAATAAGAGCAGGGCTCTGAGGACACACTATGAGGACTTTTTTTGGTTACAAAGATGCTAGAAAAATACCCACAAAGATGCTAGAAAAATAATCAGAGAAAATTAAAGAACATCCAACACAGAAGCCTCGTCGAAACACATTGCACAATACAGAGATTGCCTCTGTCAAAATTGATCAATCAAACATCTCAAGCCACTAGTTGTTGGCAGCATGTTGGACCTTTAAGGTTCCAATTAAGAACTATATAATGAAGGATAGTAAGATTTTGCACATTTTCTTTGATGGAATAAATTTCATTACATCAACCAAATGGGGCCTAAATATTCACAACATGAGCTACTTAGATACATATCCCCATTCACTCAAACTAGGGCATCGGTAGGATCCAAAGAGCTCCCTTAGCCTTTTGCAATCCGTCATAGATCCAAGATCCCTCTTTATTGAACTATGTGAATTCAATATTTCCAGAGCATTCCCTTACTCCTCTTACGTGATTCTACCACGAAACCTATTAAGTTTTCTCCTCAAGTCCTATTATGATCCATCACTAAATGAAAGAGCTACGCCAGCGACACTGCCCATTCACTTGCGAGATATTGTTGAACAGGGCTTTCGATTGCTGAAAGTCCCCTCTGCTAACATTAGTGAGAGTCAGGACCATGTCCAAGGTTCCATTGTGGCTGATTATCTCAAATAACCAGCTAAGATACCCTTTACTCCACCAGCAACATGTATATTAGGAAAACCATCATATTGGCTAGGATACACAGTAAGAATATCATATAGTGTGGCTTAGCCTTTTCAATAGGTGTGGTTACCATCACACAGTACCCACACGTACACCTGTTGCTACTGCTCTCAATATTTCCTCCTCCTTAGCAAAGTCATCTTTAGCTAGGAGCATATAGCTAGGTTTTCTTCTTAGAAGAATCAATATCTTCTTTTAAGTAGTGATTGGACTTCACAATTGTATAACCTAATGAACCAGGAAAACTATTTTCCAATTCTCTAAGGACCTGACTTCGCTATGATTTACACTACTATATATGCTTTCAGATCATTGATTTTATTTTGAGAACAAACATTGATTGATATGAGAAACTCATTTTCTTTATTCATGTGACAAATGATTATAGTAAAAAGACCAGAAAATAAGAGGAACTACAATTCAGGGATGCTGTGGAATAATACTACTCCAAAACTCCCAGATAAAATGTGCTTAACATAAAGGGCTTTCGATTGGTAAATAATGGCCTTGATCTTTCTAAATCAGTTTACATACCCTCCTCCATATTCTTTTTTCCAGTAAAATTAGCGAGGATAAGGCTTGTGTTTAACATAAGAGTCTGCTTTTACTCTTTTCCCTTCTTGGACCCCATAAACACTAAGATTATTTAGCAATCACAAAAAAAAAATTAAATTTTCTTGCCTTATCTAGTAATCTACCCTTAATTTGATTCTTTTGTCACTTACGTAAGAAATAACAAGGATTCTTTATTGAACTCCTGATTACATATCTGCATCACACAGTCTATGGTATATGAAGGCATAAGAAAATTGCTATGCCTAGAGAAAAGTACATGTAAGGCATTTCCATATGACTACATGTGTTTTTTGGCTCATTGATATGATTTGAGAGGTAGGATTCAGCAGGCAGATTTGAGTCTCATGAAAAGAAGGATTTTCTATAAGTTCTAGGAAAATAATCTTTCAAGATATTGTATCAGCAACCCCTATTCAGTATAAATAGGAGCTGCAGGGGGTTTTCTAGGGTAAGACAGATAAAATAGAAAACCAGGAGTCAAGGGTGTTAGAGAGATCTAGCAAGCAGGGAGTTGGGCATTAACATAGGATTTCAATAAGTGAACAACTATAAAAATTGGTGTGTGTTGTGTTTCAGTTCGTCAAGTTCATCTATCGTATAACTTTGCTTAAATCATGTAAAGTACCAGTAAAGACCAGAAGAGATCCTAGTCCTAAACCACAATAAGTGGTATCAGAGCTTCGACTCTAGAACTTTTCGATGGAAGGTAGCAAAGACATAGTCGAAGCAGAAGATATGAGATCATTTATTGAGCCTTTAAAAGGCAAAGACAACTTCACGCTTTGGTGGACGAGAATGAAGAGCGTCCTGATTCTACAAGATTTGTACGAGGTTGTTCTTGGGTTAGAGAATAAGGCAGTTGATATGGCAGATAAGGTTTGACAGAAGATAGACACGAAGGCAAGGAGCACAATAGAGTTGCATCTTGCAGATCATGTACTGGGTCGTGTAGTGGCTGATGGAGGTGACAACATGAGCATAAAAGAGACCTTGGATTATTTTGAGAAGGTTTATGCGGGTAAGTGCCATATGGTGAGAATATGGACAGTAGCAAGACATTGGACAAGGTCAAGGAGGGTGACGCAGACAAGGTCAAGGTGGCTGACGCAGACAATGTCAAGAAGGCAGACACAGTCAATGTCAAGGAGGCTAACACGGATACTCTTCTTAAAGGAGGAATTCTTTAGTCTTCAGATGAAAGAAGGCGGGGATCTGCATGAACATCTGAATAAGTTTCAATGTTGTGTTGCCAGTTTATCAAAGGTGGATGTGCGAGTTGAAGATGAGGACATCGTAGTTATGTTGCTAACATATTTACCAGCTTCGTACGAGCAGTTAATCACCACACTAATTTCGGGTAAAGATTTTGTTAAGTATGATGAGATTACATAAGCTATTCAATATTACATTAAGACGAGTAGCAAGACCGAGAGTACTCGAGGCAAGTTAGTTGACGAGTAAGGAGGATAAATCTGGCAACAATGGCAGCAAGGGTAAAACAAAATCCAAAAAGTTCAAAGAAGGTTGCTTTAGATGTGGTGTTAAAGACCACTTGAAGCCAATAGTACATCAGCGATGAAGATGATTGTGAACTTCTTGTGGTAACGTCCGGCTCCAACGCTTCTAGAGATTGGATTTTGGATTTTAGATCCTAATCCACAATAAGTGGTATCATAGCTTCGGCTCTGGTACTTTGCAATGGAAGGCAGCAAAGGCATAGTCGAAGCAGAAGATCATTTTGTTAAGTCTTTAAGAGGCAAAGAAGACTTCACGCTTTGGCAGAGGAAGATGAAAAGTGTCCTGATTCTACATCTGTATGAGGCTAGTCTCGGGTTAGAGAATAAGGCAATTGATATGCCAGATAAGGTCTGTCAGAAGATGGACAAGAAGGCAATGAGTGCAATAGAGTTGCATCTTGAGCTGATAAAGGTGACATCATGAGCAGCAAAGAGACCTGAGATTATCTTGAGAAGGTTTATGCGGGTAAGTGTCATATTGGTGAGAATATGGACAACAATAAGACATTGGACAACATCAAGGAGGTTGACACAGACATTGTCAAGGAGGTGGATAAACTATTCTTAAAGGAGGAACTCTTTAGTCTTCGGATGGAAGAAGACGGAGATCTACAAGAACATCTGAATAAGTTTATCAAAGGATGAATGTGCGAGTTAAAGATGAGGATAAAGCAGTTATGTTGCTAAATTCCTTATCAGCTTTGTACGAGCAGTCCATCACCACACTCGTTTCGGGTAAAGATTCTGTCAAGTATGATGAGATTACCAAAATTATTCGATCTTACACTAAGACGAGTAGCGAGACCGAGAGTTCTCAAGAGGCCTTTATGACAAGTGCACAGAGGCATATCAATTGACGAATCATAAGGATAACTCTGACAGCAGGGGTATAACAAAATCCAAGAAGAACAAAGAAGGTTGCTTCAGATGTGGGGCTACAGACCACTTGAAAAGAAACTACAAAGAAGGGAGGATGGAAGCAGCAATGACGACATGGAGTTCAAGCACATCCAACATAGTCATCAGCAAAGATGAGGATGATTGTGAACTTCTTGTTGTAATATCCAGCTCCAACACTTCCAGAGATGGGATTTTGGATACCAGCTGTATATTCCACATGTGTGCAATCCGAAAATGGTTTGACACATTGGAGGAGAGTAACAGCGGAGAAGTTTTCAGGGGATCAGTGAAAATCAAAATGCATGACGGAGTTGTTAAAAAGCTGGAGAATGTCAGATATATTCCAAAGTTAAGGAAGAACTTGATATCTTTGGGTACTTTGGACAAGGCAGGATATATGTATAGCTCTAAAGAAGGAAAACTCAAAGTTCTCAAGGGATCACTTGTTGTGATAAGGGCGACATTCAACCTAACAACGTGTAAGAGCTTCAAGGGACTACCATAACAGGTGGAGTTGTAAAATCTACTTAAGTAAATGATAAGACTGAACACTGGTAGCAATGCCAAAGCCGAATAAGTCAAATAGGGATGCAGGAACTCTACAGGGAAAGCAAGACAGAAAGTGTCGGTGTTTTCTGCAAGGATGGTAGTCATAGGAAGCAGAAGGTGGCATTCGAGGAAGATTTGGGAAGGCTTCCAGTACTTTATTACTTTTCTAGGTGATTTTTCGAGGAAGATTTAGGCTTACTTTATGAAGGAGATATTCGAGGTTCTCTTCAAGGTCAACCAAGGGAAAAACAAAGTATTAAATTTGAGAGGAAGAAAAATAAAGTGGCAGTGACCGTGAATATAGAAGGAACAGGTTCTTACAGTTTTACAAGGATGGAATCACGAGATGCATCATGGTGAAGGATAATCTCCAGGAAGACGGGGCTGCTAGAAGGATGAAGAAAACTCTCTTTGAGAGAGAAATGCAGTCACCAGACTCATTTAGGGAAGAAGCAGTTAACCATATGCGTTGTTTGGTTTATTAGTCACCATTAAAGGTCTTAAACTTCAAGTGTACAGAGAACCAGCTGGCTATTTTAACTTGAGGATGTTTGGTTGCAACGGATATGCTCATATTTCAAGCAAAGAGCATATTAAACTCCAGCCAAAATTTCTGGTTATTGAGAAATGAGTTAAGGGCTGCAAGTTATGGAATATTGTCAGCAAGAAAAGGGTTCTAAGTAGATATGTCATCGATGATGAGAAAACCAAACTGTTTAAAGAAGTAAAGACAAGTGAAGTGAAGAAAGGGACTGATGTTGATGTTGTAGATAAAGCTACAAAATTTCCTCTAACCAAAGTGATCATGTAAGAGACTCCATGATGAACAACTTGGTTCAGGAGTCGGTTCCTAAGCCCAAAGATAGACATCAAGTTGGCTATAAATGGGTTTATAGGAAAAAGGAAGGAATGCATGATAAGGAAGTCATGAGATTCAAGGCTCGGGTATTGGCTAAGTAGTATACACATAAAGAAAAGATTGAGTATGATCAGATCTCACCAGCGAAGAGATGCGTTTATCATCATGTGTTCAAGGATACTATGGTTTTACTATCAGGTGACTTGTTAACTACAAGTCAAGATGGGTCTAGAATTCTAAAGTTGGAAACACAACTAAGAAGGGAATTTGACATGAAGGGTCTAGAGGCTGCACAACATATCCAAGAAGTGAAGACAAATAGATACAAAGAAGCGGGAACGTTATGGTTATTGACTGAACCCGTGTCTACTCCAGTAGTAGCACACTTTCAATTTAGTGTGCAGGGATCATCTACAGTTAAGTTGGATGAGATGATGCAAGTGTCGTATGCAAGAGCAATGAGATGTCTTATGGCTAGAATCTGCACAAGACCAAGTTCAGCTCAAGCATTGAGTATTGTGTCAAAGTACATAGTGAATCCGGGTAGACGATACTGGCAAGCGGCGGTGTGGATTCTGTATTACTTGAGAGACACTAAGGAGCATGGATTTTTGATTGAAAGACAACAAGAACAAATATGCATTGTTGGTCATGAGAGTTCAGATTTTGGAGGAGACTTAGACAAAGGAAGATATGAAACAAGAAATGGACTTACTTGTGCTGAAGGTTCAGGACATTGTAGAGCAACTATAGAATCAGTTGAGATATTTTCTACCACTGAAGAAGATTACATGTCACTAACAGAAGCTTCCGCAAAGACGTTATGGCTTAATGGGTTAATGATTGAGTTTGGGATTTAAGAAGCTGTGGTGAAGAATGGTGTCATCATTTTGACAAGGAATCAAGTGTTTCAAGGAATGAAGCATATTGATGTTTGTGGTCATTGCAACAAAGTTTGGATCAGCTCAAGGAGGATAACAACTGAGGATGAAGTACATTCGAGGGGGAATGTTTCAGATTGTTTGACCAGGACCATTGCCATGGAGAAGTTCAAGGATTGCTTGGACTTGCTCAGTGTCATAGCTTGCTGAGTTGTGGTGGAGCACCTCCTCACTTGAGGTGCGTTGAGGCAAGAAGAGTCTTGCCAAAGTGAAGGTTCTTGGAGGTTTGTTCAGGGTTACTTCAAGAAGATTCAAGATATCCTAAAACGAGCAACAATCATTTGGTATCGACTCACCAAGGTGGAGATTGTTGTGTTTTTTGGCTCAATATGATTTGAGAGTTAGGATTCAGCAGTCAGATTTGAGTCCAAAAAAGAAAGAGAATTTTCTATAAGTTCTATGAAAGTAATCTTTCAAGATTTTGTTAGGATTTGCCTAGTAGGTTTAGGAGTCCTAAACCTAATCGTATCAGCAGCCCCTATTCAGTATAAATAAGAGCTGCAAGGGGTTTTCTAGGGTAAGACAGATAACACAAAAAACCAGAAGCTAAGGGTGATAGAGAGATCTAGCAAGCAAGGAGTTAGGGATTAGCATAGGGATTTCTGTAAGTACTTGTAATCATGTTGTGACGTAAGCCATGATTTTGGCTGAACCACTAAAAATTTGGTGTGTATTGCTGTTTTTCTGTTCTTCGTGCTCATTTGTCCTATAATTTTGTTTAAATCGTATAAAGTACCAGTAAAGACTTGAAGAGGTCCTAGAGCCCTAAACCACAATACTTCAATCTTTATGCATGAATGTGGTTGTCATTACCAAATCGGATTTCTGCCACAAGCCACAACACCCACCCTTCCTCCCTCCCTCTTGGAATTTTCATTGCCTGATATATAATTTTCCAAAGATAGATGATAGAACATACAACATCCATAGCATTCAAAAACCTTTCAAATAACAACATCGTAGTAACCATGCACACATCTCAAATCGTTAGAGAGTACACATAGGAATGCCATCAAGAACTCAAGAAGACATAAACGTCTCCAATCAATCAGGAGCACCATCTCCACAGCGAAAGAAAACACAAGCACTCTCATCGGCTATCCTCTTGCTCATCCAAAGATGTTAGGTTCAATTAGATTAAGCTAATCAATGATTGTTTCATTTCAAAAGAAAAAGAAAAGAATAGTGTATGATAGTTCTGTTTACATTTCATCTTCAGATTCGTATTTGAGTTGCAAGTAGTTTATGGGACATTTTGTATAATTAAAAGTTTTTTTATTAAACATTGCTTTATTACATTGCAGTTTCCAAATTCTTCTAAAATTAATATTTCATTGTTATATATATTGCTAGTTACTAAATGTGCTGCTTTTTAACTTTCCAGTTATGGCAAAGGGAAGCAGCAATGGTAAGGCAACAACTACACACATTGCAAGAGAGCCATAGGTATAACCACTTCCTCATAAATTATTAATATGGTATCATATATTTAGAAGAAACCCTAGAATTAGAGAAAGCAGTAGAAATGACAAATAAAAAGCCATTCTGTAGAAATGATATGGTTTTTTCCCATCACCAATAACTGCAAGGCCTTGCCCTTACATACATGATGCCAATATGCATACGTGTTTGACAAAAAAAAATATGCATATGTGTGGATACAACTTTAACCCTTCATATCACAAATGTTGTTTGCAAATAGAAGAGAATATTCATTAAGGTGAGATGAGCCTATCATCAATTGCAAACATGATGTTTCAACATCATTGATCTTTACGGAGAAGGCCTTGCCCTTACACGTATGATGTTAACATGCACGAGTTAACTCCACTTTCACCAGAGTAAATTTCAAAAATGTTATTTGCAAGGAGAAGATAATGCATAAAGGTGAGCCTATCATCAATGCAAACATAATGTTTCAACAGCTTTGATATTAGATTCTTCAGAGGTTATAATACCAAGTAGTTTGTTGTTTGGATTATTAATAAGGCCTAGAGGGGACTTGATTAAGATCATCAGGAAACAGATTCCTACAAATAGGCAGACTACAAGCGCATGAAGTCTTAGTTTTGAACACAATGCATAAAGCAAATAGAATTCCATGATTTGGAACCACACACCATGATTTAAAAGGTGGTGTCATAAGTTGAGTACAGTAGCACTGCCGAACTTGTACTTGGAACATAGGCTCTTACAGGATAATCAGTACGTAATGTATAAACCTATCAATAAAATGGAAACAGATTAACATGAGGGATCCGGTACTGACCGTATTATTGAAATACAGCATTGATCCTCTGCTTGATTTAAGATTTGCAAATCCATAATCAGGGCATACATAATGTTTCCCTTTCAATGTATACAGGCAAATAATGGGTGAAGAGCTTTCAGGCCTGAGTGTGAAAGACTTGCAGAATCTGGAGAACCAATTGGAAATGAGTCTTACGGGTGTCCGAATGAAAAAGGTATGAACTTCCATTATATATATTCTGAAAGTTCGAGATTCAAACTTCTTTGCATGACACTAAATGAAAAGGTTTGCTTTTGTAGGATCAACTTTTAATTGATGAAATACAAGACCTGAACAGAAAGGTTGGCCGTGCATAACCTTGGTCAAAATTTCACATTTTCCCTCTTCATTACTTGTACAGCTAAATATCTACATATTGATGCAGGAAAACCTCATTCACCAAGAAAATATCGAGCTGTATAAGAAGGTAAACCTAGTTCGTCAAGAACACGTGGAATTATGTAAGAAGGTACTGGTTTAGATTACTAAGACAACCTTAAACTATCCTCCAAAGACTCATAAAATTCAATAATCCAACCTATTCAAATTGCAACATTTTTCATAACCATCCTCAACAGGAAAGTTTCAAATCCCAGGTTTATGGAACAAGGGATGTAAGTGGAGCAGATAGAAATCCTTTTCTGACAAATGGTCTAGACATTGGAGAGGACTCACATGGGCCGGTCAATCTCCAGCTTAGTCAACCACAACAGCAAAACTATGAAGAACCAGCAAGAGCTACAAAGCTGGGGTATAATGCTCTTCCTAAAACTACAATGTCTATTATGATTATCAACTTTTAATTTTCCGAACCTTGATCAAATTGGTTCAATGATGATTACAGCAGACTATAGCTACATTAGCAAAGAAGGGGCATCAGATTAGGCCAATGTTACTGGACTTCATCAAGCGCAAGGCTGGTGCGTACAAATTTACATTTCTATCACAGAAATGTGGTAGAGAGCCACAGACCCTTGAGTTGAAAAGAAAAAAACAATTATTTGCATGTGTGTGACGATCAATGAAAAAACT
The DNA here is from genome assembly GCA_951800085.1 of Comarum palustre. Taxonomy (NCBI): domain Eukaryota; kingdom Viridiplantae; phylum Streptophyta; class Magnoliopsida; order Rosales; family Rosaceae; genus Comarum; species Comarum palustre. The sequence continues at coordinate 14,989,151 of OX637591.1, read as the reverse complement.
TATATATATATATATATATATAGAATAATTGAATAATTGAATTGCACTTCTAGTGCAGTACTGCTTAAAAATCCTCCAAGTCTGTCTGCACTACTGCTTTGAAGGCTGGTAAATTAAATGAATGGATATATGAGATGCATGTTGTCAATTACTTTGCAAAACATGTCATCACCAGCAGTTCTAATGCAAAGCAAAAGAGGCAAATTTGTTTAGTTATCCGGACATAAACTGCATTCTAATTGGAGTCTCCTCAGACATATTATAAGAATATAAGATGTTAAAAAGGCTTTACCTTCTTGTTCATCTAGTCTAACAGTGTGTAAGGAGCACCACAACGATCTCATGTCTTATCTGTAACACAACATTCTGCAATAAACCAACAAACCAAGATAGAGTTAGCACATTATAAGCTATCTAGTAACAGATGTCCTTGACATTATATTATAGAACACAATGTTACACATTCAGACTACAAACTGCATATACAGTGCACCTATATATATAGGCCCTGAAACGCACGTTCGCACTATGTTAAAGTGCACACGGTTCGCGTGTCGCCATCAGCGCCATCCGCTTCCTCTCGCTTTCTCTTCCCGCTACACGGAGATGGCAACACGTGGCCGTCCGCACTTTGTTAAAGTGCGCACGGTGCACTCTAGATCCGGACTTTATATATATATAGAGAGGAATTTCATGCAATTAGACTAACTGGAAAGAAAACAAAAAAGAGACCATACAGTTAGGTATATATGGCAATATGCAAAAACGGACGATATATTATAAGTGCACACTTTTATGACATGTCAAATTTACTGGACTAAAGTTAAGTTATTAGCTAAAAGAAACACAAAAAAAGAACCCTTCACGGTAAAGAACAGTATTTATTTACTTAAATGACAGAGTTTGAATTAAAATAAGGATTAATTACAAAACATCACTCGAATTATGATGTTATTTTCATTTTCATACCTAATTATAAAAAATTCACATTTTCATACCATATGTTTCATTCTGTTAGCATTTTGATACCTTTACCACTAACACTGTTACATTTTAAGGGCATTTTCATCACTCAATCAAATATATCATTTTTACATTTATTTTAACAAAAATAATTTATTTTATTAGGTTGTCAAATTAAAATAGAACAATTTACTTTAACAAAAATATTAAAAAATATTAAAATTTATATATTTGGCCGCAAATAGAATAAATTTAAAATATCAGAATGATATAAAATTAATATGGATGCTAGTAAAAACAAAAAATTTGAGAAAATATCAAGGATATCGTGGATATTTTAGCTCCTGATCACAATAACATATTGATTTGGGTGAAAATGGTGTTCTCGAGTTTGAACAATAGCAATAAAAAATATTTAATTTTAATAATAAATTTAATGTATAATTTTTAATTTCATCAATTACAAAGATATTAGGAATTGACATAAACGCCCTCAAATATTATCAAATTTTAATGGTGTTGGTGGTCGATATATCAAATTGCTAACGGAATGAAACTTAGAGTATGTAAATATACAAGTTTTTGATAGTTAGGTATAAAAATAAAAATAACATCATAGTTCATGTGATCTTTTATAATTAATCATTAAAATAACCACATGTCCATATTTTCATGTTGGGTTCCAAATTGCATATTCAAACACAAACGACACAACGGAAATGATTAAGGTTACAATAGGAGATCTCTGAAAGGAGGAATTCAAATCAAGATAAGAAATCTTAAAGAGAGACTACAACATAAGAGAGGTTTTTTGTTAGAACTGGAATATGTATAATCATGTCGCACTTGAGATTAAGAGAACTTTTGGCAAGGATAAGAAACTATTCTCGAGATCGGGTAATAATGAAACAGAGTGTTAACTAGAGTTCTATGACAGACGTTGCAATGAAAGGGTCCTATGGCAATCTTCCTTTTCACCATGTTCCTTTTCACCATATATATATATGGTCCGTTTCACGAGCGGAGGTCATTTCCTTAGCTAAAGAACGAATTTCATTATTTGACTCATTTCTCGATTATATTTTTTCATCTTAACCGTTTATATTTTAGGTATATGTGTAGATCATCTCTACAAATTTTCAGCCAAATTGATTATCGTTAAGGCGTTCAAAACTTTGATTTACAGCTAGGGTTCAAGAAATAACAATTCAGACAGTTTCATTGATTTGAACGCCTTAACGATTATCAATTTAAATGAAAAGTTGTAGAGATGATCTACACATATATACCTAAAATCAGAACGGTTAAGATAAAAAAAATATGATCGAAAAGTTAGTCAAATAATGAAATATGTTCCTTAGCTAAGAAACAGACCTCCGCTCTTGATCAAGCCTGTTATATATATATATATATATAGCGGATGGATATGAAGCGGACGTCCGCACCTCCCTTAAAGTGCGGACGTCGTCGATTTCTCCATGATCACGTGTCGATCATGCCATTTCTTCTTGCCATGCACAACAGACCTTAATATTGAGCTTCATCTTGCCGGTGGACTCGCCGGCAACAAATTTGCAGCCAACCTTGATCATAGTTCAAGTTTTGGGTGAGTTTGTTACCCAGACCTTCAATCCTAATCTCCTTGGCCTTCTTCTTCATGGTAAGACCGTATGGGATGCATCTGGTCATCCGGCAAGCGTAGCTACGTCGTCGGGGTCTGAGAACTGAAAAAGCAAAAACATCCGCACTTCAAGGACAGTGCAGATGTGTGCTTCATATCCGGCCGCTCTCTCTCTATATGTATATATTTTAAAAAAATCTTGCTCTTGAATGATGCTGCATCATATAATTGCTTAGAACACAAAAGTTTACCTAGCCACATATGAATACTTATTTTACATTTATTAAGAAAAAAAATCAACAGATCGAAGATGATCTGGATGGTGGCGGAAATGATGCTGATATCTTATGTTGGGTCACATACTTCTAAAATTTATGATATCAATCTCAAGAAATAACTGAGAAGCTTCAAGTCAGTATATCCAAACTAATAGGAAAATGAAATCATGTCAGATCAATAGATAAGAAAAGAACAAAGCTGGTAATAGTATCAGAATTATAAAGCATATAGATCAGAAATATAATCTCAACAGACAAATCTCAAATAGTATAAGTAAAAAGAATAATTCAACTAACAACAGCCAAGATTACCAAGAATATGTCAACCAAGTTTTATTTGATGCTACATTACACAGGGGTTTGATTTATTTGTCGTAGTGAAGTCATTTTTAAGTATATCTAAGGCTTCATTGATGCAGGACATTTTTTGTTCTTTTCGATTTCCACTGACGGACTTGCACTTTGAATACTTGTTAGTACTCAGGGTTAGACTCCACAAGAGAGCTAGGTTGAGCAGTATTTCAGCAAAGGCGAAGCACTACCTAACCAGTATGCACAAGAGAACTACTTAATTAACCATTGCCGATCAAATGGCGTCCACAACCTGGTCGGTGGTTCTTTTGTCTCTTGTCTTGCGTTCTTCCTGGTCCTAGGCATGGCATCACCCGACCAAGGGTATTTTGTGCTCCTAAGAGAGGCCTTTCCTGTTTTAGTTACTAAAGTTAACTCTACACACACCTTATTATATCTTTTTTAAGGCAATTACTATCATATGAGGATCCCTTCTTGTTTCAATTACTACTATCAATTCCAAATATAACTACGTAAGCAACTATTTTTGAGTTATTATTCATAAATAAAGCCAAAGTAGAGAATACAAAATGTATACATACCTGGATATATGTAAGCAATACACACATAGCCGTACACCAGGTTTCAAGTTATCACTACCAGGATCAACACTTTAGCCGACGAAAAAATTTTGTCGACCTGTTAGCCAAATTCGTCGACTAAGATCTTAGCCGATGAGTTGTCGTCGGTGTCAGAATTAATTTCTGACAATCTATGCATTTTCTCATCATAAGAGTCTTCGTCTGTTTCTTGATTTGGATCAACATCAATAAGCCTTGTGTCTAAATCATGAATTCGAACCGAACGACCCGCTTTAAAATTATTAAGGTGAATTGTACAAGAGTCAGGAATACTTATTGCACTGGACTCTTGATACGCAACATCTTCCTCTTCTTCGGCCTCTCCAAGTGTAGCCGCCCGGTAAATGTTTCGAGGGTGCACAAGGTTGACTACTCTCCACGCATCACCCTTAACATGGTCATCAATATAAAACACTTGCTTTACCGATGTGGCAAAAACGAACGGGTCATCTTCGTAACAGCTTGTAGCAGTGTTCACCGATAAAATCTCATACTGATCGATCTTCATGCTCTATGGGCTGCTAGTATCAAACCATCTACACTTGAAGAGGTGCACTGTCATGTCTTGCCCATAAACGAGTTCTACAACTGAATCGAGAACACCGTAATAGTCAACTCCATTTGTCGACGAAAAAATTATTTTAGCTGATGAAAAAATTATTTTAGCCGACGAAAAAACATTTCGTTGGCTAAAAATCCACTTTAGCTGACGAAAAATTAACTTAGCTGACGATTTTTTGTTTCGTCGGCTAAAGTGGATGTTAGTCGACAAAAAAAAAATTTTGTCAGCCTGTTTTTTTTGTCGGCTATAATGTTTATTTTGATAGTGTATATATATATATATTCAGGTCCAAATATCCTTATTTATTCAGAAGGTACGGATTTTCTTAATTGATCCACTTTTCATCATATTTTCTCATTTTAACCGTTTAGCATCTACTATAAATTTTCAGGCAAATTGACAATCGCTAAGGTATTCAAAAATATGATTTAGAGTTAAAAGAACTTCAATTTAGGATAAACAGTTTGGTTCATTCATTGATTGAATTAATTATTGATACCTTAACGATCACCAAATTAGATGATTATTTGTATAGATGATCTACTCATATATACAAATAATTTGAATGGTTAAGATGATAAATTATGGTTGAAAATTAAGTTAAATTAAGAAAATCCGTACCTTTTGAATAAATAAGGAGGTTTGTATCTGAAAATGCTTGTATGTGTATATATACATTCAAGGATAATTTGTATGTCCTAGTCAAGTCAGAAACCAACCCAATTACTTGTTTTCTTCATTAAAAATTGTTACACAATTTCGGTTCTAGTGACCAAACAATTTGTGATTTAGCAGGTATGTTTTGTGTAATGCTTAATCAAGGTAAAAGATGGACTGTTCTAATCATTATTTGGAGTTATGAACATCCACACGCACAAACAAACTGTTTGTACTCCAAGTTTTTATAAGAAATACTTTACTGTTTAAACTCCAAAATTGAAGTTACAAAAATTATGCAGACAATAATTACAGTACTAAGTTTATCTGCAAGGCCAACCTAATTCTAGTGTGTGGTCATATTGAGTGGTGGACAAATGTAACAAATTAAAATTCTAAACAGAAATCCACACTTGTATCTACCTCCTCATGTCAATATATTGACAATAAGAAAACACTGATATTAACATCGATAGTCCTTGAAAATAAGACCAAAACAAGGCTCTACCCACACAACCAATGACAAAAACTTACAAAAACCCTACACTCTCGCTCAAAGTGGAGGGACGAAAAACCAAACAAAGCAAAAAAAGGCTAAAAAGAAAAATAAATAAAAATTTGACCGGGGACTAATGGAGCCCAGACCCAACCTAACCCATCACACCGCACCACTTCACCGGTTCGCCTCACCGCCACCACGGCTCAACCTCTCACGCTGCCGCTCCTCTCTGTCAACCTGACATTCATACCAGAGCGATCTGCTTGCACACAAACCCACCAACAAACACTATGTCCCCTCTTTGAAGACCCGACTCTCCTTCCACTACCACCAACCTACCAAGCATGACGCCAACCAGCCAACGGCGTCATGGGACGCGTAGCTGAACAGAAGGAACGAACTTTGTTTGAAAACCTAGAGAACCCTCTCTATTATGAGGAAATAAAAGTTAAGGTTTTAAGCAATTTTTTACTCCAACTCCAACAACTAGCTTCCCTATTTTAGAGACTTCATACTTATTCCCTAAAACCTTCTCTAAAATTTTAGAGTTTGCTACAAATATAGGAAATTTGGTTTTCTCTCTCATCACATTCTGTATTTTAGAGAAAGTTTAGAGACTTGGTTTGATCAAAACAACAAAATTTTTCTCCAAAATTAAGAAAACCAAGAATATGGGAAAGTTGGAGATTCTCTTATGGAGCAAATAACAGGGTTTTGAAAGACTAGATAATTCCTCTTTATCCTTGTTACTTTTAATCATTTTAAAGGTTGAAGTTCGAGCTCAACAAATTCATAGGACAAGGTCACCTAAAGGTCACTTGTAATGAAGCATGCCAGCACCCTAGACAACATTAAGTCAAGATTGATAAAATTTGGCAAGCTGAATATAGTATTCCTTGTGGGAAGATGCTATAGGGGAACACCAGCTTGTGATCTACAATTGCTTGGTGGTGGGAAGGTTATGTGCGTTATATGCAAAAACACACATATTTATAGGAGTCACATTTTTTCGAAGAAGCGTAATTAATATCTTGCAATAAGGACTAGGCAATGAAATACAAGATGGGTGGTTTCTGCCTGCAAACCAAACAACAAAATCATGTTGATACGAGACACCATTTTGAGCTAGCCCAAGTCATAGTAGCAGGCTTGGGAAAGAGTTTCTCTCTTGCCTCCCACGTCGCAAACTAATGCTCCACTACTTAACTTGATAACCACATTGATCAAATCAAGTTGCAAAAGCAATGAACAAAAGTAAGATGAAACCAAATGTAGAGAAAATAAACGATCTAAACACTAATGACAAGTTTTGAAATCCAAAAATATCTCATGTAGGCGTCATGTACTTTGAACTAATTTTCTTTGAAAACTTCTAGAATCTTTGATTGCTTTATTCTCAAAAACATTCTACAAATTTGGGATTGATCATGTGAGATAGACAACTATTAGTATGATGGTGCTTCAAATCGCTCATCATATGTTTCACTAGTAGAGGGAGCCTCATGCGACAAAATGGTTTCGTCACATTAGAGGCATTTTTCGTCACAATAGACCTTAAGCGATGAAATTCGTCGCTTCGACTTAAGCGATGAAAAATATTTCTTCGTTTAAGAAGAAGAAGTGGAGGTGATGGTGATGGTGAAGTGGAGGGGTGGTAGTGAATAAGTAGAAGAAAGAGGAAGAAGAAAAGGGAGGAAGAAGAAGAGGGGAGATTTTGGCGGAAAGATTCAAAATTCAAAATTTTTGCTAGAACTAATACGACGAAGTGAATAAATTTCGTCGCATAAGTGTGAACTAATGCGACGGAATTTTTAATATTTCGTCACATCAGTCGGCGCTGGGAAAATTTTGGTGAAAAAATTCAAAACTAATGCAACCAAATATTCAAAATTTCGTCATATGAGTGTAAACTGATGCGATGAAATTTTGAATATTTCGTCGCATGAGTCAGGGCTAGGGGAAAATTTGGGAGAAAAATCCAAAACTGATGCGAAAAAATTTAAAATATTTCGTAGCATGATTATGAACTTATGCGACGAAATAAAAAATTTTGTCGCATGAGTCAGCACTATGCGACAAAATGTGTTTCGTCACATCGATTCAGAATCATGCTACGAAATTTATTTTCGTCGCATCAGTGTGAACACATGCGATGAAAAAATATATTTTCGTCGCATGAGCCCTTTCCTCTGCTAGTGTTTGGTAGAAAGAGACAACATCTACAATATCAATTGATCACATAACTTAAACAAAAACATTTAGTGTAATGCTGCCATATGCATTTTATAGATATAATCAAAATGTGAAGCCAATTCAATCAGGAAACTTAATAACACTATTCAAACAAAAAACAAACTTTCAGAAAAATCATTAAGGTAAAAGGCTGGTTCTGTAAGTGGCATCTGGTACATTACGGCCATGTAAATAACATGTCGTAGATGCACAAATTGTTCCATATTAGTGCATTGACCAATTCAAAAATATCACATAATGATTCCATATTCTTAAAACGAGAGATAGTACACTACATGGCATTATTGGGAGAGCAAACACTGATCCACCTAGTGCCACAAGTCCACAACATTTGCGCAAAATTCTATGTATTACAATGATGGAGGAGCTACGGTGGAGTTCACATTTAATAGCAAGATTCTAAAAACGTTGCGTGTTAGTTGGACGGACAGTGTCTAAAAGATTAATCAGAAATTAATCGGATTTGTATTTTTGTATTTATTTTATTTTTTATTAACAAACAATTATATAAATTTAATTAAAATGCAATTAATAGATAGTCATATAATAATTAATATAATTATTTTGGTTAGAAGTCAAACTAAAGAAGCACAAAACGTCAAAATCTAATTTACCCACTGACAATCAACAAACCTAGGTCGTGATTTTCGTCTTCCCATCTTTTTCTCCCCACCTTCTCCTCACTAAACCTCCAGCAAATCAATCCTTAAAAAGCTGCAACAAGTCTCGTCCTCTCTCTCTCTCTCGAAAACCTATTACCCATAAACTTCTCTACATCATTTTGTCTCTCAAAACCTACTGCTGTGTGTGGTGAGCCTCCATTGACGTCCATTGTATCAGTTCGCCGTGTGTATGTGTTTTTCACTCAGCACGCCTAGCTGAATTTGAACATGATTTTTGCCATTTCTTTATTATTTATTTACATTTGACAATTTATTTTGGGGCATTTGTATATATGTTTTACGAGAGAGTGCACGAATGAAATCGCTAGCTAGCCCCACGTACCCGTCCGCTTTAACGGTGTGGCCCAGCCCCGTTATAGTGTGCCCTTGCATACGCGCAACTGGAGTAGCCTACTGTTGTTTTGTTTTCGTTTTGAGAGTATGGATACGTACGCACCCATGTCTGTTCGCTACGATGGTGTGGTGCGGCCCTATGTAGTGTGCTGTGATCGCGTTTCTCCCGAACGGAGTACCCCTTTTATGGACCGATCAATTCATAAGAGGGGTATGGGCACATGTGTATAACTTTTGGAGTCTGCATGTTTTCAGATGATTTTCATTATGCCCCATTTCCATCATGGGTTACATAATTTAATTTATATTTGGTTGCACGACATGATTTGATTTATATTTAGTTACAGGCCGGAATTATTTTATATATTTGGCCAAGGGCTTCGAATTTATTTATATTTGGCGTTGATTTTTAGTCCATTCACTCTAATGAAGTTCTAACCCTAACTTGAGAGGCTGACATGTCCACGATGAGTATGGATAGTAAATAAAATTTAGGAGTGAGGTACTCCAGGTTTCTAAGCGTATATTTGGAGGCGGTTAGGTTTGCAGGTAATCACTTGTGGGATTAGACCATGAAGCAATAAGAATACGTTCAGATGTTTCATGCAGTGAGTTTTTGTTTACATATCAAGTTGATGTCTGGTTGCATAAGTGGTGGTTGATTTCGGTAAAAAAGATCGGGGTATCTTTTAGAGGAAAATTCACTCTTGAGGGATGAGATTTTGGGTGATGGTTATATATATATTGGGAAATGACTTTGCTCCCAAGTTATAGATATGTATACGTCGTGATGGTAGCAAGGAAGCGATGGAGGCGATGGCGGTGGAGCAAAGCATATTGAATCATGGAGCTAGTGTATGGATTTCCATGATTTTCTAAACTTTGAAAATTTGACATCAGGGTTTGAATGTTAGGGCAGTTTCGACTCTTATTAGTAAGAGTTTCGAGATCTCTCGTGCCGACTATTAGGTAGAATTGAGAGAGATGTGCTTGTGTCATGGATATGTTAGACACCTGGGGAAAAAGCACTCACCGCTGGATGTAGTGCATTGGCGGTACTCTGAACGATCATGATATGTTATCAAATTTATTGGTAATGTAAAGAATGGTGTTGTTTGGTATGGCGGTTAGTTTTACGTCTTGCAACGAAAATTTTTATAAGGAGGTAGATTGTAACACCGCGCCCCATAATTCACCCTTTTACCGGGATCAGGCGGGTTACAGAGGGTTGTAACCTTGCTGTTAGTTCTTCCCGAATTAATATTCGAGTTTAATATCGATGTGTTTTCGATTATGGGTAAAATAGATTATATGTCCCGAGGATGTAGAATATAATAGTACAAGTCTTCTGGTATGTCCGGAATATTTTTCGGAGCTACAGGCTAAGTAATATGGATTTATTAGCTTACGGGAATAATAATTCTTATTTATTTACCGTAAAAATGTGACTTTGCGATTAGTAGAGAATTTGGAGAAACTTCTTTTGAGAAAGTTGTAGAGGACGTTAATAAAAACTCGTGGGTATGTCCTATGAATGAATCGGAGTTCGTATGCGGAAGTTATTTGAGATTATGTATAGTTACTGTACGGTAAATAGTAAATAGTAAAATATCTATTCACTGTTTACGGTAACTTTCTATTATTCAATTTAAGCCGTTAGATCAATCAGAGATTCGATCTGGGCTGTTGGTTTTGATTATATATATGGGGGGTTGACCGGAGGGAGACACACACACTCTCTCTCTCTCTCTCCCTCGACTGACTGCGTGACCCAGCAGCTGGAGACCACCGCCGCGCGTCTCACCTCACCTCTCTCACCAGCCACCACGCCTCGCCCCTGTCTGCCTTCCCAGACCCTCAGTCACGTCGGAGGCGCTGAAACCGGAGCTATACCGAGGAGGAGAAGTATGGCGGAGGACTATTCAGTCGAGGGAGATCGAGGTCAAGCTGGATCAGAGGAGCGCTTGGGAGGTTTCTGGAAGCGGCAGGAGTTGCTCAGTGGCTTGAAAGAGGAGGCAAACTCCTGGAGAGCTCCGTCGGAGAAGATCCGCCGGGGAGAGACTTCTGCAAATTCATTGAGGTATGAAAACCTCCATTTCTCTCTCGAATTTAATCTTGTTAGGTTGCTGGAATGTTGTAGAGTTGGATTTGCAGGTTGAGGAGCCAAGTTTGGCCGAGAAAACTCAATTTCTGGCCAAACAACTGATCGGAAAGCACAAGAGTAAAAACTCTGATTTTTACTGAGTTAGATTTACCCCTTTACTGTTTTACAGCGGGTGTGAAATATCAGTAATGCCTCTGACAACTTTGCATATTTACAAGGCTGTCATTGAGGCTAAAAAGCCGATACTACCCTCAACAGTTCTAGTAAGAGATGTCATTGAGGTAGAAATTCTAAAAATGTCCTTGCCAGCTTTGCATATTTACAAGGCTGTCATTGAGGCTAGAAAGACAATGCTGCCCGTGGCAGTTCTACTTAATTACAAGCTGCCATTAAGGCTAGAATGACCATGCTATCCCTGGCAGATTTGGATAATTACAAGGGTGTCATTAATGCTGATTTTACTTTGGTGTATTCGGTAGATTTATTATTTACGTTGATGTCATTATATTATATTTATGTGTGGATGTTGTAAATAAGTATGGTTGAATGTTTGGGATAATCCCGATAGGTGGCTGGTTTGTGGATACCTCAGCAGAGAGGTTAAACTCCGGATTTGCAACAGGCATATGCTATGCATAATAGTTTATCGACCGATAAATAGAAAAGCTGGATTCGTCCAATTAGGATGTCAATTAACGTAAGAGCTACGTATGACTTGATCCCTCTTCAAAGGGTACGTAGGCAACCTAACCAAGATTCGGGTGCAGTCACAATTAACATCTAGACCCTAGGTTCTCTGAAATAGTTCGTATTGGAATCCAACTCGGTCATCGAGATAATCTCAGGTATAGTGAGGTCTGTTTCAGTATCATTTGGATTGCTTGAAAATGGTTTGGATAAAGGGTTATCCCTTCTCAAGAGAGATGACGAGAAAATCTCTCTTAGTATGGGTCCCGCACGTTTAATCTCGAGTTTAGGGAGGTAAACTCGGGTTGGGACGTGACAAGGCGTCCGCCTAGCTGATTAATCGGCCCAAAATCGGGCGGCCACCCAAGAGCGTCTTTTTGGGTGAAATCGGAACAGAAGGCCGCCACCGAGCGCCTAGGAGCCGCTTAGACCGATTTTTAGAACCCTGTTTAATAGTTAAAAACACATAAAAATTCAGTTTTAGCTACTATATATGTTCAGTTCTTAACCCTATAATTCATACATCATACAAAGAGGATAGGAATATCAGCCTCAAAATAGTTGCAGACCAAATTAAACCCAAAATATGTAACACGTACAAGGAACAAAGTAAGGAGCAAGGTAAAGGAAAGTTTGAATTAAAGCTAAAAGGGTAACAGCAAGGTAAAAGCCATAAACATTGAAAAATATATAGCAGAATAGCAGGAGATCGAAGAAGTAAATAACGCCGATCAAAATAAAGGCATGAGAAACAGTTTCTTACCTCAGAGGCTTAGACCTGAGAGCTCAATATCTCCAACAAGAAATAACTTTCCTTTGTTGTAATACAATTGTCTGAAATACACATAGTTCATATTAGCAAACATCAGTATGAACAATGCTTGTTTCATGAAGCTAGATAACATCAGTAGGTCAAATAAAAAAGAGAGTAAGAAGCTGACGACGCCAAGGCGGTTAGGGCTGACGATTTCAAGATTTCTCAGCTCCATTTACGCTCGTAATTTCTGAATTCTTGTTCGTAGCTGCAGCCAAACAAGACTTTCACTCTCTTAGGCGAATCAAAACTCCGTCGAGAAAACGGTGAAATTGAGAGGTCGGAGGAGGTGGATGCAATTGGAATATTGGCGCAGAAAGCAGAGGGAGAAGAGGCTGAAAATCTTGAAGGACGGCAACGTCCATCGCAGAATCGGAGACGAAGGAGGCGAGGAGGAAGAAGAAAGAAGAAGGGATCTGCTGCTCTGCTGCGGAGGAGAAGACAAGTGGAGAGTCTGACGAGGAAGAAGGTGGGGGAGAGTCTGATGAGAGCTTGTGAGAGATGGAGAGACATGAAAATATCTGAAAGGAAAAGAATAGTAGAGGGAGAGGAAATAATGGTGGGGGCGACGGAGAAGACCCCCCATTTGATCATAACACGTACGCATGTTTCACGATTTGCTGGTTCTGCTTAAAATATTTAAGTATTGATCTAGGGTTTCGGGTATTTTACTTCTGTTTCTGGGTAAATCAAAGACCTGGTATTGCCACGCGTATTTATCGAGAAAACAAAGAGACCTGATACTGCTGGCTGCTGCTTCACCACAACAAGTTTCCATATTCTATTCGGCTTCCCCAGCCTTGGAATCTGGTGCTCTGCGTAAGCATTGACGTGTCAAATCACATACGGCCCTTTCCTTATTTTTTTCTTCTTTAAATACATGCTATTTGTCTATTTACATATGGTGGCAATTTTGCAAATTTGCTTCGTCTTAATTTTATGATTTATTTGAAGACTGAAAAATAATTCAAACCTGATTGTAACAAAATTTGAGTATCTTATGTTTTAAAAATCACAAAACGGTATCTTACATTCTTACTCGGATTGAAGAAATGTATCTCACAAAACGGTATCCTTATATCTCCTTTGAAACACACACATATTCATGTTCATACTTGTACTCAACTATTCATGTTTCTAGGTCATCCAGTATCTTGTATTGATTCTGAACCAAGACATATTTACTTTAAGAATAATCGGTTTATCATCAAATATTCTTCAGAGTGGCATAACCAGTCTCGTTTCTCACTAGTACCTGATATTGTTCATCACAACCCAAGCACGTTTACTTTGGGAATAGTTAGTCTAGCTCCATGTACTCACAACATTTATTCTTTTAATTCTATGGAGCTCATTGTCACAAAAACATATCAAAGAAGTTTCATACAACCACAACAAAAATTGTGTAAGAGTGAACAAGATACCTATGATAAAACAAATATGTACATGCTCACAAAGCCATCCAAATAAGGTACACACTTGTCTGCAAATTTATTATTGTATGCTGATAAAGCCATGACAACTACAAAGGTAATATCAAATCGACTTGGCCATATAGAAACTCCGGGATTGAAAGCAGCCTGCAATCCTGATTGAATACTGACCAAAACAACAGAAAATCGAAAATACCTATCTAATGAAATAATATAGATAATGAAATGTAAGAACTGTACAGAAGGTTTAAGAGGGACTTCTAGTCCTTGTGTCACACACCAATAACATTTTTAAGTGATGAAAAACGCTCATTATCCAAATGTTTTGTAAAAAAATCTGCCAATTAACCATCAATTGGAACAAACTCCAGATTCAACACATTCTTTTCAACAAGTTTTCGAATGAAGTGATATCTCAACTCAATATGTTTCGTTTTGGAGTGTTGTACTGGGTTCTTAGTTATGCTTATGGCTCCGAAGTTATCACAATTATCACAAAAGAGAGTCAACTTATCTTGTGGGAGACCGTAATCTCATAGCGTTTGCTTCATCCATAGCATTTGCGTGCAACAACTTTCCGCAACAACGTACTTAGCTTCTGTTGTGGATAATGATGTACAATTTTGCTTCTTGCTAATAATGTGCTCTTCCTATCCTTTGTATCTCCTCCCCAATCAGAATAAGAGAATCCTGCAACTGCCACATTAGTATCAAAGGTATACAGAGTCCCCAACTCCGTTGTATTTGCCACATATTTGATGATTCTCTTCACAGCTTCTAGATATGATTCTTTAGGATTTGCTTAAAATCTAGCGCACACACCTAGACTAAAAGATATGTCAGGTCTGCTAGCAGTAAGATATAAGAGACTCTCAATCATACTCCGGTAAAGAGTTTGATCAACAGACTTACCAAGTTTATCCTCACAAATTTTATTACTAGTGCTCATGGGATTTATTACCTTTTTCTTGGAATCAAGACCAATTTTTTGACCAAGTTCTCAGCACATTTAGTTTGGGAAAAAAACATACCATCCTTGAGTTGATGAACTTGAAGACTAGGAAAGTAGCTAAGCTCATCACAGATGCTTATCTCAAATTCACTTTCCATGATGGAAGTAATTCTTTCACATACATATCAGAAGTAAAGGCAAACACAATATCGTCAACATACACCTGTGGAATCATAACATTCTTTCCATCTCTTTTTACAAAAAGTGTCTTGTCAATGGAGCCCCTAACATATCCTTTACTTCTCACGTCCCGACCCAAGTTTACCTTCCTAAACCTGGGTTAGGACATGTGAGACCCACCCTAAGAGAGATTTACTCGAAATCCCCCTTGAGAAGGGATAACTCTCTTTTCCTCATTTGGATCTCAAACCAATCATCTAGAGGACCTAGGGTTCTAATAATATTTGTGACTGCACCCGAATTCTAGTCAGGCTGCCTACGTACCATATACTCAAGGATCAAGCCACACGTAGCTCTTATTTTAATTAACACCCTAACCGGGCAAATCCCGTTTTTCTATAAATCGGCCGATCTACTAATATGGATAGTAAGGTCTATTACCTATCCGGAGTTTAACCTCTCCGCTGAGGTAGTCGCCGACCAATTAACTATCAAGAATATCCCAAACCTTCTACCACAATTATAAACAACATTCATACATAAAATATAACATAAAAACATCCACGTAAATAACAAATCTTCTAGGGTAATATTTTCAACTTAAGGGTACCCTTGTAATTATCTTAAACTATCAAGGGTAGTATAGTCAATTCACCCTCAATGGCAGCTTGGTAAATATACAAATCTGCCAAGGACATTTCTAGGATTTCAGCTCAATGACATCCCTGTAATTAAATAAAACAGTCAGGGGTATTCATGAAATTTTCAACTCAGTGGCAGCCTTGTAAATAGACAAAGCCACCAGGGGTATTTCTGGGATTGCACCCTTAGTGAAAGATTACTCACCTCGAAATCCCGCTGCGTCAACTATCGCCACACGGTAAATCCTCAACACTTGGTCGACCAATAAGCATCTACAATTATCTAATCGACCTTAGTTACCACACGAAGGTAATAAAGACTCGATTTGACTGAACATCACACTAAACAATAACCAAAACCAGCAAATTATATATCCACGCGCTCGTAACAACGGGTACAGGATTCGGGGACAACTCACTGCCCCTGAAGATGTCAGACGCGTTGCCAAAGGCGGCTGCGCGTGGGCCCCACGCGCCACCGCCCTCAAACCGGTCAACTTCACCCTAAAATCATCTACATGTAAGCACAACAACCCTAGAAGACCTATAGGAGCAACCAGTACTCCTAGAACTGCCGGACGCGCCTACACGCGCAGCCACAGCCGTCGGCGCGTGGGCGTCACGCGCCTCCACCCAAAACACAGAATTTCAACAAACTCAAAACATGAAAGTTGTAAATTACAGCAAGGCAAACAACTTTAATACCTGAGGTTTTGATCAATTCAGAACGGAAGTGGCCCAAAACTGCCTCGAAAGGAAGAATTCGTGATCTGCACCTTCACGCTCTAAATTTGCCCCTTGACAAAGTAAAATTTTCTCCCTACATAATTAGCTTGTCTAAATTGACTCCTCTTCGTATACTTTCTGGCTACGCCACTGCCTGTGGAGCTGAGAGTAGTTTCTCAGTACCTAAGCCTGAGGGATAGTACATTTCGTTGAAGGTGGTGTTGTAGTCGTAGTTGTTTGTGTTCGGCTCAAATGGAGGTGATAATTCTTGGCTGGAAGAAGGATTTGGAATAAAGGTAGACTTGTTTTAA
Source organism: Comarum palustre (assembly GCA_951800085.1). Taxonomy (NCBI): domain Eukaryota; kingdom Viridiplantae; phylum Streptophyta; class Magnoliopsida; order Rosales; family Rosaceae; genus Comarum; species Comarum palustre. The sequence goes on along the minus strand of OX637591.1, from coordinate 14,972,522 downwards.
TTGTCGAAGTAATCAAAACTACTCCTGGTGCTACTGGGAAGGAACTCATTCATTTTTGGGGGAATGGTTTCCCATGAACTGTCTCTTCTAAGAGCTAACAGCTCGTCCAAGAAACTATGCTCATTGAGCTCCATCTCTCTCTAGCTCTCTTTCCCTGTTTCTTTCTCTTGGGAATGTTGGTGTTGAAGTGTGCGCTGATAACAAGATGCACCAAGTGGAAGTTTATATAGGAACAAGCTTGCAAGCCTAGTTTCATCTTATCAAAAAATAAAAAATAAAACTAGTTTGATTACAGAGTTTTTATCAGCACCGGTACCCGAACTTATGTGTCCCGGCTATAAGGTCATAGTGGTACCCATACTTAAAAAACTATCAATGTGGTACCTGAACTCCATTTTTGCTATCAACGAAGGATCCGGGACCAATTTCCGTCACGACGTCGTCTATTTGCTGACGTGGTCGTGATGAGACCCAACTGAAAAGGTAAAATGACAAAAATAACATCACCCTCTATCTCTCTTTCTCCATCTCGATCTCACTCTCCCCTTTCTCTCCTTTCCTCCTTCTTCTCCTCCTCCATCAGTTGATGCTACACTTCCCACCTTCCTCTTCTTCCTCGAAGTCCAAAACTTAACAAACCCATTCAAAGATCTCCTCCCCTCCTCCACAATCTTCCTCTTCTTCTCCTTTTCCAGCCGCCACAGTTGCTCCCTATCCACCTTCCTCACCGCCACCGCCTATACCATCATCACCACCTCCTCCCCACAGCGAATATGCCAACAAGTAACCTCCATATAGTCAATCCCATAGTCTCTTCCTCTCTAATTAGAGTAGTCTCCAGCCACGTCCTCCCACTGCCACCCTTGACGTCACTTGACAGCTGATGACGACATACCAGGCACGAATGCAGAATGAGTACGTCAGCTGCAAGGCCAAGGTCAAGGGTGATGGGGCTTTCTGGAGAGAGATGGATATGTCATCACGGTCATCCACTTCTTCTTGTATCTTTCTTCCTTCCCAAATACACAGTTGCATTTTATTATGCCAAAATCGAATTTTGTTGATAATGATGCGTTTTTAGATGCCCAAAATTTGTTAGGTTTTCTAATTCCCAGAATACATATGGTTCGATCAATTTCATGGGATAATGAATTTTGGGTTGTTGAAAAAAGTGGGTGGGCTTTAGGGCTGAGACTAAAGAGTGAGAGTGAGTAAGTGACAAATGATGAAGAAGAAGAATGGATGAGTTGCTCTTGCTGCTCCACTATTGATTTTGGTTTCTCTGAGATTTGAGAACTGGAGTGGTTTTACGGGGTGGACTGTCCCAAAGAGTACATGATCACCACCATCGAGTACAGTACCCAAGGTGATGAGGGTGCGAATAGTGGTGGTGGTAGCGAAGCAGAAAAGACACAAATAAGTAGTACCTGTGGATTTTTAGAAGCAACCAAGTACTTGGTGATGTTGCTCTAGAAGCCATAAATCCCACCTTGGGTGGTGAGACTGTTGAGAGGACGAGGAAGAAGATGATGAAGAGAGAACAGGTGAAAGAGAGATTCGACAAAAAAATATGAGAGAGAAAATACATTTTTACCTTTTATACGTCAGCAAATATACGCCGTGACTGAAATTGGTCTCGGACCATTCGTTGATAGCGAAAATGGAGTTTAGGTACCACATTGATAGTTTTTAAAGTATGAGTACTATTATGACCGGGACACATAAGTTCAGGTACCGATGCTGATAAAAACTATTGATTATATTATATTTTCACTTTAATTGAGTTTCTTAACACCAACCGTTTTAAATTCGGTATTATGGATTTGTTTTTATGCTCAATCTCCCTCGAGCCTAGTTATCAATGAGGGTGCCGGTCATAATACTTGTAACTCTCTATCAACTGATTGTGTAAAGGCTGATATATGTGTCATGTGCGCGCATTCCGACCCTTGTTTTAACAATACAACTTTATTTACTCAAAAAAATATCATAAATCAATCAAAATAATTATCTTTTTTCTTTTGAGGGAAAAATCATTTTTGAATTTGTTAAATAACAACACCACTGCTTCAAGCTAGGGAATAAATTCTCCATAATACAAATCTATTGTATATGCAAACAACCTATTCTACCAAGCAACTAACGAAGCGTATTTAGGTTACGGTTACCGAGATTCCGACTTTTTTTGGAAAACCTCTCAACTACAAATCTGTCACATAATTTCATCGATAAAAGTCGTCGACCAAACTTTAGCCGACGAAATAATTGTAAGTCGTCGTCTAAAGTCTGGACTTTAGCCGACGAAGAAATATTTCGTCGTCTAAAGTTTGAACTTTTGGCTACGAATTTTTGAACTTTAGGCGACGATATTTCGTCGCCAGAAACTTCTCCTATTGGTCAAAATGGTTGATCGAGTACACTTTAACCGACAAAATTTCATTACCTAAAGTTTGAAACTAGACGACTAAAGTTTGAATTTTATCGTCTAAAGTTTGCAACTCGTCTGCTAAAGTTTGAATTTCATTGGCTAAAATTTGAATTTTGTTGCCTAAAATGTGCAACTCGTCAGCTAAAGTTTGATTTTTTATTTCTTTTACTTTCGATTCATTTTTTTTCTTCCTTTTCTTTTGTTCCGCCACCCCCACCACTGTCCGGAATTCACTGTCTCCGAGAGGAGGAGAAGGAGGAGGAGTGAGCGGTGAGTAGGAGTTGCCGCTATCTAAGTGCTTGAAGGAGGAGGAGCTTTGGTGGTGGGGAGAAAGCAGACGAGGGAGGAGGAGGCGCCGTGGTGGAGGTGAAGGAGGAGGTGCAGGAAACATGTGGTATTTCTCTTTCTCAAAATTTTTAAGGGAACTTTAGCCGACAAAATGCCACGTGTCGTCGGCTATACGTTACCTCCAAGTGGTATAGCCGAAAACATGTGGTATTTCGTCTACTAAAGTACTATTTACCGACAAAATTGCAGATTTGGCGTTTGGTGTCCGATTGACTATTGTTATTCAAATCAGGAAGCGTGCCGGAATGGGGTGCCCGTATGCACACCTTGAGTTGTTCCAGTCTCAGTTGGATTCAACCCGGTTCACAGACGCCCAAGCATGCCATGCTTTCCAGGAAACACTCAGTGAGGAGGCATTGAGTTGGTTCCTCAAGTTACCGGCTTTGTCAATAGAGTCCTATGGTCAGCTGACACAGAGGTTCCTGTCCCGGTTTATCCTGCTGTCTAGTGCCAACCGAAGCACCACTTCGTTATTCAAAGTCCAGCAAAGGGATGATGAAAGCTTGAAAATTTTTGTAACCCGTTGGCTGTCCACAACTTCCAAGTGTGGGCACTTGGACGAGTCAGTAGCATCAGAGGCGTTCTTACAGGCGCTCAAACCAACCCGCTTTGTGGTGGAGCTCAGGAAGCAGCGGTTCAGGTGCTACGACGATTTAATTAATGAAGTAACTCGGCAAGCTCAAGCCGAGTACGACACCTTCGGGGAACGCCGGACGAACACCGGGTTCACAAGCCAGCGAGCTGATGGATGGAAAAAGGAAGGGCAGCATAAGAGTGGCCAGGGATACTACGGCAAAAGTTCAAACAGACCAAGGGAGAAACCAAGAGAGGCTCCATACCCAAGACATCCAACCCGGGAGGAAAAGAACACTTACATCCCTCGATATGAAGTGTTGACCAACTTGACTGCCTCCTATGAAGAAATTTGGAACCGCCATAGGAATGAAGTTCCCCCGGCTCCAAAAAGAAAGTTTCCCAAAAGGGCAGGGCCGGACAACGGGCAACATTGTGCCTATCACAACGAGTCTGGCCACACAACCGACCGGTGCTTTTCTCTTCGGAACACCATTGAGTACATGATCCAGAACGGCAAGTTACAGCAGTATAAGTCACCCGCCACAGGTGTCAACCTGATTGAAGTATATGGGGAGATAATGACGATTCACGGGGGTGGCACCCAAGGGGTGTCCGGTCACCGGGCCAAAAGACTTTGCCCAAGAGGCCCGGAGTTTGAGATAATGCAGCTTCGTCAGGAATGCCGCAAGGAGCTGGTTCCTTGGGATACCGTGTCATTTTCTCAGTCTGAAGACACGCTGAAAGTGCATCACAATGATCCTTTCATTATCACTCTTCAGATTGACCACTGAAGAACTCGGAGGGTTCTAATAGACACGGGAGCCGCTGTCAGCGTCATGTTCAACAGTTGCTATAAGGGGTTTAAAAGAGGAAGAGATAAGCTCTATAGAAACCACGAGCCATTGATCAGTTTTTCAGGTGAGACGACTCAACCGTTGGGGTCTGATCAGCTAACGGTTACAGTTGGAACCGGGCACCAGTCCACAAGAATTGTAGTTCCCTTCATAATTGTGGACTGCCCATCCTCCTACAATGCCATACTCGGGAGAGATGCACTCTGGGGCCTACAAAGTTTTATAGCGGGTCACATGCTGTTTATGAAGGTACCTACACCCGGGGGTTGGGTTACAATTCGCGGAGACCAAGAAGCCGCTGTCAGATGCAACGCGATAGCAACTCAGTCCCAGCATGAGATGTTTTCGGCCGCAGTTTGACAACGATGAGTTCCGGGAATTCTTACATTCCAATGGGACAAAGGTCCTATATGCCTCCCCTGCACACCCGCAGACTAATGGACAAACTGAAGCCGTTAACAATCTCATTAAGCAAGTTCTGAAGAAGAAGCTGGAGGACGCAAAGGGTCTATGGGCTGAGAAACTTCCAGAGGTTTTGTGGGCGCTTAGGACAACTCCAACAGAAGCCAATGGGGAGAGCCCATTTCTTATGACCTTTGGCTCTGAGGCAGTGATCCCGGTAGAGATGGAAGTCCCGAGTGACCGGGTACAACTGTTTGACAGGGAAACCAACAATGAAGGCATCCGCCTTAACTTGGACCTCCTGGAGGAACGCCGGGAGCGTGCACATCTCCGAAATATCAACAAGAAGCAAAAAGTGGCTAAACACTACAATTCTCGGGTTATCAAGCGCCCACTCAAACTCGGGGATTGGGTAATGAAGGAGGTTATCCCTAAGCCAACGGGGTTCAAAGCTCCATGGGAGGGTCCATATGAAATTGTTGAAGTCGTGGGCCCGGCAACGTTTTACATCCGGGGTACAGATGGAGTTACGCTTCCACGACCATGGAACGCCCAACATCTGCATCTCTTCCCCAAATAGGTACCGAGTTATCTATGAATGTCCAAATTTATTGTTTATGATGTTGTATATAAAGCCTTTCAGGCCCACAATGCATGAAACCCCCTACCGGGTTATGTTTTATTAAACATTTTGTTGAAGTGAATGCAGCCTTTAGCGGCCCTACTTGTATGCCTTAATCGCCATTCTCCGATAATCTCCGATAATCTCCGGTCTACATGACGTGAAATATTGCAAGCCTTAACGGCCTTATTTCACTGTCAAACTCGGCATTCTCCGATAATCTCCGGTCTACATGACGTGAAATATTGCAAGCCTTAACGGCCTTATCTCACTGTCAAACTCGGCATTCTCCGATAATCTCCGATAATCTCCGGTCTACATGACGTGAAATATTGCAAGCCTTAACGGCCTTATTTCACTGTCAAAACTCGCCATTCTCCGATAATCTCCGATAATCTTCTGTCTACATGACGTGAAATATTGCAAGCCTTGACGGCCTTATTTCACTGTCAAACTCGGCAATCTCTGACAATCTCTGGTAATCTCCATAACTTGAAATATTGCAAGCCTTTCACGGCCTTATTTCAGTCTTTGAAAGTCTTAACGGACCCATACAGCCTTAGCGGCACTATTTTTACTTACATGCCAAACCGGCATTATATGTGCAAATTTTGTCACATTTGCATATTTTGCATCAGATTACCGTGTTATTTGGCAGGAAACCCTTGGAAGTCCTAACGGACCCGTAAAGCCTTACCGGCCCTATTTTCACTTTATAATGCTAACATGCCAACCCGGCATTGTATATGTGAATTTTGTCAACACTTGCAGGTTATGCATCGGGTTGGAAGTCCTAACGGACCCTTAAAGCCCTAGCGGTCCTTGAAAGTCCTTACGGACCCGTAAAGCCTTAGCGGCCCTATTTTTATTCACATGCCTAACCGGCACTATGTGTATATTTTGTTAACACTTGCAAATTATGCATCAGTTTAACGTGTTGTTTTACAAAAAAAAAAAAAACCCGTGTTATAGAAGGACATTTTCGCGCAAGGCCTTAGCGGCCCATGGAAGTCCTAACGGACAAGTAACCCTTAGCGGCACTATCTTTATTCACATGGCAAACCGGGGTTATATGTAAATTTTTGAACTGTTCATCAGGTTACCGTGTTTTGGCACAGGAAGGATTGCGAGAAGGAAAAATTTGATTACTTCAAAAATATCAATTACAAAAAGTAGCAAACCGCTACAGGTAAACTAATCTATTACAGAAATGAAAAACATCCTAAGGCTCCGGTTCATGGCGCTGCCGACCCCCTACCCCCGCCAGTGCTAGACCCGCCACGTCCTCCCCGGGGCTGTACGATGAACTGACCCCTACGCAGAGGTGGCCGGTTTCTAGGACCACCCACAATCCCACCACGGGAAGTACCTCTCCCGGCTGCTGAAGAACGAACCGGGGAACTCCGAGCCGGGTTCGCAGGAGCCCTAGGGTTTGCAGCCATGGCAGGAGTCGACCGGGAGGTGCCTGCAGCCTCGTCGGGTCTGACATGACCTTGATGACCGTCATAACCAGCCTTGTCGAGCCAGCCTTGGCGAATCCCAGCGCTCACTATTTTGGCACGAGCCTCGGCCCTTGCCGACCGCAGCTTCAGGTCAAACTCGGGGCTCGCCAGAAACTCGGAGACTGCTGAGTCCTTGGCCCGGGAAACTGCCTGGAGCAAATCTCCTTTTTGTTGCTCCAGGGAAGTAACCTGTTGCTGCAGCCCCTGGTTTTGCTCGGTCAGCTGGGCTATCGCGGCGTCTTGAGCACACCGGTCCTCCCGGTGACCTTCGATAACTTTCTCCAATTCCGAGTTCTTGGCCACCAGGTCTGCTATGTGTTCTTCCGCCTTGGCCAACTTCGCACTCGACGCGATCGCTGATGCGCTTGCGAATTCCCGGACCCGAGCCAGGTTTTCTTCACTCGCCGTCACCTGGTCCCGAGCGACCCGGAGATCATCCCTGAGGACTCTCTCTCGCTCGGGGATGCCTTCGGTTATGAGCCGGTCAGTTGCCAAGTACGACAACCTGACAGCCTACACAAATAAAATAATGGGTTAGTGCAACGAACCAAAAACAAAAAGAGAACGAGTTAAAGGAGAAGACTAACTTACCCGCATCAGCTTCTCCTGCGCCCTCCGGGCTACAGTCAACGGGTCCTCATGCTCCAGGACATAGGAGTCGGCAGCGCAGTTCTTCAAATCCGCTACCATTCTCTGGATGGCCACGTCCGCCATTCCCGCGCTCGCCAACTCCTCCATTATTTCTGTGGTGTCCCGGTGCTGCTTTCTCTCCCTCCTCTCTTTCCTCTCCTTCCTTCTCTTCCTCCTCTCGGACCTCCCCGAGCTGGACGCCTCACGGGTGCGTTTGCGAGAGGGAACGGGCTCCACTTCTTGCACTTCATCACTCCCGTCACTCCCCTCCGGGTTCTCACTCCTTATTCCCCTTTCCAACCCTCCAACCTCTTCACCTCCGTTGTCATCCTCTTCAGTAAACTCCTCACCGGGGAGCACAGACGATGGAACCGCGCTCATCACCGGTTCTTCAGTCTCTTCGTCGGCGATGGAAGATTCCCTCCCCGGTTCTTCAAATAGCGGGTTGTAATCCGCCTCCGAGGGATTCCCTTCGACTTCCTCCCCCTCCTGGAAAACCTCTGGCCCGAGAACCTCAGCCAAGTACTCGGGGATCTCGCTGTAGTGCAGCGTGTCGACATGGAACTGCTGAACGTCCCCTTGCTCGGCGTCTGGGCGCAGGAAAGCCGCCTTTGATGTCAGGTCGATGTCGTATGCCAGCCCCTCCGTCCCTTGCGCCCGGATCCCGGCCCATACAGCTTTGTCCTCGAAGCCGTCGTATATTCCCGGGTTCTTTCGCTTCGTGAACTCCATTGGGAGAAAAGCTGCAACAAAAGACATAACCCGTTAGACCGGAGCATGTAAACAACAAAAATTGTGAAGGAAACGAGACAAACCTGGAAGCTCCATCAACCGGCACCGGCTGTACACATACAGCCTACAAAGCCGGTACGAGCTCCAGTCATCTTGACCCCTGAAGGCCCATAGCATTCTCCGGATCCTTTTCTCCATCACCGGCTCCAAAGGAATGTCGGGGACGTCTGCAACACAACATATGTAAGTACAACTCGGGACAGAGAAAAAACAAACCTTAAGGCAGAGGACTTACTCATCAGTGGCTGGAAGTCACCCGGTACTTGAAGCGCGTGTCCCGGGTCTTGAAAGTTTCTTATCAAGAAACTTTTTTCCCTCCAGGTCCGGCTCACGGAGGTCGGCAGGTCCTCGATGATCTTCTTGAAGACCCCTTTGGACTTCAGTTGGATGGTCCCACTGAAACCCGCCTTCCGGGAGTACTCGGCCCTGTACATGGCGTGTAACTCGTGGTAGGTCGGCATCTGCTGCTTCAACACCTTGTACATCACGCACAACCCTAGTAGCTGCCTCCACATATTCGGGCCAACTTGCCCGATGGCGAAGTTGCTCGCAGCCAGGAGATACTGCACCTCCACCTTTAGCGGGAGTGACAGGCCGCAGCGTAGCTGGTACTCGTGGCATAGCGTCCACCCATCCCCGGGAGCGAAGAACTGATCCTCGGGTTCTAAAGTCCGAATTTCAACAGACTCGGGAATCTTCCAATTGCTCCTTAGCTCCACAATCTCCTCCGCGGTCAGTGAGTACCCGGGAGGGTCGAGAGCGGTCCCATCAGTGAAGGTTACTGAGGCATCCATTACGGGGTTTGTCATCTGCAAAACAAGAAACACGGGAACGTCGTCAGAAACCCAGATAACCCCGGCGACCACAACGATAAACGCACACACTAACGCAGAAACCCAGATTGGATCCCAGAAAACAGTACACAAGATCGATCCAAAACACTCAAAAACATCGGAAGAGAAAATAGTACCTTACTTGTGAGGGTTTGAAAGGATTTTGAGGTCGGTTTGAGTTTGGAAATCCAACAAGCACAGCGACAACAGAGGATGAGAGCAAAAGCACGAAAAAGTTATCGGTTTCGAAGGTGCGACAAAACTGTCACCCTCAACCCCTATTTATATAGTTAGAGACGTACACTGAAGGGACGTTTCGGTTTTTCGAGAAAATCGACACGTGTCGTGCATGCCGCGTCCCAAAACCGAAAAACTTTTCAGTTTCCCCCACTTCAAAACTGAAAACTTTTCGTTTTCCCCCACTTCAAACTGAAAACTTTTCAGTTTCCCCCACTACAACCCGGAGACGTCGTTTTCAATTCCCATAGTCAACGTGTCTGCGGGGCACCCTTGCGTACGGACTTGGGGGACTGGGTACACCGGGTCTGGATGATACCTTTGTAACCCGGTAAAGAAATGAGTTCAAGTCCCCACCCAAGCGTACCCCTTGACTGAGGACTTGGGGGACTTGTTTATAGGTGGAACCTAATATTTCCCCTTTACCGGGTTACAATTCAAGAAATAACACCAAGTGTGGTCAATTGTTAAATATGCATCGTTTATTATGCTTGAAGTACTGTTTACAGGGTCAAAGCCCAGTCAGATTTGAGAAGCCACTCTGGGTCCTTTGTCAGGGCCCAGTTCATTGTAAAGTTGAGGTAAAGCAAGGGAGTTCATTCCCACATTGGAAAAAGACAAAGTGCTGCCTTTAATGCTACTATAAATACCGGTGAGGACCTCCCGGTAAGAGGACGGACAATTTCTTAACTACTCTTGAGTTTTCTGCTTATCTGACAGTGTCTGACTTAAGCATCGGAGTGGCTTCCCTCGGTAAACCCGGGGACGCCCTTTGACGTGTTTTGTTCTTTACACAGGAAAACTCGGAGTACAAGGAAGTTCGCTATTTCTGGAACCGTGCAACCCGCTAAAGGGGCCACGAGTTTACCCGGAAACACCAATGAAGCATTATTTTGTGACCTTTATCGAGTTTCATAACAGCTTTGTTTTGTATGCAAGAGCAAGGTAACATTCTGCTCATTCAAGTTTTGACACACTTGATGCCAATGTTTCACATCTCGTGCGCTGCCAATTGAGGTTTAAGGCGCCATTGACATGCGCACACGGGAATAAAGTCCTGATGCGTTATTAGTCCCGTGGCTTGATTACCACTGTTTTGACTACTTTGTCAATGATAATTTGTGGCATTTTCTAGAAAAGAGGGGGAGGCATAGCCAACCGTAGTGGTGGTGTCTCCAAGCCTAGAGCCATAGACACCAAACTTGTCAAAACAGATCACCAAAAAAGAAAAAGAAAATGGTGGAGCTTATTAAGTCGTGAGAGCATACAAAGAATGCATGGGAAAATCAAATTAAAACACAAACATGACATCCTTATGATCGTGACTTCACAGTTTTCGAATCTAACTTTGGATGCCTCTGACATTGATGTCATTGAGGAACTACATTTGATTTTCTTTTCAAGACATATGTAAATAGATGTCGTATCGATGTCTTTAGCATTTACAAATTGAGAATTCAAGGTGAGAATGGTTATTGAGGCTCATGTGTGTTGTCTTGGTGTTTAATTTGTGGTGTTTTTGTTGTTGTCGAGAACTTGGTAAAATGGAGCCACGGTGAAGCCATGGCTGTTTTCCAGCAAGATTGCCGGAATCCGGTGAAATAGCAGAATTTCTGACAGAGAGCTGAAGAGGTAGAATTCAAATTCCCCGATAATAGTAAATTCTTAAAGTTTTTTTTAATCGTAAATCGGGCTATTTACGGAAAACTTGCCATAAATAGGAAGTTTCCATTTTGGGGAACTTCCCTTTTTGGAAAGTTTCTATTTATGGAAAGTTGTTATTTTGGGTTGAAAAGGTTAAAGAAAATGTGAAAGTCAAAGTTAAAGGAAATGAGAGATAATTAGTGAAGTATGAAAATTATAAGTATGTTGACCACTTTAATAGTTGAGGAAGATGATGACTTCTAATAATAAAAAATGTCGAGTTGATCGTGGAAAATAATTGGATAAATTTTATTATTGACATATCGACTCACAATTAGTAAATCGATTTAAGTTCTGGATTGGGTGTCGATAGTAATTCCACATATTATTATACGATACCCAACCTCAAATGAAATCGTAAGGATAATCGATGCATTAAGGTTACGAAGTCGAAACTAAATGTCGAGTCGATAATCGGAAATCGTTCTATTTGTTGATAAGTCATTAAAAAGGAATTAGTTAGTCAACTCTTGGTCAAATTAAGATTTCCTAGTCAAACTAGGAAAAGTACAAGTCAACGGTATAAACGACTGATGTGCTCATTAATTTTACAGTCAATGGTTGAACATGCGATTGGACTAGATCATGTGGATATTTTGAGATGGCGCTTAAGGAGTATTCCAAACATTGAGGAGGCCACATTAAGTATTATGAGTGGTCATTTATTTTTAAGTATAATGCATGTAACGAGGTTTTTGTTAAGTTTCTCTTTTAATTATGAAAATTTCCTCCATGTTGAGTTTTTATAGTGATTTTGGGAAAATTAGGGATTTATTATTTTTCAAAGATAAGTGAGATGGGAAAGAGACATATATTTCCCGTGAGTTTTAAATAATTTCCCCGGAATATGATTTTAAATCGTTTTCACCTTTTTGGGTTATGAAGGGGGGTGATATTTTAAAATGGAGAAACTTGGCTCTTAGATTTTAATGATTTTAAGTAAAGTCAGGGAACCGGTTTCAGTTGCCTGGAAAAGTTTTAGATCAAAAGTCATGGGTGTTTTGACTTGGATTTTGATTTATTCACCTTGAGGTTTTTAAGGATTTTCAAGTATATGTATAAATATGTATTGCTAGCTAGCATAGACTCTCTTCGGATGGAGATGGTACCCTATCCGAATTGTAGCTGGTCAGACCCTCTACGATGGTAGCTAGTCAGAAGGACCTCCCAAATAGAGCCGGTCAGGACCCTCTTCGGTGGTAGCTGGTCAGAAGGACTCTCCCGAATAGAGCAGATCAAGGGATCCTCTCTAAAAGAGCTGGTCAATAGACCCTCTCGTGGATTAGAGCTGATCAGTTGTTTTCTCGTGGTCATGGTGATAGTACCCCACTTCTTTAATATGGATTTGAGCCAAATAAATTGTTATATATATATATATATATTTTATTTAATCGTTTTCATTGGGTTGCGTGTATGTGGATTTTAGAAAATCAAGAGAAGAGCATTAAAAGATATTTATCTTTTCATATTTGATTTTTGTTCACTCACGCTAATGTATTTTAAATGTTTCTTCCTTGGGCCCTTTGTTTTCAAATGCCAAATGTTGTAGAGTTTTTGAGAGGAGGTCGTGCGTACAGAAGTCGAGGAATAGTCAATTAATCTGTTGTTGCTCGTATGTTATTTAGGTATAACTTCTATGTAAATTGCTCTGATTAATTAAGATTTGGATTTAAGATTTGAGTTAGGAACTCAAGCTGGAAACTCACGTTATTTAATGTTTCTTGAGCATTTTGTGTGAGTGCTCGGTGGTGCAACGGTTGATTCATGCCTGGGAGGCTGTCGTGTTTGTTAGCAGGGTTGATGTTGCAGAAACCTAATGCGAGGCATTGGTGTTCGAGTTAAGGGACTCTTAGAAGTGAAGAGTCGTACGAGATATTAAAAACGTTTGTGCTCTATGATGGAAAAGGTAGTTGAAGTTGCATAGTATGATTATTTAGAGAAGATGAACATTAAGATTTGACGCTTGTCAAGACTTTGTTAACGTTCGTCTTTAGTGTGGTTTCAGAGAAACGGGCGAATGTGTTAAAGTAGAATGACTCAAGGAAATTGAGTGTGGTCATTTTGTGGTCAATGGACTTGGTTGGGTGATGAGTCTAGGATGTGACACAATTAAAGAAATTCAGGAATTGATAGTTTTGGGTGGTCACCTAAATGCTTTATGGGATAGCCACTAGGACTATTGGTTGGGCCACCCCTCGGTGCTGGCATTGTTGTCATTAGCTATGATTGGATCCTCATCGCCCCAACCATCCATGATTGAAGTCTTAGTACGATTTGAATTGTCGGTGACAACTGGTCTCTGGGTCGTAATTGTAAAGGTAGAAATTAAATAATGTCACCAAATATTGTGGGACCCATGTCAACATTAAGGTGTGTTATACACCTGTTGGTCGACGTATTTTAATTAATACGACTATTGAGAAGCCTCTAGGATGTCAGTGTCAGAGTGCGGTTTACGGATCGAGTGAGCATTTATATTTGTAGTTAAAGGTGAATAGTTTTGGAAAATTACAGGAGGTGATGGTAGTGGCAGCAAGCTCACCGAGTAATGAAGCAAGAGTGCTTGGGGTACTAGAGATTATATTACAAGTCTTGATTGGCAGTGTATTATTCTGACGTAGGAGCAAGTTGTTGTGCTAACGTCATTGTTTTTACAGCTAGAGACTTGTATGGGTATACCCCGTATGAGCACGGGTTACCCTTCTTTGTAGGGAAGTGGTAAATTGGAATCTAGGTAGCACATGCTGGCAATGCATAATTATTTTGTTAAGCTGTGTGTGGTCAAATGATACATTTTCATATTTCAAGAATGTATTGTGAGAATTCCATATTTTGAAGATGAAGGTTAATGAAGTTTTGTCAAATGTTTTGTGCAAAACGTCAAGTATATGGTCTAACCAATTAAGGACAAGTCGGAAGGGAGTTAGTTATGGTCGCTCTGACATTTGAGATGGTTAGTGAAATTAATAAATGTTGTTAGTAGGCATTCGAATGCATGCTGAGATGGACACACGAAAATGGTGAAGTGACAGCGGTGTAACAAGCCTACTGATTCATTGAATAAGAACGTGAGAATGTCTCTGGTTGCTCAAGTCTCGATTTGAAAACCAAAGTTGTCTATTGATGACACCTGGCTCTCAGTGGGGGATTTACTGAGCTTGTTGACGTGAGAATCTGTTCACCCACTTACGGTTGTTTAATCAATTATTTTAATCGAAGGTATCCTTAGACGTGTTTGAGGGTTCATAAATTACTTCCACTGCAGAGATGGGCAGTATCCATAATTTTGAACGGTGGAGTGAGGATTTTGATCCGAGGGGAAAAAGTATTGGTGCTAGTTTATCGAAATCCTGAGAGGATTAAAAAAAATTGTTTGCATTGCCATGGTCATGTGTCATTTGAGTAGTGACCCTACTTGTTATGAATTATGATCTAACGACAAATTTTGGAGCCACGAGTGTAGTATAGTAGCAAGAAATTCACAATTTATAGGTGGTTTATGAAATTGTCAGCGTTTTAGTGAGTATATTATGCAGTGAAGCCAAGGAAAGGGTTTCCTTGATGACTCAAGAAGTATCATGAGTCAAAGTTTGGTAATGAAATTATTACAAAAAACGGTAAAATATGTTGTTAAGAGGAGCAACACTCCATTAGTAATCGTGGTGTGTTAAAGCCACGTTCATACTCAATTTTGTTCAGATGGGTTGTTAACGTATGGCAATGGTCTACGCAATCTAGGATCTAGAGGTAAATGTTTGGGCCACGGAGGCAGTTTTGTTTAGAAACTGTCTAGTTGTGCGTGGTGACGTAGTAATTATCACGCGCCTAGTACGGTGATGGTAATCAATAAGAATTTTGTTTCTTGATGACGTTGTTCATGATGATCAATGTGGAGGTTGTTGTCTGAAATTAGATTCAGATGCATTGATCGATGGTTCTTTTGGGTGTGAATTAGTGACCACTTAAGTTGTGTAAATGTTCAATTATGTTAGATTTTCAAGTTTATCCGTGGTTGTCAGATGAATTGGTAATGAAGGTATAAGTGAAGTGGAATATCCTTGATGAGCGGGTAAGGCTCTGAGATTCTTGTAATGGTAAAGTCTGTTTCAGATAGTGACGTGGATAATGTAAAATTGACGCACAGTTATGGTTTAAATGCGGGTTATGCACTATGCGTCATTTCAAGGTTAGTGTGAGAGATAGGGAGGTCAGTGGCACCTCACCTATGTATAGTACGAGTGGTATGTACTACCACATGTAAATTACAATGTAATTCCATAAAGTGATAATTGAGTTAGCGATTTTAATGATCGGTTTGTTGATAAAAAGTCAAGATTTATCTTGTTAGAATAGCTGTAAGCGGTGCGTAGCCTGGAAATTTATCTTCATGCTTGGAATAAGAATTGTTGGATCTCGATGTCTAGAGTTTTGGATCCTCTAGGTTTAAAGGCTATGGTTTTGGTTTTACGCTAAAATTCTTGGCAATTCGTCCTATATTGTGGATTGGTTAAGGAAAGACAATTACTCCACAATAGGGCAATTCGATAGATTAATATGTAGAAAGCGTAAACGAGATAAGGAAGCATTGTTTAAATGAGGTAATGGTTCATGTATCACAAGTTGTCATGGTTTTTTCTCGTGGACACGTTGTCATGATTTTTGACTCCATGTTGTATCATAATACTAGAGGATTTAAATCCATCAAGGACATCGAACCTTACTCCTCAGGTGTTAGTCACATTCCTAGCATAGGGAGTGTTCTGATATTTATGGTTCAACAAAAGTATTCGGGTATTCTTGAATGATTTTTACTCATGGCAAGCCATAGTTTGGTGATCAGAATCACCAGTGGTTCAATTGTGAAGACGTCACTTGCGGTTGGTAGGGACAAGTGATAGTGTTTATTTGGCAAGACAAATAGAGATAGATGGTTGGTTATTGGTCGAAGGTATCAAAGTGTGCAGTTGGAATTTCGATGATGAAATTTTATAAGGTGAGCCAATTGTAACACACCGTACCTAAAAGTTACCTTTTACAGGGGTTCATGAGTTACCGAGAGCTTTTAACTGTGACCGGTAATTTATTAAGTTATTGCTTGAGATTACTTTTGAGTTTTTCTAACCTCTTCAAATTCCTCATTTAATGACATGATGTTGTAGTACGTGTTGAGACGAGCTCATCGGTATGTCTGGATTATTTATCGGAGCTTCCGTCTATTTTCTACGAATTTTCAAAGTTTCTGGTAATTATTAATTACCATTTCAGTAAATGAGTGTTACCATTTAACCATTTACTTTTTACCCTTCATTAAATCTGGACCGTCAGATCTTTTCAAGATTTGATCTTAGCCGTCCATTTCTCTATAAATAGAGAAGAGAGGTTTGACTCGGTTAAACCTCCCAACTCGGGTCAACTCGAGCTCTCCTCCTGCTCCGACGACTCCAGCCACCATAGATCGGCGCACCACCTGAAAAACACTCCTCTCACTCTCCTCTACAAAGTCTAGTCACTCAATCCGACATTCATCAATCGATGACGGAGATCGACCGAGGAGGAGCTCGTCTGTGTTCACCGATTTTCGGTGAGTCAGGCGACGATTCGACAAATTGAGGGTATGTTCTTGCTCCTCTCCTCTTCTACTTCATTTCCCTACTCTTAAATCCCTAATTCGGAGACTTGATCGAAAACCCCTTTTCCTTCTTTTTTCTAGGTTTTTGAGACCTAGCTCCTACGAGTGTCTTGGAACCGTGGTGAAGCCGGGGCGAGGTTTTTAGATGATTTAGAGGAGTTTTGAGGTTGTTGTTTAAGGTTTAGGCAATGGCAGTGGCTTAGAGTGTTTGGCGATAGGGCACAGAGGTGGTGGGGGGTGTTTTGGGGACTGGTGGCAACTGAGGCACCTTACAAAGTTTTGAAGGTGTTGCAGTCCGGTAAGGAGGAGACTGGTAAGCTATTGAGCTTGACCTGAGGATGGATTCAAGGTGAGAATGGTTATTGAGGCTCATGTGTGTTGTTATTGATGTTGTTGTCTTGGTGTTTAATTTGTGGTGTTTTTGTTGTTGTCGAGAACTTGGTAAAATGGAGCTACGGCGAAGCCATGACCGTTTTCCGACAGAATATTCCGACAACTTGCCAGAATCCGGCGAAATAACAGAATTTCAAGCAGAGATCCGAAGAGGTAGAATTCAATTTCCCCGATAACCTTAAATTCGTAAAGTTTCTGTTTAATCGTAAATTGGGCTATTTACGAAAAACTTGCCATAAATAGGAAGTTTTTATTTTGGAAAACTTCATTTTTAGGAAAGTTTCTATTTATGAACAAATAGAATTTCAACCCTAAACAATTTCAAAATGGACAAATTTGATACTATTCTATTGCAACCCAAGAAGTAAAAGGTATCAAAATTTAAGAAAAAGTATCATTTTTACCCGCATAATTTGGTCGGATCCCGTACCACACAAAAATATCTCCACTTTCGATCATATGTTATCGAATCTTCTTTAGAGTCTTAGGCCTTTTCTCTAATGAATCATAGAATCAAATCATGTGAATCAGATAAGATACAAAGAGATAGAGAGATTGATTCGTTGTAGAGAGAGTGATGTTGTTTTGAAATTTAGGGAAAAACGATAGGATTAAGGGAGGGCAAAGGGTTGTTAGGTGATTAGACAAAATTACCCTTTAGTTTTTAAGTTTAATTTGTCTATGTAAGGAGTTGACGACTCCTGTTAGCCCTAAGTACTGAAATTAGGTTGGACCAAGGTTCTAAAAATCGGTTTAGGAGACCGGTTAGGCGCCCGGAGACCCCAAGCCGTGGCGATTTTTGGCAAATCCGCAGGTGTATGCTGCTGACCGATTTTCGGCCGCCTGGGCGGTGATTCATCGGCTGGACGGAGACTAATTGGCTGGGCGGCTGAGATGTTTTTTTTATCAGAAGAAAGAAAAATAAAGACAAAAGAATTCAATTGCTTTGTTCCATATATCTAATTTGAGTTATCATTGATTCTTTGGATTTAATGTTCAAGTTTTTTAGGCTTGGTTGATTATATGGTGCAATCTTTTGAGCTTGAAGTTATGTTAACCTGGGCAGATAAAATCTCTGTTGCTTTTTCTGATTGCAAATGTCATTTTGTGTCAAAATCTAATTGCTTTGATATTGTTGTTGTTAAAGTTTTAACTTTTAAGGACATATGCTATTTATCTTCATTATTTTCTGCCTTTATATATATATATTTTTCTTTATTTTTAGACATTATAATACTTATTTTAAATGTATTTATATATTTATTTGTTACTAAAAAAATAAAATAAATAGAAAAATAGAAAACAGATTAATCCCCGATTAGTCGCTAATTAATCTTTAGAGTGTTGTTCACCCGACTAGCGCCTAGTGTTTTTTAAAACCTTCGGTTGGACTCGAAATGTGAGATAACGTTTTGAAGTTTTTGAAATGTGGGATATCAAAGTTTTGCTTCTAAAAAAGATGAGATATTGTTTGAAGCTTTTTCCTACATGTGATCCATCTGAACTATCCGGCGTGGTCAACCAGTGTGATTCAGTCCGAGGGATCAATTGACATTGATAAAGGAAATTAAATCAGAACGTAATGAAATTGCAGGTTCAGATGTCTCTGATCTGCTGAACATGATATGTACCCGCAAAGTGAAATCAGTGAAAATGGTTATGGAGTCGAAGTTTAGGAAAATTGATGCTTTTGGCAAAGCATACAGAGCTTTGGAGTGCCTTAGCTAACTGATCGACCATGCAATCTGTAAATAAACTTTTACATGAAAATGCTTAAGCTTATTCTCAGAGCTGCATGCAATTCCATATTTCCTATATACCAATTATGGAACAAGTCGTTCCCATTCATAAGGAGCCAATGAAAAGACGACTCCAGCAAATGGTGAAGGCACCTCCAACCCAAAATATTTAAACGCTCTATGGTCTCTAGCCTCCATTTTTTTTCCTGCCTCCTCTCTCTTCTCTCTTCGTTCTCTTCTCTTGTTGACTAGACCCGACCAAATCTCTCTTATACCTGGGTATATCTGGGGTTAAAAAGAAGGTTTCATCCGGCCCTGATAAGTCCTCTCTGCTTTCTCTCATCTGATCTCTCTCTGAGGCAAGGACTATCTCAATTTTTTGCTCTTTTCTTTCAATTTATCTATCTTCTTCGCTATGACCTTTGATTGAATGGACTTCTTCTACCACTACAAGGAGAATGTGTTTAGCCGACGAAAAAAACAGGCTGACGAAATAATTTTTCGTCGGCTAAGTTATATTTTCATCAGCTATAGTCAACTTTAGCGGACGAAATTAGATTTTCATCGGCTAAATTAATTTTTTCGACTGCTATAATCTATGAACTTTAGCCGACGAAATACATAATTTCATCGGCTAAAGTGCCTTATATTTGCAAATCAAGACAACAGCTCATTTGAAAAACAACAGGAGAAAAAGTTTGGGTGTTGTCGAAATCTGTCCAAAATTAATTTGTTGAGCTATATATACCCATATATGTGTATATATGTTGATTTTGAGTTTTATTTGAGTTGATTTAAGAGTTTTGTTTGAGTTATATAATATTGATTTTAAGTTTTATTTGAGTTGAATTAATAGATTTTGAGTGTAATTGAGTTGATCGATTTTGATTTGATAATATATATGAAGTTGTTGTTAATAAGTAGTAGATATATATATATATATATATATTAATTTAATTATAATATTGTGTTGATGCATGGAATGATTAAGTTCCTAGAAGACGAACATATTTTAAAATAAAAACAAATTAATAATCATCTTAGAATACGAAATTTCCGTTGGCTAAGATCTTAGCCGATGGATTTTAAAAAAATAAAATTAAAAAATAAAAAACTCTTAGCCGATAGAATATTCCGTCGGTAAACCAAAAAAAAAATAAAAAAAAAAACGGAGATCGATCACTGAAAATCCACCGCCGGCGATCGATCTCTGACTAAGAAGAGCTTAATTAGTCGACGGAAATTTCCGATGAACGTATTCTGTCGGCTAACAGGTTCTTAGTCGACGAACTTTTTCTCCTAGTCGACGGAACAGTATAAATTCAGTCGGCTAAGAGTGCAAATCAACTAGTGAGGATGACACTTTAGCCGACGAAATAGATAAAATTTTCGTCGGCTAAAATCTCAAACTATAGCCAACGACTACTTCTAGTTTTGTCGGCTAAAGTCATAGCTGATGAATATTTGTCGATGACATCTTAGCCGACGAAGACTCGTTGGCTAAGATCTTAGCCGACAAATTTAGTTTACAGGTCGACGAAAATTTTTCATCACCCAAACTGTTGATCCTGGTAGTTTACTGATGTCAATCGGCAGGTTTGAATAAGTTTTTTTTATTTGTCCTAAACAAAGTCTATCAATTATTTAGTTTGATACATTAACCCTACAATCATAATTAAGTTCACTACCAGAAAAAAGACTTTAGCCGACGAAATAACCAAAAAAAGGCCTACAAAATTTTTTTTCGTCGGCTAAGTTAAATTTTCGTCGGCTAAAGTGGAATTTTAGCTGACGAAATAATTTTTCGTCGGCTAAATTATTTTTTTCGTCGGCTATAGTGGAATTTTAGCCGACAAAAAAAAATTTCGTCCGTTAAAATGATTTTTTCGTCGTCTATAGTCTATGAACTTTAGCCGACGAAATTTGAAAAGTTTAGCCGACAAAATACCCTAATTTTGTCGGCTAAAGTACCTTTTAATTACAAAATTGCACTACGGATGATTTGGTGTCTGATTGACTATTATGATACCAATCTGGAAGCAGAACGGCCTTGCGAGTCAAACTCATTGCTATTGCTATGATATATGGGTTTTTTTGGCCATCCGAGTTCGTTTAAGGCTTCAAAATGACGTTTTTCTAAACACTTAACACATGAAAATGCCCATATCTACACCTATATGAGGTATTTTGGTCGAACCTTCAACACAACAAACACTCACCATAATGAGACGCAAATGTCCATCTAAAAATTTTGAGACATTTACCCCTCTATGATATGGCTCCCCATATAGATAAATAATGGTAAATAGTAGGCATGTTGTGATTCAGGTCATCAAAATTCACAAACAAAAATATGACCGTCAGATATTATCAACTTGATCCGATAAATTTAAGGGCTTCATCCAGACGGTCAATCCCTTAAGTCAAACCCCTAAATTGTATTGACCGCAACTATCGGCACCGAGACTTTACCGGAATTACGTGATTTTTCAATCGTAGACATATATCACCATTCTGGTCATATCTTATTTCATGAGTGAAGTTTCTACGTAGAGTTTGTTTTAGAAAGGGAACATTTACTTAAAGCTTAGTAAACAAGTTATACAACATTAGTAGGCATGTTGTGATTTCGATAATCAAAGTTGAGAAACAAAATTCCGACCGTCTGTTATGATCATTATGTTGAAATATGTCTATAGAAAAAAATTCAACTTAATCTGACAACGTTAAGGGCTCGATCCTTACGGTCAATCTCGTAAGTCAAACCCCTTAACGCACGGAAACTGTCATTTGACCTTCTAAATTACGTATTTTGCCCGGACCTTCAACTGAAAATAGTTTCAAATCGATGAGACAAACCAGTAGTATAAAAATTTTATAAAAAAAAATAACCACCGAAGATAGGGCTACCTCCAAGGAGAAAGAATGGAAAATTGTGTTAACCGCAATTATCGGCACTGAGACTTTACCGGAATTACATGATTTTTCAATCATGGATGTATTTCACCATTCCGGTCATATCTTATGTCATGCCTTTTTTTTGTTTGAAGCTTCTACGTATAGGGTTTAGGGTTTTCGCCGACGAAATTAGGGTAATTCGCAGGTTAAAGTTAAATAAATAAATAAAATACATAACTATAGCTGACAAAATTAGGGTTATTCGTCGGCTAAGGTTAAATAAATAAATAACTATAGTCGACGAATTACCCTAATTTCGTCGACTAAAGTTAAATAAATAAATAACTATAGCCGACGAAATTTATTAAAATTCGTCGGCTAAAGTTAAATAAAAATTCAAATTTTTGACAGGGATTTTGAAAATTTGAAATTTTTCCGACTAACATTTTGAACTTTAGCCGACGAAATTAGGGTATTTCGTCGGCTAAAGTTCAAAATTTTCTATATCTTTCATTTTTCTCTTCCTCCTCTTCGTCTTCCTTCCTCCTCCTCCTCCTCCGGCGGCGTACTCCTCATCCTTCTCCTCTCCTCCTCCTTTCTCATCCTCCTTCCTCCTCTAAATCCTTCTCCTCCTCCATTCTCCTCTAAATCCTTCTCCTCCTCCTTTCTCCTCTAAATCCTTCTCATCCTCCTTTCTCCTCCTCTAAATCCTTCTTCTCCTCTTTCTCTCCTAGCCTTCTCCTCCTCCCCTAGCTCCTCTCTCCTCCTCCTAGCCTTGCTCCTCCTCTTCTACTCTGATCCTCCTTTTCTCCTCCTTCTCCACCACCGGTGTAGAAACGAAAAAATAAAATAATTATAGCCGACGAATTTTAATAAAAATAAAATAATTATAGCCGACGAATTTTATTAAAATTCGTCTGCTAAAGTTTAAAAAAGAAAAAAAATAATAACTATAGCCGACGAATTACCCTAACATTCGTCGGCTAAAGTTTAAAAATAAAAAATAATAATAATAACTATAGCCGACGAATTACCCTAAAATTCGTCGGCTAAAGTTTAAAAAATAAAAAAAAATAATAACTATAGCCGACGAATTACCCTAAAATTTGTCGGCTAAAGTTTTAAAAAAAAAGAAAAAAAAATAATAACTATAGCCGACGAATTACTCTAAAATTCATCGGCTACAGTTTAAAAAAGAAAAAAAATAACTTTAGTCGACGAATTTAATAAATAAATAAATAAATAAAAATAATAGCTATAGCCGACGAAATTTAATAAAATTCATCGGCTAAGGTCTAAAAATTCGTCGGCTAAAGTCCAGAAATTAAGCGACGAAAAATTTCTTCGTCGGCTAAATAAATGACTTTAGCAGACGATGAACAGTAATTTCGTCAGCTAAAGTCTTACCGACGGATTTTCCCGACGACTTCTTAGCCGACGACGTTTCGTCGGCTAAGACTTTAGCAGACGAATTTTAGGGTTTAGCCGACGAAAAAATTTCGTCGACTAAAGTAGTTGTTCCGGTAGTGGTTGTCGATAGTAGAATAGGAAAGTAAGGGTCTCGTGCAGAGGATTGTGTCTAAATCACCAATATATGACTTAGTTTGAAACTAAAAACCTGATCTGTTTAGTTAGAAAAAATTGATCGACTGACAACTCTAAACTACTCTAAACATGATGAAAATTTACATATACGAACTAGACATATTAAAACAACTACTGACAATGTTTCATAGTTTTTGGGTTGAATTGCTATACTAACTATATTCGAAAAAACAAATATTCAAAAAAATAGATGATAGAAAACCTATGAAAATAAAAATAGTTTATGGGTTTTGAAATATATGAGATGAACAATAGCTAGGAACAACCATACACCACTAGAACATATTTTACCAAAGATTTGTCAACCTATATGCTCATATTCAATTGAATGTGTTCACCCAAGCTAAGTCAATGATGTGTTGCACTTAACTTATAAATCTTTCTTTCTTAGTATATTAAGAGAATGATGTTTTCAACTTAATTTAGTTTCTAACATAGAACCTAAAGTGATGTTCTCACACAGAAGTCATTAAGATCGAAAAGACCATGAATAAAACTAAGCAATTTCGGTATTGATATTGCTCTAATGATGTCAATCCATATGAATGGAGTTCAAGTCACTCATGTGCTACTCCAGATAATATCCTTGATATGATAATCAAAACACAAAATCATAGAAATAAAACCTTAACATGCTTACTATGTTTGTAATCATACGAAACCAAAATTTATCAATGATAAACCAATAAATTAACAAACATTCAATATCAAAGGAACAATAAAATCAACACCAAAATCTTGGCTTACACATGTCTAGAGTTTAGAAAGTCCTAACTATCAAAAACTACTAGAGAAACATTGAGGAAATAATATAAATCACGAGAATGAGAGTTAGAAAAGGATGACGACAATGAACTGATGTGTGGATCCAAATATCTCTAGAATGATATCAAGTCCTCCTTTTATATGAGTCCACAAGTCTTTGTGATTTCGTTCTTCAATAAGAACTCCAATATTCTTCATTTATAACTTCTATATCCCGACTCAATTTAGGATTCCTTCAATATTGTGCAAACCCTTTGATTTATCTTTTTTTTGTTTTCTTATCTCAAAAAACCTATTAAATACAAAATATTAGTAAATAAATGCTAATAACAAGTATCTAGCCAAATAAATTAATATATATATATAGAGAATTTGATACACAAATATGGACAAATATACACCTATCAAGTGGCATGATAGAGGTTAAAGACATGAGATTGGTCGGTGCAAAGGTTCTGATGCATGTCATTGACATCCTCTCTCAGGTCAGCCCCCTTTCACAATTCATTTAGGGTTTATTGAAATCATGGGTATTTCAGATTTTGTTTATATTTTTCATTTGTGTGGAACTGTGGATTGATCGAGAAGTGGGTTTTCCTAAGAGCAAAGGAAGAAGCGGTCTTGAAGAACAAGTATAAGTATCACCATGTATCATTTTTGCATTTTAAATATTTTTTCGTATTAATTTGTTAGTTTTAATTTAGTAATTTATACCAGAGCATGACTTATTTTACAAATTTATGCATTAACATTCACTTTCACACTTGACAGTAGTCTGGAGTTGGCCATTGGAGTCTTGATCGTGTATGCTTAGGTGTTCTGCTGGACAAGAAAAATTGATTCGAAATGCACATCAGCCTCTTAGCTAGCTAGACGTTCAGGTCTCACCAGAATTTCCTAAAATAAAGATATTGAAATAGACAACTTATAGCCAAAATGCTAACAATTTTCCTCATTTCAACAATAACATATATGTCTGTTAAAGTGACAAACACTAAACATCATGGAAGAGAAAGAAAGTGGATGGGAATCGAATTATCTTCCAACTCAATTAACCTATATCATTATCATAGACTCTTTGATTTTACAAATTTCCTGAATCGTCAAAAAATTAACTACATGGTTTCTTCGTGAATGGACCCAATCCAACTCTTTCTTGTTTCTTCAAAGATCAAAATGGTGATTGGATCTCAACTGTTTGGCACATCTCCTGTTAAACTAATTCGGGAGGATGTTTATGTTAAAACCTCGTTAATTTGTTGCTGATGAGGTGGTAATGGATGTTGAGAATGACAAGAACCTAACATATGCAATCCTTCAAGATATATATGCTTAAATATAGCATAAGCATAGGGGCCGAAAAAAGTAGACGTCCAATCCATCTTTATCCCATAACTCCGATATGTGTCGGCGCACTATATCTTGTCCATGGTTATCTGCACCTTCTCTATTATTTAGCAGCAGCCTGTTTAGACGCGAGATAAAATGGTGACAGTCGTCTGATCTTTAATGAATTGATTAAACGACAGTATTCTAAAAGAAGACGCCCAGGGCCACCTAGACGGTCGCCTAGGCACTGGGCGGTAGGGCACCGTTCCGATTTTCCCTGAATCAATCAAGCTGGGGGCTAACGCGAAAATTGGCCGTCTAGGCGGCCTGGGCGGCTCCTAGGCGGCTCGATTAGTTTTTTTAATTATGAAATACATAAAGCCTATCTAAAAATGAGTAAAATCAAATACAAAAACACAATATTACAATCTAAAGTCTAAACAAAGGATACACTATTGTATTTTTATTATTTCTAAGAACATTGTTGTTTTATGTATATTTTTAAAGTATTTTTGCTATTTTGGAACATAAAAATGTTTTTTATAATTTTTATTTATATAATTATATTTATTAAATAAATAATAATAGGTAAAATATAAAACCGCCTAGACGTCGTGACAGGACCCACCCCAGGTTAAACCCCTTTAACCCGAAGTAAATCCTGCGGGGACCACCTCAAGGGAACTTCTTACCGAAACCCCCTTGGAAATGGCCAACCCTTCCTACTAAACTAACTAAACCGGTTTAGTCAGAGCAGTCTACAGAGATAATTACCCCCAAAGAAATTTCAAGCAGCAACGGAATGATCGACTATGCCTCGACTCTCGTACGCGCTCGACCTCCTCTCATGAACCCTGCATCACTGGGCATTTAAAAACGAAAGGCCCAGGGGAGAAACATTTAAAAACTGTTAGAGTGAGTGGACGAAAATCAAATATAAAACTCTACTTCTTTTAATGCTCTCCCAAAAACTTTAATGATTTAAAGAACATTTATGCATGCCCAAAATTTCTAAATTTCCACAAATGCATGATAACATAAACCAATAAGGATTATGGGAAGAGTAATATTCACAACACAATAAATCTGGCCTATCCGCCTAGGGTCGGAGCTAAGAGCTCGGGTTGCGCCTTCACGC
Source organism: Comarum palustre (assembly GCA_951800085.1). NCBI lineage: Eukaryota > Viridiplantae > Streptophyta > Magnoliopsida > Rosales > Rosaceae > Comarum > Comarum palustre. The sequence continues at coordinate 14,946,098 of OX637591.1, read as the reverse complement.
TATGCTAGCTATATAAAACGGTAATGGACAACCCTTAATATAACCACCTGACATCTCAGGCGTGTCTGTCCTCTCAGACCAGGGTCGGAGCTAAGAGCTCTGGGTATATGGTGATGGACAACCCTTAGAATATCCACCTGACATCTCAGGCGTGTCTGTCCTCTCAGACCAGGGTCGGAGCTAAGAGCTCTGGGTATATGGTGATGGACAACCCTTAGAATATCCACCTGACATCTCAGGCGTGTCTGTCCTCTCAGACCAGGGTCGGAGCTAAGAGCTCTGGGTATATGGTGATGGACAACCCTTAGAATATCCACCTGACATCTCAGGCGTGTCTGTCCTCTCAGACCAGGGTCGGAGCTAAGAGCTCTAGTAGCGCCCTCACGCTACTCTAGCTAGCATAATCATTGGACAACCCATAAAGGAAATTCCTAACAATACTTTACTCGAATACTCTTCCCAAACAAATAAATAAATCTATCCCTCGACACAAAAGCATAAATCCAAATATAATATCCGAGCACCCGAGGAACATATCATACTCGAACAATCATAAAAACCATGCAAATATATCAACAATTAGGGCATGCAATCATTTAAATAAAATAATCTGTCCACTCACAGACTGAGGCCTTAGCCTGACGAAAACCCGAATTCCGCTCAAGCCAAGTCTCTAACACGAGCCTCCTCGCGTCCTGTTCCAAAATAAATATTATTTCTCTGGACGCAAGAATAATATATAAATATATTAAATTCCAAAACTCGCTAATGGGGTCTCCGGTAATAAAAGGATTTAACTTAATCCTCACACACCCCTTGTTAACTTAACCAAACCTCGGCCTTCACTCATGTTCACACTTATTATAACCTAGGCCGAATCGACAAATTACCGGGTAAAATCCATTTTTCCATCAAAACCTTCTAATTCCCTTTTTCACCTTTACCTTTTTCCCACAAATCTTCATCATATACTATGGACACCCAAAGTCATCATACTTCCTATCAAACACCCCTTTCTTGATCAATAATAAGTAAATACTGATTCAAACATCCAACCTTAATCGATCACATCTCTCCATTTCTGCCAATAAGACTTGGCCAAATTAGCAAGTGTCTAAAACATGTAAAGTCCATTACTGAAATTCCTAACTTCTCGAGCAACCCACGTGACATTATCACTAACCAATTCCTTCATTTTCACACAATCCTTAACTCCATCATTAGCAGAACACGTAGAACACCCTAACCCTACCATTTCCTGAAGTTCAATCCCCATATATCACACCCTGAACTTGAAAACTAACAAAAACCAAAACATCATCAAGAATCTCTTGAACAATCCCAAACTATGCACTGAAGTTCATGACTTCAAGGCTAACTGAAAATTAACTAACTAACAATCGCCAAAACCCCAAAGTATCCCCATCGCTGCCGTGCACAGAGGTCTCACACGGTGGTCGACATAGCCAAGCACCCATCTTCTCCTAAACTTACCCAAACTCGAATTCAAGTATAAGACATGTAAACCTCAACAAACGATCTGACCTTGACACCTAAATCGAATTTCAAGTCGCCCAAGAACATCGAACCCTCACCTGAAAACCCAGAAATCCTTCCTCACTTCAAATCTTCTTCTCCTGAGCTTATCTCGACAAAATGGAATCACAGGGAGGTGAGGAACGAAGAGGCGAGGCTTTAACCATGGTGAGAGGCCGAGAGATGACCTGAGACTGAGGGACGGAGCGCAGCTCCACCGCTGCTCAAGACGACGTTGTCGTCGTTCTCCTCCTTTTCTCTCATCCGGGCTTCTAACCGAAAGCTGAAACCACCATGAAATTGGCGACGACGCTGTGGCCACCGGTGGAGCGCCGAGAGGTGATCGTTGGGCGGAGGTGCGATCGGAGCACAGTCGCAGGCGGAGACGGAATCGAGAGAAAAACTGCGGTCAACCCTCCAATTCGGTTTCTGACCGAAGTCAACTCCCTTAAATCCTTTTATACTCAAATCAACGGTTAAGATCAAAACCCTAATAGATCCAATGGTTCAGATTAAAGAAGGTGAAAAGTGAAAAGGTTAAATGGTAAAAACTATTTACCAGAATAGTAATTGGAAATTACCGTAAACTTCAGAAATTCACAGAAATTAGCCGGAAGCTCCGAAAAATATTCTGAAAATACCGGGAGACTCGTGTCGACACGTACTACAACATCGAGTCATCAATTCAGGTATTTGGAGAACTTTGAAAAACTCGAAAATTCACTCGAGCGATAGCTTATCGAATTACCGATCGCAATTAAAAGTCCTCGGTAACTCGTGAATCTCTGTGAAAGGTAACTTTTATTAACTTCAAAAGATTCGGGGTGTGACAATTCTCCCCACCTTATAAAAATTTCGTCCTCGAAATTTCAATACTCGAAGTCCAATACAGTGGGGGATAGTACCACTTAAAAACAATAATTTTGTTCTCCAATGTCAGCTTCCTTCTGAGAACTCTTCTGAGACGCCTTACGAATAGCATTGCCAAACCCCTAAACACCTACCTTTTACGATCAACATAACAACTTCGACCAATCACCAACCTCCTATCCCTTCTGGTTTAGCCAACTAAACACAACCGAATATTCATACCAACTATAAGTGACGTCGTCACGATACTGCTAATACTCATTCTGATTCAATCACCCCTCGCTTATCGCGAGTAAGATTCCTTCAAAGATACTCGTATTCTTTCGTTGAACTTTAAATATCAGCTCACACATTCCCTATACAGGAAATGATTACCACACCTGAGGAGTAGGGTCCGATGTTACTAATGGATTTAAATCCTCTGGTACACAGTACAACGTGGGGTCAACCCACGACAACATGCCCACGAGAGAACCATGATAACTTGTTTTACACAAACCATCACCTCATTTGAACCGGGCTCCCTGATTTGGTTTACGCTTCCTATAACTTATTCTGTCAAGTTGTAGAGTAATTGTCTTCCCTTACTCTATCATTACTCAAACCACTTGTATACCTAGGACACGAGTTGCCATAAATTTTAGCGTAAATCCAAAATCATAGCCTTTTAATCAGGGAGATACAAATCTCCAGACATCGAGATCCAACAATACTTACTCACATGAAGACAAATTGCCAGGCTTCCCACTACTACAAGCCATTCTGACCGGATAAATCTGGATTTTACCAACAAGCCGATCATTAGAATCACCATCTCAAAATCACTTGTGGGGTTACAGCGTACTTTACCACTGGTAACACATCTCCGTACTACTCATAGGTGAGGTGCCGCTGACCTCCCTCTCTCTTACCTTAGCCTGGAATAACGCATAGTGCAGAACTTGCACTTCAACCATAACTGTGCGTCTAATAAACTTTATCCGCATCACAAACTGGATTAACCAAACCATTAAAAGAATCTCAGAGCCTTACCCGCTCAACAAGGATATTCCATTTCCAGATGCCTCCATTACCACATCGTCCGGTAATAACCAGCAACTTGGACATTTAACCAGATCAGACATCTACATGAAATTTAGTGCCACTGGTGCACACCCAAAGGAACATCTGATCAAAGCATCGGGAATTAATTTCACCAGACACAACCATGTTGATCACCGAGCATCCAGTTAACGAGGCACAAGATAACAAATACCATTACCGCACTGGGCACGTATACATCACAGAGTCAACTCGTACAACTAGACAGTTTCTAACAAAACTGTCCCCCAGGCGCTGCGGGTTTACCATCCACCGCAACCTCTATTCGGTAAGATTCAAAATTCTCAATCGCTTACCATTCTAGATCTTAAATCACAAGATCCACTGCCACACGTTAACATCCTCTCAGATCATAACTTAATCTGAACGTAGCTTAATCACTCCACGGTTTCCGATGGAGTGTTGCACAACTTAGCAACATACTTTACTACCCTTGTAACAATTTGGTTTCCAAAACCTTGACTCGTAACACCTTTGAGTCATCAAAGAAACTCTTTCCTCAGTTTCACCGCTTTTCATACTCACTGAAATGTTGACAATTTCGAGAGTCACCTCTAGTGATTTCTCTTGCTACCAATCTACACTCGTGGCGTCAAGGATTGCCGCTAGGTCAATAATTCACGGTAACTAAGATCGCTACTCAAATGACCCATGACAATGACAATGTCAACAGAACTTTAGTCCTCTGAGGATTTCCTTAAATTAACCTCACTAATTGATCTCCTAGATCTTCATCCTTATTCTCCATATCAATATTGAGAATATTTCCTGTCACTTCGCCACTTCCGTGCAATTAACCCAGCAAGCAATCAACCACTTACTAATAACATACAATAATCTCGCTAACCCTCACAAAAGTCAGAGCGACTATCAATGACCCACTTCCATCATATACTTAAACGGTTAGACCATTTAATTGACGTTTTGCACAAAAATTCTAATCAAACGTCCTTAATCTCCGTTCACAATAAATGGAACTCTCATGACACATTCTTAAGATGATGTCATCACCAGCCTTAGTCTTTCACACACAGCTGTACATAATAATTACGCCTTACTAGCAAGCGCTACCCAAATTCCAATTTACCACTTCCCTACAAAGGTGGGTACACGTGCTCATGTGGGGTATACCCTTGTACATCTTCAGTCGTCGAAACCGTGTCGTTTACACAACTACCGGTTCCTACCCCACAATAATACCAAGTCCATCAAAGCTCGTATCACTATCTCCGGTACCCCGAACACTCTTGGTCCACGACCCGGTGGCTTGTTGCCACTTCCAACATGTTTCTTTAAATCCCGAAACCAATTACCTTTAGCTACAACTGGTAACACGCTCGATCTGTAAATCGAACTCTAACACAGCTAACCTGGAGACCCCTCCACAGGTGTACCAATTAAAATACTTTGACCACAGGTGGATAACTCACCTTATGGTCGACATGAGTCCCAAGATCTGGTGACACGATATAATTTCTGCCTCCATGATAAATGGCCCAATGACCATTGTCACCAACAATTCAAATCACGATTGGACTCACTAACAAATCAAATCTTTCTAGTACCCCAAACGTGGGTGGCTGGAGCGAAGAGGATCTCGTCGTAACTGATGACAACAATGTCAGCACCAAAGCTGACCCAAGCCATTAGTTTCAGTGGCTGTCACATAAAGCATCGAGTGACCAAACCAGCCTTTACTTCCTTAACATTTCCAGCAGTGTCACATCATGGACTCGTCACCAGAAACAAGTCCATTGATCCCAAATTGACTACACTCAACTTTCTTGAGTCACTCCACTTTCATGAGTCCGTTGGTTTCTCTGAAACCACACTGATGACGAACCTCAACAAAATCGTGGCAACCGTCAATCTTAATATTCATCCTCTCAGAATAATCGCGCTAGGCGACTTCAGCTCCTTTTTCCATCACAGGATGCAACATCTTCCAGTAACTCGTACGACTCTTTACTGCTAAGAGCCTCATAACACGAACACCCAAGCCTTGTCTTAGGCTTCTACAGCATCCCTGTCAACAACCATGACAGCCTTCCAGGTGTGAATTAACTGTTTCACCACCGAATACTCACACAATGTTCAAGCTCGTTAAATAGCGGGAGTTTACAGCTCGATCCCCAACTCAAATCTCATAAATCAATGGGGAATACAAAAACATAAATACGTAACGAGCTTACCTTGTTCCTTACAGGAACTCTCTATGAGGTCGCGCGTACTGAGGCATAGTCTTGAAAATTCGATCGTTTATAGGACCACTCGGTCCATATCTCAATCAGGAAGTACTAACTCATATCCTCAATAAACACTAAGCGTCCAAGCATAAAATGCCGATGGATCCGCCGCGGTCGGACCATCACTCTATAGACACTAAGTGATACTAAGTACATGAGGTAGTAACAGGAAACGATAACCTAATGCTCTGATACCATTGACAGGACCCACCCCAGGTTAAACCCCTTTAACCCGAAGTAAATCCTGCGGGGACCACCTCAAGGGAACTTCTTACCGAAACCCCCTTGGAAATGGCCAACCCTTCCTACTAAACTAACTAAACCGGTTTAGTCAGAGCAGTCTACAGAGATAATTACCCCCAAAGAAATTTCAAGCAGCAACGGAATGATCGACTATGCCTCGACTCTCGTACGCGCTCGACCTCCTCTCATGAACCCTGCATCACTGGGCATTTAAAAACGAAAGGCCCAGGGGAGAAACATTTAAAAACTGTTAGAGTGAGTGGACGAAAATCAAATATAAAACTCTACTTCTTTTAATGCTCTCCCAAAAACTTTAATGATTTAAAGAACATTTATGCATGCCCAAAATTTCTAAATTTCCACAAATGCATGATAACATAAACCAATAAGGATTATGGGAAGAGTAATATTCACAACACAATAAATCTGGCCTATCCGCCTAGGGTCGGAGCTAAGAGCTCGGGTTGCGCCTTCACGCTATGCTAGCTATATAAAACGGTAATGGACAACCCTTAATATAACCACCTGACATCTCAGGCGTGTCTGTCCTCTCAGACCAGGGTCGGAGCTAAGAGCTCTGGGTATATGGTGATGGACAACCCTTAGAATATCCACCTGACATCTCAGGCGTGTCTGTCCTCTCAGACCAGGGTCGGAGCTAAGAGCTCTGGGTATATGGTGATGGACAACCCTTAGAATATCCACCTGACATCTCAGGCGTGTCTGTCCTCTCAGACCAGGGTCGGAGCTAAGAGCTCTGGGTATATGGTGATGGACAACCCTTAGAATATCCACCTGACATCTCAGGCGTGTCTGTCCTCTCAGACCAGGGTCGGAGCTAAGAGCTCTAGTAGCGCCCTCACGCTACTCTAGCTAGCATAATCATTGGACAACCCATAAAGAAAATTCCTAACAATACTTTACTCGAATACTCTTCCCAAACAAATAAATAAATCTATCCCTCGACACAAAAGCATAAATCCAAATATAATATCCGAGCACCCGAGGAACATATCATACTCGAACAATCATAAAAACCATGCAAATATATCAACAATTAGGGCATGCAATCATTTAAATAAAATAATCTGTCCACTCACAGACTGAGGCCTTAGCCTGACGAAAACCCGAATTCCGCTCAAGCCAAGTCTCTAACACGAGCCTCCTCGCGTCCTGTTCCAAAATAAATATTATTTCTCTGGACGCAAGAATAATATATAAATATATTAAATTCCAAAACTCGCTAATGGGGTCTCCGGTAATAAAAGGATTTAACTTAATCCTCACACACCCCTTGTTAACTTAACCAAACCTCGGCCTTCACTCATGTTCACACTTATTATAACCTAGGCCGAATCGACAAATTACCGGGTAAAATCCATTTTTCCATCAAAACCTTCTAATTCCCTTTTTCACCTTTACCTTTTTCCCACAAATCTTCATCATATACTATGGACACCCAAAGTCATCATACTTCCTATCAAACACCCCTTTCTTGATCAATAATAAGTAAATACTGATTCAAACATCCAACCTTAATCGATCACATCTCTCCATTTCTGCCAATAAGACTTGGCCAAATTAGCAAGTGTCTAAAACATGTAAAGTCCATTACTGAAATTCCTAACTTCTCGAGCAACCCACGTGACATTATCACTAACCAATTCCTTCATTTTCACACAATCCTTAACTCCATCATTAGCAGAACACGTAGAACACCCTAACCCTACCATTTCCTGAAGTTCAATCCCCATATATCACACCCTGAACTTGAAAACTAACAAAAACCAAAACATCATCAAGAATCTCTTGAACAATCCCAAACTATGCACTGAAGTTCATGACTTCAAGGCTAACTGAAAATTAACTAACTAACAATCGCCAAAACCCCAAAGTATCCCCATCGCTGCCGTGCACAGAGGTCTCACACGGTGGTCGACATAGCCAAGCACCCATCTTCTCCTAAACTTACCCAAACTCGAATTCAAGTATAAGACATGTAAACCTCAACAAACGATCTGACCTTGACACCTAAATCGAATTTCAAGTCGCCCAAGAACATCGAACCCTCACCTGAAAACCCAGAAATCCTTCCTCACTTCAAATCTTCTTCTCCTGAGCTTATCTCGACAAAATGGAATCACAGGGAGGTGAGGAACGAAGAGGCGAGGCTTTAACCATGGTGAGAGGCCGAGAGATGACCTGAGACTGAGGGACGGAGCGCAGCTCCACCGCTGCTCAAGACGACGTTGTCGTCGTTCTCCTCCTTTTCTCTCATCCGGGCTTCTAACCGAAAGCTGAAACCACCATGAAATTGGCGACGACGCTGTGGCCACCGGTGGAGCGCCGAGAGGTGATCGTTGGGCGGAGGTGCGATCGGAGCACAGTCGCAGGCGGAGACGGAATCGAGAGAAAAACTGCGGTCAACCCTCCAATTCGGTTTCTGACCGAAGTCAACTCCCTTAAATCCTTTTATACTCAAATCAACGGTTAAGATCAAAACCCTAATAGATCCAATGGTTCAGATTAAAGAAGGTGAAAAGTGAAAAGGTTAAATGGTAAAAACTATTTACCAGAATAGTAATTGGAAATTACCGTAAACTTCAGAAATTCACAGAAATTAGCCGGAAGCTCCGAAAAATATTCTGAAAATACCGGGAGACTCGTGTCGACACGTACTACAACATCGAGTCATCAATTCAGGTATTTGGAGAACTTTGAAAAACTCGAAAATTCACTCGAGCGATAGCTTATCGAATTACCGATCGCAATTAAAAGTCCTCGGTAACTCGTGAATCTCTGTGAAAGGTAACTTTTATTAACTTCAAAAGATTCGGGGTGTGACACGTCGCCTAAGCACCCTAGGCGCTAGGCGCTGGCTGTCCGCCCTAGTAGCGTCTAGCGTTTTTTAGAACCTTGTTAAACAGATAGAATAAAACGGACTCAAACGGACAAGATCAATTCATTAAATATCGGACGGCTGTGTCGCCGTTTCATCCCCCACGGCTATCCCGTGCCAGAGAAATCCTGTATTTAGCAGGTCATAGTTAAAAGGGACCCGATGTCATCTTTCAGTATCATCAGTTCAGAAACAACAATGAAGAACAGAAGTCCTCATTTTGAAATGAGCTTACTGTAAGTTCTATTCATGCATGTACAGCACGTCGACCTTGCTTTCAGATTGTATATGATTGAGAAGGCTTTCGCTTTCGAACTACACATTTCTGTTGCATGAACCTCACAAAAGTTTGTATTGTGATGATCAATCATCTATCACCAGCTAATTAACAAACAAATGTATAGTACATTAGTACCACGCACCTATGTAATTCTTTGGAAAATGCCTCCGACATGGTATTATTTGAACTCAGGGTGTGTACCCCTTCGATCACCACTTAACCCAAATGCAACTTCGACTGCTTCAGCAATGATCGAGCATAATATATGTAGCAGTAGTAATTCCTTACTACAAGATTAATCATTAGTCTTATAATTTAATTATAGGAATATCAGTTATATATCAAGATTAGTCGTTAATTAACACGTTAACAACCACGAAAATTCGATGAGTACTAATTAGTAATCCGAAAAATCTAGTTCTCCTAGCCGATTGCGAAGTATGAGGTCATGAAAACTAGATCTTATTATGTCGTTAATTTGCTTGTTTTCTTTTTGGTTATATTAAATTTTGAATGGATCTGCAATTTGTAACATTTCCTAAATCCATCTTCTTCTTTTTTTCTTTCATTTCTTAGCTAATGCCAAACATCAATTAACCAATATATCGATTACAAGAACCAATATTTGCTCTCAATTACCAAATACTCTTCGATCTGTACACAGCTCCTAGAAAATTATTTACCAACAGATATTCATCGTAGCTATCACTGTCTCACAAAACAGATCCTAGTCATGATAATATATACTAGATTACCTTACTTATTTGGTTCTACTCCATCATGCTTTCTCTGTTTCATTCAACAATTAATACTCTGTTAATCCCCTCCAATTCATTAGTGGCCAAAAGAAAGAAGAAATTAAGCTTTTTCTCATCAGTTCTTTCTTTAATCCCCGATGAGATATTAGTCATATTACAATGCTTTTTCAAAACCGTGGGCCTTGACATTCTCTATTGATTCTTCTCCCACAAGAAGCTCCAGATAGAAGAAAGGAGCCGTCGGTTAATTCCGTACGTACCTGAATTACATAATAGAGTACTGGTAAAGCGCACGAGCACTACAATCGCACCAAACCCACCCACTATATGTCTATCTCAATTTCCATCATCCGCTATATATATATATATATATATATATATATATATACCACTTACAACATTACAACTTACAAGTACTTGCTAGCTTAGTGTTTCTCTTTCTCTTGTCATATATAAACGCTTAGGTCAACCAACTAATCAGAGAAATCGCTGATCAGAAATGGAGAGGAGAATGGAGAACGATGAAGTATCAACCCGGCCTTCTATAGCTTTTCCACTGGGTTTGGCTCTTGTTCTTCTCATGCTATTGAGCTTCTGTGCCTTCTTCTTGTGCTGTATCTACTGGGACAGACTTCGATCTCTCTTCATATCCTCTCTAGATCAAGAACAACACCCACAAGCCGATGAGTCAGATCACAAACCTGAACGTCCGAAAACGGTAGCTAATCTAATTTAGTTGTTATTCTGTCTACTGTTTTGATTGTTAATGTGAAAAGTTGATAGCCAACTAAACAAGTTATAAGGAAAATCACTGATGTATGATTGATTAATTGATGTTTTTGTCTTTTTGTTGTGTAGATGGAGAATCAAGATCACTTGCAGAGCTTGCCGGTATTGATGCCTGGAGATCAAGTTCCAAAGTTCATAGCAATTGCATGTCCCTGTGAGCTTCCGGCGGTGGAGAAGAAGATCACGGTGATAGTAGACAAGCCTACTCGTTTGTGTGATGCTAGTATTGTATATAGCTAGTTATTTCTTTAATGTAGTCATTTTCTTTTTCTCACACTGAGAACTATATGATTTTGTATATTATATTTTACTCTTTAAGAAATTAATTCATGCTAATTGTGAGAGGTGGCATGCATGGTAACAGATATTAGACATACATTACGGGATGCTAATTTTTAGACTAGTATAATTGTAAGTAAGAGCCAAAAAGAAGTAATATCCTTCTTACACTACTGATATCATCGTGTCAAGCATTTTCATGCATATATATCGAGCATAAACAAGTTTTTTTTGAATGAAAAAGAAAACTATTACAAACTGAAGCATCTAGAGCAATCAGAGTTTATAATGTCAAAGAGTAAGGCTTTAGAAACCTCATAAGGAATCCTACCATTTCAAAACAATAAAGAATCATTAAAATGACCAAGATTAGCAATAGGAGCGTAAACAAGTTGGACCTCTATAGTACGTTCTACTTCAGTCCCCAAAAAAATCATATAGTTCTACGGGAGACGTTGAAAGCTTAATTCTCCAAACTCGGCAAAAGAATGATTCTCTGGCCTTGTAATTAGATTAATTTGAGGTGTAGGTTTTTTTTCAGGTTTTGTATGTAGTTAAAATGCCACGGAATTTAAACACAACAAAACATTCAATAATAACGGAATATCAAACGAATAACTTCATGCTGTTCAAGAGATTATATATCTACAAACCCATGATGATGTCGAAGGTTAATTATGTAATACAATTGATTCCCAACCAAGTGGAGGTTTGGATTATGGATCTGGTTTCTCTATTAGAATTTTTATTGCTTGTATTTGTTTAGATGATTTAAAACAATTAAATTAAATAAAGATGACATGATCGATAATGACATCACAGAACCACATTGTACTCAATCTAATATTTTTAAACAATTCAAGTAAATTCAAGCAACAAAAATTTAAGTACATAAACCAATTTCTTGTAATATAAACCCAGTGGGGTTGTTAGCAATTTAACATATATCTCCTCCATAGTTGCTATGAATTATCAGAGCATCAAGGCTGCACTCTTGGGTGTACTATAATACACTTAAACTAACTTAAATAGACGGTTAGATTATATTTATAATATTATTTAATTATTTTTAAATAAAAATTAAATATAATTAATAACGATTAATATTTTTTAATAAATAATTAGTTCACTTCCGCTCTCTACATACACAAATTTTCGATGAATTATCACTTATTTGATCCAAAGGAGTTCCAGTGATCCACCATCCTTATATTCTAAAACGGAATGGACACTGGTCGGGCAATAGGCGTTGCCTATATGATACTGTTCTGGCGAAGCCTTTCTTTTAAAGAGAGTACCGCTGTTCCACTAGAGTCGCCTACTTCTTTTAATCATAGAAGAGCCCTTCGAGCAGTTCCATAAACTAGCTAGCTAGCATGATCACACACAGTGGCGGAACCAGGAATCCTAAATAAGTAGGGCTGGTTTTAAAGAATACAAAAAATTTACTCAGCTGGGACCAGCATAGTATCCTAAATAGGTGGAACCAGCATATTATTCCTCACTCAAGATTTGAAGCACAGATCCATGGTATAGATTCATGGACATGTAAAACTCCACTTGATTCTCCATTTCTAAATGTTAAATCCAGTGAGGTATGGATTTGTCCTAGAGTGACCACTTCAATTCCTAAAATGAATTTAAATACACAGATGTATGAGTTCAAAAAAATTCATGAATATAGATGTATGTGTACTGCAGCAGTGTTTCAAGCAATGTATATAAACTGGCGTAACTTTAATTTTGCAGAAACAAAATATACAGTCCTCATATAGATTCATCAGATAATACTTTTGTAGCATAAATCCAATATAAAATTTCTGAATCATACTACCATAAACACATTACATTGCATATACATATTAAACCAGTTAATAGTTTTGGATATAACAAAGTTTTAATATATCCATATTCAGTAGTGCAATATAGATTTATGCAATATGCTGCTACTGCCATTTAACTGTTCCAGCAAATTTTCTCTTTGAAGATCAATAATCAGCATAATTTCACTAGCAGTAGCACAAATAATGATTCATATAGTGACTGGATTCAGAATGATATTAAAAGCTACTTTGTGTAACTATATTAGTACCAGTTTGAAACATCAAGTTATAATTCACGAAGCATATATGTCATATTATATAGGTAACATCAAAACCAGTTAAACCACAACTCCACAAGATGTATATTTGCACCTCACGATTCACGAACATCCAGAATTCCAGATCAACAGAACTACAGAAGGATTCCTACTTCCTAGCAAAACCCAACAAAATGAACAGAGAATCAGACAATCAGTAGTAGGGAACTAGGGATCAGACACCCAATACTGAAAAACAAGATCAAGAATTCAAGATGGAAACTTTACCATTCAAGGAGGACCCAATCAACAGAAGGATTCCGAAATCCGAAGGAGGACCCAATCTCCAGCACCGCCGCGCTGCAACTCCTGCAAGGTTCGATCCGTTCGAACTTCGAAGCTTCCGAAGCAGTGGCGGAAGGATGGTGAGCGTTTTGCCCTCAGATCGCCGGCAAGGTTCGAACCGCTTCTCGCCGATCTCACTGCCGCTTCTTGTGCCTGTCGGTGAAGTCGTGAAGAATGAGGAATTGAGGAGTGAGGGAAGGGAGGACCGGAGGAGTGCTGGGCTGCTGGCTGCTGGGAGAGTCACTCCGAATCTCAGATCTGTTTTTTTTTATATGCTGGACGCGGGTTAGTTGGACGCGGGTTACTTGGGTATATATACCTACGGGTTTTTCGGACAAAATCTCGGTAGGGCTATAGCCCTACCAGCCCTCACAGTGCTTCCGCCACTGATCACACATTCAGACCCCATTTGGTTAGTAGGGAAGTAAAAATGTAATATTATATATATATTTTTTCTTTACAAACAAATATAAAATAGTATATATGTTTTGGTATTTACATTTCTGTGTTTGGTACATAATGAAAATTAAATGATGGAACCAATTTAGGCATTGTTTCAGATGCACCCTTCTAAGAGTCCCAGAACAGATGGTATGTCCCTCTTTTACTTTCAAAAAAACCGGCATATTGTGGGATATAATGTGTCATACTGTTAAGAATTTTTCGGAGAAGGGTGAGAACTCGGATACCTCAATTTTACCTACATATGTCTTATTCCAAAGAATAAGAACCCTACTGAGACGGTACAGTTTTCACCTATTGCACCGTGTAATGTCATTTACAGAATTACCTCCAAATGCATAGCCAACAGGCTAAAAAGATGGCTGCCAGTGGCGGAGCCAGGATTTCAAGGTGAGAGGGGGTCTAAGTAAAATATTTTAAGAATAAATATTTTTTCCTATAAAAAAAGAAGCTTGAAATTTTAGCATATGAAGATATAAACATCTTAAGAAATTTACCATGAATGAGAAAATAAATGTAATGAATCTCATTAAGAATACTACTTAGATGGAAAATAAATGTAACAAATATAATTGAAACATATCGAATGTTTAAAGTTGAACTGATAAATTAATGTTAATATGTGAACAAAATCAGAATTAGTTATAATTTATGAGGTTTATTAACAGAAATATGGGTAAATTTGCTGTGATTAAGCCACCTAATTAAAGAGAATTAAAATAATTAAAAAATCTAACCGGGTCCGGACCCTTCCGAGCCGTAACGTAGCTCCGCCAACCCTTGCAGAGTGCTTATGTTCCGCGACGGTTAATCTTAGATAATACCCTCATTGCTTCTGAGCTAGCTCACTTTATGCATACTCTGAAATCTCAGGTTGAGGCCTTAAGTTGGACATTTTAAAGACGTATGACAGGTTGGAATGGTCGTTTCTGCAAAGAAAATTAAGCTGGGTTTTAAGGCTAGATGGATACAGATGATTATGAATTGTGTTCGTTCTTCGGTGACATATGTTATTCTTGTAAATAGTAAAGCAACTGGAGCTACCACACCCTCCAAGAGGCACTCTCTCCATACTTATTCATTCTGTGTACTGAAGGGCTTTCTCCACTGTTATCTAAAGTTGTAAGTTCTGGAGCTTTAAAGGGTTTGAAAATGGTTCCGACTGCGGGCTGCACCCACTTTGCAGCACCTCTTTTTTGCAGACGATATGCTGCTTTTTGGCAATGCTAGCCTCAGTGAGTGCCGGATGATATATACGACAACTTCTCAACACCTATGACAGAGCAAGTGGACAGCCAACTTCTCAATACCTATGACAGAGCAAGTGGACAACAAGTAAACTAGTGGAAAAGTTCAGTAGCCAAACTTTGCCAGATGATCTCAAAATGTCGTGTTTAAAGAATGTATGACGTTTGTGTCAAACACTCATTACCTCATTCAATATCATTTACTTTTTAACTTTCATCAGATCTCTCGCTCTGAAACCTTGTTCCCAAGTCAAACCCTTTGCGGGAAAATCAAGTTTCCATAGATCCCCAAAAACCCCAAATCAAATTTCCGGATTGTATGCATCTTAGTAGTGAGTATTGTCTAGTCGTATTGAAAAAAGATGCATCTAACGTCTAGTCCTGCATTGTATTAAAGAATGATGCATGTATTGTCTAGTACTGAATTGAAATGCATTTTAATGGTACATTGATCAAAAGAAAAGATGCAGGTGTTTTAGTTTTCTGCATCTGTACTTAAGTGCTTGTCTTTGTAAAGTTTTATACAAGCTTATACTGCAGTAGCATTGTTTGTTCCTAATATGTAGAATGATCACGTTTTTTAAATCAAGGTGATTATGAAATTGTTGTGTAATGCTTCGGTCATTTTATCTGCCTTCTATTTTGGATCCTTTTTTTTGTTTGTTTGTTTTATTTAGATACTATTTGGCATGTAGGCTTTGTTTTCTTAGTCTATGGATTTAATATGATCAAATAAGAATTGGTAGCTTTGCTATTAACTTAATATATTGCATGTTTTATTTCTTTAACTTTAGTGCCTTCAAGTGTAAAACATATATATTGACACATAACAAATTGGAAAAATAGTCCAAACTGTGTCTTACCTTTCACAAAAGCAAAGTTCTAGTATCTCACCTTCATAAAATTTCAAAACAATAAACTACAGTTGCTTAAGTTCTAGGGGTAGGCTGGTTTCCATTAGACCTAACTATAATCTTTCAGGACATGGTACTTACGAGGGAAAATTGGGGCTCCACTTTGTCATTGCAATTGGTACTAAATTGGACTATTCTGTTACTTCTCAGCATTATATCTTGGAGATTTCGTTTTATATATTGTTGTTGTTTATAGGTGGAACCTAATATTTCTCCTTTACCGGGTTACAATTTAAGAAATAACCCGTAAGTGTGGTCGATTATTAAATGTGCATCGTTTATCATGCTTGAAGTACTGTTTACAGGGTAAAAGCCCAGTCAGATTTGAGAAGCCACTCTGGGTCCTTTGTCAAGGCCCAGTTCATTGTAAAGTTGAGGAAAAGCAAGAGAGTTTATTCCCACATTGGAAAAGGACAAAGTGCTGCCTTTAATGCTACTATAAATACCGGCGCGGACCTCCCGGTAAAAGGACGCGCAACTTCTTAACTATTCTTGAGTTTTCTGCTTAGCTGACAGTGTCTGACTTAAGCATCGGAGTGGCTTCCCTCGGTAAACCCGGGGACGCCTCTTTGACGTGTTTGTTCTTTACACAGGAAAACTCGGAGTACAAGGAAGTTTGCTATTTCTGGAACCGTGCAACCCGCTAAAGGGACCGCGAGTTTACCCGGAAACAATTGGTGCTCTCGTTGAGAGTCGAACTCAAGACCTTCCGCTTAATATTTCGAAGGACGGTAGAAATGGCAGGAGAACAAGATCCAACTAGGAGGCTTAATTTCTCAAGGGATGATAACCCGGGGACCTCCGGGACCCAGTTTGGCCAAACAGATTTGGCAGCAGCATTTGAGCTCTTGAAAAAGGTCTTTCTCGCTCAGAAGGAGCAATCCACTCGAGAACATGCCGAGTTAATGACGGTAAGGGAGCAATTAGCAACTATCCAGGCCGAGCATGGGCTTCTTCAAGCAACCTTAACTCAAAGGGCGAATGCCATGGGAACGTCAGCCAGACTTGCTGATATCATCACCCCAGAAGGGAATCCTCCGGGTTATGGAAACTCGCGAACTCTTGACAGTGCATACATACAACCCGCTATTCTCCCACCCACTGCTCACCCTAACCCAAATCCACAAATTATCCATCTCTCCAATCCTTTGTTTAATCACAATCTTACAGGACCTCCTCCACCTCCAGAGCCGGTGTTAAACCAACCACTTCCCCCAGCCGATGCCCAGACCCAGCTGCTTTTACAGTTGACACAAACTGTGACCCAACTTGAGCAGCGTCTTAACTCGGGAACGGGACCACAGCAATACCAACCCTTTATTACCCGTGCAAGCCCATTCTCCACCCGGGTTCAAGCAGACAAAAAGCCACCGGAAGCAAAGCCATTTAAGATTAAGAGATATGCCGGAACGGGGTGCCCGTATGCACACCTAGAGTTGTTCCAGTCTCAGTTGGATTCAACCCGGTTCACAGATGCCCAAGCATGCCATGCTTTCCAGGAAACACTCAGTGAGGAGGCATTGAGTTGGTTCCTCAAGTTACCGGCTTTGTCAATAGAAACCTATGGTCAGCTGACACAGAAGTTCCTGTCCCGGTTTATCCTGCTGTCTAGTGCCAACCGAAGCACCACTTCATTATTCAAAGTCCAGCAAAGGGATGATGAGAGCTTGAAAGTTTTTGTAACCCGTTGGCTGTCCACGACTTCCAAATGTGGGCACTTGGACGAGTCAGTGGCATCAGAGGCGTTCTTGCAGGCGCTCAAACCAACCCGCTTTGTGGTGGAGCTCAGGAAGCAGCGGTTCAGGTGCTACGACGATTTAATTAATGAAGTAACTCGGCAAGCTCAAGCCGAGTATGACACCTTCGGGGAACGCCGGACGAATACCGGGTTCACAAGCCAGCGAGCTGATGGATGGAGAAAGGAAGGGCAGAATAAGAGTGGCCAGGGATACTACGGCAAAGGTTCAAACAGATCAAGGGAGAAGCCAAGAGAAGCTCCATACCCGAGACCTCCAGCCCAGGAAGCAAAAACTCCTTACATTCGACGATATGAAGTGTTAACCAATTTGACTGCCTCCTATGAAGAAATTTGGAACCGCCATAGGAATGACATTCCCCCGGCTCCAAAAAGGAAGTTTCCCAAAAGGGCAGGGCCGGACAACGGGCAACATTGTGCCTATCACAACGAGTCTGGTCACACTACCGACCGGTGCTTTTCCCTTCGAAACACCATTGAGTACATGATCCAGAACGGCAAGTTACAGCAGTATAAGTCACACGCCACAGGTGTCAACCTGATTGAAGTATATGGGGAGATAATGACGATTCACGGGGGTGGCACCCAAGGAGTGTCCGGTCACCGGGCCAAAAGACTCTGCCCAAGAGGCCCGGAGTTAGAGATAATGCAGCTTCGTCAGGAATGCCGCAAGGAGCTGCTTCCAAGGGATACCGTGTCATTTTCTCAGTCTGAAGACACGCTGAAAATGCATCACAATGATCCTTTCATTATCACTCTTCAGATTGACCATTGGAGAACTCGAAGGGTTCTAATAGACACGGGAGCCGCTGTCAGCGTCATGTTCAGCAGTTGCTATAAGGGGTTTAAAAGAGGAAGAGATAAGCTCTATAGAAACCACGAGCCATTGATCAGTTTTTCAGGTGAGACAACTCAACCGTTGGGGTCTGATCAGCTAACGGTTACAGTGGGAACCGGGCACCAATCCACAAGAATTGTAGTTCCCTTCATAATTGTGGACTGCCCATCATCCTACAATGCCATACTTGGGAGAGATGCACTCTGGGGCCTACAAAGTTTTATAGCGGGTCATATGCTGCTTATGAAGGTACCTACACCCGGGGGTTGGGTTACAATTCACGGAGACCAAGAAGCCGCTGTCAGATGCAACGCGATAGCAACAACTCAGTCCCAACATGAGATGTTTTCAGCCGGTTTTTCCCTGTCCCCATTTGACAAACCCGATGACCCCAGGGATGACCCGGATTCTTTGCCCATCAGTAAAATGGCACAAAAGAAGAGCCAGAAGTATCCTGCCAAGTTCCCCCGGCCAGCCCCAATCGAAGCAACAGAATGGATTCAGATTTCAGAGGAATACCCGGAGAGGAAGATTTGCATTGGCACAGGCCTTGACCCAGAGGTCAGAACCCGGATGATTGAGCTGCTAACCCGGAAACAGAAGGTGTTTGCATGGTCATATGCAGACATGCCCGGGATTTCTCCAGAAGTTATGACGCATTCCCTCAATATTATCCCGGGTGTTAAACCGATAAGACAGAAGCGTCGTGCATTTTGCGCAGAGAAGTACAAGGCCATTCAAGCAGAAGTTAAACGTCTTAAAGACATCGGGTTCATTGAAGATGCAACATACCCGGATTGGTTGGCCAATGTGGTGATGGTCAAGAAGGCAAACGGAAAGTGGAGGATGTGCGTCGACTACACAGATCTGAATAAGGCTTGCCCGAAGGATAGTTTTCCCCTTCCAAAGATTGATCAACTGGTGGATTCAACCGCGGGCCACCCCCAGTTGAGCTTTATAGATGCATACTCGAGATTTAACCAAGTTCCGATGAATCCCGCGGATCAACAGCACACATCTTTTACAACAGACAAGGGGATGTATTATTACAAAGTGATGCCTTTTGGACTCCGGAATGCAGGAGCCACGTTCCAGCGCCTCGTAGTGGGCATGTTTGCAAACCAACTCGGGGATACTATGGAGGTTTATATAGATGATATGCTGGTCAAAAGCCGGGAAACAAGCAAACACCCGGATGACTTGGAGACCGTTATCGACATTGCCTTGAGCAAGGGAATGAGATTAAACCCGGAGAAGTGTGTGTTCGGTGTTTCAGGAGGAAAGTTTCTCGGGTTTATGGTCAGCGCTCGGGGAATTGAGGCAAACCCCGACAAAATTCAAGCCGTCTTGGCCATGGAACCGCCAAAAACGAGGAATGAAGTCCAGCAACTTACTGGCAGGCTGGTAGCCTTATCCCGGTTTATATCCAGGTTAACAGATAAATGTGCCCCTTTCTTCAAAATTCTCAAGAGTCAACACCGCGAGCGGATTACATGGCAGGAAGAGCACAATCAAGCTTTTGAAAAGTTGAAGGAATACTTGGCGTCAGTTCCTTCCTTATCCAGACCTAACCCGGGGGAAATACTCTATCTATACCTGGCGGTATCTCAAACGGCTGTCAGCTGTGCCTTGATAAGAAAGCCAGAGTCTGAAGAACTGCCGGTCTACTATACTGGAAAAGGATTCAATGATCCTGAAACTCGTTATCCAGATATTGAAAAACTGGACCTGGCCTTGGTTGTAGCAGCAAGGAAGTTAAGACCCTATTTTCAAGCACATTCTATCCATGTGCTCACCAACCAACCACTACGGCAGGTTCTGCAAAAGCCGGCGACTTCAGGAAGACTGGTCAAGTGGGCAATTGAGTTGGGGGAGCATGACTTGCACTTTAAACCGCGAACGGCAATCAAAGGGCAGACAGCAGCAGACTTCATTGCCGAGTTAATCCCAGCAGATTCATCAGTTGCTGAAACTCTTCCTACACAAGCTGAACCGGAGAGTTGGCAAATATTTGTAGATGGATCAGTCAATCAAAGGCAATGTGGAGCAGGCATTACATTGGTAGACCCGGAGGGTAACATGTTTGATTATGCTCTACGCTTTAACTTCAAAGCATCAAACAACACGGCTGAGTACGAAGCCTTAATCAAAGGGCTCCAACTCGCTAAAGATATGGGCGCCCGGCATCTCCGCATAATGAGTGATTCACAACTGGTAGTGCAGCAGGTTAACGGCGGATTTCAGGCAAAGGAAGCATATCTTTCGTCCTATCAAAAGTTAGCGGCTTTCTTGCTGGAAAAATTTGACTCCTTTGAGGTTACTCAGATACCGAGGCAGCAGAATGTGAGAGCAGATACTCTGGCTAGGATTGCAACAGGGGACGATTCCAATACCGAGTTTAAAGGCTTACTAGTCGAGACGTTGGAGAAACCAAGCATCTCACTCTCCTTTTCTGAGATTTTCGCAGTGGAAGCAAACCCGCCACCATCTTGGATGGATGAGTTCATTAACTTCATCCAACATGGAACCCTACCTGAGGACCCGGTAGCGGCCAAACGACTACGGGTTCGCGCGGCACAGTATAGTATCCGTGATGGGAAACTGTATCGACGAGGACATACTTTCCCTGATTTGAAGTGTATTACACCCGAGGAAGGAGACCGGGTTTTGCGGTCACTTCATAGCGGGGTATGTGGAAATCACTTTGGAGCCCGTAACCTGGCTTTCAAAACCCTAAGAATGGGATATTACTGGCCTTCTCTAGAGCACGATGCCAGAGTCGTCGTAGATTCCTGTCTTCAATGTCACCGATTTGCAAGCTTTCCCCGTGCCCCGTCGGTCCCACTATCAGTAATCATTTCTCCATATCCATTTTGCATGTGGGGGATTGATTTCATCGGGCCTCTACCCACAGCTCCGGGACAGCTCAAACACGCCATTGTCTCAGTGGACTATAATTCCAAGTGGATAGAAGCTCAACCCCTGGCTCGGATCACAACTGCAAATGTTAAGAAATTCCTTTGGAACAATGTCTTTTGCCGGTTTGGAATCCCAGAGACGTTTATCACAGATAACGGGACGCAGTTTGACAATGACGAGTTCCGGGAATTCTTACATTGCAATGGGACAAAGGTGCTATATGCCTCCCCTGCACACCCGCAGACTAATGGACAAACTGAAGCTGTTAACAAGCTCATCAAGCAAGTTCTGAAGAAGAAGCTGGAGGACGCAAAGGGTTTATGGACTGAGAAACTTCCAGAGGTTTTGTGGGCACTTAGGACAACTCCGACAGAAGCCAATGGGGAGAGCCCATTTCTTATGACCTTTGGCTCTGAGGCAGTCATCCCGGTAGAGATGGAAGTCCCGAGTGACCGGGTACAACTGTTTGACAGGGAAACCAACAATGAAGGCATCCGCCTTAACTTGGACCTCCTGGAGGAACGCCGGGAGCGTGCACATCTCCGAAATATCAACAAGAAACAAAAAGTGGCTAAACATTACAATTCCCGGGTTATCAAGCGCCCACTCAAACTCGGGGATTGGGTAATGAAGGAGGTTATCCCTAAGCCAACGGGGTTCAAAGCTCCATGGGAGGGTCCATATGAAATTGTTGAAGTCGTGGGCCCGGCAACGTTTTACATCAGGGGTACAGATGGAGTTACGCTTCCACGACCATGGAACGCCCAACATCTACATCTCTTCCCCAAATAGGTACCAAGTTATCTATGAATGTCCAAATTTATTGTTTATGATGTTATATATAAAGCCTTTCAGGCCCACAATGCATGAAACCCCCTACCGGGTTATGTTTATTAAACAGTTTGTTGAAGTGAATGCAGCCTTTAGCGGCCCTACTTGTATGCCTTAACCGGCATTCTCCGATAATCTCCGGTCTACATGACGTGAAATATTGCAAGCCTTAACGGCCTTATTTCACTGTCAAACTCGGCATTCTCCGATAATCTCCGATCTACATGACGTGAAATATTGCAAGCCTTAACGGCCTTATTTCACTGTCAAACTCGGCATTCTCCGATAATCTCCGATAAATCTCCGGTCTACATGACGTGAAATATTGCAAGCCTTAACGGCCTTATTTCACTGTCAAACTCGGCATTCTCCGATAATCTCCGATAATCTCTGGTAATCTCCTTAACTTGAAATATTGCAAGCCTTTCACGGCCTTATTTCAGTCTTTGAAAGTCCTAACGGACCCGTACAGCCCTAGCGGCACTATTTTTATTAAACATGTCAAACCGGCAATATGCGTACATTTTGTCAACACTTGTATATTATGCATCACAAATACCGTGTTATTCGACAGGAAGCCATAACGGACCGGTACAGCCCTACCGGGCCTATTGTTATTTTATGACGATAACATGCCAGACCGGCACTATGTGTAAATTTTATCTACACTTACGAGATATGCATCAACTCAACTTGTTATTTTACAGGGAACGAGTGTTATAGAAAGACATTCCCCCGCAAGGCCTTAGCGGCCCATGGAAGTCCTAACGGACCCATATATCCTAGCGGCACTATATCTATTCACATGTCAAACCGGCATTATATGTCCCTGACCCGGGAAATAGCCTGCACCAACTCCCCTTTCTGCTGCTCCAAAGAAGTCACTTGTTGCTGCAGCGCTTGATTCTGTTGGGTAAGCTGAGCAATGACGGCGTCTTGAGCACACCGGTCCTCCCGGTGACCCTCGATGACTCTCTCCAACTCCGAGTTCTTGGCCACCAAGTCTGCTATTTGTCCTTCTGCCTTGGCCAACTCCGCCCACGACGCAACGACTGATGCGCTTGCGTCTTCCCGGACCCGAGCCAGGCATTCTTCGCTCGCCGTCACCTGGTCCCGGGCGGCCCGGAGGTCGTCCCTGAGCACTCTCTCTCGCTCGGGGATGCCTTCGTTTATGAGTCGGTCAGTTGCCAAGTACGACAACCTGACAGCCTACATAAAACAAGTAACGGGTTAGTACAAAAAAAAAACAAGCAAACAACGGGTTACGGAAGAAGAAACACTTACCCGCATCAGTTTCTCCTGTGTCCTCCGGGCTACGATCAACGGGTCCTCATGCTCCAGGACATAGGAGTCGGCGGCGCAATTCTTCAAGTCCGCTACCATCCTCTGGATGGCAACGTCTGCCATTCCCGCGCTCGCCAACTCCTCCATTATCTCAGTAGTGTCCCGGTGCTGCTTTTTCTCCCTCCTCTCTTTCCTCTCCTTCCTTCTCTTCCTCCTCTCGGACCTCGCCGAGCTGGAGGCCTCCCGGGGGCGTTTGCGAGAGGGAACGGGCTCCACTTCTTGAACTTCGTCACTCCCGTCACTCCCCTCCGGGTTCTCACTCCCTATCCCCCTTTCCAACCCTCCAACCTCTTCACCCCCGTCGTCATCCTCTTCGGTAAACTCCTCACCGGGGAGCACAGACGAGGGAACCGCGCTCATCACCGGTTCTTCAGTCTCTTCATCGGCGACGGAAGATCCCCTTCCCGGTTCTTCAAATAGCGGGTTATCATCCGTCTCCGAGGGATTCCCTTCAACTTCCTCTCCCTCCTGGCAAACCTCTGGCCCGAGAACCTCAGCCAAGTACTCGGGGACCTCGTTGTAGTGCAAGGCGTCAACATGGAACTGCTGAACATCCCCTTGCTCGGCGTCTGGGCGCAGGAAAGCCGCTTTTGTCGTCAGGTCGATATCGTATGTTAGACCATCCGCCCCTTGCGTCCGGATCCCGGCCCATACAGCTTTGTCCTCGAAGCCGTCGTATATTCCCGGGTTCTTCCGTTTTGTGAACTCCATCGGAAGAAGAGCTGCAACAAAAGACATAACCCGTTAGACAAGAGCATGTGACAACAAAATTTGGAAAGGACACGAGACAAACCTGGGAGCTCCATCAACCGGCACCTGCTGTACACATACAGCCTACAAAGCCGGTACGAACTCCGGTCATCTTGACCCCGGAAGGCCCATAGCATCCTCCGGATCCTCTTCTCCATCACCGGCTCCAAAGGAATGTCGGGGACGTCTGCAACACAAATAACATAAGTATAACTCGGGACGGAGAAAAGAGAAACCCTGAGGGAGAGGACTTACTCATCAGTGGTTGGAAGTCACCCGGTACTTGAAGCGCGTGTCCCGGGTCTTGAAAGTTTCTTATCAAGAAACTTTTTTCCCTCCAGGTCCGGCTCACGGAGGTTGGCAAGTCCTCGATGATCTTCTTGAAAACCGCTTTGGACTTCAGTTGGATGGTCCCACTGAAACCCGCCTTCCGGGAGTACTCGGCCCGGTACATGGCGTGTAACTCGTGATAAGTGGGCATCTGCTGCTTCAGCACCTTGTACATAACGCACAACCCTAGTAGCTGCCTCCACATGTTCGGGCCAACTTGCCCGATGGCGAAGTTGCTCGCAGCCAGGAGGTACTGCACCTCCACCTTTAGCGGGAGTGACAGGCCGCAGCGTAGCTGGTACTCGTGGCATAGCGTCCACCCATCCCCGGGAGCGAAGAACTGATCCTCGGGTTCTAAAGGCCGAATTTCCACAGACTCGGGGATCTTCCAGTTGCTCCTTAGCTCCACAATCTCCTCCGCGGTCAGTGAGTACCCGGGAGGGTCGAGAGCGGTCCCATCAGTGAAGGTTACAGAGGCAAACTCGGGGACGTGAGTGTCCATTGCGGGGTTTGCCATCTGCAAAACAAAAAACACGGGAACGTCGTCAGAACCCCAGATAACCCGGCGACCACAAGGATAAATTCACACACAGTAACGCAGAAACCCAGATTGGAACCCAGAAACAGTACACATAATCGATCCAAAACACTCAAAAACAACGGAAGAAGAAACAGTACCTTACTTGTGAGGGTTTGAAGGGCTTTTGAGATCGATTTGAGTTTGGGAATCCAACAAGCACAGCGACAACAGAGAATGAGAGCAAAAGCACGAAAAAGTTATCGGTTTCGAAGGTGAGACAAAACTGTCACCCTCAACCCCTATTTATACAGTTAAAGGCGTACACTGAAGGGACGTTTCGGTTTTTCGAGAAAATCGCCACGTGTCATGCATGCCGCGTCCCAAAACCGAAAAACTTTTCAGTTTCCCCCACTTCAAACTGAAAACTTTTCAGTTTCCCCCACTACAACCCGGAGACGTCGTTTTCAATTCTCAAAGTGAACGTGTCTGCGGGGTACCCTTGCGTACGGACTTGGGGGACTGGGTACACCGGGTCTGGATGCTAACTTTGTAACCCGGTAAAGAAATGATTTCAAGTCCCCACCCAAGCGTACCCCTTGACTGAGGACTTGGGGGACTTGTTTATAGGTGGAACCTAATATTTCTCCTTTACCGGGTTACAATTCAAGAAATAACCCGTAAGTGTGGTCGATTATTAAATGTGCATCGTTTATTATGCTTGAAGTACTGTTTACAGGGTAAAAGCCCAGTCAGATTTGAGAAGCCACTCTGGGTCCTTTGTCAGGGCCCAGTTCATTGTAAAGTTGAGGAAAAGCAAGGGAGTTTATTCCCACATTGGAAAAGGACAAAGTGCTGCCTTTAATGCTACTATAAATACCGGCGCGGACCTCCCGGTAAAAGGACGCGCAACTTCTTAACTATTCTTGAGTTTTCTGCTTAGCTGACAGTGTCTGACTTAAGCATCGGAGTGGCTTCCCTCGGTAAACCCGGGGACGCCTCTTTGACGTGTTTGTTCTTTACACAGGAAAACTCGGAGTACAAGGAAGTTTGCTATTTCTAGAACCGTGCAACCCGCTAAAGGGACCGCGAGTTTACCCGGAAACAGTTGTATTATACGTATGATAGATGATTTATATATCTCCCGCTGTCTTTTCTATGACAATTTTGTTTTACATTGACAATATTGTTACATAGAACTCCCGGGCAGCATATCCTATTGAGTACATACCACAGAAAAAGCTAAAATTCCTATTCTTTATCATTTGGTATTTAGATTAGTAAAATTCCTATCCTTTATTACCACTGTTGAGCTGATATACGTGTTGCAGCTTTCTTGCAGAGGCACCTCTTGCATGCAGTGAGAAAGTTAAAGAACTTTTATGAACCAAGGTGCATATGTGCATGCTGAGACGGTACAGTTTTCACCTATTGCACCGTGTAATGTCATTTACAGAATTACCTCCAAATGCATAGCCAACAGGCTAAAAAGATGGCTGCGAGTGGCGGAGTCAGGATTTCAAGGTTAGGGGTCTAAGTAAAATATTTTAAAAACAAATATTTTTTCCCGTAAAAAAATAAGTTTGAAATTTTAGCATATGAAGACATAAACATCTTAAGAAATTTACCATGAATGAGAAAATAAATGTAATGAATCTCATTAAGAATATTACCTAGATGGAAAATACAATGTTCTAAAAAGCGCTAGGCGGGCGGCGACCCATAGCCTAGCGCCTGGACAGCATAGGCGGGGACTAGGCGGGGATTAGGCGATTTACTTTTTTCATATTTATTAATTAAAAATATATATTTTATGTACTATAATATTTGAAAACAGTCAAATATGGATAAATTATTCGACATAAATCTTGTTAGACCTATTTATAAAATAGATTATAGCTAAAATTTAGCATAACTTCATGTAAAAGTGAGCAATAACAACAATAAACACATATATTTCTAATTCTAAAAACATCATTTACTCTTATACTCACATGCTCCCCACAATGTAACAACTCCACCACTAAATGTAAATAAAATTAGCCGGAGAGCTTAGAACCCTAGGCGGCTAGGCGGCCTCTAGGCGGCTATTAAGCGGGCTAGGTGGCCGTCTAATTGCCCACAGCCTGGCACAAAGGCCTTGAAAAAAAGCGAGACGGCTTGTTGCAGCCTAGAGCCTAGACGGTGCTAGACGGGGCCTTTTAGAACACTGGGAAAATAAATGTAACAAATATGATTTAAACATATCGAATGTTTAAAGTTGAACTGATAAATTAATGTTAATATGTGAACAAAATCAGAATTGGCTATAATTTGGGGGGGTTATTAACAGAAATATGAGTAAATTTGCTGTGATTAAGCTACCTAATTAAAGAGAATTAAGAAAATTAAAAAATCCAACCAGGATCCGGACCCTCCCATTGATGGCTGCCAAATATTATTACACCCTTGCAGAGTGCTTATGTCTTAGATAATACCCTCATAGCTTTGGAGCTAGCTCACTTTATGCATACTCTGAAATCTCAGGTTGAGGCCTTAAGTTGGACATTTTAAAGACGTATGACAGGTTGGATTGGTCGTTTCTGCAACGAAAATTAAGCTGGGTTTTGAGGCTAGATGGATACAGATGATTTTATGAATTGTGTTCGTTGTTCGGTGACATATGGTATTCTTGTAAATAGTAAAGCAACTGGAGCTACCACACCCTCCAAGAGGCACTCTCCCCATACTTATTCATTCTGTGTACTGAAGGGCTTTCTGTACTGTTATCTAAAGTTGTAAGTTCTGGAGCTTTAAAGGGTTTGAAAATGGTTCCGACTGCACCCACTTTGCAGCACCTCTTTTTTGCAGACGATAGGCTGCTTTTTGGCAATGCTACCCTCGGTGAGTGCCGGATGATATATACGACAACTTCTCAACACCTATGACAGAGCAAGTGGACAACCAACTTCTCAACACCAGAGCAAGTGGCGGTGCCACAACCAAATTTCACTTAGCTGGGTAGAACTCGAAGTAAAAGCGGTGAGAGGTTGTGCTCCTGGTTTCTCTCCTGCATATGTCTGGTCCAAGTGAAACAATCTGTCCCTCAAATACCCTCGACCGATTAGCTCCATGGTAAGAAGATCCTGAAATATTACATACACAAAAGGTTACAGAACATCGAGACTCAGTATTCAACTGAGGAACAAAAATCAAGTAATAAGACAATTCAGGTACATATAAAACATTATGTAGCTCTAGAGTATGAGTGACACAGACTGACCCTTTTTCTAACACAGGAAAAGCCTCACCATTAACATTAGTGACATATGACACAGGAGGGGAAGACAATTTAGTGAAATAAGATTTATCATAAGTCATATGACCAGTGGCACTAGAATCAATAATCTAAGTATTAGAACCAACAAATTTAGAAATTTTCAAAGTCATACCGATCTTACCACTTCCACGTGGTTTTTTGGTCACAGAAATATTACCGTTATTGAAGTTGTGCTTCACTGCACGTATAGAATTATGTGAAAGTTCAACCCTCCAATCATTGTGACCATCTAATTCACGAACAACATCTTCAACATCTCATGTATCTTTTACCATTCATGGGGAGTGTTAGCCCCACACTCACATGAGTGTGGATGAGCCACACTCACCCTCAACTTGTCATGTGTGTAAGAAATAAAGCCAATAGAAATTATCACCCTTTCAATTCTCATTCTTTACCCTTTGTTTTTACAATAGTTTTACGCTTCTTTAGTTCTAAAAAATAAAAATCTTTGACCGACTCAAATTGCACGAAACCCGATTTAGAACAATAGAAATTATCACCCCTTCAATTCTCATTCTTTACCCTTTGTTTTTACAATAGTTTTACCCCTCTTTAGTTCTAAAAAATAAAAAATCCTTGACCGACTCACATTGCAAGAAACCAGATTCAAAACCTTCCCCTCATCTCCTCACCATCCCCACCACTACATAATAAAACAGAACCCATAATTCTCAATCCCTAAACCCCTAATTCTCAACCCCATCTCTGGATGAATCATGGATTCTCTAGTATTATATGATCAATACTTTTTCAATATTGTAAATAATACCCATAACTTATACCAATAAATTATCGTATGTAATCTTAGGTTTCTTACAAAACCCATGAAATATCAAATTATCTAGGGCTTCGAGAGAATGTTTCCAACCAACTCAATAGAAAGGCAATAGATTTTGTTTGTTTAGAGTACATGAAACAATAGTCATCACTCATCAGTAAGGTAGTGTTTGCTTGCCTTCACGGACGCCGCACCAAAGGTCCGAGTTGGTCTTTGAACTTTACAGATAGTAGTATGCAGCTTTTTGGTTTAGGGGCCAAGTAGGAATCTTAATATTCCATAAGAGGTTAGGAGGTCTAAATGCTATTTCCAACGTATGAATTAAGCAGGCAAAAATAAAGGTCAAGCAATCAGCTCAAATGATAGGTTGATAACTGGGTTCCAATGAATATGCAATGACACAAAATGCTAGAGTTTGGGTGAAAATGCTAGCCATCTTTAGACTTTAGTTATCAGAACAAGTTCCACTTTGCTTGATTTGGTACGAGGCCTACATCAGAGTATTTCGGATTCATGACAAACCTACCCATCCCAATTTTGGAGGGCAGTACCATCAGTTAGTTCTTAGTAATACGTCTAGAAACCTGATATCAAGAACCAGAACTCTACAGCAAAAACGAAATTTCGCTTCTGTAAAAGAATATATTTGTTATGCAGGAAATTTGTAAAAACAAAGAAAAACACACATTTTCTGTTTGCTTGTCACTGTCA
This sequence comes from Comarum palustre, assembly GCA_951800085.1. Lineage (NCBI taxonomy): Eukaryota > Viridiplantae > Streptophyta > Magnoliopsida > Rosales > Rosaceae > Comarum > Comarum palustre. The sequence goes on along the minus strand of OX637591.1, from coordinate 14,915,953 downwards.
ACCAATCTTCCCGGGGCTGCTTAATGCTTGAGTCTAGCGATTAAGCCATGATTCATCCAGATCCAACCACCCACATGAAATTTGAGAACTGTTGAGGAAAAAAGGCAAATGGTTAGATCATTTACTACATAGATAAAAGTGATTTTGTCACAACAAAACAATTATACAAGTAATGGCCTTCAAAAAACCTGAACAAAATAGAATTTCCAATACTTTCACTCTGCCAACATGAGAAACAAATTTTTTTACATAGATTTCCTTAAGTTTTCTCCACAAGGCTGCACAATCCTTTTTTATTTTTTATATAAAATTTTCAACTTGAAGAGTCATGGTCAATATGTTTAAGTTTAACAAATAGTTCAAATGATAAAAATAAAATAAAGAAACAGAGCAAAACTACGATTTTGAAAGGCTCCTATGTATAGAATAATCTCATACCTTTCTCCAGCTATAAGAATCAAAATTGCATGGCTACTGAGTTAGTCACTGAATGGGGAGAACAACATCAAGGTTCTTCTGAAGTTGCCAGCCTTTGGCATAGACATGATTAAGAGCTTGCAAATGAAGATGCCAGTTCATTACCTTTGAACAACCAGCTGGCGTACCCTCCATTTGACTTTCATCTTCAACCACTTGTTCTATGAAAGTGGTCTCCATAGATGTTCGGTGGTGCCATCTCTTCGGATCCCACAATATTGTGCTATTGAAGGCAAATCCAGACATATCAACATGAAACCTACGGAGTCTCTTGCTTTTATCATTTGTGTGCCATCCATTTACTTGGCTCCCATTACACACTGGACCTTCCAATATGGCCTTGTTCTTGCTTGGTGCTAACATAGCAACAGGCCAAGTCCCAAAACGGCTACAAGACAAGTAAACAAATAAATTAGCATGACGAAAAGGTAGACATGGCAGTCATAAAATTCATAATGATAGAAGTTAACATTATATAAATTCTGCAAGACTCATTGAGTCACTTGCAGCCATCCAAATTGTAAGTGCAGAATGAAGGGCAGGGCGGCAATCATGAACACAAACATTTGACATTCAGTCATAAAATTCTTATTGATAGAAGTTGACATTATATAAATTCTGCAAGACTCATCGAGTCACTAGCAGCCGTCCAACTTGTAAGTGAAGAATGAAGGGCAGGGCGGCAGTCATGAACAGACATTTGACAGTTTCTCAAACAGACGGCAATTAGAGGCAACTCTATACACGTGATATATTCACACCTATTCAAGCTAAACAAATTGATTCAGTTAAAGACATAAGAGAAGGAAGAAAGAAACCAAATTGGCAAAACACTACTCCACACAATTTTACCAAGAAAAGACAAAGCAAACTTTATATTCCACAATATTGGCAAAGTTTACCCAGTCAAAAAATACATATAAATCTCTATGTAATTCAACTACGTAATGTAATACACAATAGCAGTTTACCATTGAATTTTGAAGCCGAGTTACCCATTCTTACAATTTAATTTTGAAACACAAGCTATGCATTCTTACACAAATCAGAACGAAACACCCAGGAAAACAGGTCATTCCAAAACAAGCAAATGAAAACGGAAACGCAATGATAAGCAGAAGAATAATTGCTCAAAGTGAAAATGTAGTTCGATTCAGAACACATACTTGATTTCTCTCAAGCTATCAAACAATTTGAGGCTGTATATGTTGTCATCATCCCCAAAATACACAATGCCGTTGAGTTTGTGGCGCTCAATGTGCTCCAACGCCATGTTCCTCTGATACACGCCTCGGTCCTTCGCACTAGTCGAGTTGTTGACACACACCAAATGCCTGTACATGACTCCACTCTTCCTCAAAACATCAGCAGTCTCCGGTGACGCGGCTTTTGTCTCAACCACAATCCAAAGCAGCGGCGGAGGCACAAGCCTCAGCAGCTGCGCCATTCTGTTCAAGAAGTAGGCCTGAAATGCACGGTTGTACGTCGGCGTCACCACAATCACCTGCTTCCTCGTCACCACCGTCGCCTCCGCCACGTCATCAGCCTTCGTTTCCTCCGCTGCCACGTCATCAGTCTTCTCCGCCGCCGTCACGGCGGGGCTGGCGTTCAGGACGAGATCTTCTCGGCGTTTGACGACTTGATCTCCGCCGTCCAATTGGACATTGACGTGCGGCGGCTTGATGTCGAAACTGAAGCCGTGGCTGCGGCGAATCTCGGCGTCGTCGTCGTCGACGTGGCCGAACGGGACCAGGCCGAGCAAGAACCCTAGGAAGAAGAACAATACGCACCTGAAAAAGGCTCGCCGCCACTGCTGGCCTTTCCGCGGAGCTCGCTGCAACAGAGAGCCGGCGACTAATCGCCGGACCGCGATGGCGAACGCTACAAACGCCGACACAAGCGGCGACGATGAGTACTTGGAGCTGGAGAAGGATTTCTGCGACGACAGCGATTGGACTGAAAACGGAGAGCCGCCGTTGAGGTACGGCCGGTCCCGGAACGCCGGCGAAAGAGTTCTCCGGATCGACGCCATTGATCTAAGGCTCAAAACTACATTCCCAAATTCCAATATAAAACTCCAAAATGACTTAAAAATTGGGGGAAAATGAAAAATCCAGGTCGGACTTTTGGGATTCGGGTCCTGACCCGGTGGACTGATGAGAGTGAGTAAGACAAGCGTAGGTGAGTGAGTAAGACAAGCGTAGGTGAGGTTTGGTTTTGGTTTCTGAAAACGGAGTAAGAGATTTAGGAGCTCCGATTTGTTTATCGAGAAAATCAATTTACTACAAATATTTAGATTTCATTTCTTATTTTAACAGATTTTTAAAAATAATAACTATTTTAATTTTTTTTTTAAATTTGTGCTCATTTTAACAAAACTTATAATAACTTTAAACAATCTATAATATTTCTATACATATTCTAACCTTACCCATTAAAACATACTTAAAGAAACAAAATGAAAGAGAATGAAGATATGACCGACATCTCACCGACTCCGGTCACTGAAATCTCACCGAAATTTGAAATCATGTTTATTTAAGAGTGGGCGAAAACCGATCGTATCTTGAGAAACCGACCCAACCGGCTCGAAAAATTGGTTCGGTCATCGAACCGAACAAAAAACAGTTGAAGAAGTCAGACTTTTCAACCCGCACCGTTTTTATACGGTTCGAATGCGGTTACAGTGTGTACACCGACCAAAAGACACCGCACCGACCCGCTTATTTAATATATTTAAAAAATATAATTTTTATTTTAACTTATCATATTTTTATGGGCTGTCACCTTTCTATGGCTAAAAAGGGGTTTCACATAAGATTGATCGCGTCTAATTGTGTCAAAAAACCCTAGTTTAATCCCATATATAAACCCCAGCCATCCTCACTTTTCCTCACAGCATTGATTTATGAAAATATCAGGAATTTGTTTTAATTTCACCATAAAGGGTCGTTGGATGATTATAGCTAGCGGGTGGTGCTCCTTGTTCGGCGTAGTAGAAGCGCGCATACCCAGCGGTCCTCGTTTAGAGGAGTGGAAGCGCGGGATATATGTTCATACGTAGAGTAGATGTTATACGAGATTTGCGTTCTCACTAGACAATAGATGAGACGCCATAGCTCTTAGCTCCGTCCCTAACCTGTGAGGCTCACTGTTATGAAGGGTCGTCAGATGTATTGTTTTTTATCACTAGCAGGCGGCGTTCCTCGTTCGGCGGAGTGGAAGCGCCACTCGTTGCGCTCCTCTTCCATTGAGGGAGATGGTAGTGTTGGCGCGGGATTGTGTCCTCACTGAGAGGTACGCTAGAACTCTTAGCTCTGACCCTGTTATGTGTGATCGATCATTTGTGAAATGTTTTTCATGATGTGATTTTTATTTGGCTGCAGGTCATGACTTGATTTTATACGGCTGCAGGCCATGATTTGATTTTTTTATACGGCTGTAGGCCATGATGTGATTTTTATACTGCTACAGGCCACACGTCGATTTATATTTGGTTGTAGGCCACGATTTGTTTTATATTGGCTACATGTCAGGATTGGTTTTATGTTTGGCCTTGGGTTGAGAAATTATTTGTTTTTGGCTTATAGCCTGTGTCAGAACCCACCCCGGGTTAAAACCCCTTTAACCCGAAGTAAATCCTGCGGGGACCACCTCAAGGGAACTTCTTACCGAAACCCCCTTGAAATTGACAACCCTTCTTACAAACCAACTCAGCACTTCCATGAATAATTTAAATCACCCCCAACTCCTGGAGCCATCCTGCTCCCCAAGTCACAACTACGCTTTACTATCTTATTCCACTAACATGGTTGGGGTAATCAGAGCAGTCTACATGGAAGTTATACTTAAAACACTAAGTGAGCAACAGCGGATTAACTAGCTATGCCTCGACTTTGGTACGTTCGACCTCCTCTCAGGAACCCTGCAACACTGGGCATTTGAAAACGAAGGGCCGAGGAGAAAACATTTAAAAACAATATTAGCGTGAGTGGACGAAAATCAAATATGAAAAGGTAAAAATCTTTTCATGTTTTCCCTTTGATTTTCTAAACTTCACCTGCACGCAAGCAATAAACAACGAATAAATAAATCAATAAGAAAATCTCTTGGCTCAAATCCATAATTAAATGTGGGGTATTAACCTCAACCACGAGAAAACAACCGACCCGCTCTACCACGAGAGGGTCTATTGACCAGCTCAATCGGAGAGGGTCCCATGACCCGCTCTATTCGGGAGGGTCCAACCGACTAGCTACCACCGAAGAGGGTCCTGACCTGCTCTATCCGGGAGGGTCCTACTGACCAGCTACCACCGAAGAGGGTCAGACCAGCTACTATCCAGAGAGGGTCCATGCTAGCATGCAATACATATAACCATATCCTTGTAAATCCTTTAAAAACCTCGTGGTAAAATAAATCGAAAACTAAGTCAAAACTCTCATGACTTTACTCCAAATACATTGGATTTAAAACATTTCCAAGAACCCGAAACCGGTTCTCTGACTTTACTTTAAAATCGTTAAATCCAAGAGCCAAGTTTCCCCTTTTAAAAATAATCCCCCTCCATAACCCAAAATGGTGATAACAATTAAAAACCATATTCCGGGAAAATCCTTTAAAATCACGGGAAAGGTAGGAACCTCTTCCCCGCCTCACTTATCTTTAAAAAGTATTAAATTCTCATTTTTCTAAAATCACCATAAAACTTAAAATGGAGGAAATTCATAAATTAAAGGAGAAACTAAATAAAATCTATTGCATGCATTAAATTTAAAATAAAAGTCCACTCACAGACTGAGGCCTTAGCCTGACGAAAACCTGAATTCCGCTCAAGCCAAATCTCCACAACACGAGCCTCTTCACGTCTTGTTCCATAATTAATATTAATTTTCTGGATGATAGAATAATAATTAAATAGCTTAAGCGTACACATTTAAAAGTGTACAGCTCGCTCATCGGCTCCACATTTCTCAAATTGTCAACTAAAAATCCCCGGCCTTCACCAATAACTTAGGAGTCATTCAAATATTCTTCAACCTTATCCGGCAATAATCGATGGTCGGAATAATATTTAATTATCCGCCAATAATACTAAACTAGAAAATTCTAAAACCTATCCAAAACTCCTCCAAAAGTTAACAAATTTAAACCATAGACTCCTCACAATATATACTATTTAATGAGCATGAAAAACTGTCTAAAAAGTGGCGGCACCACCGCCAGCTCCGCCGTTGACGGCGGCCGCCGGCAGAAATTCTGGCCAAAATTCCGGCAACCTCCGATCGCCACCAAATTTTACCAATAGCTTCTTCTCGTTATTTAGAACAATTTCCTAGTTCAACTCGAAGGCCAATTCAGCCTCTAACTAAGTCAAAAATGTGATGAACAGTAAACCCAAAAAAAATTCCAATTCGAAACTTCAATCCTTCAATTCTTCCTACACACTTCGAATCAAGCTACCAAATTCTAGTGGATTATAGTACTCCTAAAACCCATCCTAAACATATAAAGAACTCAACAATTGGTGATCTAGGGAGAGAGAAATTCGATCAAGAATAAACACTGTACACTCGAAAAACAAATCGGAATTTCTTCCGATTTACGACGAGTTAGGCCGGAAAACTTACCTAGGAACGAAGTAGACTCGGAGGCCGATCTTTTGGGACCGGTGCGGTGGCCGGACGGCGGCGCTGTGGCAAGCGCAAATTCCGGCAGACTTTCCGTCGGAAGAGAGGAGAGAGAAGCCGGGTGAAAAATCTGATTTTTCACCCCGGTAACTCCTATATATAACTATTTTACCACACAGTAACTTTATATTTTTGTTTATAGCTTCCCCATACGAACTCCGATTTGAGCGTGCTACGTGTCCACGAACTCGTAACGACGCCCTCTACAACTTTCATGAAGAAAGTTTTCCCAAATTATTGACTTAACGAAAAGTCAACTTTATGATCATTGTACGGTTAAACGATTACTTTAAATGGTAAAAGACTAAAGTAACCAACCGTAAAATTATTCTAAGATCGGGATGTGCAATGATGTTCAGACTGTTCTGAAAGCAATGTATGGAGATTCGCCTCCTGCAATTGTGCTTGTTGGCCACAGGTTCTTCTCTTTTTCTATATTTTAATTGTTTTCGAAGTTATAGCATATCATATTTGATTGAGGATCTAGAAAAAAGAGCTTACCAACAGTTAACAGGGTTTTAACAGAAGCTCAGCGATCACATGTGTGGGTTTATTTTGTCATATACCTAAAAATCATATTGTCTTCACCTTTATCTACAAGGAAAATAAATGAATCTACTCCCTTAGTCTTTTGCACTAAAACCATTGTTGACTTATTTCACTGTTATACAGTATGGGAGGGTCAGTTGCTGTGCATGTTGCTGCAAAAAAAGCACTGCCAAGCTTGGCTGGGCTGGTTGTTGTAGATGTTGTAGAGGTTCGATGACTGCTGCATAATTCTATCAGGCCGAACACATCATTTTTCAAGCATTGAGAAAGCGGTACCTGTAGTTTCTTTAAGATGTTCTTCCTTGAGTACTTTTTTTATTGGCAGCAACATGATCAATGTTCTAAAATTCCCCGTCTAGAGCCGATTAATCCTCGTCTAGGCGATAGGCGGTGAAGGTTTTGATTAAAACCGATTAATCCCCACCTAAAACTGACTAATCCTCCGATTAATCTTCTAGGCGCTACTCACCGACTAGTGTTTTTTAGAACATTGAACATGATTGACTTGATGAACTAATTTGCTTGCAGCAGAATTAAAAAGGCATATGAGAAATTAAAATAATCAGATACCTTAATGTTTTTTAAGAAATGGAAGATAGGACAATTTGTTGCTTCGTGCATTTTGTTTTAAGTGTTTGAGGGAAAGTAATCTGATGGATTTCCACATTCCATGCAAAACATATCAAATGGTCTGTTAAGGAGAACATAAAAGTGTCATCCTATAGCACCAAGTCTTAATTGTGAAAAGACAATTGGTTCCCATGGAGTCTGATTTTTCTAAACGTCAATATTTATCTTGCTGCAGATAGAATCAACTGTAAAGGGAGGCTCCTTAAGAAACATTGAGTCTGCCCGTGTACCTACTACATTAAAGTATGATGATTCGAAGAAATGGTTTGTTGTTGCCTTGCCTTTAGGATGACTTTTTTTTATCCTACTCAACATTAACATACACAATTTTGTTATTGTTCTGCAGTTACATTTACAAAGCACGACTCGAGGAAACAGAACAATATTGGAAAAGCTGGTATATTTATATTTTCTTGTCAATGATATCATTTGAAATCCTTGATACATCAGACCAAGAGAATTGTGATACAGAAGGATTTAATATGTAGAAATGCCCAATTGTTTAATTTGGGCCTTACGGTTGCCTTGAGTTTTCTTAATAGTTGCCAAGGGTTATACATTTACGCCACTCACACCTAGAGACAAGTATCAGACGTAATAACGTATGCGCAGATAGGCGTGGGCCTTAAATTTCATCGTTGTTAGGGCAACTCCAACAGTGGAGTAATAAACCATGACCACCCCTTTGAATCAAAAATCCCATCAACAACAAAAAGACAGTGCTAGTTTTAGAATTATAACCCCAAGTGCTAACTCAAGTCCAAGACCAGCCCCCCACATGTATAAACATCATACTCGAATCGTTATTTAATCAAGAACATTGATAATAACAAATCGATGAAGGGTTGCAATTTCGTATCCTGTTAATATCGGGAGATTTGTTTGCATTTTTGGTTCAAAGAAGAGGGTGAAGGGTTGAGCTCACTTTCAGTCTAACAGTTACTTAAGACAGGCAACTTCAAATGGGACATGTGTCAATTGATAATGAAAGTTATCTACTGTAAAAATGTTCCTCGCGGCACGTATTTTAAGAAGTCTAATGAGTTGTTTGTAGGTTTAACATTTACTGCTATTGATGAAATATCATTCCTTACCCCATGTTCCCTTTACCATCATTATTGATATATGTTACAATGTGTTTCCTCCGATATTTTTGACATAGCATAGATGTTATACATTCTTGGGATTACCCGTATCTATAGCACCGTAAACATGAAGAATAGTTTAATTATGAATAATGAAATTTTCTAGCCAAGTATGGCTCAAATAGGAGAATGACTGCAAAATGTGAGAAGTTGACAAGGGCAGTTCCTATGCAGTTGATTGCTTCAAATAGGCAATGAGGTCAGCACGGTCCTGTGGCTTCTTCAATCCAGGGAAAACCATCTTGGTTCCAGGAATGTACTGCGCAATTAGTTCAAACAGAGATCAGGACAAGATAAAAATAAAACTACACTGGTATTACGCTTGAAGACTAGTAGCAACTGATCAGAAAAAAAAGTAATAATACAAGGTTTGACACTAACAAAGCTCACGAGTCAATGCCCCAGTTAATATCACATGAACAGTAGTGACTAAATCTCCAAGAATGAAATTATTTCTTATGGTCTCCACTCCCTCACTGTCGTTAGATAGTAAACGGGAGGAAGATAGCAAGATAAATGTGCAAAATATGATTTGTAATCTTCAGCCTTAATAGATTTCACATATTTTGACATGGGTATAACTCTATGAATAATGAGAAAGCTCAACACAAACTCCGCAAGAATCCCATAGAATCCAACATGTAGGGTTGATATACGTGCAATGACTGCAATCACTAATCGCATGCATCTAACCGTAACCATACACTTGAGATTAACCTAAACACATAACTGATGAGGAATGAGGAACAAAATAGTAGCACAAGAGACTTGTACCTTCTTGGGATTCAGCAAATAGTCATACAATGTCTTCTCCTCCCACTGCACAGCCATGTTCTTGTTAGCAGCGGAGTAAGAGTACCCAGGAGTTGTTCCAGACTGCCTTCCAAACAGACCATTCAAATTGGGTCCTGAAATTAACAATTATTCTTAGCAAAGTGACATACGAATTCAAAAGAATAGAAGCACATGAATATGTTTATAGAATGTTAGTATTACCACGCCGAAACATACCATTCTCATAGCGAAGTACAAGACTGACACACATCCAAAGATTACACCTATATAATATAATGCAATCACTCGCAAGCTCCATCAGAACAATCCAAAGAAACTCATCTAATTCTTCTTAACTACTTCCTCAATTTCAAAGAATAAATAACGAAATAATCAAATCCAGAAATCACTAGAGTCAAATTGAAACTAAATTGCAGAGATCATCGATCAGATCTAAATCAAACAGATAGGCGAGAAGGAACAATCGCAACAAGAATCAACAATCAATCTCAGATCAACAAAAATAAATCAAATACGAAACGCAAATCGTAGAAGGAGAAAAGTATACCCTGCTTGTGGCCGGCGCCTTTGTCGACGGTGTGGCACTGAGCGCACTTGGTCTTGAAGATCTTCTCTCCGACCTTGGCGTCTCCGGGTGGGGCTTCAGCGAACGACGCCATTGATATTTTGTAGAGAGAGAAAAAGAAAACTAGAGAGAGAAAGAGAGGGATTGGGATTGTTTAGAGAGAGAATTGGGAGACTCGGTTACGAAAGAAGCCTCGTGCGAAACCTCTCCGACAAATTCAGAGAAATAACCCTTTTTGGTGATGGAGATGATTTATAAACTTATTTGTTTAATTTTAGTTAAAAAATGACATTTTATTGGGATAAAAAGTTATGTTATTAACATATTTAATAAACCATTTAGTCAACCTACCTGATTCATTTCTCTCCTTTTTTTCGTTCTTTATCTTACAGATAATAACTTAAATTCTCTGCTACTATTGATAGCTAGTCAGACTCGTTTAAGGACCCATTTTTAAAAGTTCGACTAAAGTTTGAAAATCTCAGATTCAGGTCTGTAGCTAGTCCTCTTAATTTGGAACATAATCAAAAGTTTCTTTGTTCCACATATGCACATTCTTAATCTCTTTGTTTTTTCTTTTCTCTGGTCTATCTAATTAAAGCAGTCAAATAAAATTATAATCTTGAAATTTTTCTTAAATTAGGGTTTTATTTAGAGTTGAATATTTTAGGGTTCAAGAAGATGGATTTCTTACGTTGAAATTGGAAATTCCAAGTTTCATTTATTTGCAAATATAATCCTTTTACTGCAAGTATGATTGCCTTACTTCTACAATTGTTAAAGCCAATTAAGGGGTGAAACAAGTTTGCATATGTGGGAGTTTATGTCTTTGTTAGGATTGTAGATTTTTTATGAATAATCAGATCCACACTAAGATCAAATAGTCACACTAAGATCAAATCCATTATGAATAATCAGAGTTACACAGTACACAAGCAATGATCACTATCACTTTTATAAGAACACTTCAAGCTTGATCAAGTGCAACTAAGACTAATATGTTGCGCAATATATATTCCGGACTCCTCTGTTGTTCGCCTTAACAATTTTAAAGCAGGTCGTTCGGTTCGAATTCGTGATGAAGAGCCAAGACTTATTGATATTGATCCAAATCAAGAAATAGATGAAAGACATAGATTGTCCGAAATTAATTCTGACATCGAAGAAGACTCATCGGATAATTCTGATTATGAGCCTTAGTTTTAATTTAGATGACGTAATCCATTAATTTGTAATAAAAATAATTTATGTGTTTTATAGTTTACATATGTTAAATTCAAATTTCTGTTAATTTATATGAATTTTGGTGATATATGAACATGAAATTAATATGGTTTACATTTAACAACCTGTTTTTTTTATCTTTTTTTACTTTAGCCGACGAATTGTGCCATAATTCGTCGACTAAAACCTTCTTAGCTGACAAAATATGCTACAATTCGTCAGCTAAAAACATGTTAGCCAAAGAAATATAGCTTATTTCGTCGGCTAAAACGATCTTAGCCGACAAATATCTTAATGTTTCGTCAGCTAAACACTAAACCCTAAACCTTAGCCGATAAATACCCTAATGTTTTGTCGTCTATGAGATAATAAATAAAATAATAATTTTATACGAATGGTTGCATCGTATGAGACTAATTTTAGACGGTCCAATAACCGTTTCTGTGCGTTTAGGGGTTTGACTTATGAGATTGACTGTCCAGATCGAGTCCTTAACCTCGTCCGATCAAGTTGAATTTTTTCACATAAACAAATTTTGACATAATGATCATATATGACGGTCGGATTTTTGTTTGTGAATTTTGATTATCGGGATCACAACATGCCTACTAATGTTGTATAACTTTTTAACTAATTGTCAAGCAAATGTTTCGTTTCAAAAACAAACTATACGTAGAACCTTCAAAAACAAAAAAGTCATGAAATAAGATATAACCGGAATGGTGAAATACGGCTACGGTTGGAAAATCACAGTATTGAGATAAATTCTCGGTGTGGATAGTTGCGGTTAATGCAATTTTTGATTCTTTCTCCCTATAGGTAGCCATATCTTCAGTGGTTATTTTCGGTAAAATTTTATACTACGTGTTGCGTCTCATCAATTTAAAACTATTTTCAGTTGAAGGTCCAGCCAAAATACGTAATTTTGATGGTCCAATGACCGTTTCCGTGTGTTTCAGGTTTGACTTACGAGATTGACCATCCAGATCGAGCTCTTATGTGATACCCCGTACGCTTTTACCGGGGTTTATGACTACTGAGGTTTAAGCCGGGCTCGGCAACTTAACAAGTGAACGACCACGGCATTATCGAGTTTTTCTAAATTTTCAAATTCCTCATTTAAGGACTCAATGTCATAGTACGTGTCAACACGAGTCTCCCAGTATTTTCGGAATATTTTTAGGAGTTTTCGACTATTTTTTATGAATTTCCAAAGTTTATGGTAATTTTTAATTACCATTACGGTATACAGTTTTTACCATTTCAGATTTATTTTTTACCCTTCATTAAATATGGGCCGTTGTATCATCTCTATATTTAATCCTGACCGTCCATTTGCCTATAAAAAGGCATGAGACATTTGACCGAAGTCAAAGACCCCATTTCGGGTCAACTCCTTCCTCCTCTTTCCTGAGCTCAGTCGGCTATCCGGCGAGTCTCCGTCGTCTGGCCATCATCGACCGGCGCACCACCCTTAAATTCTTCCTCTGCCTCTCCTCTACCTAGCCCAGTTCTCTAATCACCCAGGCATCCAACCGAAGGCATGAGCTCAGTCGCCTATCCAGCGAGTCTCCGCCGTCTGGCCACCATCGACTGGTGCACCACCCTCAAATTCTTCCTTTTCCTCTCCTCTACCTAGCCCAGTTCTCTAATCACCCAGACATCCACCATGGAGGGAGATCGACGTCGGGACCGAGCGGCGGTCTTCAACGGTTTCTGGCGAAACCAGGCGATGTCTCGACCTCCAACATGTTGGGTTCTTATCCTCTTATCTTCTTATTCTTCTTCTTCTTCTTCTTCTTCTTCAATTTCATGTCCTCAATCCTTTGATTCGAGCCCTCAATCTAAAAATCCTCTTTTACTGTTTTATTTCAGGGTTTCGGTTCCTCCACCGGTGGTGAGTGTTCTTCAAGTTCTTGGCATCTCCGACATCTTCGAGCTTTGATAGGTGCATTTTATGCAACGTTCTTAATGTGTTTCTAACCCTATTTAGCTATGTAATTCCTTTAACAAAATTGATTTTAACTTAGTTTGTGTTTAAGGTCTCAAATAAAGCCAAGGAGCATAAAAGAAGCAAAAAAAGAAATCTAGAAAGAAAAGGAATCCATGTTGTTGAAGGAATAAAATCAATACCTATTTTTAATACCTATTTTTAAGAAGATGTTATGACCATTTTAGTTACAGAATGTCAGTCTGCCCGAATTTCAAATTTGGATCGGAACTTTAATTTCAAGGCCCAGACCACATAGGGAAGCCCATAGACGAAAATTAGGGTTCCCAAATATATAGGAGGTGTTGGAGACGTGAAAAAGATCTCTCTTTTGCAGCACAAACTCTAGAAGCTGCTCTCGGTCGTGTCTCTCTTTCTCCTCCAAAATTCCATCACAAAACAGCCTTTAGTTTAGGTGTTTCCCTTGGTGTTATTCGTTGTTCCTCTTTTTAAAGTGTAATCTTAACTTTAAACTCATGTATTTTGTTTCTTTTCTATTTAATAGCAGTAGATTCTTTATTTTCTTGTTGTTTTGGAATCGGTTTTTGATGGAGATTGATAACATGTTTTGAGTTCTTTATGTATTCATGCTATTGATGATGTTGTTCACACCATGTTGTTGACCAGAATTTGATGCAGCCTCTTCAGCATTAAAACACAGAGAATTGCCAAATTGATCAAACCCAGATTCTATTTGATCTGACGACGGAGGAACATCTAGTCTAAGGTTCTTGTCGTCTACCCAGAGTTCATAGTTCACAAGATTCTTGCCCGACTGGTTGACTGGGCTTAAGGAAACGTTGGACGTCAGTTCGATAGATATAGAAGATATATTTCGCTCTCTTCCCACTTTTGTATAAAATAGATGTTGTTTTACATGACTAATTAGAGCCAAAATATGATGTTTTTCCTCTTAAATTGAAATAATTCTAGTTTTACATGAGCTGTTGGAAATGCTCTAAGGTTTCATTTTTTGTGCTGAAACGTTTTCTTTTCTTTTCAAAAAATATATAGTTTAGTTTTGCATTGTCATTGCGAGTGCCAAAACAAGTGTGGATTGAATGTTGGACAAAACTTTAGGAGGTCTTATACGTAGTTTGATATTGATCGATAGACATGAAAATCTTATCAGCCAAGTCCAGAAATTTTATCCAACTCTTCAGCCTTTATCAAGTCCAGAAATTATAGAAGAATGATAACAGCACATAAAGAAACTTAAAAGTTTTCAATTCATGTGTAACTTCTCCTCTTGTTGATATCTATCTTGTTTGCAATATTGTGTGCATACTGCTCGGAAGACGGCCCAAAATGCTTATGTCAAAAGCTCTGGCAATATTTTGATTTGTCAAGATATTGATATTTCTTGTAATGAAGATCAAGTTTTCTGCTGCTGGAATGATCCCAGAAATAAATTACCGGGCGAAAAGAATCCCTCAGAGGAAGAAAAAAGAACATGCGAGCCTTGCAGTAGACAGCAGGCGTGGATTTGGCTACACTGGAAACTGCAAGATGATCTTGCTGTCAACTATATATATTCCAACAAAGCTGAAAAGATCAAATATGTGTTTTTTAATTCTTATCGAATACTATTAAAGCTGAAAAGATTTAATTACACGAACAGAATCCAATTAATTATTCCTCTCGACTCTTCAAAATAAACATTGTCACTGCCTAACACCACAACATAACAAAGCTCAGTTCCCTGAAAGATTGACGCTTTACTACGTTTCTGCTTACATCTCAAGTCATTGTTCCAGTTTGTGCTGGTGACCGAATGGAGAGAAAGTTGGACTACCAAGCATTCACCTTTAAAAGCCGTCCGTTTCTACCTTCAGATGAAATAGGCCTCCCCGTGCCCACGAGTGAAGTTCTTCTTGTACCGTGAGTAGGAAGAATCATGCGGAATGTCCAATTCAGAATATTCGGTGCAAACACCCTGTAAAGCAGGAATATGTCATACCAGCTTGGATACTTCACATATGGATCTCCTCGACAAGCCCCTGCAACAATTAACTTTGCAAAATCCTCCACCAGTCCACCGCTCGCTTGTACTAGTATGAAAATTGTTATAACTAATGTAAGAAAGAACACAGATTTACGTGGTTCACTAACAAAGTGTTAGCTACATCTACAGGCAGAGGAGAACAGTTTTATTAATCCTTGAGGAAAACAGATTACAGATAACAGAATACCACACACACTAGGTTAATAATCTAATAGGTATATATGTACCCCTGAATGGTAGGCCTAACAAACACAGTCCAGCATAATAGTCCTTGTTAAATTAGGGTTTATGTCTGATTCAAGGCATATTCTAACAAAAATCCTTTCACTTAGCAATTAAATCATGTATTTGTAGCAGGTCCAATACAACGAGAAATCAAAGTCAAACAGGAAGGTACCTCTCTTTCCTCCTTCCATTGCATTTCAGCACCCTCATCTACCATGAACTTGCCTCTTGACATTTCACCGACAATCCATCCATGAGTTGCGATTGTTATCCCCACCTCGTCTCTTACTTCTAATCTTAGTGTCTCATAAAAGTTGACTAGAGCTGCCTTTGCCGCCTAGTGATAATTCAATTTTGACACAACAAAAGGAAAATAATAGTCATTATATGCTCTTTGATTTAATTACTTTCGAGACAATTTGATGGACCAATATAGCCATTCCATGTAATTGTAGTTTCATAACTCATTTTGTTTGCAGCTAGTACATCGTAACATATACTCACAGCATATAAGCTCATCCGCGGCAAAGGTAACCAGCTCTCAACTGAAGCATTCACAATGACTTTTCCATGGGTTTGACGCAGGTAAGGAAGAGCAACATATGTAGGATACACATTTCCCCAAAAATTTATGTCCTGAGAACAAAGATATTCAAAACCACAGTAATTAATTGCTAGAGAAATTGATTGTGAAATTTAAAATCTTATTGAAGTTATAAAAATGATTTTGGAAATCTCTGTATGCAATTTCAAATCCTTACCAACAGCTGCGGAAACACAGAGGTGTCTGTAACATCCTCAAAGCTGAACGTGTGTCCCAAGCTAACTGTGTTTACCAGATGATCCACTGCAAAATAGGAGCATTTCATTAGGAATAAAAAGAGTATGCTGATAGATTAATGAAGAGAACTAACACTAATCAATTACATTTATCATGAGAACAAACATTTAGGCCATCAGGTAAGGCGCAATCTGTATTCATGAAGATGAAATAAATAGTGTTTTTAGCATCACATTATTTGATCACTTTTTTGGGTCAATGCAATGTGATGATTATAGGAAGCGGTTCCCGGTATAAGAACCAGGAATCAACCTAAAACAAGAAGTGGGCAGTTGTAGCTTAATGGAAACCACCTAATCAAATAAGCACGAGGCTGTATTTTGAAAGCGATTGACTAGCACAGAAAGTATAGATATAACAGAAAGGTAATTAACGAATGACTATTCCATTCATTCCTATAGTGGAGTACGAGAGCATATTCCATCGTAAGCTAAATTCTTAGCCAAATTTAACCTAAAAATAAGAATATTTTATAGAATCTAGTTTTAGCTTATCAAACTCTCTCACTATAAGCTAAATTCTTAGCTAAACAAATACCAATTTGGCTTAAAATTGACTCCAACCATAAGCTAAATATTAAGCTAAAACCATTTTTTTTATTTTTTTCATGTATTTCTTTTGAGTCAATAATTAACCATGAAATATTTTTTTATATAAATATACTCGATATGGGGCTCATGTGGAATATCTCATCTAGATCTTTACGATGGTTATTAGTATAATTTTTTTTAATTTAGATGATAGTGTACATTAGAAGAATAAATTTAAAATTGAATAAAATATAATTAATTTTAGTCAACTAATTTCATAAGCTAAATTTGGTTTACCAAATAGCTCAAGCTAAATTTTTTTTATTGGGAATGATAATATAGCTTATGGTGGGAGCAACTATAGACCAAAATTAGTTTTTTAGCCTATGGTGGGAGATGGTCTAAAAACATAAACTTCTTGCTTCACTTTCTATTGATTTGGAAAACAAAACTACAAAGCTAGGAATTCTTGCATTAAGAGCATCTTCCATGGTAAGCTAAATTTTAAGCCAAATTTAGACTACAAGAGATGAATATTCTGTGGAATCTTTTTTAGCTTATCAAAGTCTCCCACCATAAGCTAAATCTTTAGCCAAAATTATAGCTTTTTACTTTAAAAAACACTCCCACCGTAAGCTAAATTCTAAGGTAAAACTATTTCATATATATAAATGTAATGTTATATTTCTTTGTAAATTATTTCTTTTTGTCATATATATTATAATATGTATTATAATATATATAATGTTTATTTATATTTATATATACCATGTAATATATATGTGAATATGTAAGTATATTGAAAAGAATTTTGAACTACTGATGAGCATGAATCTCTTAGCTCGGGAAATATATGCTAATTAAAAGTTACAAACAAAACATTTGAAAGAAAATACAATGATAAATTTATTTAAACAAAGATAATTTATTTGAAACATAAAAATTTGTCAATCATTACTTCAAATTTATGTTCTTCCATGTTGCTGTCATATATGCTCTATCAAGGAGTCCCGAAGTTCATAATGAGCTTTCTTGTCTCTAATTTGTCTATGACGATCGAGAAATTGTCTAAACCGTGCATCTTCATCGACCACCATCTCGACAGTATGGGTTGGTGCTTCATTAAATTCCCTGATTAGAGCTGATAAATCTCGCTCATCCTCGATAATCATGTTGTGCATTATGATGCACGTGGTCATTATATCATGTAATACATGTTTATCCCAAAATCATGCTGGCCCTTTTGTAATTTCCCAACACGATTGAAGAACTTCAAATGCACGTTCAAAATCTTTCCAACATGATTCTTGCTTTGACGCAAACAAAAGTTTCTTCTTGCCTTGTGGATCATGAATAGTTTGCACAAGTGTTGACCATTTAAGGTATATTCCATCGGCTAGATAATAACTAACATTATAATCATTTCTCATAATTGTATAATTAACTGGAGGAGATTTACCAGCAGCAAGATCGGCAAACAAGTGAGATGCTTCTAACACATTAATATCGTTGTTCGATCCCGGTAATCCAAAATGTGCATGTCATATCCAAAGATCATAATCTGCTACGGCCTCAAGAATAATAGATGGTGATCCTTTCCGCCCCGAGTACATTCCTGCCCAAGCCTTTGGGCAATTTTTCCAATACCAATGCATGCAATCTAAACTCCCCAACATTCCCGGAAAGCCACGTTTTTTTGCTTATATAAAGAAATCTTACAATATCATGTGAGTTTGGTCTCTTTAGATATTGTGGTGAAAATGCCTCTATGACCGCTCGACAAATTTTTTCAAACATCTAATAGCAGTAGACTCACCAATTTTCAAATAGTCATCAAGAGCATCAGCAAGTACACCATACGCAAGCATTCGAAAAGCGGCTGTTATCTTTTGCAAGGTTGACAAACCTATAGCTTTCCAACACCATCGCGTTGTTGCACAAAAAACATGTCATGATCTTTCATAGCATCTGCAATCCAATGAAATAAAGTTTTACTCATTCGAAAGTGTATTTGAAATTTTTCATCACCATGTATTGGACGCTCTGCAAAATAATCCCTCCATAAATTGTATGCAGCTTCTTCTCAGGGTCGATTCACCACTAGATGACCCGGCATTGCACCACGATATTTTGATTGAGCATCTTCATCGTGAATACTTTGAAATGAGAAAAAAAAGGAAATTAGGCAACGAAGAGCTCTTAGATCCAAACAACAACAACTATCGATGATGTTTGGCTATAGCAATTCTGGTCCCTTCAACCCGTTCCAAGATGACACACAAGCTACATTCAACATTGGAGGCTTCGCCAATTCAAGTCAAGTCAATATGGATCAAGAAGTGAGTATAGAGAACCGCCAAATTATGGAGGAATTGGTGACTATGGAGGAATGCGATTTTATGGATACGGAGATGGTATAGAGATTTTGGAGGAAGCGGTGGTACCGGAATAAGCGATGGAAATAGAGGAGCTTCTTAATACAACCGAAGTGGAGAATCGTATTAATATTTTTATTCATAATAATATTGGTGTCTTAGTAGTCTACTATTTTCTCTTATCAGTATTGGTCATGTTTCTTATTGTAGTTTTGTTAAGTATGTACGTTTTTATTTCAATAATCATGTCTTTTTATTAATCAAATAAATAATCATATGAATGATTTTATCAAAATATATTCAATATTGGGCTCATATGAAAGATCTCGCCGAGGTCTTCATGATGGTAAAAAAATTTGATAGAAATGAGTTTTTAATTATGTAGTTGTGAGGTATTAAAATTTAACTAGATGAGTTTTAGTTAAAATTACCAAGGGATAGGAGATGAAATAAATAGTAGGTGAGAGGGTAATTCAGTAAATAAACTAATTTTGAATAAAAAAAAGAAATAGTTTTACCTTACTGAAATGGTAAGCTAAATTTGGCTTATCAAATAGCTCAAACCAAATTTTTTATCTTAAAATTGTGATTTAGCTCATGATGAGAGTGGTCTTAAGCCAAATTTAGCTTTTTGGCTTAGGGTGGGAGTTGCTCTAACAGTAAAAGGGAAGACGTACACATAAGCTAACCAACCTAATTATCTTCAACTATATATCTTAAGGAATTAATTTCAGTTTACCCACTTGAGGTTTAAGGCTAACATCATTTCATCCCCCGTACTCTTAATTTTGAAAATTTACCCTGTAAGGTTTTCAATTTTCATCAATCATGCCTAATTACTAAAATTTCGACCAATTTGAACTTTAAATGCTAATATGTAGTATTAGGAAGATGGTTCTAAAAGACGATTTTTGTTGTTAGATGACTATATTTGCTTTTAAAATGAGTTATAAAGTTATAATTAACGTCAAAATTACTCAAAATTTCAGCAATTGAGCACGATTGATGAAATTTGAAAATTTTATGGGGTAAACTTTTAAAATTAAGAGTACGGGGAGTGAAATGATATTAGGTCCAAACCTCAGATGGGTAAACTGAAATTAATTCTATCTTAAATGCAGCTACTTAATTCTGAATTTAAGTTGACTCATTATCCTGCTGTTCAAACTAGCTATTACAGTGAAGCAGTTGTAGCAACATCTATTGCTTTAGTAAACTCTTTATTTTAGAGTTTTTCTCTTTTTAACTTGTAATGCTTACTATATATCCAAAAACATCAAAAATCAGAATCATGTTTTTGCACTAGTGCACCGTCAAATTAAATGTGGGTCATGTGGTATTATATAAGGCTCTTCATGACTCATTTGCTGTTAGTGAAATTCTATATTAATTACAAAATAAGTGAAGGTACTTAAACGTTTTGGTGTATGTGAACAAAGACGTGGAAATAAACTAGAAAGTAGAGACTGAAGAAGAGTGCAGTCACAATTTGCTTGTCAAGCTTATAATTATGTATTCAATTTTGATCATGATTGACATACCATGATTGATAAACTGTTTCTATAAAAGACATAAGAAATCACATATTATTTCTCATGGTTATTGTAAAACTAAGTATAAGGACAATACAGAATTTTCTAAATGAAGACAACTCAAAGGGATACCTCGTCCATAAACGTTTATGGTTTCATTAATGAATCTCCTACAGTCCTCCTCCTTGACAACATCAGCAGCAATTATCAAAACATGCTTTGCACCCAAGAACCTTGCATTCTCAGCAATCCCTCGTAGCCTGGCGTCTCTTCTTGCCACCAAAACAAGCTGCGCCCTCCTCTTTGAATATTCATATGCAATTTGCTGGAAACACAAGCTTATACCACATCATATTTACATACACTACAAAACTACCAAGCGATGCGATATTCGATGAGATAAATTTAACAGCTAGCAATCATGTAGCTATTACAATTTATCATGACGAAGACCTTTGTTGGGAGAAGTCGCTAGATTGAATCCTCCTCTTCAAAATTCTAGTACTAAAGAGACAACACTTAACCCTGTCTGAATTAGTCAAAACTATAATAATTCTGTGTGCTTAATCATGCAACTTTTTTCCTAAATCCGAGATCTATTGGGACCAAGAGAATTTATGTCAACTTGTATAAGAATATATGGTCAACAGTCAGCTAAGAATAATATTGATCAACCTGAATTGCTTCCTAGTTGAATTCCTTTAATCACTAGATCATGTAGACAATTCATGTAATTGAGTTGAATTGAGTTGAGGGGCCTATAGAATGCTCTTGCTCTTCAATTACAATGCAAGTCTTTGGATTACTATAATTGATCTAAATGATGGCATAGCTTTACATAACCTTGATATTATATATTCAGGATGAAATTGGAAATAGTTACCTCCCCTATGCCAGAAGAAGCTCCAGTAATTATGACAACTTTGTCCTCCATAATTTCACCATTGTACTGGTTGTAAAGCCACTCGAGACCACTGATGAAGCATAATGCAGGCCAAGAAAAAGCCAGCATCACCAAACATGCCGGTGGCACCACGAAATTCAGAACCGAGTTAAACAAATCCATCAGGGTATTGAGTCCCCAGAACCCAAATAACTATACTGACCCAACACGATGAAGTTGTATATGAAACCGAAGGATATGGAATATGGATGTAGTAGCAGTATATGGTTCTTGGTTCAACTTGGTAACCGATATTATTGATGATCGAAATGAGAGATTGGGATGGGATGGAAGGTGGCGGAGACAAGATCGATTCGAGCTTGACATGTAGTGGCAAATGGTGAGATCAACAGCAGTATCAGTCCATGCATGAGTGTTTGTGAGGAACACGTGTTGGTTTGGAAGCTCATGTTGTGACGAATGGAACAAGGCTTGGAGTTTCTCTGCTACAAGCACACTTCTAATTTGTGAAATGTAGAACCATGCTCATGACACCTGTTACGAAATTTTTCTCTTAGTTTTGGTCTCAGGTTCGACACAAGGTTTCTGAAAGGTGTGGTTTCCACCAGCCGGATTTCAGGCATTTGGCCGGTCTTGTGATTTCAAGTGGACATAGTGCTTTCGAAAAATAAGGATATTTTATTTAAATCTAATGAAAATAATTTTCATTCATTTTGAATCATCGTAATTAAAGTTGAAAAACTTGTGACAACCTCGTTTTTATGATGCCTAGGATAGATTCAAGTATGATTGATTCTAGTATGACGCGGGGGGACGAAACTGTTGTAAGATATTCATTTTTCTTTACAAATAAGCTAGATGGAAGCAACATCTTAACTGAAAACAACGCATTAATGTTTATCGTGCATTGCAGTTTTTCTAAATTAAAAAAATGAAAATAAAACATTCTTTCAAGATTAATTCTCGTGCATATGAATTTTCAAATGTATTCAAGATTATTTAATAGTCTTGGGTCAATAAAATTCTAAATGCGATTTATGGATACGCCACTAGTTGAGAACCTAATTAAGAGCATATATAGCGGTGCTGCAGCATCATGACAAATGAGAACAAATTTGCTAATTTCATGAACAAGAAGTACTCCCTCTAATTTTTTATGTAGGTCGTTTTAAGAGTTTGAACAGAGATTAAGAAACAATTCTAATGACAATTTAACCCCTATTTAGTTTGCCATATTTAATGAGTTTGCACATAGATTAAGATATAAAATTCACACTTTATCCATGTCATTATTATGGTTCAGGGATAAATTAGGAAATATCAGCTAAAACGACTTATATATTGAACCAAAACTCAAAACTTAAAACAACCCATATAAAAAATCGGAGGGAGTATGCAATGGGAAGCAAAAGTCACCGTGGGTCCCACAAGCAAAACACAACTATCAAAGAGGCAAGCAAATGTTGATTTCCTGATTGGCAGCAAATGACAGGACTCACACACATGAGCTTCTGGGAGCACTTTTTAAAAAAAAAAAACTTGGAACGTGTAATACATTGCTTAATAAAATTACAATTTCAAATAAAATTATTATATGTTGCTAAATAAAATTACAATGCCATATAAAATGATAATACCAAATTAAACTCCACAATTGATTATTGTTGGTTGGCTTCAAAGCCCAATTGTGCTCCACTAAATCATTCTGAAGAATGTTGTGGATATAAGCTAACTCGAGGTGGTCAATACGGTCTAAAAATGCATGTTGGTTCCATCCATCTCTTTTCACTGGTAAAAAAGAAATTTGAACCCCCTGATGATCCATTTGCCCATCATAAACTCTTGCAGTCAATGGGTATAGTAGATCTTCTTCTTTCGGCTCAACTTATTCTTCTTCTACAAATATTTATCATTTACAATCATGCTATGCAATATGATACAAGCTATCATTATGCTTCTCAATTTCGAACTCTTATGCAACCGAGCTTCATGACGAATGATTGACCAACGAGATTGCAATTGGTTGAAAATCTATAACATTATCTTGCAATCAATGGGTTTAGTAGATCTTCTTCTTCCGGCTCGACATGTTCGTTTTCTACAAATTCATCATCTGCAATCATGTTATGCAATGTGATACAAGCTATCATTATGCTTCTTAGTGTCAAACTCTTACGCAACCAAGCTCCATGACGAATGATTGCCCAACGAGATTGTAATTGGTTGAAAATCTATAACATTATTTCGGTGATAAGGATACCTGGAAACAGGGGCAGATCCTTTAAGGTGCGGGAGTTGGCTACGGCCCCCGCGGAGACTCCAAAATCTCTCCTTAATTACAGTATAATTATATATTTGTTAGCGTTAAGTTCAAGATTTTGGTATATAGTGGCCCCTCCGGAAGATTTGGCCCTGTCAGGATTTCGTTTCAAGTTCCGTCATTGCCTGAAAATGTCATGAGTCGTCTACCAATTAGTTGATTATCATATATGAAATCTCAAAAAATAAAATATTTAATAAATAAATAGTAATTACTAATTTGACAGAGCTGCACCGCTGCATAAAAACAGGTTTAAAAAAGTAATTTACAATGAATAGTAACTGATGAAGGCAACTAAATTGATGATTTAATGGTTTGATGGATGCATATGAGTGCATATGCTCTAAGAACAAAAATGTGGGTGCGAGGTCCAAAGCGACAACATCTTTCTAAGTGAACTGTTTCAAATGATATTAGAGCAATTCCTCGACCGAAAGTGTGCTGACAAGGAAGTTGGGTCCCTGAGAGGGTTGGATTGTGAGATCCCACAGTTCGGTAGAGGGTTACTTGCTTTATATGAAGGAAAGGTGACTGAAGATTTTGGTTCTGTTGGTCAACAAAACAATTAGAAGGGTAAATTTTTGAATTTTTATCTTATTTTCTCTAAATACTAGATTAATTATGATTTATTTTCCTGGTGATATTTAGGAAGCTAGCCTGTACTATAAATACCTCACCTCCCTCATGTTTTACATGATTAAGTCGAATCTTCGACAAGAAAAAAATTTCTCTGCTAGAATTTTTTTCCAAAGCCGAATGGGACTCTCAAACAAACCCGTTTTCTTAACAAAAGCAAAACGTGAGCAGCTAGCCCTACAAAGCCACTGATATGAAAATATCTTCCATTCTCGTTCTTCCTCCGATGATCATCAAAAAACAACAGACCGTGAATCTTCGGACAGGTAGAGCCACCCTGACTGCGACCACCGTAAGTGGAAACGTGAAGAGAAGGCTAGGGCAAGCCGCTTAGAGAAGGAGCTTGAAGCCATTAAAGAGCAGTATTTAGGTTCCAAGAAGCCTAAAAACGTGTCATTAGACCTAGCGAGAAGTTCTGGTTCTCTTTCAATTGGGACAACACAGAGGACACTTCTCGTGACATGAACCCCTTGTACCAAAACCCTCACGAGGCACATCTTTTGTTTGGACGAGGGCTTCACGTCGGTATGGACCAGTGTGAGCAGAAGAAGCTCTCTGCCAAGCAAGAGAGGGAGCTTCGGTATAAGGAGGGCAGTGTGGAAGAAGTAGTGTATGATTCTTTTGATATGAAGGTGGATCGACATTGGAGTGATAAGAAGGTTGAAGAGATGAATGAGATGGATTGGAGGATTTCAATATTTTATACAAAGGGTCCATGATTCCTAAACCTATTAGGAAATGGGATGAGAGTAAATTTAGCCCGGAGTTGCTCAAGGTTGTGGATAGGGTTGGTTATAAGAAGTCGTCTCCCATTCAGATGGTGGCAATCCCTCTCGGTTTGCAACACCGTGATGTTATTGGCATTGCGGAGACTGGTTCCGGCAAGACTGCTGCCTTTGTTCATCCTATGTTAAGTTATATATCTAGGTTGCCTCCTATTAGTGAAGAGAATGAGGCTGAAGGGCCTTATGCTGTGGTTTTGGCCCCTTCTCGCGAGCTTGCGCAACAGATTGAGAAAGAGACTGTCAAGCTTGCGCATTACTTGGGTATCAAGGTTGTCTCTATTGTTGGTGGGATGTCCATTGAGGAACAAGTTTTTAGAATCGCACAAAGATATGAGTGTTGGGGAAAAATAATACAATGGAAGTGACAAACTCAAACCAACATATCACAAATATGCAAAGAAGGATAATGGAAAGTGAACACCGGATATAAAGTGGTTCGGCAATGTGCCTACGTCCACGGGGCAGCAACAACAAAAACTTTCACTATCAAATAATGGGTACACAAGAGATACACAACTTCGAGAACACCACTTGAAGGAAATACTCTCTTACACTTGTTTTGCTACACTACACTCTCAACTTGGAGCGGATACTCTTCACTCTCTACTAGGATGAAGATGCTTGAGTTGATCGATGTGATGGAATGAGAAAATGACCTCTCCTTTTATAGGCTAAAGGAGGAACCCTCATTAGTGCTCTCCCATAATGGTGTTTTATGTAACTCCCATAACTCATGACACCATAATCATCCACATTCTTGTGTAACTCAAGTCTTTATACCTTGTAACTTAAGAGTCACTAACTCCTAAGACCACTAACTCATAACTCATAAACCTTTAACATTCCTATGATGAATTTGTGGTGTAACTTATAGGTCTGGATATTATAACAATCTCCCCCTCCAGACCAACCCGGGGTAATACGACATGAGACTTCTACTTGAAGTCTATTCCAGCGAACTTGCTGCAATACTCCAACTTCTGATGCGACACAACTTTAGTCAACATATCAGAAGTATTCTTGTTGGTATGAATTTTCTTCAAATACAAGAGCTTCTTCGACATTACATCTCTTATCCAATAGTAGCGGAGATCAATATGTTTGGTGCGAGGATGATACACTGAATTCTTGCTTAAATGAATAGCACTTTGACTATCACAATGCACCACATACCTTTCTTGCATCACACCCAACTCCCGAATGAACATTTGCAGCCAAACCATTTCCTTGCCCGCTTCATTGGCCGCTATGTATTCAGCTTTCGTGGTAGATAAGGCAACACACTTCTGTAACTTAGACTGCCATGACACAGCTCCCCCACAAAATGTAAATAAATACCCAGAAGTGGACTTTCTGTTATCAAGGTCCCTAGCTAAATATGCATCTATAAAACCCTCCAAAACGGGTTCAGAACCACTAAAAGACAAACATAACTTTGAGGTGCCTCTCAAGTATTTGAGTATCCACTTAACCAATGCTCTTTCCAAGGTTAGATAAATATCTACTAACAACTCCAACTGCATGAGCAATATCCGGGCGAGTACATACCATGACATACATAAGACTACCAACAGCTGATGCATAAGGGATACTAGTCATCTTGTCTTTCTCCTCTTGTGTAGTTGGGCATAACAACCTTCTCAACTTGAAGTGATTACCTAGAGGCGAGCTCACTGTCTTGGTTTCTTTCATGTTGAACCTTTCAAGAACCCGTTCACCATACCTATCCTGTGACAACCATAATTTCTTTGTCTTCTTGTCACGAGTAATCTCCATGCCCAATATCTGCTTCGCTAGACGTAATTCTTTCATGTCAAAAGACTTTGATAAATCTGCCTTCAACTTGCAGATAATAGAAACATCTTGCCCCACAATCAACATATCATCAACATAAAGCAACAAAATGATAAATTTACCATTAGCGAATCGGCAAATATACACGCATGAGTCTGCATCAGTTCTCTTGTACCCATGACTCATCATGAAAGAGTCAAATTTTTTGTACCATTGTCTTGTCGCTTGTTTCAGCCTATACAGACTTTTCTTTAACTTGCAAACAATGTGCTCCTTGCCTTCAACTGTAAAACCTTCAGGTTGCTCCATATATATTTCCTCCTCCAAATTACCGTGTAGAAATGCAGTTTTCACATCTAACTGCTCCACCTCAAGATTCATGCTAGCTGCCATGCTCAAAATAACTCTAATAGAAGTCATCTTAACAACAGGTGAGAACATCTCCTCAAAGTCGACTCCTTCCTTTTGCCCGAAACCTTTTACAACCAACCGGACTTTGAACTTGGTCAACTTGTCATTCTCATCCCTCTTCAGCTTGAACACCCATTTGTTTTTAAGTGTTTTCCTGCCTTTGGAAAGTTCCACCAACTCATAGGTGCTATTTTTCATCAAAGACTCAATCTCTGACATCATAGCTAACATCCACTTGTCTCTATCTGCATGAGTTTTAGCTTCCTCAAAGCATTCAGGCTCTCCATCACTGATTAACATAATATATCTGGCATATGGATTGTCTCCATCACTTGTGAGAAAAATGTATTGAGAAGAAGGGTACTTAGTGCTTGGCTTCGGCGCTCTTCGAGATCTTCAAATTGGTACTTGGGCATTGGCCGGCTATTGCTCTTGATTAGGCTTCCCCCGAATATGATCCTCTTGAATCTTAAGATCATTCGCGGCAGCCTCATCATCATTCGCAGTCTCCTAGACATCATTCGCGGCCTCCTGGACATCATTCGCGGTCTCCTGGACATCATTCGCCGCCTCTGCAGCTTCAGCTTCATTATTCGCGACATCTGCAGCTTCATTCGCGACATCATTCGCAACACCTGTAGCTTGAAGTGGTGAGGAATAAGTGAGGTTATCTTCATTATTAATTGTCTTGTCAAAATCCGCAACATTCTGATCCTCATGGAACACTAAATCTCTGCTTCTGAACAACTTCTTGGTTATCAGATTCCATAGCTTATAGCCCATCTCTTCATTACCATACCCGAGAAAGATACATGGTATGGCCTTGTCATCTAGCTTCAATCTGTCTTTCTTTAAGACATGTGCAAAAGCTTTGCACCCAAACACTCTCAAGTGTGAATATGAAGCACTCTTACCGGTCTATACACTCTCTGGGGTCTTCAGTCCCAGCGGTATACATGGTGTTCGGTTGATCAGATAACATGCGGTTGTCACAGCTTCACCCCAAAACCTCTTTGTCAGGTTCGCTGTCTTCAACATACTTCTCACTTTCTCTAAAATGGTGCAAGTCATTCTTTCTGCTACACCATTATGTTGTGGGATGTCAGGTACTGTTTTCATATGTCTAATGCCATGCTTCGAACAATAACCTCTGAACTCATTCGAAGTGTACTCTCCACCATTATCACTGCGGAGACACTTGAGAGTTCGCCCAGTTTCTCTCTCAACCATGACATGAAACTCCTTGAAGGTTTGGAACACCTAGTCTTTTGATTTTAATAAATAAACCCAAACCTTTCGTGAAACATCATCAATGAAAGTAACAAAATACTTGTTATAACCTAGTGAGTCAACTTCCACGGGACCACACACATCTGAGTGTACTACGTCTAAGATGCTTTCTTTCTTGGCGAATGTATTAGCAAAGCTAATCTTATGTTGCTTACCAAACAGACAATAATCACAAGAGTCAAGAGAAGTACCTTTGGCAAAGGAATGAGAGATTTCCTTGCAAGAACTTGCAATCCCTTCTCGCTCACATGGCCTAGCCTTTTGTGCCATAGACTTAGGAAAGAGTCGTTCGCGACATTCAACTCTCTGCATATCCTGCCATAAGTCTTGTAGAGGGTACAACACAATTTCCCTCTAGCCACCACTAGTGATCCCTTGGTAAGCCTCCACTTTTGATCACCTCCATGATCGTGATATCCTTCCCGTTCAAGCACACCGGTTGACAATAAATTAAGGCGTAGACCGAGAACATGTCTAACATCTTTCAACAAAAACTTGCAGCCTAAATTGGTTTCAAATTAAATATCTCCAATTCCTGCAATCTTAGCATAACCCTCTTGCCCATCTTCACAATTCCAAGGTCACTTTATATGTAGTGAAGAACTCTATGTGTGGAGTGGCATGGAAAGAGGAACCAGAATCAACGATCCATGCAACATCAGAACTGGAAGAATCATCGACATGTAGGCATTCACCTTCAAAACAAAGAACCTCACATTCCTCATGTGATATGACAACGGCAATGGTACCTTTGTCTTACCTCTTTTGGTAGGTGTAGCCATCCTCCTTTTCATTCTTAAATTTGTTGCAGTTTTTCTTCATGTGGCCAAAGATGCCACAATGATGACTTTTTCCGTTGAATCTTGTCCTCGAACAGCTTGCATCCTTTCATGATTTTTAGGTCTTCTACTCTTGCTCATTCCTTTATTCTCCGCCATAAAGACTTGGCTATTTTCAGAGGTTGAAGATTTCTTTCTAATCTCATCATTCAACCTGTTATTTTTAACATTATCCATGATTAATTTACCATCTGGAGCAGAGTTACTTACAGTGACTACAAAAGTCTCCCAATTATCCGCAATGACCCTAACAACAGCAGTGCTTGTAATTCATCATCAATCGTCATGCCCATGGTGGTTAATTGATTAATTGAACTTTGGAAATTATTCAAGTGTTCAGTGACCATCACGCCATCGCTATACTTCATATTGACAAGCTCTTTGATTAGAAAGGCTTTCTTGGCGGCGGTCTTCTTCTCGAATAATGACTCCAACTTTGTCCACAACTCATGTGCATCGGTCTCATTCGCCACATGGTGGAACACACTATCATCCATCCACTCTCGAATATGACCGATTGCCTTGCGGTTCACCTTCGTCCAATCTGCAACCAAGGTGTCTTCTGGTTTTGCCTCAGCTCTTTCGATAGGCTCATGCAGATCTTTGCAATAGAGGATGTCCTCCATTCGCGGTTTCCATGTGATCCAATTTGTGTGGTTGAGTCAGACCATGGTACTCCTTGAACCTTCCATTTTCACCCACGCCTTATAAACAGGGCTCTGATACCACTGTTGGGAAAAAATAATACAATGTAAGTGACAAACTCAAACCAACATATCACAAATATGCAAAGATATAAAGGATAAGGAAAAGTGAACATCGGATATAACGTGGTTCGGCAATGTGCCTACGTCCACGGGGCAGCACCAACAAGAACTTCTACTATCAAATAATGGGTACACAAGAGATACATAACTTCAAGAACACCACTTAAAGGAAACATTCTGTCACACTTGTTTTGCTACACTGCACTCTCAACTTGGAGTGGACACTCTTCACTCTCTACTAGGATGAAGTTGCTTGAGATGATCGATGTGATTGAATGAGTAAATAACCTCTCCTTTTATAGGCTTAAGGAGGAAACCTCATTAGTGCTCTCTCATAATGGTGCTTCATGTAACTCTCATAACTTATGACACCATAATCATCCATATTCTTGTGTAACTTAAGTGCCACTAACTCTTAAGACCACTAACTCATAACTCATGAACCTTTAACATTCCTATCATGAATTTGTGGTGTAACTTATAGGTCTGGATATTATAACAGTGAGGTTGTCATTACCACGCCGGGGCGTATGATTGATTGTTTGCAGAGGCGTCTTGCTGTTTTGAATCAGTGCAACTATGTGGTTCTTGACGAGGCTGATACAATGATAGATAAAGGACTAGAGAACCAGGTTGTTGGTGTTTTGGATGCAATGCCTTCGACCAACTTGAAACCTGAGAATGAAGATGAGGAGCTAGATGAGAAGAAGATTCACAGAACAACTTACATGTTCAGCGCAACTATGCCTCCTGCGGTGGAGCGACTCGCTCGCAATTACCTGAGGAATCCTGTTGTGGTTACTATTGGCACTGCAGGAACCACCACAGATTTCATCACTCATAATGTGGTCATGATCAGCAAGGAATCCGAGAAGTTTGAAAAGTTAAAGAGATTGCTTGATGAAGTACGTACTTGGTGATCATAAGAATGCTATTGTATTTGCCAACACCAAGAAAAATGTAAATAGTCTAGCCAAGAATTTGAGCAAAGGTTAACATCATGTGATCACTTTGCATTCGGATTTGTCACAACCATAGAGAGACTCTAACCTTGAAGGTTTTAGGACCAAGAGATACAATGTCCTTGTTGCAACAGATGCTGCAGGACGAGGTATTGATGTGCCGGATGTGGCACATGTAATAAACTATGAGATGCCATCGAAGATAGAAACCTACACTCATCGAATTGGACGTACTGGTCGTGCAGGGAAGACTGGTTTAGCCACAACATTCCTGACAACGCAAGACACTGGGGTGTTCTATGATCTCAAGAAGATGCTCATTCATGCAGAATTGCTGTAAATCCGTATATAATTAGGATTCTTATGTAATTAGGATATCCTGTATTTATGGGTAGATTGTTTCCTATTAGAGTTAGATTACTCCTTTGTACTTGTATATATGCTCCTATTGTGGGATGAATAGAATTAATTGAATTAACCCTGAATTGAAGTATTCTTTTCTACTTGGTATCAGAGCAGGTTCAATCCTTTGAACTTGCTTTGCATCCTTTGAATCCTGAATCTCGAAGAACACCCAAACTACCACCACAAACCGATGCGTACCACCACTAACACCATTGAAATCGAACCATCTTGAAACCCTAAAAACCCAATCTTGAAAAAAATCGAATTCCTCAATGGCAGGACCTGTAATTGAAGGCGAACAATCAGATCCCCAGAAGGCAATTATGACAGAGCATCAACTATTTTCACAAATCATCCATCACCACTACACCACCCAACAAGACAACTCGACGTTCCCAACTAGTGTTGTCTTGAATGAGTCCAACTACACCATATGGGCTCCCCTCATGAAGATGCGCATTGGAGCACGGGAAAAGGTTGGTTATCTGACTGGAGCAAAGGCTGAACCCGCCATGAATTCTGCAGAATATGAAGCTTGGGCCACGGACAATGAAAAAGTGAAAAGTTGGCTCATTGACTCCATGGAGTCTTCTCTTATGAACCGGTATATTCGTCTTCCTACTGTAAAAGATATTTGGGAAGCTGTAGAGCAAACCTTTTATGATGACTCTGATGAAACCCGGATCTTTGAATTGAACAAGAAGTGCTTCGAAGCAAAGCAGAATGGACGGCCTATTCCTACCTACTACAATGAATTGGTGGCCATGTTCTAGGAGATTGATCAAAGGGTAGCCTCTCAGAATGATAATGTTGCAGCTGTAGTTCAAGAGACTTCAGCAATGTCCCGGTTGCGTGTTCACATATTTCTGAGTTGACTTGACTCGGAGTAGGATCAGGTGCGCGGAGAGATCTTGCGAAAGGAACCAAAAATTCTCCTTGGAGCAGAGCTATGCTTACATTCGCAAGGTACAGTCAGAGAAACAGGCTATGGGGCGTTCTGTACCTACCGAATCCTCGGTTATGGCTGTTCAACGCAAGCAGGGTCCTCCTCCGGGCTTCTCGGGTCCTCCTCCACGCCGCCCCTTAAGTAAACCAAGTCCTTTTACAAACAGAAAATGCATTCATTGTGGAGAAATAGGTCACACTAAGGAGCGATGTTATGAAGTGATTGGTTACCCCGATTGGTGGGACTTCACCAAGAAACCACGAAAGAATCTGGGCAAGGCTGCCGTTGCTACTACAGAGGAAGAGCATCTAGACAATGCCTCCGCTAATGTAGCACAGTCAGGTATGAAGGGTAAGGTTACTTTGAATAATACATGGATAATTGATACAGGTGCATCTGACCATATGACCAATGACCCTAACCTTGTGACAAAGCTTAAACATTCCTCCCAAAATGTTGTCTCTACTGCTGATGGTACTCCAACTCCGGTTACCGGAGAAGGTTCTGTTGTCTTGTCTAATAACTTAACCCTGGAGTCTGTCTTAGTTGTTCCATCACTAGCTTATAATCTCCTCTCTGTTGGTCAAATTATTCTAGCTCTTGCATGTATTGTGACCTTTTATCCTTCTTTCTGTGTGTTTCAGGACATTCTGACTCGGCGGATTCTTGGTTATGGTGTTAAAAGGGGGAATTTATACTACCTGGATCTGACAGAGAATAGAGAGAAACAGAAGCATCTTTTGGGGCAAGCTAATCAGATCACTGGGGTAGAGAATGCAAAGGAAGCTGTATGGTTATGGCCTCGGCGTTTAGGTCATTTATCTTTTAGTTATCTTAAGAAGCTGCAACCTCATTTGTTTTCGGTGGTCAGTGATTCAGATTTCCATTGTGACATTTGTGAACTGGCCAAGAGCCACCGTATTTCATATTCACCAAGTCTGAATAAAAGTCCTATTCCTTTTATGAAGATTCACTCCGATGTTTGGGGTCCTGCGAAAATTCCTTCTCTTTCTAGTGCCCGATATTTTGTAACTTTTATTGATGATTGCACTCGCATGACTTGGGTATCATTACTGAAGAATAAGAGTGATGTCTTTGAAATGTTTACTGAATTTCACAAAATGGTAGCGACTCAGTATCAACAATCCATCAGAGTTTTCCAGTCTGACAATGGTGGAGAGTTTGTGAATGAACCTATGAATGAGTTTTGCCGGTCATATGGAATTCGTCATCAAACCTCAAACTCTTATACTCCCCAACAGAATGGTTTAGCAGAACGGAAGAATAAACAGTTGATGGAAGTTGTTCGTGCTTCCTTGTTTGGCATGAATGTACCTCGGTCATATTAGGGAGAAGCTGTGAAATCGACAGCATATCTCATTAACCGTACCCCTTCACGGGTAATCGAGTTTCAGAATCCTCACCAGAAGCTTCATCAACTTCTGTTAATCCCATCTATGCCTAATTTGGAGCCCCGAGTGTTTGGGTGCACAGCTTATGTCCATATACCGAAGCCACAACGGAGCAAGCTTGATCCCCGTGCAAGGAAGTGTATTTTTGTGGGTTATGCAGAGTTTCAGAAGGGCTACAAATGTTATGACCCGCTCACCAACACAGTATATACATCTCTTGATGTCTCATTCCGTGAATCCGAGCCTTACTATTCAGGGAGAGTTCCTGAGTCTTCCCTTCAGGGGGAGAGAGGATGTGAAGGGAATCCTCAGTGTATCTTTGAGTTTGACGAATTTAAAGAGTTGGAAAACTTGGAGACTCGTTTTGAAGGAGGAAACTTTGATAAAAATACGAATTGTGAGAAAGCAGCAAATATTTCGAATCAACAAGCAATTGTCGAACAGGGCGCTGTGAGTGCCGAATCAGAAAAAGCAATTGCCGAATAGGACAGTGTGAGTGTCGAATCAGAAAATGTGATTACTGAATCAGAAAAAGCAAGTTTCGAATCAGAAGCTAGCACACAAGACATTCCCCCTTCTACATCAACAATTAAAGAATTCGCTCAGAATGATCCACCTCAGGTAACCCTAAAGTTAAACGAGTCTTTTGGGTTAGAAAGTGTAGAACCTAAGAAATCACAAAGGGTTACCAAGGGTGTTTCTAAAAAACAATATGAACCAGACATTAAAGCAAAAGCCAAATATCATGTAGCCAATTTATGTCTAACCATAGGCTATCTGAGTCACATGCACTTGTTGTTGATCAATTATCTACTGTATCTATTCCTAGTAATGTGCATGATGCATTGACGGATCCAAAATGGACAAAGGCGATGAATGAAGAATTGGAAGCCCTTCAAAGGAATGCAACGTGTGAGTTAGTACCCATACCTGTCGGAAAGAAGACTGTAGGGTGTCGTTGGGTGTTTACTGTGAAGCTTAAGGCAGATGGAACTATTGACAGATACAAGGCAATGTTGGTTGCCAAGGGATATACACAACGCTATGGAATTGATTATGAAGAGACTTTTGCACCTGTGGCAAAGATCAATACTGTCCGAATTATAATTTCACTTGCAGTAAAAAAAGATTGGCTCTTGCACCAGTTTGATGTGAAGAATGCTTTCTCAATGGGAATTTGGAAGAAGAAGTGTTCATGGATGTGCCCCCAGGTGTTAAGAATAACTCAAGTGACGTTGGCAAGGTGTATAAACTGAAGAAGTATTTGTATGGCTTGAAGCAGTCTCCAAGAGCT
The DNA here is from genome assembly GCA_951800085.1 of Comarum palustre. Taxonomy (NCBI): domain Eukaryota; kingdom Viridiplantae; phylum Streptophyta; class Magnoliopsida; order Rosales; family Rosaceae; genus Comarum; species Comarum palustre. The sequence goes on along the minus strand of OX637591.1, from coordinate 14,880,615 downwards.
TGGTTCGGAAGATTTTCGAAATCCATGAGAGCCTTTGGATATAAACAAGCAATTCTGACCATACCTTTATCAAACGCAAGAATGGTAAGATTACAGCTCTGATTGTATATGTTGATGACATGATTGTTACAGGAGATGACCTGAAAGAGATGAATGAATTGCAAGAGTATCTGTCAAAGGAGTTTGAGATGAAGGATCTTGGACAACTGAAGTATTTTCTGGGTATTAAAGTTACAAGTCTAACCAGGGGATTTCGCTTTCACAGAGGAAGTACGTCCTTGATTTACTGGCTGAAACTGGGATGCTGGACTGCAAACCAATTGAGACACCTATTGAGCAGTGTTCTAAAACTCGGCTTAGTCGGCCGAGTACTCGCTAGTCGGCGTCCTTCCGAGGCGATTTTAAGAAAATCGGAGTACAAAGTCGGCCGGAAGAAAATCGGCCGAGTAGTTGGCCTAACTCGAAAAAAATCGGCCCAACTCGGAAAAAACCTCCGAATCGGGGGAGTAGTCGGGGAGTAAGAACCGGACTATAATGAACGAGCAGAAACCTAGTCTTCAATGGAACTTCTGCTAATATTCTAGTCACAAATATCTTGTATATACCAATACTCATCACCAAAACAACTCATTACCGATTCATTGATCATAATATTTGTTCTTTATATCAGATTCAGACACAGTGCAGAAATCAATAAGCCAAAACGCCAACATATTTTCAGTAAAATTGAAGAATCAACCATAGACAACTCTACCACAGGTCTCTCCTATAACCACTTCTTCGACTCCTCAGACTCCATCACAGATCAAAATTATTTTTGTCAAGTAATGACTTTTTTTTCTTTTTTTGATCCGTTTGATTCAGGCTCCTGATGTGATTTCTACATTAGTGGAAGAATTTATTCATTACATCTAAGTGTGTAGTTGGCATGGACTTACAAACCAAAAAAAAGACATGGTCGTCGAAAATAATCTGCAAGTCACCTTAAAACTCACCCTCGATAGTCGATACCTATTCTGGCATTATGACACATAATTAATTGGTTAGTCTTCTAAAACAGCAAAGATTGAAAAATTGAGATTGCATTATCATAAATTCACAATCAAATAAGCTGGCTGCATGATAAATATGGTCAGCGAAACAAACTAGAAGGATCGATTCCCATCTTCTTAAACTCCTCTAATGCGTAGTAATAATCAGAGTAATGTGTGAAGCTACCCTGTCCATCAATACATTTGTGCCTCATATCTTTAGAATTCAATGTGAAACGGGTAAGATTTGAAGTGTCCACATTGATCTTCACACCATTTGCTCTACTGTCGAACAAAATTTCAATGGATTCGAGGTGCTTTTCAAGGATTTCGATATTCTTCAGGCTATTGCATTTAAACAATTTCAAACATTTAAGATCTGGAGATTCTGAAACCGATGTAAAATATTCAAGATTCGGACATGAATATACATAGATCTTCCGAAAATTGCAGTCTCTAAACTCCAAAGAGTTGAGAGTACAACATGGAATAGAAAGCGAATATTGCTGAGATTCTAAGTCAAAAGAACATGAAGTTACTGACAATTTTTCTATGGAAGGGCACCTTGCAATTAGCATGTCCGAAAAGTTGTCATACGGTAACTGCATAGATTTGAGAGACATAGTCTTCAAGAATGGAAGAAGCAAGTCACTGCTACAACCCTTTATTCGCACGGACTCCAAATTCAAACAAGTCAAAGAATTGATATGAAGTAGGATTTTGAAGGATAGGAGGCGTGGTTTAGTGAGGCAGCTGAGATCTAACACTTTGATGCTTCTCTCTTTAGCAAAACCGATCAACAACTTCTCCAGAATATCTCCTCTTACAGGGTCGTCCATCGCCATGCGAACCCTAAATAAATCCATGGACTGATCTAGATGAAGGTCTTTACTCTCGGTACGGAATTTCAGATACCTTTTCAAGACGTTGGTGAAGTTTACACCTCCATCAGTGTTGCCCTCGTCAAGTTCTATCTCAGGGCCTGAACACCATGCACCTTCGAATTGGTTGGCAAGCAAGCTTATGCGAAACGCAGATTTAGTGGGAATGAGTGGAAGGATTTGGCGGATAATATCCTCGGGTAATTCAGCTTGTAGTACTGCTTTATCTTCTTTACATGTGTTCGAGAGGTTTTGGCTGTCTTCTCCATTTGTCTTGGCCATCATATACAATACTTGTTGTGAGCTCCCCGACGGCGACCTCCTATTTAAAGTGGTATGTAGGACTCATTGTGATAGTAGGAAACTACTTGACGTACATCTGATCCTTAGTGAAAAGGGATAATCATCGAGAATACGGTAAGATGGCATATTTTGTGTGGAATTATATACTGCCTGAAGTATTCCCGGTCGACCAAGGATTGCTCTTGATCAATTCATGAAGCTAAATATGCTTCTTCTTCTGGATTCTTTTGCATTGTCGTCAGAGTAAATTGAGTGCGGAGTTGCTCAAGGCTGTGAACACAGGGCTGGTTATAAGGGAGGCGTCTCACATTCTGATGGTGGCAATCCCTCTTGGTTTACAACAATGTGATGTTATTGGCATTTGACGCGAGACTGGTTCCGGCAAACTGCTTGCTTTGTTTCTTCCTATATTAAGTTAGTGAAGAGAATGAGGCTGGAGGGCCTTATGAGCTTGGCACAGCAGACTGGGAAAGAGGCTGTCAAGCTTACTTGGGTATGAAGGTGGTTTCTATTGTTGGTGGGAAGTAGATTGAGGAACAGGGTTTTAGAATCGCACAAGTATGTGAGGTTGTCATTGTCACGCAGGGGCTTAATGGCGTATGATTGATTGTATGATGCATCATCAAAAGACACAGAACCTAATGCACTTTCTAACAAATTTCAAATATCAATTGCTTTTCCTATGACCCTTATCTTTCTGAATAAGAGGATTTGGTAGAGCCTTTGGAACATTAGTCTCCCAACCAAGTTAACCACACTAAGTTTCATCCAGGACATCACAAACTGAAATGGAAAATTTCTACAGAAACTTGACATTTAGTACTAACACTAAGACATAACAAATCAAGCCGATTCATCTTTAAGAAAACCTATGACCACTTCTCTCACTTCAACAGATGATAACAACCCACTGTGATTCTAGGTTCTGTCCTTTGTTGATTTTGTATTGCTCTTGCGGTTCAAGGTGGAATCGAACGAGACGATTTGGAACCCGGGTTATTGCTCTGTGAAAGCTTTCAGCTTTGTTTTCAATTGTTCTTTTGTATACTTCGTTTGTCGATATCCATGTGAGCTTTTGCTTTTTGTTACGATTGTTTGTTTGCTGGGACGAAAGAGTTTGAGGTTTAGGACGTTAGCATTGTTTCTGATACTGAGTTCAATACCTTTGTTCTGCTGTAGACAGTGACAAATAGAACAAGACAGTTCATCTTTATAATAGCTCATTTCTGGAAATAGTTGTGGAATGCATTTGTGAAGAACACTGATCATTCTAGGATCGGGATCAATTGGTTAGAAGGCACAAGTTTGGTAAAAAAAGCTACATCATAAAGTGTTAGTGTCTTGGCATTCCTACATCAAAGGGTATCAAATCTTTCAGATCCTAATTGACAATCTTTTAATTAAGATATTTCCAAATAAGAAGTCAATTAGGGTTAGGATTCTAAAGTGAGGGGGAGTGTTCACTCTCTATTTAAAGCTGCCGTGTACAAGACTTCTGCATGTCTTGGGAATCAAGAAAAAGAGATTAGTTGTGTATCTCTAACGTGAGCATGCTGAGTTTTGTTTTGTTCTTTCACTGTTTCATGTTTGAGTGAATAGAATTGAGGTTTGATTTGTGTAGTTCAATCCCTCAAGAAAGTGATTCTTGTGAGAGAAGATTAGTGAGTGATTGATAGACTAGACGAGTCTGTAATTGTAATCGTTCAATTGTAATCTTCTCATAGTGGATTGAAGTTCTTCTGGGCTTGTGCCTCGCAGTGATGTTTCCTCATGTTTGAGGTTTACACTGCGTAAACATTTTACTGTGTTCTTACAAGTTTCTGCTTTCAGCATCATTGGGATTGTTAGTGTTTAATCAATCCCTGACACACGTTCCAGTATTTTCAATTGGTACCAGAGCGGGTTCTAGAAGTTTCTAGTAGATCAGGATGAAACGTGATAGAGCTGCTGGATCGATCAACTGTCTTCCGCTTTTCAATGGTGAAGATTATCTTGAATGGAAGATCATGATGAGAGCCTTCTTGTATTCTCAAGATGAGAGCATGTGGAACATTATTGAGATAGGTTGGGAACATCCAACTAAAGCTAATGAGAAGAAGGTGGAAGGAACCTCTTTGGCAACAACAATTAAGCCTAGACAAGAATGGACTGAAGCGGAAGTACATGATCAGAATTGCGACTTTAAGGCAAGAAACAGCTTGTTCACGGCCTTAAACAAAAGAGAAAGAACTCGTATCAGTCATTGTGACATTGCGAAGAAGGCGTGGGATCTATTGGAAGCTACTTATGAAGGTAATAAAAAGGTACGCTTACAAAAGTTGCAGAGGCTAACCCAAGAATTTGAAAACTTGACTATGGGAGAAGATGAACTAGTAGATGATTTTCATGCTCGTCTATTAAGGATATCTAGTCAATGTCAAAGTCTTGGTGATCCAATTGAAGATCACAGAATCGTCAAGAAGTTTCTCAGATCTCTTCCTTCAAAGTTTCAAGCTAAGCAAACAGCAATTGAGGAAGCTCAAGACCTAGACGTTTATCCTCTTGATGAACTGGTAGGCAACCTCAAGACCTTTGAAATGAGAATCAGACCAGATAAAAAGGTAAAAAACGTTGCTTTTTCTTCTCTTAAGAAAAAGGAAAGTGATGAAGATGAGGTAATTGACTTAGCCTTGCTTACAAAAGAATTTAAAAAATTTCTGAAAAATAAAAATGCTTCTGGTCCTTCAAAAAATTTCTCTAATCAAAGGAAAGTTTTCAACTCTGAAAAAATAACTGACAAACCTTCTAGATTTACTCAAAAGAAAAATTTCTCAGAAAAAATAAAATGTTTTGAGTGTGGTGGTTTTGGTCATATGGCTGCTGAGTGTGCAAACAGGAAGCAAACTTTCAAGGATAGCAAAGCTTTGACATCCACGTGGGATGACAGTGATGAGGAGTTCTTCGATGACAATGAGGTAAATGATCTTGCATTAACAACTTCTCTTCATCCAGAAACTTCAGATGATTCAGAAAGTGATGAAGATCTTTCTGATGAAGAAGCAAATGATAAATATTTGAAACTGTACAATGCTACAAAAAAGTGTACAGAAGAAAAATCTTGCATTGGAAGAAGACATCAAACTTATCAGCAAAGAGAAAAGGAGAGTTGAGGTAAGTCTTGAATCAAATTTAAAATCTTGAAAAACTGAGAGGACAAATTTGCTTGAGAAAATTAAATTGTTGCAGCATAAAGCCACATCTCATGTGGATAGTGACGATAAGAATGAGCTTAATGATAGATTAAGAACCTTGCAAGTTGAGCTCAAAGCCCAAACAAATTTAAATGTCTTATTAACACAAAAGAATGAGAAATTGAAGGTTGAGCTTACAGAGGCAAGGACAAAATTCAGCAAATTTGAGATTAGCTCAGAGAAGGTGTCAAAAATGATTGGGCTTGGCAGAACTTCATGTAATAGAAAAGGTCTCGGATATGAGGATACCCCCACAGGTGTTACACAATTTGTGAAAGAAAATAATCACGTACTTGAAGAAAAGAATGATAATATATGTATGTCAAAACCTGTAATCAACTCTGGTTCAGAACTGGGATCGATGACATACTATCAATCCCCTCAGGTAAGTAAAGATACAAAGCTGAATGCTCATCAGTCCAGGTATGTTCTCAAACAAGCACCTTTCACTCCTACGTGTCATTTTTGTGGAAAACCTAGACATATTCGTCCTCGTTGTAACTTGTTGCAAAGGAAAATGCACAATGAAACACGTGGGTCTGAAATTAACTCTGCTTCTTCATTACAAGCAAAACTAAAGGAACACTTAAACATTTTAAATAGGATTGCAAAGATGGTTTCAATCCCAGAAAGTCTGGAATCAAAGACCAAACAGACTTGGGTCAAGAAAGGATCACATAAGTGTTGTTCAGCTAAGTATAGTAAGTGTCGTGCATCCCCGGAATTAGTTAACGAAACGTGCTTGTTTTCTTCCTACAGGTTTCAAATTGGTCACGAGGATGCTACATGCCTTGTTGCCTTAACAGCTTTATCCGAAAGGAGAGAAGATGTTTGGTATGTAGATAGTGGATGTTCAAGACACATGACTGGAAACAAAGGCTGTTTCACCTCTCTCTCAGATGAATTCACCAGCGAAACAGTCACATTTGGAGATGGAAGAAAAGCACCGGTGATGGGTAAGGGCACTATAAATACTCCAGGTATTCCCAATCTTCAAAATGTCTTACTTGTCGAAGGTCTTCAAGCAAATCTCATAAGTGTTAGTCAACTCACTGATGATTATGAGAATGTAAACTTCAACAAGCTAAGATGTATAGTTCTTGATAATAATGGTAAAAGTGTTATGGGAGGATTAAGGTCCAAGGATAACTGCTATCATGTTCATGCTAATATCAATGTGTAGACTTGTTTAAACACTAGATCATCCGATGTTAATCTTGAATTATGGCACAAACGCTTGGGTCACTTAAACTTTCAGGACTTAGTGAAACTCTCTAAAAAGGAAAATGTGCGTGGAATGCCTGCCCTGAGTGGAAAATCTACCATCATGTGTGAAGGCTGCAAAATAGGTAAGCAAACTCGTGGTGCTCACAGTTCACTAAATTCCTTGACTACCTCTCATCCCTTAGAGTTGATTCATATGGATCTTGTTGGACCTTCTTCAACTGAGAGCATTGGAGGTAAGAAATATATCTTAGTGGTTGTGGATGATTTTTCTCGTTTTACCTGGGTGAACTTTCTTAGAGAAAGAGGTGATACATTCGAAAGCTGCAAAGGTCTCTTCAAAAAGGTAATAAATGAGAAACATTCTTTGCATTTGTCAATTGTGCGAGTAAGAACTGATAATGGAACTGAGTTTAAGAATGCCAGGTTTTCTGATTTCTTTAGTGAACTTGGTATCTCTCATGAGTTTTCAGCTCCTATAACTCCACAACAAAATGGCATTGTGGAAAGAAAGAATAGGGTTCTACTTGACAAGGGAAGAGTAATGCTTCACTCTGCTGGACTTAGTCTCAACTTCTGGGCAGAAGCCATAAGCACTGCTTGCTATACAATAAATCGAGCATTTCTTCGTCCAGGTAGTAACAAAACTCCATATGAACTATGGAAAGGTAAGAAACCCAATGTAAGTTACTTTCGTACTTTTGGAAGTCCTTGCTATATTTACAAAGATAGAGAGTATCTTGCTAAATTTGACTCCAGAAGTGACAAAGGCATTTTCCTAGGCTATTCCCTGAACAGTAAAACTTATAGGGTGTATAATAAAAGAACCATGTCTGTTATGGAATCCTATAATGTATCTATTGATGATTCTCTCATAAGAACAGGAAATGTCATTGAAGAAGAAGATGGATCCTCAAAAAGGAAGATGACTGTGGAAGTAAATGAAGAGGAAGTTGACGAAGTTATTGATCCCATTTTTGATACTCAACCCAATGTAAGAACTGGGTTCAAGCAAGTTCAAAAAAATCATTCATCTCAAGATATCATTGGCAACATGGATGATGGAATCAAGACACGGAAACAAGCCGCAAGTGAGGTAAGTAGAGACTCTGTTCTTGCATGTTTTTTGGATGATAACAAAGAAGATGTAAACGTCATTAGTCATTTTGGTTTTGTTTCTCTTATTGAACCAAAAAAAGTGAAAGAAGCTTTGCTTGATGATGATTGGATTAATGCTATGCAAGATGAACTGAATCAGTTCACTAGAAATGATGTCTGGTATCTTGTGCCTAGGCCTAGTAAATGCAATGTGATAGGTACTAAATGGATTTTTCGAAACAAAAATGATGAATTTGGTAATATCACTAGAAACAAAGCTAGGCTTGTGGCGCAGGGATATACTCAAGTCGAAAGAATTGATTTTGATGAAACTTTTGCACCTGTAGCTAGACTTGAATCTGTTAGACTCTTGCTTGCTATTGCTTGTCATCTTCATTTTAAATTGTATCAAATGGATGTGAAAAGTGTCTTTTTAAATGGAGTCTTACAAGAAGAAGTGTACGTTGAACAGCCACTGGGATTTCAAGACCCTCACAATCCCAGTCATGTCTACAGACTCAAAAAGTCTTTGTATGGGCTTAAACAAGCTCCAAGAGCTTGGTATGAACATCTATCCAACTTCCTGGTAAGCAAAGGGTATGTTAGAGGCTCTATTGATAAAACATTGTTTGTAAAAAAGGATCAAACACATGTCATGATTGCTCAAGTTTATGTAGATGACATCGTGTTTGGTTCAACTTCTGAATCTTATGTTACCGAATTCACTAGCATCACGAAAAGTGAATTTGAAATGAGCATGTGTGGGGAATTAAATTACTTTCTTGGGCTTCAAGTTCGTCAACTAACTGATGGTATGTTTTTGTCTCAAACTAAATATGCTGAAAATCTTGTTAAAAAATTTGGTCTTGATTCTCCAAAACTCGTGACAAATCCCATGAGTACAACCACCAAGCTCAGCGAGGATCTTGATGGTAAGTCTGTTGATCAAAAGCTTTACAAAAGTATGATTGGAAGTCTCTTGTATCTTACTGTCAGTAGACCAGATATCTCCTACAGTGTAGGTGTGTGTGCTCGATTTGAGGCAAATCTTAAGGAATCACATCAAGAGGTTGTGAAGCGCATAATTCGATATGTTTCATGTACATCTGCTTGTGGTATCTTCTTCACATTTGATACAAATGTTGAAATTGTAGGTTATTCAGACGCTGATTAGGGAGTCAATATGAAAGATAGAAGAAGCACATCCGGTGGTTGCTTCTTTGTGGGAAACAACATGGTGGCCTGGCATAGTAAGAAGCAAAATTGCATATCCTTGTCAACTGCAGAGGCTGAATATGTAGCTGCCGGTAGTTGCTGCACCCAGATGCTCTGGATGAAACAAATGCTACAGGATTATGGTTTCACTCAAGGCAAGTTAAGTATTTTCTGTGATAACACAAGTGCGATAAATATTTCAAAAAATCCTGTTCAACACTCACGTACAAAACATATTGATCTAAGATATCACTTTATACGTGATTTAGTTGAAAAAGATATTTTAGAAGTATCCTTTGTACCTACTGAACATCAATTGGCTGATATCTTTACAAAACCACTAGATACTGAAAGATTTGAGACTCTTAGAAATGCAATTGGTATATGTCTCAAGCGCTGAAATTTAAGAGCACACACTGCACCGCTTGCATTCATTTTGTGTTATTTCATAGTAGCATCGTAATTTTATTTTTCTCTCCTGCTCAAGTGTTTTCAGGTTTACTGGGATTGCATACAGGTTAAGTATCCCACACTACTCTGTAGAAATCAGTTGAACTTAGATTGACAAAGATGAATCTCGTAATCTCTTGAGTGTGCGTATTACAAGTTGTTTGGTCATTAAAAGTGTGTGCTCTGTCAATCTCTCTGAAGAATAGTCATGAATCTCTCACATTGTACTCACTTACACATTGCACTCTCTTTTGGAAGTTTCATGTGGGGTAAGCACAATCTTAGTGTCTCAAGTATTGAATATTTTATTTTCTTGGCTCCAGGTTTAAAAAATAAATATATTTTGAAGCTTGTTCAAACTATTCCCAAAGTAACTACTCCCTGGTCGTGATGAACGATATAGGGATTAGGCAGAAACGGGAATGGTTTGATGGTCAGGCTATTCCCAAAGTAACTACGCCCTGGTCGTGATGAACGATATAGGGATTAGGCAGAAAAGGGAATGGTTTGATGGCCAGGCTATTCCTAAAGTAATCAGGCCTTGGTCGTGATGAACGATATAAGGATTGAGCAGAAAAGGGAATGGTTTGGTCACCCCGGTGACAGTTGTTTAAATAATTCTTGACAAATGTCAAGAGTTCGAATAAAAAAAATAATACAAAAGAAAGGTTCTATGGAGATATAAGGAGAAGTTGTTACAAATCTACTGTTACTTGGGACTTACTGGTTGTTGCGTGTCCCACTGTCTCTGACAAATCACTCTCGTCATTCATCCACTGAGATGACTGAAAATTCCTCCTTGTTAAATTGTTGAGCACATGCTTCATGGTGAACTTATAACTTGTCTTACTCACATGATGTGTTATGGTTATTCTTTGTCTAAAAGCTTTGCCTCTGTTCTCAGATATGTGTGTGAGTACTTCTCTTGGCATTGTGTGGTTACATATTTGATTTGATATTCATGAGCATACACAATCTTACTCTTTTCAGCTCTTGGGCTCTATCATGTTGCATTTTAAGAGTGATTTTTTTGTCAAGTTGGTAGCATCATTTAAAAAAAACAAAAAAAACAAAAAATCTAGAGTCTTGTCTTTTTCTTTGTGTTTTTCTTGTTCTTCTTCTTTCTGTGTTTCTTCCTGTTTTCTTTTCTCAGATTCGCATCCGATTTCATTGATCATGGCTCCAAAGATGCGAAACTCCAGACTTAAGTCTACTCCGCCGCGTCGATCTGGTCACCTTCGTCGTCTCGGACCTCCATCCGGTCCTCCCACCTCTGCTGCGGCACCTCAAGTTCTTGAAGACTCTCCTTCCGCTGCCACTTCCGCTGCTGATGCTTCTCCAGTCTACTCGTCCACTCATAGTGGACCTTCGTCTCTGCCACCCTTCCATGCTGGTGCCGCACCTTCTTCTCCCATGGAGTCTCCAATAGAGGCCACTCTCAATCAAGCGTATCGCAGTCGCACTCTCCATCAGGTTTTCCAAGCTCGCCCTTCCGCCTCTTCCTCGTCAGCAGATTCAGACGCCACTCAAAGCCCTGCTGTTTGGCTCCCTCAAAAGCGCAAGATTCCATCAAAGCCTTCGAAGCCTACTGCCAAACGACTCAAGTCTTCAATTGGTTCAAGGAAACCCCCTTCAATCAAGAAGCAATCCAAATCGACAGTTTGTAAGCGTGCTCCTCCCTTGACTTGCTTTGTCAATTCTACTGCCCGTACCATATATATGAACACTACGTGCAATCGTCCTTGTGTGTTTGAGCGGTCGTTTGATTTCTCTTCACTGCCTAAATTATTCGTCACCTTAGTTGCACGCTTGGGATGGAAGGAGGGTTTGCAATCCCTACCTCGGCCAAATCTGTCTATTGTGCATGAGTTTTATGCTAACTTTCCAAGATCATTGCCTGAGACAATGGATTTATTTGCTTCCTCTGGTGGGGTATTTGTTTGGGGTTCCTACATTCTAGTTTCCCCCACTGTGATTCGTCACATACTGCATCTTCCTTTGCCATCTGAAGGAGCAGTTGCTGAAGCCACTCAGTTTCTTTCTGCCTGTGATCTATCCATGTTGCTGGACAAGATGTATGCCAACATTCCTCGGATTCCTCCAGCATTTCTATCTAGTGGACACATGGATGAATGGTTTCGGCTGTTGGGCTTTCTGGTTCGATCTCTTCTGCATCTCACTTCACAGACCAGCAAGATCACAAGGAAGATTGGTGCAAAGATTTTTGCTATTCATAGTCACAAGGGTCCTTATCTTCCTCCTGAGTTTTTTATTTATACTGCCATTCGTTATGCTGCCATTGTTGACCAGCATAATTCTCAAGGTGTCTTAGTGTTTCCATTCATTATCACCTTGCTGTGCAGTTCCTTTGGTGTTGATTACCAGGATGGTGACATACTTGGCCCTCCTCTCAATCCAGTTACTCCCTCCACTCTTGTTAGAGGATCTAGTCAGACACTGGATGGTGGTGTGTCTGTTGAGACTACTATGTTGATGAAATGGATGGAAGACAAGTTTCATACTCTACATGCAGACTTGGAATCTCGGATTAATGATCTTGAAGGTTTGCTCAACACATACATTGCATCTTCTGCTCCATCTTCCTCCACCCGGGTTCCTGCTGCTACAGCTCCTACTGTGGTGTCTCCTCCTTGTCCTGCTACTGCTCCTGCTACTGCTCCTGCTACTCCTACTGCTGTGTCTCCCTCACATCTTAATCTCAAGCCTTTCTGCGTGGACATTGGTTATGGATATAGGTGTTTCCCCTCTGGGATACTACTTGCTTATTTGGACTGACCCTTTGTCATTCCTAGACAAAAAGGGGGAGAGTATTCTTATGTTTCTTATGTGACTCTATGTCTGTTTTCCTTTTTGGGATTATGATGATGTACCTTATTTAAGAACTGATCTTATGTATACCTATGTTCTCATTTGGAAATTATTGACTTGTGTTTTGTGTAGGAATGCCAAAGGGGGAGATTGTTAGTATATTGGCATTCCTACATCAAAGGGCATCAAATCTTTCGGATCCTAATTGACAATCTTTTAATTAAGATATTTCCAAATAAGAAGTCAATTAGGGTTAGGATTCTAAAGTGAGGGGGAGTGTTCACTCTCTATTTAAAGCTGTCGTGTACAAGACTTCTGCATGCCTTGGGAATCAAGAAAAAGAGATTAGTTGTGTATCTCTAACGTGAGCATGCTGAGTTTTGTTTTGTTCTTTCACTGTTCCATGTTTGAGTGAATAGAATTGAGGTTTGATTTGTGTAGTTCAATCCCTCAAGAAAGTGATTCTTGTGAGAGAAGATTAGTGAGTGATTGATAGACTAGACGAGTCTGTAATTGTAATCGTTCAATTGTAATCTTCTCATAGTGGATTGAAGTTCTTCTGGGCTTGTGCCTCGCAGTGATGTTTCCTCATGTTTGAGGTTTACACTGCGTAAACAATTTACTGTGTTCTTACAAGTTTCTGTTTTCAGCATCATTGGAATTGTTAGTGTTTAATCAATTTCTGACACACGTTCCAGTATTTTCATAAAGGGTTTTAGATTGGAAACAAGGTTTGCTTATAACCGGAAACAATGAGCCTTTTTATTTGTCATGTGCTCTGCGATATAAGTTAGATCTTGATGCTTAGGTAAGTACCATAACTGTGTGTGGGTGATTTCAATCGATAATAGAAAATACAAAGGCTCAGAAACTAATATATTAATGCAGGGAATATGGTCTGGGATGCTTTGAGGAACATTGATGCAGGCCATCATCTTATTGTGGGAAACATTTGGTATGGACAGAATCACAGATGTATACATATGTGACTTCAATATGTGAAAGCTTTGTATCTTAGTTTGATCAAAGATACAGAATATGTGAGATTTGGGAGTGCTTCATTGTAAATCGAGAAGATAGAGAACAACTAAGAAAAGAAAAAAGAATACGAACAATAAGAAAAAACGATAAAAACTGCAATGTCTTGACCTTGGGTGTCATTTGATTGCATTAGATGAGGTAAGTCCCACTTATTTTTCTTATGTTCAGGCAATGTTTGCATTTGCTATATATTTAATTAGCTTCTCATCATAATGTCTTATTTCAATTTTGATATTAAACTAACAGAGGAACTAAAGACAGGAACAAATCTAAACAAGCGTAGACACATCTGCTGACTTATGCGTTATATTTATGGAATGAAATCATGTTGCTCTTCTCACTCAAATCGTCCGTGATTGGTTAAAATGAACTGATGTGATAAGAAATTGCAATAAGAAATACTCAATATAGGACAATTACAATTTTTTCTTCTGTATATATTCAATCAGTTACCTATAGCATCAAAATTATAAGGAGAGCTAATCTTCCTTTACATTTCACTGTTCAGAAAAGGATGGTCTGTGTACCCATCAACAGGCTATTGTCTAAGGTTTACAATAAGTAAAACACATAACACTTATAGTTTTTCTGCCTTTATGGTTAGGAAGCTATATTGATTATTAACTTGCTGGAACGGTTTGTACTTTTTGTATTGTTAGGGTGAATAACCTTAGCAAATATATCCGGTTTGTCAAGAAACTCTTTGGCGAACGCCCTGCAATCTTGATTTATAACTCTGCTCAACCATTTCGGTCTGAGTAAGAAACGTCCGCTTCGTGAGAAGAGGAAGAAAATCCTTGTTGCTCCTCAGCTAGGTCTAAGAATAACCTAAGTGTCGTCCCGACCAACGCATTTACGACAATTGTTTGAGAATAAGTCAGAAGACGAACAAACATCAAGATCAGTGTTGTACCTGATCCATAAGTACTGACACGTTTCAAACCTGGTTGTTCGAAGAAAAACCATTTTCACTTCGAACAACAAGTATATGATGAGTTGGATTATTCAAAGAGTCGTGTTAGATGAGTTATAATGACAAATATCACAAGCACTACATATTTCTTTTTAATACGAATCGCAAGCACTTATTGGACTAGTACTATGTATCACATGTATCAAGAAAGAAAATATATAAAACTGTGATAATGAGTTCAAACATCACTGACGTATGTAATTAATGTGTGAGTTATTTAATAATATATATATATATAGATCAACCTTGGCTAGACTCACGGCTCATGAGAGAGGCGCCGTGGGAATATATGCCCCGAGTGATCGAATTAGTGAGTGCTTTTGGGATACGAAAGGTAGCATGGCATCATGCATGCATTCATGGAGAGAATTTGGGATACTTTTACAGAGATAAAGATGTATGGTGGCAATGCACAGGGTGGCACAACTCTGGATAGATTTGAGATGATGGAAGCCGTACGAAAAGTGGAAGAGATCCAAGGTTCGAATATGGATTGATATTGATTATATCAGTGGTTTTATTGGTGCTATTTAATTCTTTGTATGTCGAAATAGGTGTCAAGTGCATATGACTAAAGGATTCTGAAGATGTGGCTACTCTTAAATTGATGGGAACACTAGGTGATACCTTCTTTGGATTCACCTGTGAGATCCTACTCAATAAAAGTCAGTATAAAGATGAAGAAGATTTGTCTGAGTAGATAAACAATAAAATGGGTGAGTCTCATTTGTTGGACACTCATAGTTAAATCCAAATACAACATTGTAATTTTGTTTATATGCAATATCTAATTTGCTGCAAAATCAAAGATCAACTCAAAATTGGGAGAAAAAGAAGCAAAAAGAGTGCAAATTTCAGTTGGGGATTAAATTGGTAAGAAGGCAGCACATATCCAGTAATCTGTCTATATAATTGAGCTTCAAATCAATTGTTGTTAATCATATGTCTCTGTAACACTTTTTTGCCAATTCTTTTATTTGTTGAACAAGGTTCTTTATTTTAGTATTTAGTTTTAATTATGACCGTTCAATGTTACTGGGATAGACGAGCACAAGAACCAAAGTACATTCTGAAGAAAAAGACAAAGTTCATACAAGGATAAAGTAGGAAATATGAGGTAGTAAAGTTTTTGATTCATTAATTGAGCGAGTGTAACTATATTTATAATTTGTAAATAACTAACCAACCAACTAGCTTAGTAGTAGGAGTACTGAATCAACTGATGCTTGAAGGTAAATTGGTATATATCTTCTTTTCTTTCAGAATCAGAGAATTTAATCAAAGAATTGGATCTGCTTATCATAATGAGCTCAAATCTGGTTATTTACTATATACTAAAGCAGAGTTGGTTTTGCACTGTTTACTACTGTTGGTACGAACCAGTGTAATGCCGGTGTTGTCCTTGATTTTTTTTTCATGGCTTCCAAATTGAAGATGAAAACTAACATGAAAAATCCCAATCATGAAAGTACCTTCCTAATGTTTTTGATCTAATATGATAAACCCAAAAACCTGCAATGTTTATTATGTTAGTTTTCATGTTTGCAGTTTATTATGTTAGTTTTCATGTTTGCTTTAAATATCTATATATCAATATAAATAAGAAAGATATATGCAATTAAAGGTCATTAACGTTTAGTTGGAATGCATGAGTGTTGTGGGGAAGCTATAATACAATTCTATTTTACTGCTAATCAGCTTTTTCCCTCTTTTTTTACAGGTTCAAATGAAAGTAAGGTGCTCTGTTACATAACTGATTACCTTAATTTCGTTATTTATTTTATTTATTTAACTTTAGCTGACGAATTACCCTAATTTTGTTGGCTATAGTTATTTATTTTATTTATTTATTTAACTTTAGTCGACGAATTACCCTAATTTCGTCGGCTAAAACCCGAAACCTTATACGTAGAAGCTTCAAACGAAAAAAAGTCGTGAAATAAAATATGACCGGAATGTTGAAATACGTCTACGGTTGAAAAATATAGTAATTCCGGTAAAGTCTCGGTGCCGATAGTTACGGTTAACGTAATTTTTCATTCTTTCTCCCTAGAGGTAGCCCATCTCCGGTGGTTATTTTTCAAAAAAAATGTTATACCATTAGTTACGTCTCATCGATTTGAAACTATTTTCAGTTGAAGGTCTGAGTAAAACAAGTAATTTAGACCGTCAAATGACCGTTTCTGTACATTAAGGTGTTTGACTTACGGGATTGACCATAAGGATCGAGCCCTTAACGTTGTCAGATCAAGTTGATTTTTTTTCTATAGACATATTTCGGCATAATGATCATATCAGACAGTCGGATTTTTGTTTCTCAACTTTGATCATCGGAATCACAACATGCCTATTAATATATTGTATAACTTGTTTACTAAGTTTTAAGTAAATATTCCGTTTCAAAAACAGAATCTACGTAGAAAGATCAAACACAAAAAATTCGTGAAATAAGATATGACCGGAATGGTGAAATACGTCTACGGTTGAAAAATCATGTAATTCCGGTAAAGTCTAGGTGCCTATAGTTACAGTCAATACAATTTAGGGGTTTGACTTACAGGATTGACCGTCCGGATGAAGCTCTTAAATTTATCGGATCAAGTTGAATTTTTTACCATAGACATATTTCAACATATTGATAATATCTGACGGTCGTATTTTTGTTTGTGAATTTTGATAACCGGAATCACAACATGCCTACTATTTACCATTATTTATCCATATGGGGAGCCCTATCATCGAGGGGTAAATATCTCAAAATTTTTAGATGGGCAGTTGCGTCTCATCATAGTGAGAATTTTTTGTGTTGAAAATTCGACTAAAATACTTCATATAGATGTAGATATGAGTGTTTTTGTGCCGTTTATTATATTAGTTTTCATGTGTTGCAGTTTATTGTGTTAGCTTTCATGTTTGCTTTAAATATCTATATATCAATATAAATAAGAAAGATATATGCAATTGAGTTCATTAACATTTAGTTGGGATGCATGAATGTTGTGAGGAAGCTATAATACATTTCTATTTTACTATTAATCAGCTTTTCCCCCTCTTTTTTTATAGGTTCTGATGAAAGTAAGGTACTCTGTTGCATAACTGATTTTGAACCATTTGAACCCTACATAGCGTATTTTGGGAACTCAAATGAGTGGTTTGTTGTTACTCTTATATTCAGGTGTGTGATTGTTGTTTTGATTTTTTAAAGGCCTTTACAATGGGCTAAATATTTGTGGCTGCTTCATATGTGAAATTTACTTTTTATGTACAAACCGATCATTGAAACTTTATTTTCTAAACAGTTTTTGTGTGCGTTATTTCGTCATTCATCTTTGACGTTGTAGTTTATTATGTCAGTTTTTATTTTTCCTTAATTCTTTTTACTTAATACATTTTTTGTGTTTAGCTGTAAGGTTTAGTCACCAATCTTTTTTTCTTAACTGAGTTTTAAGTTTTATTTTTAAACTATTTTTCTCTTAAAGGTATGGCGCCAGGAAACCAACGATCTTCAACAACACTTTGTATGTGCTCGGATTTTCATTGGTTTTTCTGTGAATTTTTTCTTTTTCGTATTGAGTTTTTCTTCTAGGTTTTGATTTTTTTTCTTAGTCCAAGAGGATTTCTGAAGTTTGAGCTTTTTTGTTCTCATATTGCAGAAGAATTGGGTTCTATGTGGATTGACATTTCAGTTAATATTCCAATAAGATATTTACTGCTACTGAGATTTTGCTACGCACCCAATTTGTCAAGGTATTTGATTAGATTTTGTCTTTAAGTTTTTGTTATGACATCATTGTTTTTATGGGATTGCTGTTTATTTGTTGGCTTCTAAAACAAGATCATCTCTATCTTTAGATGCTTCAATCTGTGAAAGGGTGATGATATATGAACATGTACCTCCATGAATAAGTTAAGTGGCACTTATGTTAACCAGTGTCAACTAGGAAGGTTTGGCCTGAAGTGATCTAATTTAATCTGTGTAGTGAAAGTTCTTGAGTGGTTGTTTTATAAACTGTATCTATGGTCTATCATGTGATCCAGAAAACAAAAATAAGAATTGATTTCAAAATATAAGACATGTGGAATGAGCAAGGGAATTGTCTTCTTTATTTGCA
The DNA here is from genome assembly GCA_951800085.1 of Comarum palustre. Lineage (NCBI taxonomy): Eukaryota > Viridiplantae > Streptophyta > Magnoliopsida > Rosales > Rosaceae > Comarum > Comarum palustre. The sequence continues at coordinate 14,862,228 of OX637591.1, read as the reverse complement.
GGCAATGGGTGTTATAAGCATTCATCTGAGCATTTATACTGAAGAAGAAGTTCCAGGTAATTAGAATGTCATGAACCTTTTGTGACCTAGCAACATAATTACACTGATAATTATACTATTCGTCTTCTCCTTTTTAACTATGAGTATCGATGTCCTGCGTTGCCTATCTAGGTCACAAAAGGTATACTATTCGTCTTCTCCTTTTTAACTATGAGTATCGATGTCCTGCGTTGCCTATCTGATACTTTGAACGGTAAAGTATACAAAAGTTTGTCCTGTTCCACTCTTTGTATACATATAGGTGTACAAAAGTTTGTGATATGACATTTCAAAGGACAAGACAGGTGCAACATATGTGAATTAAGTTAATGAAATGATCAATTTCATTAATATAAGCCAATTGTAACTTGATGTATTTCATATATATAATTTTTCCATGCATTTTTCATATTATACTTTGTTCAGCAAAACAATATCATTTTTTTAAAAAATGCATAACAATATCAGTTGAATACATCAATTTCAACCCGCTGCAACGCGTGAGTTTTCTGCCTAGTCTTTTACTATATACTATAGGGTGAGTTTACTTTTACTGTTCATATTAGGGTAAAATAGTCATTTCCTGGTTTCACAACCAATGGCTTCATGTGAGTTCCTATCTCCTTCTCCGTATCACACAAATACTGAATTTGACCTTGATTTCAGCAGGTGTTACTCATTTTTTGTATCCTTTATTCATTGCTTTTCACTATGATGAAATTGGTTTTTCGTTATAAATTAGTTCTGCTTCTTTGCTTTATTTGTCAAGACTCACCCCGAGTTAAACCCCTTTAACCAGAAGTAAATCCTACGGGGACCATCTCAAGGGAACTTTTTACCGAAACCCCCTTGAAATGGATAACCCTTCCTACAAACCAACTCAGCACTTCCATGAGTATTTAAAAACAACCCCTAACTCATGAAGCCATCCTGCTCTCCAAATCACATCTACGCTTCACTAACCTATTCAACTAGCTAAGCTGGGTTAGTCAGAGCAGTCTACATGGAAGTTTTACCTAAAACAATGTGCAAGCAGCAACGAATTAATCGACTATGCCCAGACTCTTGTACGCACGACTTTCGCTCAAGAACCCTGCAACACTGGGCATTTGAAACGAAGGACCCAGAGAAGAAACATTTAAAAACTATTAGCGTGAGTGGTGATAGGAGCATTTTATGCTACGTTCTTAATATGTTTTTACCCTCATTTATGCTTTGTTTATCCATTATTAGGTTAGTATTAGTAGTTATTTAGCATAAGGGGTTATTTGTAGAACATTGGCTAAAACATGTGTAAAATAGATAAAGTATGTGCAATATCGTTAAAAGCTGAAATTGGAAGTGTTCGTGATGTTTTTCTTAAGTTTCTGTAAACCAATACATTGTCACTACTTGATTATATCTTTTGAATGTGTAGGTGACATGTATACGGACTTAACGAAACAAGAATCGTGAGGATCGGACTTATGGAAGGTAGCAAAAGAAGCATGGAAAGACAAGAGGCCAAAAGCATGAATTCGAAACAAAAACAGAGGATTTCTAGAAACCATAACTCAACTTCAAAGATTTCCCTAGGACGATCCAGGAGGAACCAAGTTGTGGATGTCTAGTTTCTAAATCTTTTGGAATCGCAGCAATCCAAGTTCTGAGGAAGGAGTTATGCCAGAAACAATGGCCGGAGGTCAGTCTGCTGGAAACAGGGCAGATCATGCTGAAACTTCTGTCCGAATGTGTGAGTGTGTTTCTTCACCAAAATCCTTCCCAAGCATGCCAAATGATTGATGAAGAGCTTAATGATGATATGGGAAGTTGTTTAGAAAAAGAAGAATCGAAGAAATCACCAAGGAGAAGCCGAAAATAACAACTACGAAAGTTATCCCGGTCAAAACAGGATAACTTGTTCTACCGAAATTATGGAAGCCTTTCGGCTGTCCTAGGAGTCCATGAGCATGAAGGAGAGCCCAATGCCGATCCACACACATGAAGAAGAGTCCATGAATTCAGAAAAAGAAGTTTTTAAACTATTTTCCAAGTCAGCAAATTAAAGAGAAGGAAGACAAATCCAACAAGGAAAGAAGAGAAACCTACCCGGTTTGGAACACAAGGGGGCTGCTGATTTTCATTAGGTTTCTTTAGGGTTTTGTCTCTATAAATACACATGTAACACAGTTGAAAAAGTGTCTCTCAATTGCTCTAAGCCTTAGTATAGCCAAGCTCTACCAAAAACCCTAAACACAGAAAACTGCACAAGCTGCCGCCGTACCTACCGCCGTTACTTTCTTCCATCCGCCGCCGATTTCACCTTCTATCCTAGCCGATCTATATAGGTAGTCTAGGTATGAAGTTCATCAAGGTTTTGTGTAATAATCTACTGTGTTTTATCATGCTTTATTATAAATTATTTTATGGTTTTCGGTTTTATACATTGCATGTGTTCTTAAGTTCTTCTTTGTGACTTTCTTGAAACCATGTGTGATGTATAACGTTCTATGTATATTTTAGTTTCATGATTTAGATTAAGTTGCTGTATGTTCTTGTGTGTAGTATGTGCTAATTGATTAATCATCACCTGATCATGTAATCAAACCTAAAGATAGTCTAGGCCAAGACGTTTCTAAGGGGGGAGTTTAATAAGCCGTAGTAATCTAGGATCAAGTTAGGCATATTTGATAGTTTGATTCTAGTTGCTGCAAAGGGTTGCTAGGGTGAGTGATTTGCATGTTGAATAGGATGAGTGACGCCATACCTAGGACCATGTCTTCAACCGACTCCAGTTCGTAAGTGTATCTTGTTTAGGTTAGGCATATTTGATAGTTTAAACAAGGTGACACATATGTTTTAGGTTCAGGCATATTTGAAGTTCCTAAAAACACATGAGAAGTCATAAGAGGTTGAAATCAATGAAAACATATGATAGTGCGAGCATCACTATTTAATCTTACATGAAATTGTTATATGCTTATTGCGGTGTTTGTTATGTTGTGTGCTTGAGTATTGATTGACCGATGTATGTAAATATTTTACTTCTTTTCTTTATGTTTCGAACCACCTTATAAATCCCCCATTTAAAATCGTAAATATGTTTATACCTTTTCATTTGTGTATACTTGTATATTATGTGACAGATAATTGTATATGCTATGTATATGTGTATTTTGTATAAAATGTGTGAATATTACTAACGATTTGTTTTGCAGAATATAAGTCATTCCCTAGTGTCCCCGGCTAGAACGATCCCTACTTACTAATACTACACGATAGGGTTTTAAATTGCAGGTTGTTAACTAACGGCCTCGTCAAGTGGACAAACATAAAAGGATAAAAGATAAGTATCTTTTAATGCTCTTCCGTTGGTTTTCTAAGAAATTCATATGCACGCAACAAATAGACAATGAATAAACAAATCATTAAGAAAATCCCTTGGCTCAAATCCATAATTAAAGATGTGGGGTATTAACCACAACCACGAGAAAACAACCGACCAGCTCTACCACGAGAGGGTCTGTTGACCAGCTCAATCGGAGAGGGTCCCATGACCCGCTCTATTCGGGAGGGTCCAACCTACCAGCTACCACCGAAGAGGGTCCTGATCTGCTCTATACGGGAGGATCCTACTGACCAGTTACCACCGAAGAGGGTCCTGACCTGCTCTATCCGGGAGGGTCCTACTGACCAGCTACCACCGAAGAGGGTCAGACCAGCTACTATCCAGAGAGGGTACCATCTCCATCTGGATAGGGTTCATGCTAGCATGCAATACATATAACCATATCCTTGAAAATCCTTTAAAAACCTCGTGGTAAAATAATTCGAAAACAAAGTCAAAATTCCCATGACTTTACCCCAAATATATTGGATTTAAAACATTTTCAGAAACCCGAAACCGGTTCTCTGACTTTACTTTAAAATCGTTAAATCCAAGAGCCAAGTTTCCCCTTTTAAAAGTAATCCCCCTCCATAACCCAAAATGGTGATAACAATTAAAAACCATATTCCGAGAAAATCCTTTAAAATCACGGGAAAGGTAGGAACCTCTTCCCCGGCTCACTTATCTTTAAAAATTATTAAATTCTCATTTTCCCAAAATCAATATAAAACTTAAAATGGAGGAATAAATAAAGGAGAAACTAAATAGAATCTATTGCATGCATTAAATTTAAAATAAAAGTCTACTCACGGTACTTAATGCAGCCTCCTCAATGCTCGGAACACTCCTCGAGCGCCAACTCGAAATGTCCACATGGTCGAGTCCAATCCCATGTTCGACCATTGGCTGTAAAATTAAACCAATATATTAGTCTTTCTATCGTTGACTTGATCTTTTCCTAGTTTGACTAGGAAATCCTATTTGACCAAGAGTTGACCAAAATCCTTTCTTTTAACAACTTTTCAATCATTACGCTTAAATCCGATTATCGACTCGAAGTTTGGTTTCCGTTTACGCCACCTTAGCACATGCATTTTTCTTTACTAAATCATTTGACGGTAGGTAACACATAGTAATTTGTGGAATTACTATGGACACCCAATCAACCACTTAACCAATTTACAGGTTATGAGTCGATATATCCGGTATGAAATTATCCCAATTAATTACAGCGCCCAACTCGGTTTCTGACTAAGATTCCTAAGTTGCCTAGAATCTCACTTAAAGATCCGGTTGTCTTAATTTAACCGGTCAACTAAGATTGACCTTCCCCTTTTTCCTTTTATCGGTCAACTTTTCATTAATGGAAACCTTCCAAAAAGGGAAAGTTTCCCAAAAATGGAAACCTCCTATTTTCGGTAAGTTTTCCATAAATAGCCCGAATTACTATTTAGCAGATTAAGACTTAACAAGGGAATCGATTTCTACCTCTTCGGCACTCTGCCGAAAAACTGTTGCTTTGCCGGATTCCGGTCGACTTGCCGGAATTTTCGGCAAAGTTTTCCCGTTTTCTCCGAATCACCAAGTTCTCGACAACAACAAAACACAACAAATTAGTCACCAAGACAACAACATCGACAACAACAAAACACAAGAGCCTCCAATACCAAACTCACCTTGAATTCGTCTAACACAAACACTGTAGCTTCTCCTGGATTCTGCTTCCGAAGACGAGGAACTAGACAAGGGCCAAAGCTCCTCATCACTTGACTGAAACCCAAACCAGGAGACCATCGAAACACTCCCAACAACCCTTACACAGCTTTGCCCAAGACTACAACCTGCAGTACCCTACCTAGTTGGAAGACACGTGCAGCTGCCACCCAAACGTCACCAACACAAGTTCGGAGCTCCACCAGAACACTGAAAAGCACCCTTGAACTCGCCGAAATCACTAGAAGCCGAAAAGAAGGCAGCGGAGAAGCCCGAGCGAAGACCCAAAAAAACAGTAAAAGAGGGATTTTCGATTAAGGCTTCAAACAAAGAATTAGGTACAAGGAAATGAAGAAGAGGAGAGGAGAAACAAGAAAATCACCTCCAACCGTCGAATCGCCGCCTGAGTTGCTGGAAAACGGCGAACACAGCCGAGCTCCTCCCCGGCTGATCTCCGTCATCGATTGATGAATCTTGGATTGAGTGACTGGGTATTGTAGAGGAGAGTGAGAGGAGTGTTTTACAGGTGGTGCGCCGATCGATGGTGGCCGGAGTCGCCAGCGTCGGGCGAAGAATGTCGGAGCAGAAGGAGAGCTCAGAAGAGCTCGATTTGACCGAGTCAAAACTCACCCTCTATTTATATAGGATTGGACGGTCTAGATTAAATCTGGGAAAGATCTAACGGTCTAGATTAAAGAAGGTAAAAGTAAAAAGGTTAAATGGTAAAAACTATTTACCAGAATAGTAATTGAAAATAACCATAAAAAGGTAAAAAGGTAACTTTTAAGTACGGGATGTTACATTACTGATCAGGTAATGCATTTCTTTATTATTTATAGATGTGGAATCTGTGAGTTTATCGATTCATGGACCTTAACGTTATGTTTTATTTTTTCTCATGGTTATCTGCTGATTTAATGCTGAATTTTTTTTTCTTATGTGATAATTTATGTTTATTGAATCAGCTTTTCTGAAGATTTAGTTGTATGTAGTTACAAAAATGGTTGGTTTGTGTTTGGCATTGCACATTTGTGTTGTATTTTAGTTTATTCGGTAGTTTTGTGTAATTCAATTGGGCTTTAGAAAAATCAGGCCCAAGTTAGAGCCACGAGTCCGTTTTTGGGGATTGTTGTCTGAAAAAGGGTTCACTAATTATTGTTCAACGTTCTTTTAGGTGGGTTTAGGCACTGCAGGAGGGGTTTTAGCACAGCTGGCTTCTTCTTCTTCACTCTCTTTCGTTCTTCGTTTCTTCAATGGAGTCGCAGTCGGAGCGGAAGCGTTACATCATCTGTGGTCAAACGAAATTCCAAGGGAAATGGGTTCCCATTTTTTACGAGAGTGTTTACGACTGCGGGCTTGTTGCAATCGGTATACAATATCTGTTCCTTTCCTTTTTTTCGTTTGGTGCTGCATAAAAAGACTCTTTCCTCTTCAATGGCGTTGTTTACTTTTTTTTTGCTTGAGGTTTTGGACCGTACTTTTGTTCTTCCCAAATCTGTCGTCTTTTTTTTTTGTGTTTTTGGACAGATATTGTAGAAATTGTGAGGATCCTTGTCTGATCCTTTTTCTTTGATCCGATGGGGATCTGGTAGTTGTTCAGTATGAGATTTATTTTCCTGTTTTAATTTTATTTTACTGTATATGCTTGTCCAGAATAATTGATTTTTAGAAGCAGACTAGTTTAAATTAAAATGAAAAATAGAGGGACTAGGATTGCTACTAGTGATTGTCATAGATCTGAGGAGAGGGATGTTGGGATATAATGGCATGCAAAGACAAATATGGTAGGAAATGTTATATGAGGGAACCTTGGGACAAAACATGAGGCTGATCCTGCATTTCTTGCTGATGCCAAAGATAGCATAAAACAATTACAAAGAAAAGCCTCTCAGACAAAGTTTGTATTATCAAACAACAAAGCTCTAGCACTTTAATAGGTTACATCTGTCACATAAAGTTGCTAGGTTACATCTGTCACATAATAACATGCTTAAATTATATGTCTGCGTTTATCAAATTATCATGCTCAATTGTCACATAATATGCATAACAGCATAAGTATCAAAAAAATATGCTGCTGGCTCACTATTTTACACACATAACTATGATGGACTTTTTATGTTTATTTATGGGCTTCAGCTGTTGTAGGCCCTGTTGTTTCTGGTTTGGGCTTTGCCCAATTCCTTAACAAAAATAACAAACAAAGCTGTGTGTTACATTCTTATCTTTAATTCCTTCTCTGAAAATTAGGTCTGTTCATGATTTGATGAAGCTTTAGTTTCTCAGTTCATATATCTTACATCGTATTGGGTGCTGTCATATTTCGACTGCCTTGAACAGCTTGAATAATAGGTCTGGTTTCATTGTAATGCAAAAGTGTTAAAACCTTGTTTCCTCTGCATCTTCACTTCAATTTCTCTTCCTGACATTGCTAGAAAGTTTACTTTTCGTATGATATTTCAGCTAATATTCTCTCCTTACATGGAGAATTACCCGGAGGTCCATATAAGGAAGGCTATTACTCTGTAGAACAACTTTTGACCTTGGTTGCCACTAAATTGGTATGCTTGAGACAATCACATGCTTCCATGTCCCTTGTTGAATCACTCTTACTCCTATTTTTTTGTAAAAGATGAACTTAACCAAATTGTTTTTTTCCTAGAGTGCTGTGCGTGGGATTACAGTCGATGATGCTAAAGGAAGATTAACTCCTCTTACAGGGCACATTGAGGCTGATGTAGACTTTAGAAAGTATACTTTCTTATTTATTTATTTTAATATTGGTTACACCCTCTTTTTTATTATTTTAACATGATAATTTAATTTTAATCTAATGATTTTAGGATTGAAGTGATGAATTTTCAAGAGCAAAAGATATTCAGTGACTTAGGAATCCCCTTGTACCATGGATGGAAAGTTGTTCCAAAGGTTAGTAAATTTACAACTCTAACCTCACTTAGCATGTGTAAGGTAGAGTTTCTGCATTTGCTAATTTTTGTTGCCCCTAATGAATTCCATATATGAATATGATCAGGTTCATGTTCCAGAAGACTTCCCAGTTGATCAACTACACCTGATAGAGGCTGCAACTCTGGATTCTTATATAACTCCACAGGAGAGTGAGTAATATTTTAACAAAAATTTATGATTAAGAAGTTCTGTTTATTTATGAACATATTAAAAATTCTTAATATTTTTAATAATTGGGATAATTGTCAATTGCAATATAGGTGATTTTATTAGAAACACTTATCCAGAGACAGAGTGCACTACATATGGCTATTATGCAGTGGCAGCAGTTCTTCAACATGTGAGGAGTGAGATTTGTTCATTTTATTGGCATTCACGTTTTTACACACTGCATAAGGTCAGTAATTTGGTGTGAAAACTTATTTGCAATTTCTTTTCTTTTCTTTTCATTCCCTGAGAATATCTGACCTCTATCTTTGTGTTGCTCCTACGTCGGGATACTTTTTGTTATCTTCCAATATTCAGTTCCACTACCACTACCAAATCTATTGCTTTGAGATTTCATTACTTCTAGTGAAAACGAGAAATTTTATAATGTTGATTTCAATCGAGTTCATTCTTTGCATAGGAAATATAGGGTATTTGAATTTTGCACTACATAATACATATCAACGTATTATATATGTGATTTTTGAAACCTTAGGAAATTTAAGGATCTCCTGTATATCCTTCATTTGCTGATGGGCAATGGACTTTATTTGCAGAATGATATGGGGCTTGTTCGACTTGACTGTCTTGGAGAGTGGAAAAAGATTTGTATGGTGAATGTTTTTCTTAAATTGACGATGCTATGTAGCGCTAGAAGCTTCTTTTTGCTTACATGTCACTTTTATCTGTAATATATATCTTTTTTCCGATTCCAGAGAAGGCACCTGATAGGTGGTCCTAGTCTTGGACTTCGTCGGTTTAAGATCATATGCGGTGAAATGATACGTGCTGTGGTTAAGATGGTGAGTGATGGTATTGTAGACCAAGCCAATATTCTCCCAACCATTGACATTGAGCTCTATCACCAGCGCACCTTAGATTTAGTTGTGGACTGTGTTGAGTCCGGTGATCATTTTGACATGATTTTTATCAACTACGAAAAGTTTGACGGATCAAAAGCTGCCAAGAAAAAGGTAATAATAATTGTTTAATATGAAGTATCGTTGTTGCATGTTAAAGCATTTTGTGTTTCTAACTATTTTCAGCTTTACAGATTTGTGAGTGGCTGTGTAGATTGCGTTGCTTTGGTTTTTATGGTGTGGTTGTAGCATTTATTTGGTCTTGGTCGGATGGAGATGAGTATCAGCAGTGGATGAAGGATGAGATATACAGTCAAGAGGGTATTGATGGGATCCGATATATGAGGGCTGAATGTCTGGAAGAAAGTGAAGCTTTTATCAGGAATTTGGTTCCGCTATTTGATGAGGCTGTTTGGAGGAGGGAGGTGGTTTATGCTGAGAAGCTTCCTGCTGATATTGAGTCGCTTGATTTTATCAGGAAAGTAGAACAGTAGGGCCAAAAGAATGTTAAGAGATCTCATGCAAAATTGTTAAGATAACTTCTTTCGAGTTTCTTTGAGTTGGTTTGCCCATTCAAATATAGTAGTTTATAAAGATACTTGGAGACAGGAGAATGCAATATATAACTGCTTCTGGATTCACCCAAAAATTTAGCAATGTTCTGGTGTACTGATTATTACTGGTGTTTGGAAAACTGATAGCTAGTCCTGGAGCAGGTCATACAATCTAATGGTCAGACAAGTTTACCTCTCAATTGAGTGTTTACCATTCACCATGATGCAACATTGCAACACAGACAGCCTAAAGCAGTTTCCCACAATTTCAAAGTATCAATTGTTTTACCTATGACCTATGTTAGACCCTTTGGACCTCCCCAACCATTTTCATCCAAGCACCACTCAAGTACTCTGACATAACAAATTGAGTCGATTCCTTCTCAAGCAAACCTACATCCACTTCCCTATTTTTGACAGATGATAACAAACCACTGAGATGACGATCATGGCATGACAATAAATCTGGCATTTCCAAACGAAAAGGCCTTTTTACAATCTCAGGTTAGAGCCTATTCTACAAAGTTCCTAAAAGTTCATTATGAAGTATCATCATGTCATTCATCTCCAAACCAGGAAACTCATTATTTTGAAACATCACTACACATATTGGTCGAGTTGTGTAGTAACTAAGAAAGCTTACATTATGCCATGAAAGTTGAAGCCAAACTTTTACCAATTTGTATTGTAAGAACCGGACTATAATGAACGAACAGAAACCTAGTCTTCAATGGAACTGCTGCTAATATTCTAGTCACAAATATCTTGTATACACCAATACTCATCACCAAAACAACTCATTACCGATTCATTGATCATAATATTTGTTCTTTATATCAGATTCAGACACAGTGCAGAAATCATAAGCCAAAACGTCAACATATTTTCAGTAAAATTGAAGAATCAACCATAGACAACTCTACCACAGGTCTCTCCTATAACCACTTCTTCGACTCCTCAAACTCCATCACAGATCAAAATTATTTTTGTCAAGTAATGACTTTTTTTTCTTTTTTGATCCGTTTGATTCAGGGTCCTGATGTGATTTCTACATTAGTGGAAGAATTTATTCATTACATCTAAGTGTGGAACAGTTAGTTGGCATGGACTTACAAACCAAAAAAAAGACATGGTCGTCGAAAATAATCTGCAAGTCACCTTAAAACCCACCCTCGATAGTCGATACCTATTCTGGCATTATGACACATAATTAATTGGTTAGTCTTCTAAAACAGCAAAGATTGAAAAATTGAGATTGCATTATCATAAATTCATAATCAAATAAGCTGGCTGCATGATAAATATGGTCAGCGAAACAAACTAGAAGGATCGATTCCCATCTTCTTAAACTCCTCTAATGCGTAGTAATAATCAGAGTAATGTGTGAAACTACCCTGTCCATCAATACATTTGTGCCTCATATCTTTAGAATTCAATGTGAAACGGGTAAGATTTGAAGTGTCCACATTGATCTTCACACCATTTGCTCTACTGTCGAACAAAATTTCAATGGATTCGAGGTGCTTTTCAAGGATTTCGATATTCTTCAGGCTATTGCATTTAAACAATTTCAAACATTTAAGATCTGGAGATTCTGAAACCGATGTAAAATATTCAAGATTCGGACATGAATCTACATCGATCTTCCGAAAATTGCAGTCTCTAAACTCCAAAGAGTTGAGAGTACAACATGGAATAGAAAGCGAATATTGCTGAGATTCTAAGTCAAAAGAACATGAAGTTACTGACAATTTATCTATGGAAGGGCACCTTGCAATTAGCATGTCCGAAAAGTTGTCATACGGTAACTGCATAGATTTGAGAGACATAGTCTTCAAGAATGGAAGAAGCAAGTCACTTGTACAACCCTTTATTCGCACGGACTCCAAATTCAAACAAGTCAAAGAACTGATATGAAGTAGGATTTTGAAGGATAGGAGGCGTGGTTTAGTGAGGCAGCAGAGATCTAACACTTTGATGCTTCTCTCTTTAGCAAAACCGATCAACAACTTCTCCAGAATATCTTCTCTTACAGGGTCGTCCATCGCCATGCGAACCCTAAATAAATCTATGGACTGATCTAGATGGTCTTTACTCTCGGTACGGAATTTCAGATACCTTTTCAAGACGTTGGTGAAGTTTACACCTCCATCAGTGTTGCCCTCGTCAAGTTCTATCTCAGGGCCTGAACACCATGCACCTTCGAATTGGTTGGCAAGCAAGCTTATGCGAAACGCAGATTTAGTGGGAATGAGTGGAAGGATTTGGCGGATAATATCCTCGGGTAATTCAGCTTGTAGTACTGCTTTATCTTCTTTACATGTGTTCGAGAGGTTTTGGCTGTCTCCTCCATTTGTCTTGGCCATCATATACAATACTTGTTGTGAGCTCCCCGACGGCGACCTCCTATTTATAGTGGTATGTAGGACTCATTGTGATAGTAGGAAACTACTTGACGTACATCTGATCCTTACTGAAAAGGGATAATCATCGAGAATAAGGTAAGATGGCATATTTTGTGTGGAATTATATACTGCCTGAAGTATTCCCGGGCGACCAAGGATTGCTCTCGATCAATTCATGAAGCTAAATACGCTTCTTCTTCTGGATTCTTTTACATTGTCGTAAGAGTAAATTGAGTGCGGAGTTGCTCAAGGCTGTGAACACAGGGCTGGTTATAAGGGAGGCGTCTCACATTCTGATGGTGGCAATCCCCCTTGGTTTACAACAATGTGATGTTATTGGCATTTGACGCGAGACTGGTTCGGCAAACTGCTTGCTTTGTTTCTTCCTATATTAAGTTAGTGAAGAGAATGAGGCTGGAGGGCCTTATGAGCTTGGCACAGCAGATTGGGAAAGAGGCTGTCAAGCTTACTTGTGTATCAAGGTGGTTTCTATTGTTGGTGGGAAGTAGATTGAGGAACAGGGTTTTAGAATCGCACAAGTATGTGAGGTTGTCATTGTCACGCCGGGGCTTATTGGCGTATGATTGATTGTATGATGCATCATCAAAAGACACAGAACCTAATGCATTTTCTAACAAATTTCAAATATCAATTGCTTTTCCTATGACCCTTATCTTTTCTGAATAAGAGGATTTGGTAGAGCCTTTGGAACATTAGTCTCCCAACCAAGTTAACCACACTAAGTTTCATCCAGGACATCACAAACTGAAATGGAAAATTTCTACAGAAACTTGACATTTAGTACTAACACTAAGACATAACAAATCAAGCCGATTCATCTTTAAGAAAACCTATGACCACTTCTCTCACTTCAATAGATGATAACAACCCACTGTGATTCTAGGTTCTGTCCTTTGTTGATTTTGTATTGCGCTTGCGGTTCAAGGTGGAATCGAACGGGACGATTTGGAACCCAGGTTATTGCTCTGTGAAAGCTTTCAGCTTTGTTTTCAATTGTTCTTTTGTATACTGCGTTTGTCGATATCCATGTGAGCTTTTGCTTTTTGTTACGATTGTTTGTTTGCTGGGACGAAAGAGTTTGAGGTTTAGGACGTTAGCATTGTTTCTGATACTGAGTTCAATACCTTTGTTCTGCTGTAGACAGTGACAAATAGAACAAGACAGTTCATCTTTATAATAGCTCATTTCTGGAAATAGTTGTGGAATGCATTTGTGAAGAACACTGATCATTCTGGGATTGGGATCAATTGGTTAGAAGGAACAAGTTTGGTAAAAAAAGCTACATCATAAAGGGTTTTAGATTGGAAACAAGGTTTGCTTATAACCGGAAACAATGAGCCTTTTTATTTGTCATGTGCTCTGCGATATAAGTTAGATCTTGATGCTTAGGTAAGTACCATAACTGTGTGTGGGTGATTTCAATCGATAATAGAAAATACAAAGGCTCAGAAACTAATATATTAATGCAGGGAATATGGTCTGGGATGCTTTGAGGAACATTGATGCAGGACATCATCTTATTGTGGGAAACATTTCGTATGGACAGAATCACAGATGTATACATATGTGACTTCAATATGTGAAAGCTTTGTATCTTAGTTTGATCAAAGATACAGAATATGTGAGATTTGGGAGTGCTTCATTGTAAATCGAGAAGATAGAGAACAACTAAGAAAAGAAAATAGAATTGCAAATGAAATCATGGAATGAAATCATGTTGCTCTTCTCACTCAAATCGTCGGTGATTGGTTAAAATGAACTGATGTGATAAGAAATTGCAATAAGAAATACTCAATATAGGACAATTACAATTTTTTCTTCTGTATATATTCAATCAGTTACCTATAGCATCAAAATTTTAAGGAGAGCTAATCTTCCTTTACATTTCACTGTTCAGAAAAGGATGGTCTGTGTACCAATCAACATGCTATTGTCTTGGGTTTACAATAAGTAAAACACATAACAACACTTACAGTTTTTCTGCCTTTATGGTTAGGAAGCTATATTGATTATTAACTTGCTGGAACGGTTTGTACTTTTTGTATGTTTAACTATCTCAATGGCATCATGCATGCATTCATGGAGAGAATTTGTGATACTTTTACAGAGATAAAGATGTATGGTGGCAATGCACAGGGTGGCACAACAACTCTGGATAGATTTGAGATTATGGAAGCTGTACGAAAAGTGGAAGAGACCCAAGGTTCGAATATGGATTGATATTGATTATATCAGTGGTTTTATTGGTGCTATTTAATTCTTTGTATGTCGAAATAGGTGTCAAGTGCATATGACTAAAGGATTCTGAAGATGTGGCTACTCTTAAATTGATGGGAAAACTAGGTGATACCTTCTTTGGATTCACCTGTGAGATCCTACTCAATAAAAGTCAGTATAAAGATGAAGAAGATTTGCCTGAGTAGATAAACAATAAAATGGGTGAGTCTCATTTGTTGGACACTCAGTTAAATCCAAATACAACATTGTAATTTTGTTTATCTGCAATATCTAATTTGCTGCAAAATCAAAGATCTTGTCAGTTAGATCCGAAGGTGATGATGACCGACGTGAGGGATCTAACCTTGTCGGCGACGAGACCTCGCGAACGATGTCTTCGCATAGTCATGCTTCACCGGAGAGATAGATAGAGAGAGTGAGAGAGAGTAAAATGAGAGGCAGGTGAGAGGGTAAAAGTTTAATTGTATTAAGATTAATTAAAATGGGCAGACCAAATCTGTTTTCATTGGAATGAGCTATCAATCCCTATAATTAGTACTATATTGTCAATTATTGTTTTAATTAATACCACATGGGTGTTGCGAATTTTACATTTTTAGTCTGTTTACAATCTATAATGTAATGGTATGTGAATCATTTTAATTCGTTGAGGTCTGTATTGGTGTCGTTATGGCTGTGACTATTAATACAATAGGTTACATGCCCACTTTGCTTCAAAAAAACATTTTTAGTCTGTTTAACCTAACTTGGGAATGTATACGAGTAATATGACAGAGAATAGCGCCTGAGTTGTAGTAAATGTAGTAAATAGATTGTACTTTGTATAAATAAGAAACTAAAAAGTGAAAAACTTCATTATATCGATTTACATGTTCCCCTATACAAAAATAATTTCTCCGGATAGCTAAGCTATACAGCAACGCACAATACATTTTTTGAAGTAAAGTGGGGTTTGAAACCCAATTAAACTGGGCTCATCCTCACGCTCACATTAATATTATTAATAATACATATACCTCGAGTAGAACTAACATTACATGAATTCATGTTTAAAGGAGGTACAGGAGCTTCATCTAACAGAAGGTCCACAACGTACAATCGACAATTCTACGGTATGAATTCTGTTTTTTTTTTTTTTCATTTAATTTGGTTTTGTTACTGTCGATCTGAGTTCGGCTTCCCTTCTCTATCATTTTCTAAAACTTGTAACCCTGTTAAAAAACGGTGGATAACCCGATGCATATGCACTATGTGCACCCAAACTGCTTTCACGTACAATATAAGTTAACTATATATACAACAGATAGAACTTTATTGGTAAGGGGCATAAAAAATGATAAACTTTTCTTAAATAAAGAAATGATAAACTGCAACCTTGGTTTTCTAACAACCACCTCCTCCTCCACAACCACCACCGCCATCACCGCCATCACCACCATCACCACCATCACAATCGGCTCCGCCGCCTCCATCACCACAACACCATTCGACTCCGCCGTCACCACCACCACCACCACTCCTTTTCTTGCGTGATGATCCACAAGCAAATATGACCATGGATATGAGTGAGAGAGACATAAGAACCATGCCAACCAAAAGAAGGCTGCCAGAGTTGTCTGCCAAGATACTGAGACCTACTCCCAATCCATGACCACCACCACCAACAACAAAATAACTTCTAGCCATTTTTTGGGTCTCGCTGCGTAACAATACTTGTTGTATGAACAAATATTCTGTTGAATTACAAGCGAAGAACAGCTACATATATAAGAATTCCAATCATACATGTCACATGCACCTATGAGAAAATGAGGCCGTATTCTTTTGAATTGATCAACACTTCCAGAGTTTATTACTCAACTTTGAACTTTCTTTGTTCCAAGCTGCAAACTAGCATTATTGATATATAATTGCAAACTATAACATGACTAATTCATCATGCATGGAATGGCTAAAAAGCATTCCAATCAATCAAGATGACTAAATGACAAGTAGGGAAAGTGATATAGTCATACTCCAAGGGCTCAGCCCTATCATAACCCAAGAATGAAAGATAATGCAAGATATGAAAAATTTGACCACAAGGGCAAAACACTCAGTCTTACATGTGAAAACCCTGGGGCAACTCAAAGATCTCATCTTGTATCATACTCAATAGAAAGATCAAGTTCAGCAACAGAAAATTAACAACTTGCCAAAAGATTTGGAATGACAAATCACAAAGGCACAAATGCACTGCCATTTCAAAAAAGCATCCTACATGGGATTTATAGTTTCCAAATGCACCTAATATATCCATTCCATCATGGTACACGGTATCATTGATCTCATGGTCAGGAACTATACAAGTTTCAGCAAGGGGTAATCTTTCTAGTTTCTAACCCAAAATCTACAGAACCAGCAAAAATCACTAAAAAAATAAAAAAAATAAACAACAACGTTTAATTTCATGAAACTCCCAAAAGGGTCTGCTCCCAACAGAATCTTAAAGACCAGAAGCACTTCATCGAGGATGAACAATTGGTTTCTTCCTCTAACCATTAACAATTGCTGAGGTTCAAATTTGAAGAGACAGACAAATTTAGCGGTACAATGCGTCGAATCTAAGAGAGTGAACTACTATAGAAGTGGGAATGAATTTTAGGTTTTGGAGATCGCATTTGTGAGAGGCACTGAGTCAGAAAGACTGAAAGAGTAAGGGGGACTGAGAGAGATCAAATTGAATTTAGGTTTATGTTTTAGGTATCTAATTGAGTGTGTTTGAGTTCATTGTAAGATTATACACCATAATAAATGGACGGCTATGATCGGATACAAGCACATATCTTAAACTTTCAGGACAGGTCGGGCCTATCGGAATTTGTCCCGGTCCCGTTCTGTTTTCAAACTTTCAGAACGGAAAGGTACGATACCACCATTTTCGAACTCTATCCCGTCTCATCCCACCAATTTTTGATGCAAGACCAGGACGAGATTGAGATTCTGGTACAAAGTGTCCACTCTTAGTTATCAAAGGTGAAGTGCTAGTAGTGTTATGGCACGTTTACTTGGAATGAAATTCATCAAGAATAGGAGATGAAATGAATGAGATAGAATTGAATAGTATGTGGAGATTTCAATTCCATTAAGCTGTTTACTTATCTCATGAAATTAGAATAGAGATGAAACTAATTGCAATTGATGTTATTCTCTTACAATAGGGATTTGGAATTAAACTAGTATGATTACTAAATTACTAAGTATGAGAATTTGGGGTTATTAATTATGTGAGGATATTTTGGGTACAAAAAGTTCATTCCGGATAAGTCATTCCTAAACCCACCTCTCCCTTAGTATTACAAATCCGGGTTATCAAAAAATCAATTCCGGGTTTGGAGGTGAGATCCAAAATAATTCTCATTCCACCATTAACAAGTAAACATATGAATTCTCTTATCCGGTAATCATTCCTCCGCATGTAAGTATGCATGTCATTAATGTTTTGTACAATTTTATTTGTACTACACATTGGCACTGCTACATCAAGATGTAGATCGAGATCGAAGAATGGCCTTGTGTGTAATAATGTATTGAGAGAGGGGAGAGACGCCTATATCAAATGGTATTATACACTTTGCTGTGTATATGGAAAACTATGTTATAGCATGCATACTTATTCATATGCAAACTTTATTCAAAATTCTCACGTATCCTACGACCATCTCCTGTTAGCACATGCAACCTCATTTTAGTTATATGTACGTCTTAATTCCCTATCTACACTAAAGACAATCCCCGCCTATGTATATATATACGTTTCTAGTTATTTTTGTGTTGCTCTTATCAATACTAATTAATTCAATTTGGCTTATGAAACTGTCGTAATTCATTTTCTTACCCCTTATTAAAATCAAAACAAGCAAAACAACCCAACATAAAAGAATGATAGAACAGTAAACTACAAATGAGGAAATATAAGAGAAAACTCAATTTTTTTTTGAAGAGAAATCCGCGGCAGTTCATGTTTCCAGAATTACCCTTTGACTACTATCCATCTCTTATCTGCTTCTAGTCTCTGTGATAACGGACGGATGGGCAAACCATGAATTTGCCGAGCCCATACCAGAATCTTAGTCAAAGCCTCTACAGGACAGGTGTTGTATCTGGTTGTCCATTAATTTTTTTCCCCTGTAGTTCTCGCATGGATATCTTCTCAGGAAACACAGCAACGATAGCCAATCTTTTATATTAGGGTAATGCCCGTTAGGTTTAATTTGAAAAATTTTATTTTCACAAACAAAATAAAATTTTAAAATTTTCATTAGCTAACTTAAATAAAAAAATAATAATTATACCTTTAATGAATTAAATAAAAAATTAAATTCAGTTTACTACCTTGAATTTTAAAGTTAAAATCAGTTCAGTCTCACTTTTTAGTACCCTTAACTTTTAAATGTCTACACCTTGTCTAAATTTTCATCTTGAACTCCAAATATGACGTCAAATGTTAATGTGGAGTCGACAATAAGGCTCTACATATTAGTTTTAGCTCTTAATATGTATGAAAATTGCCAAAATAACTCTTACGGGTCATAAGAAAAATGGTCATAAGA
Source organism: Comarum palustre (assembly GCA_951800085.1). Taxonomy (NCBI): domain Eukaryota; kingdom Viridiplantae; phylum Streptophyta; class Magnoliopsida; order Rosales; family Rosaceae; genus Comarum; species Comarum palustre. Next base: position 14,843,262 of record OX637591.1, on the reverse strand, counting down.
GTTATTTTTTATCGTTTCATACATTTTGAAAGCCAATACTAGTATGTAAGACCTCATTGTCAACTCCACATCAGCATATTTGGAGCCCAACATGAAAATTTAGACTAAGTTGTATGCATTTAAAAGTTAAGGGTACTAAAATGATGGATTTTTAAAAAGAGTGACTGAACTGATTTTAACCATAAAGTTTAGAGTATTGAACTGAATTTTATCCTTAAATAAACTACAATAGACCCTTGTAAGAATAATAAAAGTCTATTTTACAATAAAAAATGATAACTATTGACCTGACTCCTATGACCATTAACGTGTCTCTCCTGACCGTACTCCGGCGACCGTTGACTAGACCTCCTACTAGGGGGTAGTAGGCCTTAGGTACTTGTCATAGAGAATGTCCTATTAATAGTAGGATCTCCTACTAGGGGCAATAAGACCTCTTACTATGGACAATAAGACCTCCTAGGCGTAGTAGAACCTCCTACTTGGGTTAGTAGGCCACCTATAGGTCATTTTTTGGATACAATCAGACTTTAGTCATTACATATATAAGCAATTTATAATAAAACTTTAGTCATTACATATTGATGATCTTTCATGAAAATAATGCATACACCGACAACCTCGTGGGCCTCCCATCTGCTTAGTTGATTAATAATCTTGGTGAAAACCATGAAAGTTCAATGGAAACTGACATCTTCACATGTAGTAGCAAAATTAATAGATGAATGAAAACTTCCTCATCAAACCAACATACCAAGTACATCATTGACCTTTCAATTACTCAGTTTGCACATCCTTTACAATGACCATAATTGGATCAACAAGGACCTCTTACAAGATCTCCTACTGGGGTAGTAAGACCTCCTACTAGGGGCAGTATGCCACCTACTAGGGTCAGTATGCCACCTACTGGGGGCAGTAGGACTCCTACTAGGAGCAGTAAGACCTATTAGGGTCAGTAGGACCTTCTACTAGGGTCAGTAGGCCACCTACTAGGGGCAGTAGGAGGTCGTAAGAGCTCCTACTAGGGTTAGTATGACCTCCTACTGGGGTTAGTAGGCCACCTACTAGGGTCAGTAGGCCACCTACTAGGGTAAGCATGCCACCTACTAGGGTCAGCAAGACTTTGGTACTTGGTCACATAGCAGATTCTATTAGCAGAAAACTCATACTGGAGTCAATCAAAAATATAAATGATTATCCCCATTCACCCCAACCATATTGATTCCCTCATTTGTCACAAAGAACATCCAATTCTTAGATAGTTAATATTGTCAGAATGCGCCACAAACTAGAAAACATCCTTCGGAGAATAATGAATAATCACATAATCCAAAAAAAATTATCAAATATATTTGTTGTTATCTTTCACCTCACCACATTTTCCATTAAAATCCAAATCTAACAAAACTAAATTAAATTTCTAAAAGAATATTTACAACCAAAAACTAAGAGAGCCACAACCACAACAACAGCAACAGCAATAGTCACAGTCACACTGCACCAGAACTGGAATCTTGATTTTTTATTTCCATTGATACCTCACGAAAAGCTCTGAAAACATCCAAGACGAGCTCAAGCGCTACAAAACCCTAACACTTCCAAGAACTAGATCAACATTTCCACAAAAACCAAGCTCAATTCCAATTCGAGTTCAAGCATTTCATAAATAAAAATTCAACACAAAAACGAAAACAAAGGATATGCAGCTTGTACGCGCGCTTCGCCATTACGGACCAGAATCCGGAGATGGAATGACTCCGAAGCACTACTCAGAGGCCGAAAAACTTCATTGGAAAGCTGGAAGAGGCTTTGAGCTGAAGCAGGTTTTAGTAGAAGGAAAACCAACTGAGAAGGATTGGAATCTAATTTGAAATTAGAGAAACTTATAGTGGAGAGAAATCGAAAATCAGATTCAAACAGTGAGTGAGAGAGAGAGAGTCTGAATCGAATTCGCCATTGCTGCCATTATGCTCACCTAAGCTAGTTGATGAAATCTAACAACTCAATCAAAATACTTAACAATCATACTTCACTTTATTTTGTTAGCATTTCATAAATACTCTCTTTGATTTCAAAGGCTAAGATTATGAAATGGAACAAATATAGAATCGAGAAAATTGGCTTTTATAATCCGAATTGAAATGCATAAGTGAAAGAGAGTACCATTGCTCTTTGCTCTTATGAAGACGATGACGCTTAGAAGCTCAATCTGATCGTCGTCTTTGTCGGCTTCTTCCTCAATGCATCTTCACCGCTTTAATAGCTCTGGTCTCGTTCTTAGCTTCATCGTTGAGTTCAGATCTGGTTATGAGAGAGAGAGAGAGAGAGAAGAAAATGAAGAAGAAGAGAGTCAGAGATCAATCTTAACAAGAGAAACAAAAGAGAGAATGGATCCAACAAGGTGTTGATACTCGAAAAATCACTTAATTAACTAATGATTCGTCACATGATAATTCATGCCATCTTGGATGAAATCCTCAATTTAACATGCCGAACAAGCATATCCATGCATTGATGTGGGTCCAAGCCACATATAAGCACCTTTGGGGCTTGTAGACGTGGGTATGGTGTGGAAGGTGACGGAGGCACATAACGCTCGTTTACCGGTCTAACATCATTAAATAGTTCCTATCTTGGGTCCGGAACCCAAGCTCAACGACTTAAATCAGTGACAAAATTGGTGAAAAACAGAATTGGACTGCAACACAAACCTAGAAGAGAACCTCCAAACCCAAAACCCAATATTCCTTTTTCTCTCACAAGCCCAAACATTTTTTATTCTTCTTCTCAACCCAAAACTATTAAGAAAAATCCCAATCCTTTTTCTTTACTACTCCTTGTCGGCAAATCAGCCATCAGACCAGTTTTCTTCATTTTCCCATGTTCCCCGAAGTTTTACTCAACAGTCAACATAAAACTTTCTTCATTTTTTCCCGCAGCTTTACCCAACAGTCAACATAAAACTTCATTCACTTTCACTGATCCCCGTAGCTTTACCTAGTAGCCAACCGAAGACTTCATTCACTTTCTCTAATCCCCCGCAGCTTTACCCAGCAATGAAGAAAAGACTTTCTTCACTTTCACTGATCCCTGCAGCTTTACCCAGCAGTTAACAAAAGACTTCTTTCACTTTTCCTGATCCCCGTAGCTTTACACAAATAGAAAACTATATTTATCTCAGATGTTAAGGTTGAAGTTATGTGCTCAAGAAAGGCATTCCTATCACCCTGCAGCTAAAACATTGCAACCCATCCTAGAAAACCCAACATTGAGGCATATAAAAGGAGGGGCTTGAAGCTGTGAAGATCATCAAAAAACAACCCAGAAAAACATCTCAAACTTACGTTTTCATGCATTCAAGCAATAATCTCTATTCTTCATTCCAATTCTTGTTCTTCATCTTCAAACCCAACCCTCAAGCACTCATGCCTTCATCCGATCAAGCAAAGAAACCCAAATCTCCCCAAACACTCAAACTCTCATGCCTTCTGATATCAGAAGCCAACGTCACTCGTACTCCCTAAACTGGAACTCAACAGGGGTACTAAAACGCGCGTTCCCATGCGTAGTCCAGTGGGTCCGCAACTCGTTCTTCCACTCCTTCTACCTATAGATACCACAAAAAAATTATAAATATTATTAATTACACATATAATTTTGTTTTTTCATTAACTTTTCAACGAACCTTCCCCCATGGACAACGTCTGCCCAGGTGTTCCTCAGGTGCTGGGGAACATCAAACCACACTTGCATTAAAACGTTTATTTGTTTAGTTTTTCATAAATCAACAATATAATACATAATATTAATTATGAATTTTGTAAAGTTACCGATATTGCATTGTGGACCATGTACTTAACCTCCTGTGGGACCTCACCCCAATCTGACCACAACATATGGACTCTATCCCTAATGAGCGCTCCCACGCGGTCGGAGTACATCATCGTCTTCCAGCCTGATACAACGTTGTCAACCCCGTCAATATCTATGACGATCCTTCCTGAGGTACTCACGGTCTTCTCGAGAGTCTTCCTTGTGACGGGGCCTCTCTTCTTCCTTGTCAGCTTGGCTCCGACGGTGCCTATCACAAATTCATTATTAATAAATTATTCTTATTATGACATTATAAGAAAATAAATTATTTATATTTCATTAACTAAGGGCGTTGGGGCGGACGCGACGGATTCCGACTCTGTCGCCGATGATGATATCCTTGTAGAAATAAGATTCGTACCAAAAGACACGAACTGGTACGCTGCTGATGTGGTCACCTGCGGTGGCAGTGGATAAATCGGCGCCCCTGAGTCATCGACTGCAGGTAATACCGATATCAACCGCGAAAGGTAGAGAAGAGGCGGCAACATCTGTACCCTAGATGGCCCACCTTCTGAAACAGTATGCCCGGAGTCGGTGCCTTGTGTATCTTAAGCATACTTGGTGCAGACACCTCTGCCTGGATCGGAGGTCACAGCTGTCTTGAGGAGTGAGGGGCGCCCGGCTGCCTCGAGGAGTGAGAACCGCCCGGCTGCCTTAAAGAATGGGTGGCCCCAGATGTCTTAAGGAATGGGTGGCCCCTGGCTGTCTCGAGGAATAGGTGGCGCCCGGCTGCCTCTGCGTCGACTCCAGAAGGGATACACGTCTAGCTGTCATGGGGCCCTGAAACAACGTTTGAGGGTTGCTAGACGTTCTCTCAGAAGATTCGGACCTTTAGCCCTTTGAACCATTTGTCGATCGAAACAAGCCTTTCATCCTGTTTAAAAAAATTAATTTATTAATTTATTTGAATTTTTAATTTTAATTGTAATTTTTAATATTTTAATTAACACTTGTTATCAATATATTAACAATATTTATCAATATATTAAAAAATTATATGAATATAGTAACAATTAAATCAATATATATACAAATATATATATACAACCATACACTTAAATCAATTTATACATCAAAAAAACATATGCAAACAATATATACATTAATATATATTAATTTTCAGCAATATATACAAATAATTCAAAACAATTATTAATAATTCAAAATATATATACAAACAATATATACATCCCTAATCCCGAAAATAATTTAAAATCCGAAATTCTTACCTTAATTTGCTAGAGAAAGAGAGAGAGGAAGCGGTGGAGGTGAACGCAGTGGAGGAGGCTGTGGAGGCGGAGGAAGGCAGTGGAGGAGTGGAGAGAGAGAGAGAGAGAGAGAGAGTGAGTGATAAGGCGGTGGAGGTGGAGGAGTGCGATTCGAAGAAGTAGAAGAAAAACAATTAGTGTTTATGTTCGGGGCGGGCTGAGTTTTGTCTATATAGGCTTAAGTATAGCCGACAAAATAAGAAATTCGTTGGCTATAATTCTGATTTTCGTCGGCTAATATTTTTTTATTTTTTTAATTAACTATAGTCGACTAAATTATTGCAAATTCGCCGGCTAATTATTTTGCTATTTATTTTTTTTAAATAAGCTATAGCCGACGAATTTATAATAAATTTGTCAGTTATAGTCTTTCTATATTTATTTATATAATTAATTTCTAATTTATATGTTTAATTATTTTTTTATTTAACTAGAGCCGACGAATTTTTAATATATTCGTCGGCTATAGTACTTTTTATACTAATTAGTTTATACTAATTTGTAGACATGTTGTGATTGTGATGATCAAACTTGTGAAACAAAAATCAGACCGTCAGATATCATTATTATGTTGAACTATGTGTATGGGTAAATTTTCATCAAGATCCGACAACGTTAAGGACTCGATCCGGACGGTCAATCCCGTAAGTCAAACTCGTAAGTCAAACCCCTAAACGCAAATAAACGGTAATTTGACCGTCTAAATTATGTATTTTGCTCGGACCTTCAACTGTAAATAGTTTCAAATCGATGAGACGCAACCAGTGGTATAAAAATTTTATGAAAAATAACCATCGGAGATAGGGCTACCTTAAGGGAGAAAAAATGAAAAATTGCATTGACCGTAACTATCGACACTGAAACTTTATCGGAATTACGTGATTTTTCAACCGTAGACATATTTCATCATTCCAGTCATATCTTATTTCACGACATTTTTTTCTTTGAAGCTTCTACGTATAATTTGTTTTTGAAACAGAACATTTACATAACACTTGTGAAACAAACATCCGACCATCAGATATATTATTATTATGATGAACTATGTGTATGGGTAAATTTTCATCAGGATCCGGCAACGTTAAGAACTCGATCCGGACGGTCAATCTCATAAGTCAAACCCTTAAACGCAATGAAATGGTAATCGTGACCGTCTAAATCGATGAGACCGGACCTTCAACTGCAAATAGTTTCAAATCGATGAGACGCAACCAGTGGTATAAAATTATTATTTTATTTATTTAACTATAGCTGACGAAACATTATGGTATTCGTCGGCTATATTATAGGGTTCATGGTTTATGGTTTAGCCAACGAAACATTAGGGTATTCGTCGGCCAAGAAAGTTTTGGCCGACGAAATAGGATATAATTCGTCGGCTAAAACTATCTTAGCCGACGAAATATGGCATATTTCGTCGACTAAAACTTAAAAAAATACATAAAAAAAACAAGTTGTTTAATGTAAACCATATCAATTTCTTGTTCATATATCATCAAAATTAAAAAAAATATGAATTCAATAGTTTGTAGCATATAAAGCACATCAATTTGTATTACAAATTCAAACTAAGAATGCTTATAATCGTAAACATCCGATGAGTCTTCTTCAGTGTCAGAATTAATTTATGGCAATCTATGCATTTCCTCATCACTAGAGTCTTCGTCTGTTTCTTGATTTGGATCAACATCAATAAGCCTTGCGTCTAAATCACGAATTCCAACCGAATGACCCACTTTAAAATTATTAAGGTGAATTGTAGAGGAGTCAGGAATACCAATTGCGCTGGGCTCTTGATACGCAACATTTTCTTCCTCGTCTTCGACCTCTCCAAGTGTAGCCTTATAGTAAATGTTTCGAGGGTGCACAAGGTTAACTACTTTCCAAGCGTCACCTTTAACAAGGTCATCAAGATAAAACACTTGTTTTACGGATGTGACAAAAACGAATGGGTCATCTTCGTAACAACTTGTAGCAGTGTTCACCGATAAAATCTCATACTGATCGATTTTCATGTTCTGCGGGCTGCTAGTATCAAACCATCTACACTTGAAGAGGTGCACTATCATGCCTTACCCATAAACGAGTTCCGCCACTGAATCGAGAACACCGTAATAGTCAACTCTATTCGGTCCACCATGCGCCATCACCCCAGAATTTTGTGTTCTCCGTCTGTTGTCTCTCTGTTCACATATAAATTGCACGTTATTCACCATGTACATCGGATAAACTCTTGACATTATCGGCTTCATCGCTAGAAGTCTTAGTTCGTGCGACCAATTTGGGTGACCATCAAATTGAATATGATTCATCTGCAGCCAAATATTCAATGTAGTGTAAATATGGATAATTATGCAATAAAAGAGTCATGAACAAAAATAAAGAATTACATACACAGCCGCCAAAATAGTTTGCGAACTCCTTGTTGTGGTAGTCGAGATCACCTTGAATGCCTGGACAGTATAAATGGATGTCTTTCCAGTATTCAACTTCTGGACAGTTAATCAATACCCACCAATGCGCTATGACTAGCTCATGTGGTTGCAACTTGTAAGAGTCTGGCAAAATTCCAAAAACTTCAGCATCATTAGAGACTATGGAACGGTTGAACTTCGGTACATCTACCGGTATGGTTTTTGGAGTTTCCTTCAACGCTCCTAAATACAACTTCATGTAGGTGACGCACTCGTGTGCAATATATGTTTCAGCTATACATCCTTCAAGCTCGGATTTATTAGCCACATAAGCTTTGTAGTCTCCAAGTTGTCTATAAATAAATTATTGTAAAGTGTTATGATTATATATTGAACATATATAATAAAATATTCAGGTGTAAAAAACATATATTTCTATGGGATACATCCAAGTATAGTGTACTGGAATAACAATGGACACAACTTAAAACTACAACTTGTCAGCCCCCAAGTGTTTGCACTAATTCAAGACACATGTAATTAAGATGCATATTTATAAATTTGCATGTTATGCCCAAACATATTTGCATGGCATGAGTTGCTATAGATGCAGGGAAGTTCACCAGCAAGCTTGTCAATTTAAAAGATCGTTGCAGGGAAGTTCGCCAGCAAGTTTGTCGATCCAAAAGATCGCTGCAAGGGAATTTGCCAACAATTTTTTTTCAATGTTGTGAACCCCCTGGTAGCATGGGCATGAACTTTAAGATCTTGTTGGATTATTTATAGCCACGCCAAAATAGTTTGTACTAGCTTTGGATTTTGCTTGTGACTTTGTAAGACATTAGAATATAGGCGTAAGGCTTGCCAAAACTGACTTCGGAATATGTAGAGATGTTGCTAGTCACTGCAATGAGATTTTGGCTGTGGCATAACCCATTTTAATTTGTTTAAGCAGAATTGTAAAAAGAACACAACAACAAAATCGAATCATGTAATAGAGGTATCACTTTGTTACCACTATCTACAACAGTAATGAATCAAAAGCATATCTGAACAGATGGACTAGATCATGAACAACTCCCAGTAAAGTTGCTAAAATGTGAGGGTCCTTTTTGATTTGAGATGACTAGGCCAAGATTAACCCAATAATATGATTAATGGGGATCTTGTATGTGATTCAAACAATGAATGAAGCTTGTAGCTTGAGCATGGCGTGGGAGCTGAAGAGCACCGCGGTGAGGGAATTGAGCTGTGGGGAATCTGGTTTATGAAAAAGAATGGGTTTTAATGATAGAGATTGGAATGAGTAAGAAAGATTATTGTTTGAAGATATGAAAGCATGTGTTTAAGGGGGTTATGGGTAAAGAAAATCTGGAAATATAGGGATTGAAGGGATGACGATTTGGAAAGAAGGAAGCTGGAAAGGCTTAATGATCTATGCATGAAGGGTCGAGAGCTTGAGATGAAAGACATGATTTTTCTAGACTGGTTGCTTGATCGGATGAAGGTTTGAGAGCTTGATGGGTTTTTCTGGGTTGTTCTCCCCCCTTTTCACAGCTCCAAACCCCACCTTTTATAGAGCTCGGTCGATAGGTTTTGATGATGGGTCGATGTGTTTGAGCTGCTGGGTAGAAAGAATTCCCTTCAACCACGTGAATCTGGCCTTAAAACTTGAGAAGGAAAATCTTGCTTTAGAAGATGAAAGAGATTGATGAGAAAACATTAGGAGAAGTGAGCTCGAGGTTTGACATAGAGGAGTATGTTTGTTAACTGGTCTTAAAGCTCCTCTTAATAAAGAGAAGGCAAAGCTCTAGGTTTGGACTGTGTATATAGGTGCTGCGGGGAAAAGGGATCTTGGCAACTGATTGATGCGGGGAAAGAAAGTGGAAAGTGAAGAAGTTGGTTCATGGACAAAAGAAAAAGAGAGATTGAGATTTTTTATAAAGAAAAATGTTTGAGCCTTTTAAAATAAGAGGTGTTGGGCTTTTTGTGCAAAAGAGAGGTGTGGGTTTTAAAAGGAATTGAGTTTTTGGGTTTAGGAAATAAGTAAGTCAATTCTCTTGCATTTCATCGATTCGTTATCGATTTAACTCGTCGGGCTTGAATTTTAGGCCCAAGACCGAAATTATTAACGACGTTAAATCGATGAACAAGCGTCGTGTGTCTTCATAACCCTCCACACCACACCCAAATCTACAAGCACCAAAGGTGCTTGTATGTGGCTTGGGCACACATCAATATATGGATATGCTTGTTTGGTGTGTTAAGTATAAGATTTCACCTGAGATTGCATGAATTACCTCGTGATGAGACATTAATTAACTGCATGATTTTTCAGGTATCAATACACATAAGGCTGAAAAAGCTCTGAACCGGGTAGTATGTAGGTATCACATCTTAGGGGCGGCCCATTTTACAGGCCTATGTGTTGCCAATATATACCAGATGCAATCAAGATGAGGAATTGCTCAGTAGTTTTATTAGTCCCACTCTGAAATTTAATGCTTGCTACATGTACTTTCCCCCACATACTCTTTGTAAACGCTTGCTACAGTGCTACTGGTTCCTAGTCACTAAACCCTTCCCACCCAAACTATCTAATAGGCCATTTGTTACGGTACAGAGAAGTTAGATGCGCAGTTTGAATCTGAAAGCTTTTTATTAGAGATTGACCATTCCATTTCGGGTGGGTTTAGTTCTGGAAAGTGAATGAGCATTTTGGTTAGTAGAAAGTGAAATGAATTCTTGAAAGGGCAGTCTTAAGAGTATTGGGACACATGTTTGCACCAGCCACCCATAAAAGACATGCTTCCGGCCGCCAGAACCAGTCAAATCGCATCCCGATCGATCCTTGTTTGAGTTACGACATCCACCATATACGACCAGTACGTTCAGTTGCGCCAGCAAAGGCAACAAGAGGTCCCCCAATCTTGGCATGGGTACGTATTGTACGTACCAGGCTTGAAAATATCAAACTGTTCCATCCTGAAAGAAGTTGATTAAATACTTCATACCTTGATATATTCTATACATATATGTATATTAAAATTTTCGATACTTACAAAAACACAAACAGAGGAGGCACTGTCCTAGTCATGAAAGAGCTTTGCAGACAGGTGACGGCTATGAAGTTTAGTTTTTTTAGTTTTTTCTTTCTTTCTTTTGTTTCGAATACATGATATGAGAATTTTGAGGGTGGAAAGATATTAAGGAGTAGGAAAATAAACTAAAATCTTCATGATTATGAAAAGGGGTAGGGTTTAGCTTGAAAGATAAAATTTGAAAGTGAGTTTATGAGGAACCATGTTAAAGAGTTTTATTTTTTTTCAAGACATTTTTCATCAGGTATCTTGTCCATATAATCGTGAGGAAAATGAAGTTTCTAAAAAACCAGCTACTGAAATATTCAACAAGATGCGATTTTAGACATTTTGAATTGTTCACGCGAAAAACTGATTTGAAGTAACGTTTACGGAGAACGTCTTTTTGTGACCCTTTTTGTAACATATAAATACCTTATTTTGGAATGGAAACTAGATGTGCAACTATAAGACTCACTTTCATTGTTGCTTGCTATTAGTCCAGAGAGTGTTATTCTCTTTGGTGAACATTTCCATGCGAAACATTCTCATCCTGTTTAATTGAGGACTTTGTATCCCTTTTCCCTTAGGATACCAAATGGTCAACGCTTCCAGTGTGAGAAAGCTTTCGCTGTTCATATACATGTGGTAAAGTAACTCTCTAGTTAAGTAATTTCTGGTATACTTTCGCCAATATTTCCATTCACCTGATAACAATTCATATATGGTTATCCTAGATTCAAAACACTAGTCAAATTCTGATCTGTAAGTGTTCTTCATTTGCATCCCTTCATCCAGGTAAAGGCTTTACCGATTTAAAAAAAAGTAGCTGAGATAGAAAATTAAGTGAAACAAGATCTACTATTTGAAAAGCCAACAAACTCACTGCACAAATTGGCTTCACATTTACATTGATTACATGACCCGTTTAGACTACCGAGCTAGTTTTTATTTTCTGAGAACCAACAGGCTCATAACTTAACTACATATCTTGCTTAGGCTTTCGACTCAATTCAGAATACTGGCCACCCATTAGCTGCAAGATTTCCTCCCACAAACTTTCTGATGAAGAATCTGACAAACTTCCATAGAACAAATTAGGGCTGCAAGCAGCCACATACCAGTAATTGGATTCAATCTCCTCGGCCAACTGGTCCAGCTGCCACCCTGCATAGCCAACAAAAAATCTGAAATCTTGAGGCTTATGAACCCCCTTCTTCACTAGACCAGCAGCTTCATCCAGACTGTTACGAGCACCAAAACAAAGACCGGGCATCACCTCTTCAAACCCGGGAAGCTTCGACTTTCCCACTGTTTTTAACAAGAACATGCTTGCCTCGAGAGGCCCACCAAAATGCAGAGAGCAATCAGAGAATATGGTTGCAAGATCAATATTCGTGGGCCTCATGTGTTTAATCTTTTTGTGTAGTGGCCTGTTGATAACAACTCCAAATGGCCCCTCTTCTGGGTGTCTATTTCCTGACCGCAGGAGGAGAACAACTGTTCTTTCAAAGGTGCGCACTCCGTCAAGCTTTTCTGTTGCAACAAGGATACAGCCTGTCTCAGGCACTGCAAGCGGATGAGCCCACTTCTCGCCAAGAGGTTTCGACTGGTACTGAGGATCCGTTTCAGCCTGATAAGTTCACAATAACCAAGTATTAAATTCCAACATCATGATATGTAAAATTTCATCTGTTGTCAATGCTAAAAGTACCAACATCCAATTCCGACCATTATAACTAACAACTACAGTTTGGATAGGAGTATTGGACCTGGAACAATACTAGATATGACGTCGCTATGATAAAATTACCAGTAAATTTTTGTATCTAACCAGATTGCAGTAAAGCTAGTTGTGGAATAAGTATAGAAAATCTAAACTGCTTCTTTTCAGGAATCAAACTCCCACTATAAACATATTCAACCTGTAGCCACAGATCAATAGTAGAAGTGAATAAATCTAGCTCGAAGTCCAGAACCACTGTGTAAGACCTTCCTTGGTTTGGATCAATAATTATCACCTTGACTAATTATATTGAATATTACGGATGTAGGCTATATCCAAAAAATTTAAGGAAATAGGAGAAAGGAATTCTTTGTAATTACACATTTTAGTTATCAGTTTCTTTTCAATTTTCTTTTTCCCTCATAAGAAGTTTTCCAAGCATATTAGCCATTTAGAAAAGTAAAAAACTACCTGCTCCCCACAAATAAACTGTGCTCTGACCTCTCTCCAATCCAAACTTATATCATAACTTTTCTCAGAAGCGTCTTTGATTTTTTCAGAGTTATTGCCTTTTGCACCATCTCCTTCTGGAATAGAGTGGTCATCATTTCCTGTTTGAAAAATCAGACCATACACAATTCCAAATCATCACATGCTATAAGTAGTTAAATATACCGCAAAAAATGAAAATTACTAGTACTTGAAACTAGAAGTAGGTCTGATCATTGGTCAGTTCAGTTGTTTTCGTATTTGAAAACTAGCATATCCACATTGGAATCACTAATATGTACACAGGAAAATACATTCATACAAATAAATAAATTATAAAATAAATACATTCTATGCATGTATATATAAGTTGCCTCAGTCTTATCCTTTTCAATTCAAGTTCCAAGTATGTCTTCCCAATTAAAGGAGGAAAGGTAATGGATTATTTTGGGGTAACACCATGGATGCTCAGATGCCTAAGACACACAGGTGACTTGCATAACCAAAATGAAAACCAGAACACCAAAATGTATGCGATCACAAAGACCCAGAAATCGAATCCTAAATGAAAACCAAACCCACTACACAATCGAACCCAAAGATGACAAAATCCGAATCCACATGCAAAAGGGCATACCGGAAGAAGAGGACGAAGAATTGCCCTGATTGTTGTTCTTCTTCCCGGTGGCTCTGACCACCATCAACCTCGGCGGCTTCGAATTCAAATTCAAGTCCCGGACTCCTCCTGCTCCGAGCCACCAGGAAGCTCTGGCCTTGGCGCCGCGGCTCGAGGAGATGAAAGGGGTTCGGGTGACGTTGTTAGTGACGTGAACGGACCACAGATCCATGATCACCGGGAGTGACGTTGGATACGATGAGAGAGTGAAAAGGGTGAGAAGGGAAAGCGAACAAATATGGAGACCAAGAATATGCTTTTATTTTTATTTTTTTATAACAGAATTGTATGTGAAGATTTTCTAACCAACTTCATTTTCATGGTTTTTTTTTGGGTCATGGTGTTCGCACTCTTCGTTGTGTTTATGTTGCGGGGCTAGTAGTTGTAATTGGGCGGTCGGTGGTGGTTGTGCCAGAGGGATTGATCCACCGTGGCTGTTATTTTCGGTCGGGATATTTTTTGTTTTTGGTTAAGTCCGACAAGTTATCGCAGTTTTTATTGCAAAGTTAATATAGTCTGAATTCAATGGTTATCAAAAGATCATGTTGATATAATATTTACTTTTCAATAATCTAATAGCATCCTATTTTTAATTTAAATTTTTGTTAAATTACCTATAATTTTATTATGACTAGTCACTTTAAAAATGTAGTTTTTGGTTAAGTCCGATAAGTTATCGCAGTTTTCACTGCAAAGTTAATATAGTCTGAATTCAATTGTTATCAAAAGATCACGTTGATATAATATTTACTTTTCAATAATCTAATAGCCTCTTAGTAATACCAGCCATTTTTAATTTAAATTTTCGTTAAATTACTTATAATATTATTATGGTTAGCCATTTTAGAATGTGTATATATTAATGTTTTCTATTTTTTGAAGAAAGAGGGTCTATTTGAAAGAAATATGGCTAAGGAGGGATGCAAGCAAAATGATAATGCATATGATCCAGGTGTGAACTAAATATTGATTTGTTTGGGTTATATTGTCTGATTAATTTACATGTTATTTTGTTTATATGCTTAGTTGGATGGTAAAACCTTTATGAAAACAATGTGCAAACCTTGCAAAAAAATGGTAAAAAAGATCTTTTCATTGACCACAAGTTCATTGGGATGTGAAAGAAATTGGAGTTCTTTTAAGGGTGTAAGTATTTATTTAGCTTATTGATTTTGCAATTGTATGTATAAGTTACAAAGTAGTTAAATAGTAGCCAGTATTTAGTAGTACTATATAAAATTAAGACTCGAATTAATCTTTTTTTTTCTTTTTCTTTTTGTGTCTTATGTAGATCCATACAAAGAAGAGGAAAAGACTAGATCTAGATACAACAAGGTTAAATAATTTGGTCTATGTCCAATTCAATGCAAAGATTCTTAACAAGAAGAGAAGAATGTGAATGTACTAATTGCTAGTCAAACTATTATGACACAAGGATTGATTGTTGATGGTGGTGATGATTATGTTGTTTCAGATCTTACTAGTGAAATGTTTGGAGAGGAGCCGGAAGTGGAGTGTGAGACCCCGCATGTTTTAACCGTGGTTAAAGACGAGTTACTGAGGTTTAAGTCGTGTTCGGTAACTTCGCGAGTGAATAACCACGTTCATTTTCGAGTTTTTCAAAACTCTTCCAATTCCTCATTTAATGACTCGATGTCATAATACGTGACGACACGAGTCTCCCGGTATTTTCAGAATATTTTTCAGAGATTCCGTCTATTTTCTACGAATTTTCAAAGTTTTCGGTAACTTTTAATTATCAATCCGGTAAAAAGAGTTTTACCATTTAACTTTTTACTTTTTATCTTATTTAAATCTGGACCAACAGATCTTTTCAAGATTGAATCTCAGCCGTCCATTTTTCTATAAATAGAGGTGAGACCTTTGACCGAAGTCAAAGATCCCACTTTGGGTCAACTCTCTCCCTCTCGACACTCACCTCTCGCTCTCTCTGTTTCTGCCATGCTCGACAGTTCCTGGCCGCCTCCGGCCACCGCTCAACGGCGCACATCTCTCTTTCTCTTATACAAAGCCCAGCCCTTAGTTTCCATTTTCATCCACAATCGAGGGAGATCGGAGGAGGAGGAGCGACTGTGTTAGCTGGATTCTAGCGTTCCAGGCAGCGACTCAACCTCCGACTGGTATGGTTCGTCTCCTCTCACCTTCTTCTTCATCTTCATAGCCTTAGATGTTCGATTCGAGGCCCTAATCAGAAAGCCCAAATTCACTGTTTTTCCTTAATTTTCTGGGTTTCGGGGTTTTGCTCCGGCGACCTCTTCTGGTGAGCTTCTCAAGCTCAGACGAGGCTAGAAGTCGAGAACTAGGGCTAAGGCAGGGCTGTAGGAGACAGAGGGGGTCCTGGTGGATGAGTTTTGGCAGTGAGGAGCTACTGTACTCGAGTCAGTGACGCGCAGAGGTGGAGGAGCTGGTGGAGCTGACGTGGTGGAGGTGGTGACCGAGGCAGCGTGGAGGCAGGCAGCAGGGAGGCTGCTGCTAGAATCTCGATTTGGGGAGCACAGGCAGAAGGTGAGTTGGATTTCTAGAGCTCATGTGTTTGTTCGTGATCAACTGTGTAATTACATTGTTGTTGTTGAATTTGTTGTTGTGATGTTGATTTATGGTTGTTGTTTTCCTTACATGTCGTCGATAACTTAGAGACGAAGAAACGGGGAAACTCTATCAATGATGTTTTTGTGTGCCAAGGATTTTCTAAATGATTTTATCAAGAACTCAAATCTATATGTATATATATGATTTTATGGTTTTCAAACCTATCAATGGTGGGCCTATATGTGAGCACGCGAGGACGACGCTCACCCCTATAACAGATTGTTTGCAGGTACTGTGTACTGTGATGGGATAGATAGAGAAAGCTATGTGTGTGGAGCCTCATGTCTTACTCGATGTTTGGTCCAAGATGTACTCACTTTTCCAGTTTTACCCTTCGAGTCATATACCAGAGCATTTTACATAAATAGTAAAGGTGTCACCCTGATTCATAAACCTTGTTGTATATTTTTATTGTTGTCGTTAAAGTTTTTAATTGACCCTTTAATTTGACCACCTTCCGCGAAATTAGAAAAACTCTGATGAATGTTTTAAGAATTTCATTTGGTGTCACTCTAGTTAAAGTTTAATTTTATTTTTACTTACTAAAAAGCCTATGATTTTAGGTTAATAAGTTGTTGGCACGTCCTTCAAACTTGTTGGCTTCTTATTGGCTTAAAATCGTGGCCACTGTAGTTTCCCCTCCCAGGGCGCTTCATGGATGGTGGCTAAGAACCTAGGAGAAGTTGGCGTTGAGTTTGTTGGATTCCAATCTGTGTAGGTTGCGTTAGAGCTTTTGTTGGAATTCTTGGCCGGTTCCGGTTGCAGCAGAGGTATTGGGGTGCTCATTTCAGCTTACCTTAGGCTAGTTGCAGCGAGAGGGTAGTGTAGGGAGAGTTTTTGGAACTGAGGGCAACCATTGCCGCCAGCTGTGGCGGGTGTGGTTGTGGCTCGGGAAGTGGAGGTTGGTCGTAGGGTGGTGGCCATGGTGGTTGTTGTGGCAGTGAGTAGGTGTTGCTATTGTTGTGTTGTCGTTGTCGATTTTGTTATCTTGTTAGTTGTCGACCTTATTATCATGGGAGTTGTCGGTTTAGTTGGTGTAGTGTTTGTCGACGTTGTAGTCGTTGTTGTGATCATTGTCGTGTTGTTGTCAATAAAAAGGAAACGTATCAAATTGTTTAAGTTGAATTCGATTTACTTTGTCTACTTCTTTTGTGCAAACTAGCTAAGTTTTGGATTCTGTCTCAGGTACGAATTACGTTCCTCTTGCTGTGATTTGCTTTCTGGGTGGGTTAGATTGTGTGCTGCAGTGTTTGGGAGGCGCGTGAGTTCACTCGCCGCCACCTGTGGTGGCCGGTGATGAGGCGTCTAGTAGTGCAGGAGGTGATAGTTGCCTTTTTATGCTTGTGTTTAGGGTTGTGAGGGCGTTGAGGTACCATAAGGCTGGTTTGGGGCAGATAGCCTGTTTTGCTAGGTTTCCTAGTTGAGCAGCAGTGTAGGAGGAATCCAGGGAACCTCTGGTTCAGCTGTGGGTTTATTGATGCGATTTAGTGTTCTGTTAGCATTCTATTATGTTAGTATTTTGTCTTTAGTTTAGGGTGCTGTGAATTAGGATTTCTTCTTTGAAAACTTGGTTGTTGGTCTAAGTTAGTGGGTGTGACAATTAGTTAGCAGGTTCACGATTTTATTATTGAGGTAGGATTTTAGTGTTTATGGGAAGTGGTGAGTTGTGGAAATCTAAAATCTAGAGGCAGCGTCTTAGGCTGATGAGAGTTTAGTGACCTTGGGAGGTCTCTGGGAAGGGCTGCCCTTTGTTGGGAAAGCCTCCAGTTAAGGGTTGGTTAATGTTATAATATAATCTTTGCTGAATAGTACTAAAATGTATATTGTACTGTTTAGGTGATTTGTGAAGTGTGTTGGGCTTGACGCTTGTGTTGTGAAGACGTAGCGAGATTGTTATAGGTGAGTAAATCTTACTAAGGTTCTTTTGTGAACCAATAATTACCGTATAGTTCATTGATTTATTTTATGAAGTCGTTGTTTTGAAAATGAAGTTTTTAGTTTCAAATATATGGATTTGATCGACTACGGTCCATATAGTAAGTAAAATGAGTTTTCTATTATACGAACGATTCTAAAAATATGCAGAATGAACTATGTTTGGTGATAATGTTGATCATGGTCGAAGGACTATTATGTGTTTTGTGCTTGATTTGTGTGTGGTGTTGGGTGAAAAGGGAAAATGGTCGAGTTATGATTCGTTGCTAAGTGAGTAAAATCCCACAGGGTCGCTTGAGACCAAAGTCTATTATGTTCACGTAAATGCTTGGCTTATTCTTGAAGAAAATATAACCCTCTCATTTTAAAATAAATGAGTTTGATCGACAACGGCTCATCGGTAAGTTAAAATAAATGTTTTCTTGCATATGTGATCATAATAATGGGTCCCTGAATAGTTATTCACTTGAGAATAACTAGGGACGTATGTGTGTGTATATATATAATAAATGTTTTCTTGCATATGTGATCATAATAATAGGTCCCTGAATAGTTATTCACTTGAGAATAACTAGGAACGTATGTGTGTGTGTGTGTATATATATATATATACACGTTATTGAAATAAGTGTTGTGTAGTATCCTTGTGTGGGTTTGTAGACCTTCAGGTCAGTCACAGGTTGTGACGTTTATTTTATTTTAGACCTTTGGGTTGATCACAATGGGTGACGTTTTGTTTGGACCTTCGGGTCGGTCACAACAATGACGATTTGACAGTATATCGGGAACCAATGACTTTGGCCGAGTGATTGGTTACGATCAGTTAGAGCTCTAGTCTGTCTGTCGTTGTATTCCATGAGACCCTTCGTGTAGGGCTCTAGGATGCATGTTTATTTTCGTTAAGTGGAGTTTGACTTTATTGTCGTTGTATGCCTTGAGTTCCTTTATGTAGGGCTCTGAGATACATGTTTTGTTCTTTTGGTAGAGTGAAAAATATGATTATGATATGAGAATAAGTGTTGGTGATCTGCAGAGCATTTAGTGACTCAAATTTGTATTTCTGCTTGAAAAATATTGTTGTCGGTAATTAATTTGAGTTAGTGCATTGTTTTACTCACACGAGCTTTTAAAGCTTACCGGGTTTGTTGTTTTACAACCCTGTGCACCATTTATTGGTGTAGAGGTTAGATCTGCAGGTGTTGATCCACAGACGTGACTTGGAGATCAATTCAGGATAGTTTTTGGGTTTTAGTTACGAGACTTGTTTCATATTCTTTTATTTGATTTAAGAGAGTATGTTTCTCGAATTTTGAGTAACTGTGTAACTAGATGTATTATGCGACTCACTTGTTGAGATTGTATTTTATTTTATTATTCTGGATTACTGTTGTTAGGTTTTATGTGATTTGCAGGTTTGGGATTGTCAAGTTGTTAGATGTTATCATGCCCAAATTTTAAAAAAAAAAAACTATTGAAAGAGCATGAGCCGAAAGATAGAATGGGTTGACAATTGAAGATTATGGGAGTGTTGGCTTTGATTTTGAGAGGCACTGTATTAACCACTTTTTCTTACTAACTTCATATGCTTATAGCTATGGAAATCCAACTTTGACAGGATTTTGCAAAGGTTTTTTGACACAGAAAGCAAGGGCGGGGGAGCCGTGGGCGGGGTTTTTTTAGCTTTTACATGGATTTGGGGATGCCGTATAAGTCGTAGATGGTGGAGGGATTTCCGAAGATGGTGTTGACTGTAGGTACGGTCGTTTCCCAGTACCAAGTCTGAATCACACCTACCGACGACCTCGAAACAGTTGGCTGCTACGACTTCGACATCCAACTCGGGTCCACAATGATCGCCCACCCGAAAGTCGACCCGGTACAGGAGATGAGGATGCATGAAGGAGAGTTGGGGTGGTAGAGAATGGCTGAGTGAGGGAGGGGGCAGGGGAAGCAGCCGGAGGCGGAGAAGGTGGCATTTCAAAAAATGGTGGGAGGCATTATAAAAGGGGCAAAAATGACATTTTGCATTGAAAATAAATGCAAAATGTCATTTTTGCTCTTTTTCAGATGGGCCCTACATGGCCACGTCAGCAAACAGACTGCTCCATGTCGAAAATTGGCTTTAGACATTTCATTGATAGCGAAATCAAAGCTTGGGTACCACATTGGTAGTTTTTAAAGTCTAGATACCACTTTGACCGTGCCACACAAGTTTAGGTACCGGCCATGAGATCGTATATATACCCTTAAAGGGGTCTTTGTTTAGAGCAGTTGTGTGTAGCTCAGTTGTTCCAACTCTCTTGTCCGCATTTAGATGACCCCAGTTCGATTCTCAATTAGCCTTTTTTCTTCCTTAGTTTTAGACCATTTTGAGTTTTTTCTTCCTTCATTTTTTTTCCTTCCTCGGTCCTTTATTTTTTTCTTTCTTCATTTTTAACAGATTTTCTATTTGCTTTATTTGTTTTCTTCCTCTTAGGTTTTAGCCCTTTTTTCTTCCTTCATTTATACCAGATGCTCCTGGATCTGTCTTTTCTTCTCATATGTTTTTTGTGTGTTTTCATTTATTCTTCTATCCCTCTTTTTCTCTTCCTCAATTTTCTTTTGTAAATTAATATTGTGTATTTGTGTACTTATGTTTATTTCCTTTCTCATTTACACCTATTTTATTCTACTACTATTCATGTGAAATCTTGCTTCTTCTAATGGGGTTTTTCTGATGTTTTCTATAAAGAGAACAATTGTGTCTTTTAATCATATAAATAATTTTGTATTCTATATTTTTATATATGTACCAAAAAAATTCAATGGACTCATTTTCGTAAAAATATGGGCCACATTTTCACTCACACAAGGCTAGTGGCGGAACAAAAACTTTGTCTATGTGGGAGTCAAAGATAAATGATAATTTCTTTAATAATAAAAATAAATTATAATTATTAAATATGTTTTACAAAAGAAAATTGTATTATTTTCTTCATTTTCAAAACCAATAAAATTCTCTTTTAAATGTTTCATTAATATTTTATAGTATATTATATGATATATTAAAGCATATATATATATCCATCATACTTATTTACAATCATCAATTTCTAAGAAATAATTAAGGTAAAAATTCAATTTGAAGGGGCTATAATTATATACTTTGTCCTAAAATAACAAAGTATCATTAATATTTTAACATTTTCAAACAAATTGAAGAATAAACCACACGGGCATCAAACAAAATAGGAAATATTTCTGTGGCTAAAAAATAATAACACTTCTATTCTACTATTTTCATAATACTAAAAATGGCCCAACGCAAGTCCTAACAGTACAAAAACACCCTAAACCCCCCTTCTTAAAACCCTATAAAACTAGACCCAAGTCTCTTCCTTTAAGGTTTTCTCAGAAAACACCAAAGGGCGCTTCGTCTTTTCTGCTCAGCTCCACCGAAGCTCTCTCTCTCGCTCTCGCTCACAATGGCTGTAAGTGAATTATTTCCATCGTTTTTCACGTTTCCTGGGTCTTTTCTGTACTGGTCAATTAGGGTTTCAAGTTGGTTTTTTTCCTTCAGTAAATCTATACCTTCAATGTAATTAAGAATTGCGTAAGCTTATGATTTCGTATTGGGTCTTCAAAGTTGCAATCTTGGATGGTTGGTTCTTTCTTTGCTTGCAATAATTTCTCCAATTTTTTTCTTTTGTTTAATTTTTTTTTTAAATTTGGGATTTGCTGCTATATTCAACAATGTGCTCGTGTTAATGGTATTCCGTGGCTTTTTGATCCAATGCAGACGATTCCTGTCAACCCGAAACCTTTTTTGAACAATCTCACTGGGAAGACCGTGTTCGTGAAGCTTAAGTGGGGAATGGAATACAAAGGTATTATGCGGTTTTACTTTTCTTGAAGAGTCTTCAACTCTTGTGCTATGTTATTATTGTGCAACTTTTACTTAATTAGCCTGGTCTCAGTGCATTCCTGATTATGTTTCGACTGCGGGTGCTTTCAGGTTTCCTTGTCTCTGTGGATTCCTACATGAATTTGCAGGTACTAATCTGAAATTTGAACTCATGCTCCCTTTCCTTACCAAGACTAGAAAAGTCGCATACTAATCCTTTATATATGATTTTTGTTTACTATCAAAGTTGGCCAACACTGAAGAATATATTGATGGACAATTTACTGGAAATCTTGGGGAGATTTTGATCAGGTGAGCTAAATGCAATTCTTTGAACTTCATAGTGATGCTTTTGCTTAAAATTTTATTGTCGCACTTCCATTGTAATTTTAGTGTCTGATTATTTAGTATTTTCTTTTAGGATACAGTATAAAGCATATATTACAGTTAACATCATGTGACTATGAAGCTTTCTTTTGGTTCAACTTAACAATTTACAGTAGTATAGCTAAAAGAATATATTATGCTCAAAATCCATATGAATTTATTCCTAACAATGAGAAAAGTATAGCTAAGGTTATATATATGTATAGCTAACATGCAGTAAGTGTATATGAATTTATTCCTAACAATGAGAAAAGTATATTCGATATCATTCTCAAAATCCATACCTTTTGGGAAGATTTGCAGTTGCATTTGCATTTGAGATATTAATTTTGGGTTTTCAACTCTTAAATTTCAAATCTATGTATTCCAAATTTTGTTGTTTGAATTAGAATGTGTAAATATTCGGATTTCAAAGTAAAATTCAATGTTAGTATCATGCTCTTTTATTCAAAAAGGAAGAAGAAGATATTATGCTCAGATCTAAAGCTAAGATAAAAACCAGATCTAACATTAGTCACCACCCAATGAAAGAAGAGATAGGAGAGATGATGTAGGACAAATAAAGGGGAGGGTTCAACTATGTGTGAGGATTCATATCTAAACTGAAAAAGCTTTGATGGTTCTCAGATGAATTTCTCTTCCCGATTTCACTATTCTAGCACTGCTTGCCGAGCGCTGGTTTTACCCATTTTCCCTTTCTGTCTTGTTAAATTTGTCATATTTGGTTGGTAATGTTCTTTATTTCCCAACTCGGTTTTGAAAATTGTACTCTGGTGGTCTAATCTCACTATGGGCTAGAATTGCTAGCCGTGATTAGATATGCTGTTGTCTACTGTATGTTAAAATTAGTCTCAAACAAAGAGAGGCATATTGGGACCATTATCAAAATCCACCTGTCTTAGGGGAAATGATACAGGATAAATTGAAGGAGGGTGTATTCTGTTACAGGGCTATGCCTACTGAAAAAGACCATAGTATAGACATCTCTCGTTTTCTGCCTCCAGTCATACTTTTGTGGCACTACTTCCCTGTGCTGCCTTTTCTTAGCTTTAATATCAACTTTGACATGTTGGTAGTGAAGTCTGCGTTGATCCTTTAAGCTACTTTCCAACAGCATACCCTTATGGTCAAATGCCATTTAGGGTTTGAAAACTTAGCCGAGATTAGAAATGTCATTATGTCTGCTCTATGTAGAAGGGCATATTGAGACTTTGACGATAACTGCCCACATGGAAACTAGAATTGGACTTGATTTGAGCTTTGAAATTTCCAGACATCTCAAAATTAATGTTTCAAAGTCAAGGGAAAGAGAAAATGTGAGTATAGATGGTGGGTTATTAAGAAAAATAACAGGTTTAAGAAATGATGAGAAGGTTTAGTTTGGTGTAAATGTACAAAAACAAAGAAACGGGAGAAAGAATTTAGTTAGAAGTGGCTTGGTTGAGTCACCAAACCTTCTACTCATTCCTTATTGAGTCCATTCTACCTTGGTTTACAGCTAGCCTTAATATAGGATATCTCCCTTAGACCCTGATTATCAAGAGACTTGCTAAAGTCTCATTCAAAAACAAGACCCTTGGAGGACATAATGACTGTATTTTATTCGTAACATTAACTGCTACGCTGACTCGTGATTTAGTTATTCATATACTTTTACTGAGATGGCCACTTAAATAATCATGTGGACACTTTTCTTTGGATCAGAAGTGGTTTTTGAGCTAGTCCAATGTGCTTAGTCCAGTGAACCTACTTCTTTCCTAACCAATCTGTGCTATCTTATCAAGACTCAAAAGAACATTGAGCTCAGAAGTTGATTGATTCAAGTTTTACTTCAGTGAGAGTGCTAAATAAGAATGTTTGGAACTGGAAATTATTCAATGATGTCTATCGTAGTCTTCAAAAGGTGCAAAAGTTTGGATCATATAGCATTTTCTTCTTCTATACTGGTAATTTATGGCAGGAGCAGCTGTTAAGATTTAGGCTAGAAGCCGAGAAGTTATGGAGTTTAGAATCTCCAATCCTTGTTGCTCTCCATATGCTTCCCGTGTGTTTGCACTTAGTTTTTGAATATATCAAGAAAAGGAGAATACACTGAAAATGGACAGAAATCCCATGTAAGATACCTTATGGAACTTCATGACTAAGGACAAGTAAACCAACTGTTGAGAAATATATCCCACATCGGGAATATGGGACCTTGCCTGTGGGTTTATAAGGGTTTGGGCTACTCTCTCTATTGCTAATTAGTTTTGGAGTTGAACCCTAGACTACTTTATCATGGTATCAGAGCAGGTTACCCACGTCCACGTGTGTTAGCGTTACCGGTCACACGCACTCCACGTCATCCCTAATGTTGTCCACGTGTTAGGTTTGAGGGGTAGCCACACGTGCGGGGGCGTGTTGAGATATCTATCCCACATCGGGAAAATAGGGCCTTGCATGTGGGTTTATAAGGGTTTGGACTATTCTCTCCATAGTCAATTGGTTTTAGAATTGAACCTCAGACTACTTTATCATGATATCAGAGCGGGTTACCCACGTACACGTGTGAAGCCCAAAGGCCACACGAACTCCACGACCACCCAAGTTGTTGTCCACGTGTTAGGCTTAAAGATTCGCCACACGTGCGGGGGCGTGTTGAGAAATATATCCCACATCGGGAATATGGGACCTTACCTGTGGGTTTGTAAGGGTTTGGGCTACTCTCTCTATTGCCAATTGGTTTTGGAGTTGAACCCCAGACTACTTTATCACCAACAAATGCTTGAATTAACTAGTGAGCTCAGAAGTGATAGATTCTGATTCCCAAGGACGAAGGATCCTCACATATAATTTTTTTCCTTATCTGGTTGGAGTGTTATTACTTTGGTGCTGTTAAAACACTTCACCTCTGTTTCAATAAAACTTGTTTCCATGAGTCAATGAGTTGATGCATATTTCCATGCTTTCATGCAACAGGTGCAACAATGTTCTCTATCTTCGTGGGGTGCCTGAGGATGAAGAAATTGAAGATGCTGAACAAGACTGAGATGTTAAATTTGTAGGAGTGGCGTTGGTTCTAAAAGCAGTTCAGTAAAAATCAGTATTTTGTATCTTTATTATCTGTAGTGTATTCGAAGGTTCTATATGCTGCTTGATTGACATGCCTGCATAAAGCCTCTAATTGACAAATGACTGAACTTTGATGCTGACATGATTCTCTATTTCCATGACCATTCTATGTAAGTGCACCAAATTTGATAACAGCATTGAATGGCAAGATTTGCTTCCTTTATTTTGGAGATTGTCAAATCATGCAGGATTTATTATGGACTCGGGTATATTTTGCTTTCAAATATTTTGACAACCACTTGTATCAAGTACGTCGATAGGCAATCTATATTCACTTTTACCATTGGATTATACAATCAAAATGACTATAAACCAATAACTTATAAATAACTTACAAAATGAAAATTGTAATGGGTGCTTCTAGCCACACTCTAAATTTTCTATCCGTACCATTTTTAATTTTCAAACTTTTTAATGTCAGTTATACCCTTTTATAAACTTGATTCAATTCAACACCACAAGATGGTTGCTCTCTAGTCACTGATACCTTTTATTCTCTCCTACATATCTCTCTCACATTCTTATAGTTTTCCTTATCGATTGACATATGGATAACTTTCTTTTTCTCTTGCATAGTTGCATATCTTAAAGATCTTGCTGCTAATGAAAATATTCCTAGGCTACAATCACATTGAGTAAATTCTATGTGTTTTGTATTTTGCAATTATTTATTTTGATTGGCCTTTAGCCTTTTGATTGAGGTTGCTAATCGCGGCCAATGGCTAATACTTCCAGTTTCTTAAAGTCAATTCTAGCAAGTGTGTGTGGAGTTGGTGAGGGATTTTGATCAAAGCCTTGCACTTATCTTTTAATGATGAGGATTTGGACTATGAGGCATTGAAAGCTGATCTCATAGAATCATTAGGAGATGCCATGAGGAAGGAAAGCAAAAGAAGTTCACATAGATATTGTTGTTCTTATTACATTTGTATTCGATGTTATTACATCTGAATCCTGCGACTAAACAAAGACACGCCTGAATCTCAACCGGAACTCTTTCAGACCCGCGCGTACAGTGTGTTCGTGTTACCCACAAATGGGGTTGTTGGACAGGTCTAGTTGGTGGTGTTGCTAGCCCGGAATCTCAACCGGAACTCTTTCACATGATTTACATACGTTTAGGACCTAGTCCTACTCTAGTCCTAGTCGCCTCCGAAGCAGCGTAACTTCACTCTCCATTGTTTCCCACTTAGAGTGAGCTTTGCACACTAACAAGTGCAGAGATCCATTGTTTCCCACTTAGATTTTAACAAGTGCAGAGATGGTCGTAATGTCACAGGTGATCTCTACTACACTCAATTACATCTATATGGAAGTTTTTCTACCGAAGAAGCCACGGTGTGACTATTAGAGAGCTAAAGGACATGACGACTAGAAATGCACAACCAGTTAAGAGGAGGAAGAGGTTTTTTTTCGATTGATAAGAGGAATAGGTTATGTGAGACTTTTGTCCCACCAAACAAGCCAAGTTTGTCTTTAATTGGGAAAATATAACTTTGATGTTTGTTAACATGTGTTTGATCACCATAACAACGGTCAAGATTACCCAACCCAAGAAAAATTGAGTACAGTTTCTTATGTTTTTTTTTTGAATAAAGGACTAGTGTGGCCGCCCTCAAGACTCCATTAATTAAACTGTTAAATACAAGATGAGATATGAAGAATAAATCCCTGATTATAATAAGCATATAGAAGTCCTGAAATAATATCGAGAAATTCACCAAAGTACATGTATCATAACAAGCACAAACTTGCAAAGAGTACTGCTTTAATGACGACTTTATTTGATTTGTTACAACGGTGACATAATGAAAAGATCTAGACATATAACACGATCACATATCTTAAAGTCTAATAATACAGCTTTCCTACTATGTTGTCGTCAGAGAATAAACTTGACGACACTTAGTTTCATTGTACTACTAAGAGATTGCAACCATTTGACCAAACAAAAGACACATCACTTACCTAGAGCAGATAAGGCACACAAGATGAATAGACCGGCACAAGAACATTTGCGTCCTATCGCAATGCGATAGAGAATTATTTGTGACATAAAGCCGCTTAGTACTAGAAATGAAACAACTAAATAAAATTGCAAACTAATAAAACATGATGGACCAAGAGTTGAACCCCAGGGCCACAAAATTAGACCAAAGCAAGCCCACAACTTAACTAAGACCCAGTTAGGCCTCAATCTCAGCCCAAGTCAACTTTAGGATAGGAACCCCAATCATCCTTAGCAAACCTTCAATCCAGTCACGTCGCCGCCACCACTTCCAGGTCTCGACCACCGTAGAACCACTATTTGTGGCTTGGATCAGACGTAACATCTCTTCCTCCATTGCTTTCCTCCACTTTGGATATCCCAATGTATCTTGTACTTTGTTAGGTACTGATACAATAGATATTTGATTCACATATGATGCATATGACTTAGATAATCTTTTAGTGGGCATATAATTGGCTACTAGGTACTTTGATTTGGTTTGAAGAATCGGTTCATATCTTTTGGGTGCTTGACCTTTAGTAGACCTATTTGGTAACACATATTGACCACCATTTGACTCAATACTACTAGTACCATTAAGGGGACATATCTCAAATGAGTGATCTTCAGTACAAGTTAGCTGTGGGTCAGGGGTATGAGCGGCGAAGGCAGGAGGGGCAATTGTGTTTTCAATTACATTTTCAGTGCTTGAAACCGGTTCTTCTGAGTCTGGAACCACTGGATCAACAAGTGCTTTAGTTTCTAGATGAACTGATGCATCTGAATTTGACAGAGTAATAATCTCAACTGAACCCGTCAATGTATCTCCTTCCTGTGTAATTCTCCTCTTTTCTGATTCCTCCCCTTCACTGTGATACAACTCTTCAAAATATGAATTCTCCCCTAAAAAGCAGTATCAGATGAAGAAAAATAACTCATATATTCAAAGAAAGTGACATCTATAGTGACATAATACTTTCTGGTGGGCAGATGGTAACACTTACAACCTTTCTGAAATCCTCCAACAAACACACACTTAATCGTCAGGGCATCCAGCTTAGACCTCTGGTTTTTAGGAACATGATCAAAAGCAACACAACAAAAGACATGGGCAAGAAGATAATGAAATGAGGAAATGGGAACATGAGATGCAAAAACCTCAAAGGGAATCTTTTCTTCAAGAACACTAGATGAAAGATGATTGATAAGATAAGCGGAAGCATGTACTGCATCACCCTAAAGATATTTAGGCATATGAGAACGAAAAAGAATGGCACGAACCATTTCTAGAAGATGACAGTTTTTTCTTTCGGATACTCCGTTTTGCTCTAGTGTTTGCTGATATGTAGTCTGATGAATAATTCCATGTGTTTGGAAAACTGTTTAAAATCATGATTAACATACTCCTCTCATTGTCTGAATGAAGAACTTTTATGGTGTTCTTGTATTGTGTATGACCAAGAGTACGAAAAGCTTGAAAAGCTTGAAAGACTTCATCTTTGTTTTCAAAAGAAAAATCGATGCCAACCTTATGCAACCATCAGTAAATAATACAAAATACCTCATACCTGACACAGTGGGCTCTCGAGAGGGTCCACAGATATCTAAATGAAATACTTCAAAAGGAACACTACTCCTAGAGAAACTAGGAGAATAAGTAACAGGATAACTCTTACCTAGGACACATGTTTCATAATGTATAGTAGACTCATTCACACCAATAAATAGAGAAGGCATGGATTTTTTCATAACACTAATGGATAGATGCCCTAAGTTGCGATGCCACAACCAAATTTCACTTAGCTAGATAGAGCTCGAGGTTAAAAGTAGTGCGAGGCTGTGCTCCTGGTTTCTCTCCTGCATATGTCTGATCCAAGTGAAACAATCTATCCCTCAAATACTCCCGACCGATAAGCTCCATGGTAAGAAGATCTTGAAAAATCACATACATGGGATAAAAGGTTACAGAACATCGAGACTCGGTATTCAACTGGGGAACAGAAATCAAGTGATGAGACAGGTCAGGTACATATAAAACATTATGTAGCTCTAAAGTAGGCGTGACACGAGCCGACCATTTTCCTAACACAGGAAAAGCCTCACCATTAGCATTAGTGACATATGACACTAGAGAAGAAGACAACTTAGTGAAATAAGATTCATCATAAGTCATATGATCAATGGCACCAGAATCAATAATCTAAGTATCAGAACCAACAAAATTAGAGATTTTCAAAGCCATACAGATCTTACCACATCCATGTGGTTTTTGGTCGCATAAATATTACCATTATTGAAGTTGTGCTTTACCGCACATATAAAGTTTTGTAAAAGTTCAACCCTCCAATCATTGCGACCATCTAATTCACGAACAGCATCCTCAGCCTCTCTATTATCATTAAAATCGATAAAAGTAAAACCTGATTGCCTCTTTGCAACCCATATCCTCCTTATAGTCCCAAATGTACGGAACTCAATTTTGAGCTCTTCCTTTAAGATCCAGGAACTCAAATTTCTAACGTACACACGAGTCATTTTTTTTTCTTCTCCCAGTCACAAATCTACGGATTAGATCAAATGAGCTGGATCGGGTCGGATATGCTGATTGGGTTGGGTCGGGTCAGATTGCCTGGGTCGAGTCGAGTCGGATCTGGACCGGGCCAGATCTACGTCGGGTTGGATGAGTGAGTTGGGCGGGTCTGGATATTGGATCCGGGTCAAAAAATTGTACCCGGGTTGAGCGGATTTGCTGGTGAATGATAGCTCTCTCTCCTCCTTTCACTCTCCACACCTCCCTCTTGCACTGAAGCCTTTTGAGCCGTATCTGTAATGCTGCAAAGGAACTTCTTACCCTGGATGAGAAGAACCCTCATCGTAACTTTGAGGAGTAGGGCCGGGTCCTAACTAGTATTTATAGGGCCCGGAACCGGATCGGTGACTGCTCCACCGGACCGGTCTTCGATCAAAAAATATCTAGCCTGGTTAAAACCAGACCGGTAAAAACCGGGCCGAGTTTTCCGGGTTTCGGGCCTGTCCTGTCTGACACTCACACTCACACTCAAAGACCTGCAAATACAAGGTACAAACTATGCGATACTTCTTGGAGGGTACAAACTACAAAGTCGTAATCTCAGTCTCCAATCTGACCACTATTACTTGTCAAAATTCGGCTGGGATTGAAGTTTGCCGCTCGCGCAGCTAATTCGTCAGAGTCGGGATTGATGATGTCGGAGTCTCGGAGATGAGAATTCTTCAACGATTTAGGTTAAATGGATAAACACTGGGCTCGCATTGCCAGACAAAAACAGAGGGAAGAGAGTGGAGATGAACTCAATCGGACTGTGCTTCGATCTACCTTCGTCGGACACCGATGGGCCTTGGGGATTGGAATATATCGTTGTCGGGGCTCGATAAGCTGATGTTGATGAGGGGGAGCTCTGACACCGATGATCTGAGTTCGTCTCCGGGTCTGGAGCTGCTCAAACAGAAGACGATGGGATACGACGAAGAGGCAGGAGACGACGAGACAACGATTGAAGACACAACAATAGCCGATTGAGGACACAGCGGAAGCTGAAGATGATAGTGCCCAAAACAACTATTTGGGTGCCCAATCAATTTGTCGAATCTGGTGGTGGGAGAAGACGAAAGTGGACTGAAATAGACTGGAGACTGGATTGATGGGCGGCGGACTATGAGCTGAAGAAGACGATCTACCAATCTGTAGATGCTGACCTTTGAGTGCCCTAAGAAATCTTTAGGGCGCCTAAATTATTCTCGGTTTCAACTATTAATTGTAAGAAGACACCATCAAGAATAAACCCTAACAATGGGGTTCAGAATTAATTCCTCAGGTGGAAAAAGAAAACAAACAAAGACCCAAAGTCCTTTCGGATCTTTGGGCTCTGATATCAAGTCAAATATAACGATCAGAGAATGAATTTGTTGATATTTTATTTATCACACAATGAAGGTTTATATAAGAGATTACAAGAAATACAATTGATAAATA
Source organism: Comarum palustre (assembly GCA_951800085.1). Taxonomy (NCBI): domain Eukaryota; kingdom Viridiplantae; phylum Streptophyta; class Magnoliopsida; order Rosales; family Rosaceae; genus Comarum; species Comarum palustre. Next base: position 14,811,802 of record OX637591.1, on the reverse strand, counting down.
AAACTCTACGATATAATTACAATATTATATTCCTAATATAACTCGGCTATCACCCACTTCGAGCTTGAGTATCAGACTCTCTCCCTCTCTACCCCTTCTCCTTTTTCGGTCGATGTGACTCGACCCCTCTCCATTCTTCTCAATCATTTCTCCATTTTTCTTTCTTTTTCTCTTACAATTATTCTTTTATTATTAAATTACTTCATTTACTTTTAAAATATGAGAGTATTCAATTAGAGTTCTCTTGTTCTTTGTTCATTATTACTTTGTACTTCATCCATCACATGATGATTGCAATATGTTGCTCTAGGGTGATACGTGACCCTGTTAGGTAAGTCATGTATTTGCAATTTCCTTTACTGAATACAAGACCTTCAACATCAATCAATAAATTAAAATGATTTAATAACAAACACACTAATATTGTAGTTACACCAGCAATGTATCATCAAATTACAATGCAATACTAGAGTGCTTCTGTAGCACCAAATTGTACAATACACCGAAATGTACGTATTGATGTGCAATCTAGGTCACTAGATCATTATTTATACAAAGCTCATAATGTTTTTATTTCCTCACTTTCATTTCCCAATAAGATCAATACACACTTTTCATTTCTAATTAAAAACCATAGTTGCTTCCTTACAGTGAAACTACATCATTTTGTATGGTTAAAGGATATGGGCTATCAGTCTCCAATGGGATAAGGTTACTGAATCCACTGTTCTCTTCAATCTACATGCCAAAAATAAAAGTAAAAATTACTTGGTGATATAGTCAAATGGAAAAAGAAATTAATAGCATGTTTCGAACTGAATAAATTTGAAAACGAAGATTTTTTTTTACCTTGTCGTGAAGATACTTATTTGCAGCAGTCAGTATTCCTTCCTTCAAAACATGAATGTATTTTTTTGTGTGAGAAGCAATAACATTATATGGCAACAAAACAAGTATGCTGAAGTCAAAAGTGAGATTGAATCTCACTTACTGAATTCAAACTTTGAAACTTTCACTTACTGAGTTCCTCAACAGTTGAATCTCTTGCATCAAAATGTCCATCTGTTGTTTATGAGCCATATAGGTTTAGAATAATGTTTTAACTATTTGAATTGGAATTACTTGCTCATTTAAATAATTCAATTACCTTTGCAGAACGGACGTGGTAAATCCAAAGTTCGAGATATTTTTCAAGCACTTGTAGTTCATCCAAAGACATTGTCCCAGCACCTCCTCCAAACATATACCTGCAGTAGTGTTTTCATATAAATATTTTATTTTTCACATTCTAATTTTTCTTCAATTCCGAAACTGATTATTTCAATATAGTATGGAAATTCTTGGACTAATGAGGTTGGTTATTTAGGCATGCTTACCTGAGACCTTTCTGTAGTATTTCAATCTCCTGTTTCAGCAAGTTGCACTCTTTCTTTGCATCCTATACCAATATTAAAGATATTATATCTATAAGCATCGATCATTGCTAACATTATTTATTTTTATTCTTATAAAGTTCATCTAATAGGATGATTCAATTATTTGATGTGAGATAATGTGTATTTTCTATAGAAGTTTCTCTATGCTTTAGTGAATGTACGTCTATCTACTTGGTTATTCATGCATGCATGTAAACCCTAAACCTGAAATAAACCTAAACCAGGGACACCTCACGTTTTCCCGCTAAATTTATAAGTCTGTTAGCTTGTTGTGTTACAAATTGACGTGATCTAAAGGCTTTTACATACACATAAACATGACTTAGTTGATCAACTATATCAAAACAAGTATTCACTAACGAAGAGGTTATTGATCTGGAAGCTATAACTATCTCAACATTCGCACTGAAATTTATTTTATATGACTTATATGGACAAACCAAAAAACATGGTTGAAAACAGAAAGGCTGAATGGCCGATGATCTGACAGGTACACATTAGATTCTGAATATCAAGTTTTTAACTGTGTAAATGAGATTCTGGGAACAGGTGTTTTTGATCTAGAAAGATTATTGGTTACTATATCTTCTCTTTGTAGTTTGGCGAATAAGCGTGCAGTACACTAACTTCGCTAATCTTACAAGAAGCAATTACATAATGATAGAACTGGCATCTAATGCTACCGGCACTAGCCTTCTAAAACAATATTGCCTTTTTACTCATCAACATTCGTTCGATAATTGTTTAGTCTTGATAAACAGTACGTTCCAACATATGAGCATTATGTAAATAAAATAAAACTAAAAGCAATAAGAAAGAGCTGGGAGAGATTGATATATTGTACCAGAGTCTGGGTTTCCATGACGAGTTCAGCCTCAGGTACTCGAGAAGGCTCCATTTTCATGTACCTTTCGATAAGCCCTTCCATGGATCTAGCATAGTATTTACAAACCAAATAAGTTCATGTACAAGAATTAATCAATGCATGGTTCTAACAATCAAAAATATTAACAACAAAATGGATATATAGATGGATAGATATATACGTACCCCTTGGTGGCTAGTTCAAAGAGCTTTCCATGGGAGGAGTATATCAGAACTCCAATATCTGCATCACACAGCACAGAGAGCTCCTTGGCCTTCTTCAGGAGCCCTGCTCGACGCTTGCAGAAGGTAACTTGTCGGTGCACGGGGTTCTCGATCTTCTTCATCTGAACCTTTCCACGAGCCATTTCAATTGGTTGATCCAACGAAAACCGTACAGTTACCAGCTAGCTAGCTACTTGCCTTTTACAACGTCCTAGCTAATTACTGAGTATATGGTAACTGGTTTGATTGATTTGGTGGCTGGATTTACTGTGCAGCCAACCTCCCACTAGTTTGAACTAGCTTCGAGGTTGTTGCTGACCTTGTTTTGTGAGAACAAACTTCTCTGAGCGCTTAAGTGACTCTGAGTATGAAGAGCTAATCGATTTGTGCTTATATACCTCCTCTGGATTCCCTTCTATCTCTTCTCAAGCCCCGGCCGTAAGAATATATACTAAGTGATTGGAACCTACTTTTACATGTCACTGAGCTTTGTATAACGATTAGTTAAGCTTAACTTGATCATAGCATGCATCATTAATTAATAATGCTACCTATATATGAGGGTCATTCTATAAAAGTATCTCTATTTTTAGTTTATTTATAGGGATAGCCATTCGACAAACTTTTCGATCATATTTTTTAATCTTAACCGGTCAATTCTTAGGTCCTAATATATAGATCATCTCTACAAAATTTTATCCAAATCGGTGATCGTTAAGATGTTCAAAGCTGCGAATTAAAATTATATGCATTAACGGTTCAAGTTTGGCAGATTTGATCCGTCAAATGATTTCAGTTATTTCAAAACCTTAACGATCATCAAATTTGATGAAATTTTGCAGAAATGATCTATATATATGTATCTACATATTGAATGGTGGGAATGTTGTTATGTGATCGAAAAGTTTGTCGAATGTCTATCCCCATGAATAAACCAAAAATAAAGATCCTTTTATGGAATGACCCTCATATATATATATAATGCTAATCCACTAATTCTGAAGTTTAGTTAATGAAAAATGTCGTATTACGTCATTATTTACACCAATTCTCTAATGAGGTTAAATTCTCTATTATAAGATTTCTAAACTGTGTTGTGAGTTGTGATCACCTGCGTTCATTTTTCCTGATGACATGAATGAACATCGTAACATTACTTAGCAATTTGGTCACTCGAAATCTCGAATACATGTAGATTAATCGGCAACGTTAAGGACATGAATTCGAACCTTGTATGTATACAGAGCTATAGCTTTGACGGAAAACATCAGATCCCCTTCCAGATTTCGTATCCAGGAGACCATACAGCAACCTTCTCAGGTGAAGGAACAGTATCCTCCAACACATTGATCAAAAAAGGGAAAGTACTAGGTTAATACCCAACTTGTGGGACAATTGATGAAATCTAGTCAGCATGCAATTCAATTGGATCAATGCTTTTTTCATTCATGTGCTTCCCATAATCAAAAACTTAATGAACCAATGAGCTGCCCATGTTGCACTGCTTAACCTTTTTACAGAATAACAAGCCCGCCCCTTCACCCCCTTGCTTAGTTCATTCAAGCTTTCTAAAGCCTATAAATTTTTTAAACCTCTAAAGGTCCTCAGGTCGATCATGATGTTGTTTTGATTATAATTGTTTTTGTTCATCTTAACTTTGAAGCTAAGAATCCTGTCAAATCCCACATCATCTTTTCTTAACACACTTATTAAGCCACTTGTGTTTCAAATTAAGTTAGGGCCTATGGAAATTAAAAAGTACCACTAAGAACGAGGAAATCTTAGGTGCAGCGGACACACCACGTGTCCATCTTTATCCAACTCAGCACTCTGAAATCATTTTTCTCTGATACCAAACCAGAGATATCTTTCTCCCTCTCCCATCCTTCCTCAAAGCCGCCACCGTTGTCAAGTCACACGCCACTCCCATCTTTGCCTCCTCTGAAGACGAAGATGACTACTCAACTTCTTGGAAGTTTGTGGTGATCGAGACCGAGACGGGGACAGATCTGTCGAGAGTGTTGGAGATGAGAGATCCCACATCAGAAACAAAATAAATAAAATATAACTTATATGTGGATGGATCATTCCTAATTGTACCGAGGCCTTTTGTGATTAAAACCCAACACCTTAAAGGTGGTTAAGTTGGGACAATATCGGTACACAGATGATCCACGGGCCACGCTTGTCGCTATTTGACTTGGTATCAGAACGGGTCCCTCTTTAATTACGTCTCATTGGTTGGTGGGTTTGATTGGTGTGACATATGTATACGTGCTAAACCCTTGAGTCTGGTTGCACGTGAGGGTTAGTGTTTGTGTGGATTGTCACCAAGTGCCAGATAGACCGGGTTAGTGGTCGGATTGGTTTAGACATTTGTACACGTGCTAAACCCTTGAGTCTAGTTGCACGTGAGGGTTGGTGTTTGAGTGGAGAGGGTGACATAGATTCACGTGCAGACCTTGTCAGGTTGCACGTGAGGGGGCGTGTTAGAGAGGAGAGATCCCACATCAGAAACAAAATAAATAAAATATAATTTATATGTGGATGGATCATTCCTAATTGTACCGAGGCCTTTTGTGATTAAAACCCAACACCTTAAAGGTGGTTAAGTTGGGACAATATCGATACACAGATGATCCACGGGCCACGCTTGTCGCTGTTTGACTGAGAGTTTGCGAGAGAGAAGTGATGGTGGGCGGCGAGGAGGAGATGATTGTGGGATTGCTCAGAGGCCAGCCAAAGGGGAGAGAAGGAGTGAGGTTTGGTCTGCAAATTTGATCAGAGAAAAATAACCAACTCCGATTTCCTTTCTGATTTCAGTTGAGTTGGATAAAGATGGATACATGTTGGTGCAGGATTGGGCGATCGTAAGAGACACGTGGTGTGTCCGTCGCTAAGAAATTGACGAGAGCAGTGTGACTAAGAAACTAGGGAGATCAAACAGTATTGTAAATGTTCTATAACTTAATAAATTCGATTAATTAATAATTTTTTTGTCTCCAGTCGGGACCTGTTCATATTACTAGAAATCAGACTAAATGCATAAGATAATAATTTTTATAGACTTCATTTAAGTCCCAACAAATATATATATATATATATATATAAAGTGATAATTTATTAAATAAATATATTAAAAATAGTTAAAATTAGGGCAAATGGTTATTCACTACAAAAACAGAAGAAGAAAAAATTTAGGGGTCAATACGTAATTTAGGGGGCAAATGGTTATTCACTACGTAATTTCGGTAAAGTCCCGGTGTCGATAGTTGCGGTCAATACAATTTAAGAGTTTGACTTATGAGATTGACTGTCCGGATCAAACCCTTAAATTTATCGGATCAAGTTGATTTTTTTTACCATAGACATATTTCGACATAATGATCAAATCAGATGGTCGGATTTTTGGTTGTGAAGTTTGGTCATCAGAATCACAACATACTTACTATTTACCATTATTTATCTCCATAGGGAGCCATATCATCGAGGGGTAAATGTCTCAAAATTTTTAGATGGGCAATTGCGTATCATCATTGTGAGAGTTTTTTATGTTGAAGGTTCGACCAACATACATCATATAGATGCAGATAGAGATGTGTTATGTGTTAAGTGTTTAGAAAAACTGTATTTTAAAGCCTTAAACGAACTTGGATGGCTAAAAAACTCATATGTCTTGACATAGCATGAGTTTCACTCTTACGTCAGTTCCGCTTTCAGATTGGTATCACAATAATCATTCGGACACCGAAATATCCGTAGTGTAATTTTGTAACTAAAAGGTACGTTAGCAGACGAAATACCCTAATTTCGTCGGCTAAACTTTTCAAATTTCGTCGGCTAAAGTTCACACACTATAGCCGACGAAAAAATTAGTTTAGCTGACGAAAATTTGTTTTCTTCGTCAAAAGTTGACTTTAGCCGACGAAAATATAACTTACCTGATGAAATAATTTTTCTTAGGCTAAAGTCTGTGAACTTTAGTCTTAAAAACTCCCGTTTTTAGTTATTTCGTCGGTTAAAGTCTTTTTCTGGTAGTGTAAGAGTTTTGGTCCATGCCCGTTTTTAGTTATTTCGTCGGTTAAAGTCTTTTTCTGGTAGTGTAAGAGTTTTGGTCCATGAGTTGTGGGTTTTGTCAAAAAATCTATAATTGGTTCGAAGACGAATCCGTCTTTGATCGAGGAATAACAACAATTAAACAAGAGTTTGCAAGTTTTTAAAATGGAGATGAAACTCACAGCAAAATCATCTCTTGAACACGAGAGGCGGAAACATAGAAGACTCGGGATGCTGCAAAGCTAAAGGAATATCAAGCCACATTGAAGCCGCATAATTTTTTATTATTTTTTTAGAATGAAGCTGCACAAGGTGGGGTTTTGGCAAAATTTATGTTCTCTCAATTCCATCTCACAGTAAAATCAATCAATTACTGTGAAGACTTTAAAGTCCAATAATACCCTTATGTATACTTCACTGCGTGAAGTATGATACTACACGTATATCCTAGTTTTTGCTATATATATATAGCATGCATGCATGCATCAAACCTTTTAATTGAGGCATGTGCATCTTGTTGGAATATTTTGTGATCACTAATATTCGGCCGTTGTCAGTTAATTTGAAGAGTTTCATGTTCCATTTTTTGGTGCACGAAAATATATATTATATTTGTATAAAGAGTATATTTCTCTATAATGTTATAATATTTATCGACCGTCATTATGAGTATCGTAGTCTTATATGAGTATACATATAAATGTATAATTACAAATAATGATTACATAATATATTCTTACTAAGAGTATATTCAGTCATAACGATGTAGCCCGAATTTGCCGTCATTATGGTGTGACGTAAGCGTTAGACGCATGTGTCGTAGGCTGGTTTGGATATATTTATGAAATCATATACTAGAGTTTGAGAGACTCGAGAGTTATTTTATTATTTTTAACTAGCGAGGCTAGTTGTGACATTAATTATTTTGTTTCCACAGATAAGATGTGGAGCCATTTATATATTGTACTTAGCCTAGCAAGGCTAGTTTTGGTTTTTGATCGGTATGTCAGAGTCCATTTTATCGTTAATCGTGCATGCATTATGGATTAACTTTTGTTATATTTTCTTTTTTGAAAATTAATTTGTGAAATATTAACCTTGTTTAATTTATTTTCGTGATATTATTTTTGTTCACTCACTCTATCATTTTTAAATGTTTTTCCTACATCCTTAAATTTTTAAATGTCCAGTCTGCAGAGTACGGGTTGGTACTAGAAGGATGCGAGGCACCACTATCACCTTCACTAATAGGTTACTCTTTTAACCTACACGTGTATTTTTCCTGCTTCCGTTAGATTTAGTTGCTCTGATTACCATGTCTTTATGAGTTATGATCGGTGATGTGTAGTTATGTCAGAAAATTATAATCTGGGTTCAAAAAATTGAAATTATAAAAATCATGATCTAAGGTGAAAGAAGAGTTTTATTATATAATTACCTTTTAATTTTACTTTAATGATATTTATGTAATTATATGTTGTTAAAAAATAAAATAAATACAAATATTCATATCTGATCAATCCCTGATTAAACTTTTAGGTGTTACCTACCCGACTAGCGCCTAGCGTTTTTTAGAACTTTGATAAAGACCAATAAATATATAGCAACCGATGTCATAATCCACAGCCCCGACATTCATAAACCCCCCATTCTCAGCCCTAGCTATTCCAACTCCTACTACGTCAGCCTCACCCTCATTCACAGCCCTGACATTCCCAACCCACGCATTCTCAGCCCCGGCAGCCTCAACCACATCTACTCCAACTCCTACTACGTCAGCCTCACCCTCATTCACTACCCTGCCACTCTGAGCCGTGGCATTCTCAGCCCTGTCGTTCTCATCCCCAGCTACTCCATCTCCTATTACGTCAGCCTCAACCTTATTTACAGCCCTGACACTCTCATCCCTAGCATTCTCAGGCCCGACATTGACATTTCCTCTACCTATATATGAGGTCCTACCAACTTCTGTGATTGTGTCCAAAATAATCACATGGAACCGCAAGTTACCCACAGTAGCAGAGCCAAAATTTTAAGCTGGTGGGGCATAAATAACAACAACAACAATAAATAATAATTATATTAACAATTTAAATGTAATTTATATATATTTCAATTATAATAGTTCTTGAAGACAGTTCATATCGTAGCATAATAGTCTCATCAACTATACTATTATAAATTCTCGATATATGAAATCAAGCAATTATTCATAAAATGGTCACTCATTCAACTAAATAACCGAGTTTTCACAATGTTCACAACATGAAATAATCTCTCTACACCAAGGTTCTAAAAGTCGCTAGTCGGTCGGCCAGTCGGGGACTAGCGAGTAGAGGAGTAGTCGAGGGAGTAGTCGGGAAGTACTCGGTTTTTAATTTTTGGATTTATTTTTATTTTTAAAACATATAATTAAATATAATTTTTTAAAAAGAGTATAATGTCCAAAATAATAAAAATAGTCAATAAAATGCCGAGTTTGGCCGATTTTTTCCAAGTTAGCCGATTTTTTTCCGAGTTAGGCCGATTTTTTCCGAGTTGGGCCGACTACCCGGCCGATTTTCTTCCGGCCGACTTTGTACTCCGATTTTCTTAAAATCGCCTCGGAAGGACGCCGACTAGCGAGTACTCGGCCGACTAAGCCGAGTTTTAGAACACTGCTCTACACATACCGTCACAACTAGTAAAATCAATATATATATATATATATATTGATTGTTGATGAAAATTTATATATATATATATGTTTGAAATATTTTGTTCTTAAATTTTTTTGTAATTTGACATCAAATTTTATTACTAAAAAGCGTAAGAAAATTTAGTAAAAATTTATGTTTTATGATTAAAAAATATTGCTAAATTGAATGGAAAATGAAAATAGCTATAATAATAATAATAATAATAATAATTAAAGTTGAAACATAATCACTTAAATTTTTCATCAACAAATAAACGAAAATAACCAAATTTTTAAGAATATAAACAAAAAGAAACGAGTGTAACTTAACATGATATTAGCTCACAGAGTAGCTCTCTTTCTCACTCTCATTTATTATATATATTAAGTATTTTTATGATTACAACAATAGGACACTAGTAGGACACTGTTCTATCAAAACTTAGACATAATTAAGTGAGTGGGTCACAAGACCCATTGTCACTCCGTCCGTGGCCATATGCCTAAACACAACGATATGGTAACCATCCCCCAGCCTATTGTCATCTGAACTTTGTCCACCCTCCAAAATATCCCTGAAGCTGTTTGGAAAGGGCTTCATACAGAATGTGAAGGTCATTAACCTCCAACTATTTAATATAATACGAACATATGGCTAAAACATTAAGATATATACAGTGTATTTTATTTTTGTATTTTTTTTATTTATACAACTGCCGCTCCACAACATAGAATGCATCCATTGAATAAATTTAGTTTTTTGATTTCAAAGTTTTTTCGATTACTTTAAAAAATAAAAATAAAAAGCTTTGAGAACAATTTAGCTTTGAGAACTTCCACTATAGTAATGCTAGCATTTTTTTGAGTTAAATTTAGGTTAACTTAATTAAAATGTTATTTTAGTTAGACATTTTAAAAATGTGATTGTATTAATGCTTTCTATTTTAGTTAGTATTACATAAACATTGTTTTTCAAATAAAAATTAAGCAGTTTAAATATATTTATATATCACGTAAAATATTTTACAATAAATGTATTAAATTATAGCTATAGTTAGCGAGCAAACTAAAAATTATATTAGTTAAATTTTAACAAATTTGGGGTTCCGAAAAATATATAAAAATATTAAACACGTTTTTTTAAAATAATTAAAAATTAAAATATAGAATCTGCTAAATACTAAAGGAGGTTACTTACATCAAGCGGCTCTTGTAGTCTTGACCCGGAATCAGACGGCCACGTTTTCTCTCTTCCCTGATCAAGTAAATTGGGGCTTTTTCTTTCCCTTCCCTCTCAAAACTCTTCTCTGTTTCTCTCTCACTACGGCATCAAGATTGGGCCAAGCAAGCGAACCCAGAAGCTCATCCTCATCTGGGTTTTTTCTCCCTTAAAGCTCATTTCTTTACATCTCTGTAATGCACTTCTCTGCTTCACAATGACAATGCACTCACACCCTTTCACCTTCTTCACCCTTTTCTTGATCTTCTTCCACCTCTCTCTCTCCCACCCTCTCCCACATCCACCTCCATCAACCAACATCACCCTCTTCGGCGACGCCTCCATTACCCACAACGCCATCAGCCTCACTCAGCCCCTCTCCACCTGCCCAAGCACCAACGCCTCCGAGGTCAGAGCTGGCGGAGCCTTCTACTCCAACCCGGTTCGTTTTCTTGACCCGAAAACCCAAGACTTCGCTTCTTTCTTGAGCCGCTTCACTTTCACCATCACCCGGTTGTGCTCTTCCGGCGACGGCATGGCGTTTGTGATCACTTCCCACTTGGAGGGTTTAAGCTACAATAGAGGGTTTATGGGTCTTCCGCAAGATTCCTTCTTTGCTGTGGAATTTGATACCCTTTTTGACCCTGTGGTGGATGACATCAATGGAAGCCATGTTGGGATTGATCTCAATACTGTTGATAGTGTAGCTTCTGATAATGCTGGGGTTGATTTGGTGGGTGGGAAGGAGATTACTGCTTGGGTTGAGTATAGAGATGATCTGAAATTGGTTCGGGTTTGGGTCGGGTATTCGCCAGAGAATAAGCCGCCTAGTCCGGTTATTGTGGCCCAGATTGACCTTTCCAGGCAATTCAAGGAGTTGGTGTATGTGGGGTTCTGTGCTTCTAATGGGAAAGGGTCTTCTGCCTACATTGTTGATAGTTGGAGGTTCAAGACTTTCAATGGGAGTCTGCCTTTGGTGCTTCCTATTGATTTCTGGGAGGAGCAGGATTGTTTCATGTGTCGAGATTCGAGTATCAACATTACTAATGTTCATGTGAGGAAAACAAAGATTGAGGAGGAGATTGTTTTCGGGTTGGTAGGTTTAGTTGCATTGGTGTTGTCTGTACTTGCGGTTTTTGTGATTCGCTTTTTGTGTGGGAAGAAGAGGAAGGGGAGGGGCAGAAGAGTTAGACCAGGGCCGAGTTGTAGAGTTGAGACGAGTAGAGTGCCGACAAGTTTGTCACTCGAAGATATTACATCGGCTACAATGGGCTTTGACAGAAGTAGAATTGTTGGGGAAGGAGCAACAGCTAAGGTGTACAAAGGGTGTTTGGTGTCTGGTGGAGAAGTGGCCGTCAAAAGGTTTGAGAGGACTGATGGGCTTGAGCGTTTGCGTGGTCCTTTTACTACTGAGTTTGCAACAATGGCAGGGTGTTTGCGCCACAAGAATTTGGTTCAGCTTCATGGCTGGTGCTGTGAGGGTAATGAGCTAGTTCTGGTGTATGAGTTCATGCCGAATGGAAGCCTCAACAAAATTCTCCACAGAAGCTTCAATGTGGCTGTTGTCCTGTCTTGGAAGCAAAGACTTAATATCGTTCTTGGAGTTGCATCTGCTCTTGTGTATCTTCATGAGGAGTGTGAGAGGCAGATAATTCACAGAGATGTTAAAACTTGCAACATAATGCTAGATGCAGAGTTAAATGCAAAGCTTGGGGATTTTGGACTAGCAGAAGTATATGATCACAGTTCCATCACAAGAGAAGCAACCATACCAGCTGGAACAATGGGATATCTTGCTCCTGAATATGTTTACTCTGGTGTTCCAACTGTTAAAACTGATGTTTACAGCTTTGGTGTGGTGGTGTTAGAGGTGGCTACAGGTAGAAAGCCAGTGGAGGATGATGGTACAGTGATTGTTGATTGGGTTTGGGGCCTGTGGGAAGTGGGGAAACTGATTGAAGCTGCTGATCCAAGGCTGGCTGGAAAGTTTGACAAGGTAGAGATGGAAAGGATGCTGATGACTGGACTTGCTTGTGTTCACCCAAACCATGCGAAGAGGCCAACAATTAAGGAAGCAGCAAGGATATTACAAGGAGAAGCGCCACTTCCTGTATTGCCTGCAAGAAAACCTAGGGTGAGTCTTAGACCTGTTTTTCATGATGATACTGAAGAAATCCGAAATTTGTGTGATGGTAGGTTCAGCCTTGAACTTGATGATGCACCATATATGACCCCCAAGAGCCATTTTGGAAATGATCAGTAGCTCGGAATAGGCCATTTTGTCTTATGTAAGATGATTTTTAGGTTGGCCAATTCGTTAGACGTATCAGTAGAATGTACTCAAAATTGTACACAACTGAAATACTCATTGTATTACATAACAAAAAAGATGTCATATATCAATTGTTTTTCTTTCTTTTTTCGGGGTTCATATCCTTTTCCTAGCCATTTCTCAGGATACTCATTTTAGTGATATTTTTCTTCAGTCATATTTTGCATTGATATTTAAGGAAGAATAGATGGAGTCTTTTTCTAGTATGTTATGGCACAGCTTGGATCTTTCTCACACATGGGGTTGGATGCCAATTTGAATTGTATTGGTTTCTGCCACCAGCTCATTTTCAGGATTTTTCTTATGCAATGGATCTTACGATAAACTATTGTTTGGACTGCCCGTAATTAGTCTAAAGAGACCTGAGAAACATATATTAGAAAAACTGGTGGAATAGGTAATGGGTTGTCTCTGACCTATGCTTTCTGTTGTGAAAATGTCTATTTGGTGATAGGTAGGCAGATGCACTGGTATTTACTTGTATGAATTTTATCTGTTGTAAGATGTTGGATATGCTATGTATATTGGGGTTCATTAAAGCTGTATACAAGTATTTACAGATGATGAATATTGAAGTACTAGGTTGTTTACTTTTTTGTTTTTGTTTTTCAGAGTAGAAGGAATAAAGATGGCAAACTCCCTTAGATCTCATCTGCCTCTGTTATAGGAAAGCCTTTAAATCTTCTGACCTTAGGTACTGAAGATGGTGCCAATACAGAGATTTTTTTTGAATGCATTCAGATTCTGTTAACCTGTGCAAATTTGGTTCTGTGCTCTGTACATCATGCCCTTTGCATAGTTTCACTTGAGTATTCATTTTTCTGTCATTTTCATGCTCTTGGAGTTGTCGAAACATATTCACTTCTTTATTTTCATTACTACATTTGCCATTTCTTTTTGTCCATTCCCACTTTAAAAGGTCAGAAATTCTTTGTTTCTTTTCTTTAAAACTGAATGAGTTTTTGTCTTTTGTTTTTTTTGTTTTTCCCCTTTTTACATGTTCTTCTTTCATGATATCCAATTTGAGGTAATTGAAAAATAAAGGAAAAAGAATTGTCTGAATGCACCTTGCTATGATTTATTCTCCAATTCTTGCTCTTAATTTTTCAGTCCTTGAGTGGTATCTAATGATTTATTGACTTCTGATTATCCTTTTTGAATTGCAACCTTGACTATAACCTCATCTGTTAAGATAAAGAAGACACTTTAGGCTATTGCTAATTACTGTGGTTACTTGTTAACTGGGTGCTTTCTCTGTTTTTCAATAACTAATTGTACAACATGTACCATTTAAAGCATTTTTTGCAGTACTATAATTTGTAACTAGTCATCTGAATCATACATATGAGGTAGGATTATCTCACATTTTCTCAGTCTTCAAAATGGCCGTCTTTTATTTCCATTCATGGTATGTTCTGGATTTAGAACCTGATTTAAAATACATCTGAATTCTCTGTTTGCCTTATCTATGTAAAATTACTCATCCATTTTTAATAGTAAATTAGTAATATGAACACATCCAAAATTAATTGGAAATGAGATTGCTAATCAAACATGAACTGATGAGGAAATGTGAATCGGGGGTTTCTTAGCCGGAGGATACATTTGTAAGTATATACTAGTTTCTGTCTCGCGCGCTGCCGCGAGTAATTTTTGCGCCTTTATCAGCAAATGTGGTTTTCAAAAATAGCATCATATTTCAATTACAAAGATGATGCAACAGAAGTTGAAGAGAAGTACATCATATCATGTGTGTTAACTGTGTTTACTTGTAGCATTATCATTATTAGTCATTGATAAGATGATTCAGTCCCTCAGCCGCAAAAGAAGAATCCATATTCAAAATCTTTATCATATTAATCGGAATAATGTATCAAAGATCAATGCATATAAGATAAGGCTCTAGTTCTCTATATTTTCTTAAGCCCTAATCTCATCCAGCTTGCCTTCCATAAGTTTTCCAGTGTTTCAAACTCAATAACTATGCTTCCTAGGAATTTGAAAGTTCGTCCAATGTCCACTCATAAGATGGTCCGGATCACTTGAAGTTGAACCAACAGGCCTCACTGAATTATGACCTTGTAATAGGTTCCTTACTTCCTACTTAGTCTCCCCAAATTTCTAATCCATGCAGCAGTCACAAATAGCTTCTGTAGAAATTTAACATTTTACAAAGAGATGAGCATATATACGCAGACCTTGAACACTAATATCAAAGCTAAAAATAGATGTAGTAAGATAATTAGACCAAAGAGAAAAAAAAGATCTTGAATACATATTTATCAGAGATAATAATTGCCTGCAATGAGAACATGCACAGGATCATATGAATGCGAATACAAAGGTTTTTTTTAGTAAAAAGAAAAGTTTTCAGCCCTATTAGTCAAATAAAAACAAAAAGTTAATATGCTCACTAATATGACTGGAAGACACAAACACATGACCTTGATAATGGAACTTCCGGCAACAAAATAATTGCCTGAATTCCTTGCACTACATATCAACAAAAAGTCATAGAAGTCTACTGAAACATAAAAAATAGGGAAAAAAAAGAAAAAAAAAGAAGAGAAAACTGACACTGCAAGTAAGATCTGGTATCCTATTACATTCTATCACTCACTGCCCTTGCACTGGCAGGTACCATTTTTAGTTTTCTTAGTTGGTTCTATTCAGAAATAAGCAGCATATTGCACCATTACAGTTTAAAACCTCAAAAAGAAAAATGGAAAATTTTAATTTATAGCAACAGTGGTTCACAGGACCTGCCTGAAACCGCGGGTTCAAAGATTTTCAGTGATTAGTATGATCTGTAGATTTACAAAATGTGCACTATTTTGGTCAGCTGTTTTTTCACAAAAAAAAAAGAAAAGAAAACTGTTGTCTAGAACAAAGAGATAACCTCAAAAAAGCTCATGATTAAGCTTCTTATTTGATCAGAATCTCAAACTCTCAAAACCTCACAATCAAAACTGAACTGATAAGCATTTTTAGCAATACAAAGTAGAGAAATCCGATGATTTTGATTAGGAAAATGTATTATTATTTATCGATGCAGGTATCCAATTACGTTCATAAAAGAAAGCTGCAAGTATACATATTTCTTCAGTTATAACTGAATTTTCGGGTTAAGAAATAACAAACAAATTCCATGTTCAGTTTTACTTTTTCAGCCATGTTTTTTTTATTTGTTTTTTTTAATGATTTCACCTGCGCAGCTTAGCTCTTTTCATTCTAGCAAAAGAGAAGGTAAAGGAAAATCCCCATTGGAATTTGACGGAAACAAAAGTCATAAAACTAAAGGTAAACTATTGCAGTTTACAGCCCAATATTATATAAAGAAATCTTCATTGGAGTTTTGAAGGGACTAAACCCCAATAGACAATGACAGTACAAAGAAGTGACAATACAGTAACGGTGATAGATATAAAAACATAATAAGATCAAATCAGTTTCAATCATTATGATAGTGAAGCACTTAGGGGGCTAGCATTTGTCATATGTCCGTAATTTAATTGAACTGTTACTAAGTTTGCAGCCTAAAATGTTGTCAGACATAAGAATGTGAACTCCCCTACGAATTGCCAACCAAACAATCAAAGTCCGAACCAGACCCCCGCTAGCACAAAGCCAATGTTCCGCATCCTTCATGCCCCCACTCGGGTTATAAGCTCGAGTGACCAAGCTCGGCGATACCCAATGTCCGGTCAGCTTATATAAACCAACATGTTAACTCCTGCTAAGTGATGCGTACGATTGTGAGAACATGTCTTACATCCTCTAAAAACTCGTCAAGGTAAAGAATCCTACAATATATCAACATGATAATGTTCATTAAGTCTAACTCTAACCAAATTTTCAGACTCATATGCATACACAAAAATCTAAAGAATCAAATGACACAATAATGGTAGTTTTCGTATGAAAATGGAATCATAATTAACATCTAAACAAACCCCACTGTAAGCAAAACTGGCCCCAAGTTAGAAAACTCACAAACTGCCAACCCAATACAACAGGTATTTTCTATCAACAAAAAGACCGAGGAAGAGCACCTGCGAATCCAATCCACCATGACCATTTAAACCCAGAATACCGACTGGCCACTGCAGGTTAAAAACCCAGAATTTAACATACCCAGAACTCACTTCATGTCAGAAGCACATATTGAAGCCAAATTGACATAGAAAACAGTGGTGATCGATTTCGAATACGTACCGATCGATTTCGTTACTTATCTTAGATTTCATGTCGCAAAGCGCATAGCTTGTTCAATTTATTTGTTCTTTTTGCGTTGCAATCCTCATCAGAAAGGAACTTTAGTCGGTTTCGACAAACTTGTATCTCTAAGGTACTTTTCCGATGCCTCCAAAGGTTACTGATTGATGATAAATGTGTGTCTGTAATGGAAGAAGACGTGTACCCCAAGCAGATTGTCTATCGATAAGGAAGACCATCTCAAACAAGCACAAGCATACTTGGAAGGTCGCAAACTTTTTAAAATTTGCTGCTCATCAGTCCTACGAAAAAAGATTCACTGCTGAAGGCCATGGATAGTATAATTATCTCTCTAATTCTTTTTTTGAACAATTAATGCAATTTACTTGTCTTACTATTATTGAAGTTTATGATAAAGACAAAAAAGGGTAGAAAACCAACGTAGGTGTCTTAAGTTCTGATCCACGAACCCAAATTATGTTGTCAGAGTTAACACTAGTTAAAAGAACTCTTCATATATGCTCTTGTTCTTGTATTGCTTGCTGCTGGAAGATAAAACTACAGAGTATTTTATCTTATACTTGTTAGACTTATTTTAAATTACACTTATATTTAAAATATATTTAAATTTATTAATTAAGTTTGTCTAGATAAAATAAACCTATTATTTAAAATAACTAATAAAACATTTTTTTTCTATAATTACAGAAGTTGTTGTTATCTCTAATCATTAATGAAATGGTATCTCATAATATATGAACCCTAAACCCTAAACCCTATACCCAAAACCCAATTCCTCCATACACTCTAAGCCCTAACCCCTAAATCCTAACCCCTAACCCCTAACCTAAAACCTTATACCCAAAACTCAAAACTCAATTTCTTTATTTTCAACCTAACTTAAAGGTAGAAAAAAAATGTATGGTTAATACATACACCATAATCACAAATTAAAATGTAGAAAAAAAATTCATAATTAACTTAAAAATCTACTAAAAAAATTAAAATCAGAAAGGCAAAATACATGCATACACCATAAGCACAAATTAAAATGTAGAAAAAAAAAATTCATAGTTAACTTAAAAATATACTAAAAAACAAAATTAAAATCGGAAAGGCAAAACAGTCAGGAGAAAAATGGTGACAAATTTCAGTTTTAAAAATAAAACCTAGAAGGCATGTTAAATTATTTGAATTATGTGTAAATTAAAATAAAATATGTGAATGAGTTTGTCATAAAAGAAGTTCCATTTTTTAGGGTTTTCCTCTAATTTTCTCTAAAACTATATCCCGAGGGTAAGTGTTATGGAATGAGTACTCATCTCAGTCTCTATTGGAGATTCCTGATGATGAAAATCTTCCTCATGGCACCAATATATCAACCGATATCACCCTCAAAACTCAGGAAAAATAAGCCAATTGGATCTTTAAATGAGAATCTGATCAACTCAGGAATCTTGGTTAAAAATCGAGTTGTTCGTTGTAATTAATATGGATAATTTCATAATCGGTATATCTACTCTAGGTTAAAGAATTGGTCTAAGAGACACGTTGGGTGCCCATAGTATTTCCACAAATTACTATACGATACCTAACGTCAAATGAATTATTAAGAAAAGTCGATATGTTAGGTTGTTGAATCAGAAATAATTCTATTAGTTGCAAAGTAGTTAAAGGAAATGAGTTGGTCAACTCCTGGTCAAATTAAGAATTCCTAGTCAACCTGGAAAAATATTAAGTCAACGGTATTAAAGACTTATATGTTGGATTAATTGTACAGTCTATGGTCGAACATGAGACGGACTCGACCATGTGGATATTTCGACGTTGCACTCGAGGGGCATTCTGAGCAGTGAGAAGGTCGCTTTAAGCACTGTGAGTGGACCTTTGTTTTGAATTAATGCATATCATGTTTTTATGCTAAACACATGATTTTTATTGATTTAATGAGTCGGTAGGGCCAAAAAGGCGAGTTACTCCTCTTCCGCAAGTCCCTATGTTATGTCGACTGAAATCCGTGTTATATTGATTAAGTTAAAGTCCCCACTATCAAAAGTGTTAGTGATGTTAAAAATAAATGTTAATCAATTTGTTTCAAGATTCATAAAAACTTAACAAATGTGTCACCTGTTAAAATTTCTGGACGATGCAATGAAATAATGACTCTTGACTGGTTGACCATAAAATCATTTCTTCAATGAAGATCTAATTATATGGAAAATAAATGAATGATGATGTATCAAATGCAAGACGAAATGACTGAAGTTGTTGATACATTACACACAATACGATGAAGTAATGCATTTCAACAATGAGTTTATTGATGACTATCTCATGGAAATATGCACCATAGAGAATATATTTTATAAATAGCTCATCACCTTTGCTGTAACTCATTCTCGGCTTAACTTTCTTTTTAAGCTAATTATAACCACAGGCTCGTTATGTGTCTGCTGGAAAAAATCACAAAAAACAGAATTGAACTGAAATAACAAAGCTCAAAATGAAACACAGAGAGTATTTATTTGAAACAGAATGAGGAAAGAGGAAGAGGAGAGAACAACAAAGATGGATGAAAAAGAGGACAAATGTAGTCTTACCCAATAACTGATGTTGCCGATCTTGAGGAGAAACTATCAATAAATCAAAACAAAACTAATTCCATCCATCAAATTTAAAATACAAAACCAAACCTGAAAACTTCAACTACACAAAATAAAAACAAATTCAAAAGAAAATAAAAAGAAACTTAGAAATAGGAATTACTGAGCGATGACACTTGTTCCTCCACTGTATTTGCTCTCCCTTTTTCTGTCTACATTTGTGAGAAATCAGCAGCCAGGGGAAACAACATCTGTGAGCTTCGAGGCCCCAACAAAGGCAGATAAGATCAGATAGAGGTCCGGTGGAGCTTCGAGAGAGATCGAGAGACAGCGCAGAAAAAGAGATAAAGATGTAGCACATTATTTAAGTAAACAGTAATTATAAACAGTGATTATGAATAGTTGATGACGTAATCTTGACGTAATCTCAAAAATAGTATACGGTAAATATCATGCTGAACAAGTAAATTGTTATAGTTTATGGCCTGATAACTATTAATCTATTATTAGCATGTTCACACCGGCTATTTATGTTGTTTTTATGAGTATCATTTATTTTTATAGGTTTGTATGTATATATTAAAAAATAAAAATTTAGAAATATATTGATTAATTCGGTTATTGTATTTATCCTCATACATTCTCTCACTTTCTTCTCTTCCTTAAATAAAAGAGTTTAACCTTTCATGACAATTCCCAAATTTGTTATGCCTTTATTAATAGAGATATGATCATCAAAGTCTACAATATTCAAATATCTTTATATGACCATTTGATAATTTTATAAAACACAAAAACAATACCTTATTTTTTGTTTTTTGTTTTAGATGCCTTCCCTCTTTAGCCTAGATGCTTTGGATGACTTAGATGTCTTCATACTATAACTTTCCCTTTAGAAGCTTGAGACGATTTGATGGTAATAGTCAATTCTAAGTGATCTACAGTACCATTAACACCTTTTTCTTATTCTGCATGGATAACAACAAGCAATCAAAACTCATGGTTAGTAGGTAAGGCTATAATTTGTAAATGGTGTGGTAATGCCTAAACTAAAATTGAAACACGGCGAGCTACTAAGTAAAAATATTACTGATATCCGGTATTAAAAAAAAACTTGAATAAAATTAAAATTAAGAGAAAAGAAGTTTACCTTCCTCCAAAGATTCATAAAATTCTATATCCTCAATAGTTTGAACATGTTAAATGTTATGGATACTCTGCGACCTAATACAATTTTCGTAGCAAATTAAGGTCCCCACTATCTTGAGAGTTAAAGAACTCTGAAATGCATCGGTCACCTTTCTGTCAATGTTGAGTGAAGATCTCGACTGTTACCGTGCTCACTTGGATGACCAACACATCTTTCGCAAATGTTGCAAGACATGAACACTTGTCACCGTTCATCTTCCACCATTATAAAATGTTGAATAGGGTCTAGTAGGTATTTGTCCACTTCATGTACAATAACAATTTCTTGAGAATCTTCCAATTCTCTCTCTCATTCTTGTTTCATATTTTTTATGATTCTAGTATCCTCTACGGTAATATTTGTAGATAAGGATTTGTTAGCTTTAGCTTGGCTAGTTATGCTTTGACTACTCTCTCCGTTCCTAGATTTTCCTGATTTGCATGATGATGGAACATACATTGATCTGCTGTAAAGATCACCAAGCTCCACCAGAAGATCTTTAACCTTAGCAGTTACAACCATGTAATTTATATTTTGCACTGATATGCATATATCGTGGTCAAACAAAGGCAATGACCCTTCAACTCTTTCTTCAGCTTTGCTTTTTCTTCTTTATACATCGAAAGAAACAGCTTCACTATAACCCTCTTAGGAGGAACATCCCAACCAGGCGCCACACATTTACGTAAAGACTTAAAACCATCATTTTCAATGTGACTAAAAGGAAGCTCATCCATGACTAACATCTTCACTGCTCCTTTCCTGCAACCTTGTTCATTCAACTTCATCATCACCTCCTCTTTAGTACTCTCGGTAACCTGCTCACCTTGTATATGTACTCTCCCTGGATAATGTTTCTATATGTCTCTTCAGAGTGCTAGTCCCATTCGAATGACTATCACAAGCAAAATCAGTGCCATAGTGATTGCACTGATCTCTTTCTATTTCATCAAGCACAACCCTCTTACCATCCTTCATCCCGTAGAATGTTTTCTTTATCTTTTTCAAAACGCATCCAGAGATATGATCTTCCAGCCTTTTTAATTATTTCTATATCGACATCTTCTTCATCCCCTTTAATAGCTTCATCATGTTCTCTCCTCACAAGAAGACGCTTCCTTTTTCGTGGCCTCCATTGAACCCCCGAGTTTGAATTAGAGCCATAACTAGGAGACGAATGGGAGTTAGAACTCTTGGATGTACTGGAGCCTGGGCTGAGTGAAATTTGAGATGAAGCCATTTGAAAAATAAAAAACAAAACATACCTTTATTTACAAAACCGCAGCAGCATATGACTCGTACAATTAACATGGCAATTTGAAGAGATATTGATCTTTCTAGATTGTGATCCTCGTTTTAGATTCTTAGTCTTCAATTCCTAGAAGTTAAAGTTGTTGAAGTAATTTGTAGTACAATACATTAATTAGGGCAAAGAGCGGATAAGAATGGATCCTCTATCCTCCCTTGTTCCAGTGATCTTCAAACACTCACAACATTATACAAATTGATCAAGCTAAGATACTTTAAATATGTTCTGATAAGATTTTTCGAAACTAGGCAATGATATTTTGAAGTTAATAATTCACTTTTAACGCAACTTGTTTTTTTCCTTTGAATTTACATTTCATGTATTAATGCACACACGTCTAGAGGTGGGCATAAATCCCGTAAATCCCGGTCTCGTCCCGATCCCCGTGGGATTTGAAACTAAAAACATTCGTCCCGTCTCATTAGCGAAACAACGGGACGGGATGCGGGACTAAAATTTTGAATCCCGTTAGGCCTGTCCCGTCTAACTTTAAAAATTCATAACTAATTATAGAAATCTTATTTTTGAGAGATTTCAACTCTCAACTGATCTTTAAGATGTCCTCTATAACTTTCATGAAGACACTAAACTCATATAACAAACCAATTTATATACTTTTTGAAAATAAGTCAACTAGTCCAAAATCTTATAATTGATATGCATAATTTACTAATGCAAACCCTAACGTTTAAAAAATCATAACTTAATCTAAAAAATTCAATTTCAAGTGATTTAAATTCTGAAATAAACCTTAAAATGTCTACTATAAATCATATGAATATACCTAGATGAAACTTCAAATTAAACTGTACGATTTTAAGAGGAAACGAAACTAATACAAGATGGTTGAAATTAGGCTCTTCTTGTCTAACTTTCATAACTAATTGTAGAAACCTTATTTTTGAGGGATTCCAACTCTCAATTAATCTTTAGGATATCGTCTGTAACTTTCATGAAGACACTAATCTTAAATAACTAACCAATTTTATACAGTATTTTAAAAGAATCCATCTAGTTCAGAATCTAAGAATTTGCTGATGCAGACCCTAAACTTTAAAAAATCATAACTTAATCTAGAAAAATCGTTTTCAAGTGATTCAAATTCTGGAATGAATCTTAAGATGTCTACTACAAATCTTATGAAGACACATAGATAAAATTTCAAATGAAACTGTATGATTTTTAAAAGAAAAGAAATTGATGCATGATGGCTGGGATTGGGCCCGTCCCGTCCCATCCAGGATTAGGCCCGGCGGGATCAAATCTAAAAAATGTAAGGCCCGTCATGATCTCATCCCATGTGTAACAACCGGGACGGGATGTGGGATGACCTCAATCTCGTCTCATGCCCACCCTTATACACGACCATGCCCGGACCTATGGTGAGGTTTAAGAGGTAACGACCTCATTCACCAGGACTTTGAAGGGGGCACCAATTCCAAGCAGCCAACAACCTCTTAATTACGAGTGATTGCAAGGGACTTTGAATTCTTTGAATAACATAAATGAACTTTTTTTTCTTTTAAGGATAATAATGACCTTTAAGTTCTTAATGCTTGTTGTTGATGCAGGACCATACTTGGTGCATAGACTTTGCTAATACAAAACGTCTTGGGTGTACCATGGTACACTTAAACCAACTTAAAGAATTTTTGTTGCTCAAAACGTCTTGGGTGCACCATGATACATTAAACCAACTTAAATAGACGGTTAGATTGCATTTATGACACTATTCATTTTTTAAATAAAAACTAAATATAATTATTAAAGGTTAAAATTTTTTAATAAATACTTGGTTCACTTGCACCTTGATGCATAAAAGAATTTTCGTTGCTAATGTTGTATAACTTATTATATAAAGGAAACCAACTTCGCAACTTATACCTTCTCAATTAAGTTTATATTAAAACCATACGGGTGCCCAACAAACAACACCACCTTATTTTGTTCATATATATATTTTTCCATTATATGGTGTTCGGGTAGAACTACTACTCCGGGATCGAGATCAACATGGGTAGGATCACTCCCCATATGATGTTTTTCACTTGCGGATAATCGAACGAGTGACATTCTATTATCAAGAGTATTATTGTCACATTCACCCAACAAGCAGACCCAGCTTGCTTTCATTAGACTAAACCCCAGGGTACAACAACACCTTATTAGGAGTGTCTATTTCAAGGTCAATGTCTATGAACATATATCCATATGATATGTACAAGAAATTTTGTTCATGTATTTTGCAAAGGTCAACTTAGGAAATCCCGTCACCTAAAAACGTAAAATTACAAAATAAAACAGTGTAAAAAGAAGGGTACGTCTATTGCCACCCCCACAAACCATTTTGCTCACTCCACATATTGTTGATTTACTGAATGACTGAAATACCATGCTGTAAAATTACACTAAAGAACAATAAGATGTTACAATTTACAAATTTTTTTATACATATCTTTTTTTGGATGAACACACTTTATAATCCCTAATCTATAATTTATCATATTCAATTATTCTATAGAGTTTGAAGACGCTAGCATTTAACTTGAAGATGAGGTAAACTATTTGTATTTTTTTCTTCTGTTGGTAATTTGTTGATGCTTCATCTATCCGTTTACTTATTATTTCTCATATCAATTTTGTATATATAAATTTTCATGTCTAGTCGCTCTTATATTTGATTTGATTTTTCAACGTACTAGTTGTTTGAAGGATTCTCAATCCCAAGTTTTAAAGGCGGTTGGATGAGAAGACAACGTAGGGTGTTCAAAGTTGAATTGGAAAAAAAGTGTTTTAAGTGTTGTAAATAGGTGAACAAAATAGATTTGTAATTAAATTTATATAAAATACAGTAAAACCTCTTTAAATTAATAAGGTCTGGACTATCAAAATTGATTAATTTAACGAAATATTAATTAATCGATAAATTAATAAGTTATTAATTAATCGATTAATTAATAACTTATTCATTTATAGAAAAATCTTATTTATTTTGTCAAATTTATTACATATATATTGTTCAACGAGTTACTTTATTCGATGTACTATATTATTCAACGAACCATGTAAGTTCGATGTACTATACAAGTTCACATGATAAACATTAAATAACAACACACTATTTAAATAAACAAAAGTCATAATTACACAACACATTAGAAAAACAAAAATAGATTCTCATCTCAAAGGAGTTAAAAAATCAATGATGACAGATGAAATGAGTAAAACATTGTGCAAGTACTGTAGAGATAATCCAAGTAGAACTCAAAAACAATTGCAACAGTGAGTTTTAGAAAAGCTTGACTTGCAAGTGAGTTACGGGACGATATCGAATATGATGAAGCGATTTGTGGAGTATCTAACTGCTCTTGAAAACGATGATGCTAAGCGTCACAAAATAACAAAATTCCTTGAGTTTGATAAGGCTTCGCAACAGTTGATCGTTCAATATTAAGAACATGTGAATATGTCAGGAGAACTAATCATCAAGAAAACAAAAAAGTTATTTAAGTTGATGTTTCTCAAGATACTCAAGTTTTCTTAAGAATGGCTCGAGCGCTTCAAATCAAGATATGAGATAAAAAAACTATCTTCGTTTTAGAGAAAGTGAATCAGTTAATGTGGTGGACTTGGAGGGATAAAACATTTGTTCAAGCAGCGATGACATTGAACAAATTTTTGGTGCACTATGAGAAAACAACATCATAAGTTCTTACAATGATAAGAAAAGTTCGAGATGAGATTCAAGGTGACCTCAATTTCAAGATAAAACAAGTCGCAATTGACTCCTTGATCAAGTCTTTATAAATGTGTAATAAATTCTATGTATTAAGACATTATTAATTTATATATTTATTGAAGTCTATGTTAATTCTTGTATTTGTAATATCTTATAAATTTAATGAATTATTAGTTTATCATGTTGTCCGTGATTCGAGATTAAGATGTGATAAAAATGTGAGAGGAATAAAATAATGTGTGAGGTGGGAATAGACGCAAAAGAATGACGATGATGTTGTAGAATGATATTGAGGGAATGAATTCTCCTTATCTTATTGATAGAATGAAGCCCCTTTATATAAGGAAATACATGGGCCTCTTGGGCTATTACATGGGTCAATGAGCCTATTTACATGGATATATGTAGAACTCTATTACAACATGGATTACTACATAAAGCCCGTATACAAGGCATGAACCAAGACACACATATATATCAAATATCCTATAACACTCCTCCTTGTGTTGCGTGTCTTCATGCCAGTATGGTGCTTACAATGTTGCCTCATCCAAACCTTGCTAAGTAACAAAAACCCTATGAGAAAACTAAACCTTGGTGGAAGGAAAAAGAGTACAACACACCAACTACTCCATTGAGAACTCGTCATGTAATGCTCCCCCTGATGTGTACTTCAATCGGATTTTCCTGATAAATGGTGCATTCCAACATGCTTCTCAAGAGTTGATGTGAGCTAAGACTTAAACAAGTCTGCCATGATCAACCACAAATGGGGATCAATGGTCTTAGCGGTGCCTCGTTAAAAACCTTGTCAAGCAAAAACCCAGTGGGACAAAAAGCATAGACTAAGGGAAAAAGAGTACAACATGGTTGACACAAACAACCACACCCTTCACATTTGATTATGACATGTATATGCTAGACTTTCTTTCAAATCTGCTTCTCCGCTTGATCTTAAGATCATTCATAGGGCGCTTCCAGATCCTTAGTGACCACGGAGCTGTTTTGACAACCTGGCATATGTATGCTCTTTCAACATGTTTCAAATGTGGTATTGCTCAGTGCTAGCAGCTATGTGCATGGTGCCTACCAACTGTATGCACAGGGCTCGACAGCCGGCGTGCACAGGGCTCGACAGCCGGCGTGCACAGCGCTCGGCAGCAGGGTGCACAGTACTCGGTAGCAGGGTGCACAGGTGCACGTATAGTGCCTGGCAGCAGTGCACGTGTGCACAGGCAGCGCTCAGACAGTACACAGGCAGCGCGCACAGGCAGCGCACAAGCAGCGTGCCATATGTCCGACAACTCGGCCACTAAACTGACTGGTGCCTAGATCATGATTCCGCTTCCTATGCATCTCGATTCATGCATGGCTAGCGATGACATAGGCAACAACCTTTCTCTCATGCCATAAGGATTCTCTCATGTCATAGGGATTGAATATGCCAGATACTCTTAGAGTATTTAAGTGATGTCTTTTGCCATATCATTGACATTGCGTGGGCGCAAAGCTACTTAGCTTTATAACGAATGAAGGTGAGGTTAAGTCTTTCTTTTGATTAAACAGATCACTCTCTCTTAGAGTAAAGACCTTGACTAATCATGGGAGTATATGAAAGTTCCACTTTTCTTCAGAGGACCTAAGCTGATTGATGGAATTACATCATTAATACACAATCGATCGACTTCAATACGAGATTTTGTCTTACCCAAGATACTTTTCATTCCAACATCGGATATCCAGCATATACTGCGATCATTCGACATCAATACGCAATGACATTATTCATCATATCCCATCCAAAATCAAGGAGTCATGTACTAAGCGTCCAAAACACTTGGCCAACGCAAGCTCCACTTGATTTGGCTTATGAAGTCTATTTAAGATCTTCATGCATATCTTTGATCCCATAGAGACGTCACTATGATCATATTCATAGGGCTGCATGTACAGTTATTGGGAAACTACTAAACTGACAAGGTAGTAGAGTGCAATAACATTCATTACAAGAGTACTTCTCATCGTAGTCGATCCCAGTGCTTGTTTATGAGAAACCTTACGCCATAAGGGAGGCTGAGACTCTTGTTCTCGCTATGCTAACTCACAAAGGTTTACTTGATAGGGTTTCCACTTGCAGTGTCAGCAACACCTGCCTAAGGATCTATCCCTTTGTCTAGGTCGCATGTTCTCATTTTAGGTCAATACTTTTTCGCTTTATCAACAAAGTGTGGTTCGATAAACTCATCATCCCACGTCCTTATGTACACTAGTATAGTCATTGTAGAGATATCTTTCTATGAATTGGATTTTGACGTTAAGGCGTCCCCCAACGATAGTCACAATTCAGACTGACATGAGACGAAGTGAGTATCACTGATCAATGGACCAGTAGTGCCAAACTCGCTTTCTCTCTCAGTGGGAGTGTATATCGAACCCAAGGGCCTCAACCTAACCTTCAAGGAGCCACAAGGCCTAGGACACTATGTTGCCACATTATGGCACCCTCATATCACCACACAAGGTGACGGCGTCAAGACCAGCTCAATATGGCCGAGCCATAGCATCAAGACCACCTCAATCTGGTCGAGCTATGTCCTCTTGGTAGGACATCATTCCTTACAGACATATGCAGCATTGATCTCGTCACTATAGTTCTATGGGGATCATGTTGAGACTTAGTGGCGACCAACCACAACATTCATGTCGTTCCCACTTGAACCCTGGTGTTCGTATCTCCCCATAATGGCAGGAACATAGTGGTAAAGTGACAATCCACAGTGTAGCGGCTAAGGAGATCGTCTGTCAAAGAGCTTAAGGTGGAGAGCAATAAAATGACTCATATCCAACCTTAGAACATATTCATCTCATGCGACACATCATTATTGGGCACTGTGGCAGTCCAATTTGGCACATTGTGGAACTCAAGGCTTGGAGATCCGTTACTATCCCTCCAAGTTCAAGGATTACAACTATGTGTCAATCCTAGCACACAGTTACGAGCTGTCGTGCATCAATGCATGTCGTGGATGAATCAATACATGTCTGTATGTCTCTCTTCAGGGATGGGTAGTGAGCCCATAGATACATAAGCAGCATGTGGTAGACGATGGTGCAACACATGACCAATGTGTTAACCCTTCAACCAATACCATAAAAGCGTATACGGTATCCATACGTTGGTTGCATCGGTTTACAAAATCCTTCTTTGGATTTTCAATAAGAATGACATCTTTTGTGGCATAACATAAGAAGATCTTTCACCTTACTTAATTAAAGAATAAGCCTTACAAAACGAAAACATGAGTATTGTGCGGCTGCCGAGGACATCATGTCGGCGCACAAACACAACATACAATCATGGCGTATTTTGTTGTTATCAGAGGAATGGACGCCAAAGAATATCAAACAATTCTAGCTCGCATATCTCACCCGGTATGACCAAAATGTCATAGCTTGTCTGAGTCAATTGTCCCAAATCTACTTATTTGTGACACCTTAGGACTCATGCTCTTCTCCATGATGCTCTCAATCGGCACTCATGAGAATTATACACAAAAGTCTCAATCATTCTCATCATGATAATCGTCGGTGTGTATGTTCATAACACACTTCAATGTTCGATTGTCCCTCTCACCTTAAGGAGGACATTTGTGACTTGGGTCATCGAGCCAAAGGCATCAAGAATTGATTCAACTATGTCATAAATGATGGTGAAGATCCAATCAAACTTAGTCATAAAAAGGATTCACAATCTGCAAAGAGTGCAGTTTTCGTGCAGTATGATCTATACTCACTAAAACGGCCATAACTCTCTCGTCTAGACGGATTTGAACGAACCGCTTGAACCATTGGAAACTAGATTTACATAGCTTTCCAACGATATAAAGTGTTCGTTCCAGTTCATCAGGAGTTGATCTGGGCGCTCTGACGAAGTTAAGGGACAGTAGGATACAGTCTGCTATCTGGCAGCATGACCTGTACCCACTTAAACTGTCATAACTCTTTTGTCGGGACAGCTATGAACGAGCCGCTTAAACCACTAGAAACTAGACTCACGTAGCTTTCCAATGATATAAAATCTGGCTTCTAGTTCATCTGGAACCGTTCAGAAAACTCTGACGAAGTCAAGATACAGTAGCTTCAACTTACTGTGGTCGCAGATTTTGACATGATGAAGCTTTCAACTTTAAAGTGGCATCGCATGAGTTATCCTCGACCCAAAAGTAAAGTGTACATGTGGCATTACAAGTCTTCAACGTCCTTGAAGGACGACATATGGTAACAGCACCATGGGGGATCCAAAATCAAGGAAGTAGGTAACCTTTGTCGAGGTTAACCACGTCATTCGATGATGGAAAATCTGATGTTAGGTGAAGACTAAACCACGAACATCGGCACACCTTCATAAGGCTGTGCATGATCATGTCATAGTGTGAATACACTTATCGAACCAACCATTTCATCGAGCTCTCATTTAGCTTGTAGAAAATCAAAAAGCCCTTTTTGACGTCTAATGTCATAGACATCCATTTGATGTTTCGTACTCTCTTTGTACGTTTATTGTATGCATTCATTCATTTGCTCAAGATTGTGTGGCTAGTCCCACCGTCTACAAGCACTCAATTTCTCCACGTAATCTACCTATCGAACAAGGTAGATACGTGAGAAAAAAAACATAAATACCGAAGACAACAATCAAAGGTAACAATCAAAGATAACCGTGTGCGTTGCAAAATTCTTGAGAGCCTTATTATATCAAATATCCTATAATAGATAGCATATTCCGAATGAACTTTTTCCTTTTTTGGGGTTTAAATCCGTCAAAACCCTCCGCAAACCCTACCTACTCTGTTCTTTATTCACAATTCCTCATCGCCTCTCCATCTTGTTCTCTCTGCAACTCTGCCTTGAAGTTTAGCCTCCGCTGTGAATCATCGTTGACCCAATGGCTCTGGTAAGCGAATCTCCCCCTCTGCGATTCCCCTCTGTTGTTCGTTTTAAGTCCCATTGTTGTGTTTTCATTACGAAGCTCTCTACTGCTATGCTACCCAGTACTGGAATCACCAAGTTGACTCCAAAGTTTTGGGCTTTCTTTATTGAATTGAAAAAACTAATAGAAATTCTGATTGGGTGATTTTGGTGAATGTCTTGATCTATATGATGTGTCTATATTGGAAAAAGATGGGTTTTTTGAGTTTTTGATCTGATATTTTCTAGGTGCTGCACGCTGCGAGCAACAATAAGAATGGCTACAAGGCACTCATTGCCGCGGAGTACTGCGGTGTCAAGGTTGAGCTGGTGAAGGATTTCAAGATGGGTGTGTCGAATAAGACCCCCGAGTTCCTCAACCTCAACCCCATTGGGAAGGTGAGGGACTTGTATCTTTGATGGTGTTGGAAGTTGTGTACGATTGTTTTGTGGGATTGGTATGCTGAATTGGTGTTTTTTTGGTGTAGGTTCCTGTGCTGGAGACGCCAGAGGGTCCTGTTTTTGAGAGCAATGCCATTGCACGATATGGTGAGGGATTCATGTTATGGTTTTTTTGAAGTTGTATGTGGATAAGTATTGTCAGATTGGGTTTTTATTTTGTGTGCTTTCACTTCCTGCAGTTGCTCGTTTGGAGGCGGATACTCCTCTTTTTGGCTCTTCCCTTATTGAACATGTAAGTGCTATAAGGGCTGTCTTTCATTTGTAAATTTTCAGTATGCCTACTTAGGGTCTGTTTGAAATTTTTGGACCCCAAATTTATGAGATCATTGTTTGTTAAATTATACTAGAAACTTTGGATGTAGAAATAGGTCATCTTTTGTGATTGCACTTAAAACATAATGCTAGAGAATTTGATGATCTGGCATCTTCATTTGGGTCCTAATATTATCTGCAGTGTTGGCTATCCATGCTTGTGTGGATGGTAGATGCACAAGGTAATGTCTTGTTGTATTTTCGGTTGACAGGCCCTTGTGGACCAATGGATTGATTTCGCAACTTTAGAGATTGATGCCAATATTTTACGTTGGTTCATACCGCGTATCGGTTCTGCAGTCTACCTCCCTCCTGTAAGTAATTGCTGCATTTTGTTTCTCCACATCTGTTCTTTTATTTTGGTAATTTGAATTTACATATTCATCGAGTAATTCAAACCCGTCCCTTTTTTTGGCACATAGGCTGAGGAAGCTGCAATTTCTTCCTTGAAGAGAGCGCTAACTGCTTTGAACACTCATCTTGCTTCCAACACGTACTTAGTTGGGCACTATGTGACATTGGCTGATATCATTATGATATCTAACTTAACACTGGGATTTAACCGGTTGTTGACAAAAAGTTTTACCTCTGAATTTCCTCATGTGGAGAGATACTTCTGGACATTGATTAATCAGCCTAATTTTCACAAGATACTGGGTGATGTGAAACAAGCTGAGTCTGTTCCACCTGTTCAGTCAGCAAAGAAGCCTTCACAGCCCAAGGAACCTGCAAAGAAAGAGGCCAAAAAGGAAGTGAAGAAAGAAGCAGAAAAGCCTAAAGTGGAAGAGGCTGTGGAGGAAGAAGAGGCACCCAAGCCCAAGTTAAAGAATCCTCTTGATCTTTTGCCTCCTAGCAAGATGATTCTGGATGAATGGAAAAGGCTTTATTCAAACACAAAGACCAACTTCCGCGAGGTTGCTGTCAAAGGTGGTTTTTATTTGCTTTGTTTAGTCATGCACTCAAGCAGATCTTATTTTCAGTTTATCGTACGCCTTTATGGCATGCATGGGGTTCTGTCAACATATAGCATCTTTATGCATTCTCTTTTTGATGTTAAATAAAAATTTCTTGGATAGAAAGTAGTCTCCAGAAAACTACATTGTCTTTCACATGTTCAGCCCTCAGTCAAAGCATGCTATTGCTTTTGGCAAGTTAATGAATCAGAATCTTGTTTAGACTAGTCAATAGCACATCACTCAATGTCATCATATAGTTGATTCCGCTCGGTCTTTTATGTATGCTATATCAACATCCTAACTTCTGGTCGTGACCAATCAGAATCTGTAACAAATGTCTGTCAGATAGTGAAAATATACTAAGGGCTATAAGTGATACTTAGCTTTCAATGGAACTTGACTGCATATGTTAAAATATTAACTTAATAAGACTTTTGGGTGAAGTTCAATTATGAATGACTGCATATCTATTTATCTTTATTTGTTGTAACTTAATACTGGTGTAGATCTGTATGAAGCTTTTGAACTTTAAGTCTTTAAGAAATTAAGAA
The DNA here is from genome assembly GCA_951800085.1 of Comarum palustre. Taxonomy (NCBI): domain Eukaryota; kingdom Viridiplantae; phylum Streptophyta; class Magnoliopsida; order Rosales; family Rosaceae; genus Comarum; species Comarum palustre. The sequence goes on along the minus strand of OX637591.1, from coordinate 14,778,689 downwards.
TTGAGCTTGCCACATATTTTTAGATGCTATAAAACTGTCTGAATGCCAATTATCAGGAACTTGCTTTTCTTAACTGTCTTAATCCAATTAGGATTTTCATGATTTCTCTTGTTATATTAACATTCACTTTATCTTACAGGCTTCTGGGACATGTATGATCCAGAGGGTTACTCTCTTTGGTTCTGTGATTACAAATACAATGATGAAAATACAGTTTCATTCGTGACTTTAAACAAGGTGGGCGGTTTTCTGCAGCGGATGGATTTGGCTCGTAAATATGCATTTGGGAAGATGTTGGTTATTGGGTCTGATCCTCCTTTCAAGGTGAAGGGCTTGTGGCTCTTCCGTGGTCAGGAGGTTCCCCAGTTCATAATTGATGAATGTTATGACATGGAACTGTATGATTGGGTTAAGGTTGATATCACTGATGAGGATCAAAAGGAGCGTGTGAACCAGATGATTGAAGATCATGAGCCTTTTGAGGGGCAGGCTTTGTTGGATGCCAAATGCTTCAAGTGATGAGACAAGGGTGTTAGATGAGTTGGCGGTAACGTTTCAGGGGTTTGTTCAGTCTGGTTGATTCTGTTTCAGACATTAACTTATGCTTCTCCTAGCACTCTTATGTATGCCAGTGAGAGGATCTGGTACAATGTTTGTAATATTAGGAATATCAATTGAACTACATGGTGGAGTTGATATTTATTTGCAAGTCATGTTAGATTTCAGACATTTCTATTGGTGAAATTTTAAATATCACTTCTCAGTTTTTTACAATAGGCAGTATGCACTTTGTGAGTTTGTGACCATAGGTGAAACTCAATTTCGCAATTTCGCATCTATGACATCATTGTGGTCGATTATTTCTGCAGGGAGCCTACCAGCAGGTCGCATTTGGCATATCACATAACATGGCTCATTCTCGGGAGGGAGCCTCCGAAAAATTTCATTAGCTGGTGATGGAAAAGATCCACCTAGTGTTCTCAATCTCTCAATTGTAAATGCCACCATTTTTAATATCTAACTTAATTTGAGATAGGAAACGATTCACCTGAACCAAAAGCCCCAGAAATGTAAAAGTGAACCAGTAGTAAAAAGTATCAGATAATAAACACTAGTTCGGTTGACCCATTTACTCCTATATATTCATATGTTAGGGCTAGCTTTCTTGCATCGTTTGGAATTGCAGTTACCCAAATCATTGGTCCATATCTTTCTCCCATATATATATATATATATAAAAGTTTAATGCACATATGGCTTTGGTGCATACCATTGCCCTCCATAAAAGGATATGACTCTCAATTGAGACATACCATGAGATCGTAGTGTTCTAATAGGTGAGATCTCCACTATTATGCATTTCTGCATATAACTGGCCAGCATTCAACACATACACAACATTTGTTCACCTTATGATTATGACATTATAAGCAACAATGTTGAATAAGCGCACAGGTAAAGTACTAAATTTTTTAAAGGGTTGAATATGCATTTGAGATGGCAGAAGTTGAGCAAGCTGATCTGGTTTCTGGGGGAGAGTTGAGTTCCATCCAGGCGTTAGCCTCTCGTGATTTCTTTGGCTCCACTATGATGGAGGGTGAACCTTCATACTCACAGCAAGAGAAGAAATTGCTCCATCTGTGGTGTGTGATTTCTACTATCCTTTAGATAATGTCGATCACTACCTAGTTCAATTATCCACTGTCTTGAAATACAGAGCTAAATTCTCATTTTCCTTTTATTTGGCAAGCAGGTGAACTTTTCGAAGAGACATCCGTCTGCTGCTAGCTCATGCTACATCAACCCTATCTTAAATAAATGATATCATTGGCTACTATCTAGTATCCAATTTGGTGTTGTATCCTCATTCAAGACTAGAATATTGAACTAGCAATTTTCCAGCAGCAGTACTTCTTTGATTGCCATTAAGCTGTATGAACATGGTTTTGTAACGATTACTAAATGACTGGATTGATTCAGCGGAATAATTACTGAGTTTAGCTAACTTAGTATTGCAGTATATAGCTTTCGTTTATAAATGATTAATGGAAGTGATAATGAGATATCTACCAAGCATATATATGCTTTCAAAGATCCTCCAAACACTTGTGACAATGAGATGGTATAGTAGATTACCAGCTCTTTGCTGCTGCTGCTGCTACTTTCCTGGTATAGCAGAACCGTGAAGCAGTGGGAGCCAATGCCTTACATAGTTCATGTGTATTGATTAGTGACCTATTGAGTAATTAGTTGCGAATAGTAACGAATCACCTCTGCATGTTTTCCTCGATCACCAAATTTTACCAAACTACATTAAGCAACTTTGATGTGCAGTGAAAAATTGAATCACTACCATTATTTAAGTTAATAGCCTTGTCTGATAGATGCCTCTTTCCTTGCCAGGACAATTGTTTAGGGTGACACAGCAGAAATAGCTAGATATAACTTCATAGGCTTGGCCTTTACACATTGAAAATCAGTACTCATGGACTAGTGTCAGAACTGTCTCCAGTAGACCCAGGACGCAAAACCAACACATCCCAGCTTAACCTTACACTCATCGCCAAAGGTTTATTCATTCTACTACACATTCATCTGGTTTCACATTGTGGCATTGTGCACCTGATTTAAGTACTCAAAACTGTAGTTTATATCCTTAACAGACGAACAATATTCTACTTTCAGTGAATCAACCTACCTGCTTTAGTAAAAGTTCAGGTTTACCTACCTGTTAGTTCAACATGCAACAGCTGACTCTGAGATATTACGTTTAGTTGCAAACTCATCAAACAAAAGAGGTGATCATAAAACATTCCTGAGATCACATGGGTTGCAGATCCCATAAGTCAAGAAAGAATGTTATAAATCCCATTCAAACAAGACAGCATCTCATATAAAAAGTGGTCAAAATATGTTTAGATACTAAAATTGCAGCTGTATGTGTTGGGGAAGAATAATACAATGGAAGTGACAAACTCAAACCAAACAGATCACAAATATGCAAAGATATAAAGGATAAAAGAAAGTGAACACCGAAATTAACGTGGTTCGACAATGTGCCTACGTTCACGGGACAGCAATAACAAGAACTTCCATTATCAAATAATGGGTACACAAGAGATACACAACTTCAAGAACAACACTTGAAGGAAACACTCTCTCACACTTGTTTTGCTACACTATACTACTCTCAACTTGGAGTGGACACTCCTCTCTACTTGGATGAAGATGTTTAAGATAGATGAGATGATCGATATGATAGAATGAGCAAATGACCTCTCCTTTTATAGGTTTAAGGAGAAACCCTCATTAGTGCTCTCACATAATGGTGCTCCATGACTTAACTCTTATAACTCAAGATACCATAATCATCCATATTCTTGTGTAACTCAAGTCTTTATACATTGTAACTTAAGAGCCAGTAACTTCTAAGACCACTAACTCATAACTCATGAACCTTTAATATTTCTATCATAAATTAGTGATGTAACTTATAAGTCTAAATATTACAACAGTATGCTTCAGATTTACATAGGATACCATAGCCATTACCAACGAGACTTCACAAAAAGTAGCCGCAAAATCCTTAAAATGGAAAATAAAGAACATATATCATTCTCCATACCACATAGCCTATCAACTATTACATTACAGAATAGCACACTTGGTTTCGCCTCTTTTCCGAAGCTCCTCCTCTGCTTTTTGCAGATCATCTCTAAGCTTTCGGATTTGATCCTCAGACATCTGTTGAGCCTCTAGGGCAGTCTCTCCTGCTTTTAGTCGTGCAGCATGTTCATCTGCTAACTTTTGTTCAAGCATCATGGTGGTCTCCCTCATCACGGCGATCTCCACAGAGAGCAACAACTGAAAATAAGGGCACAGGAGCAAGCAACAAGGTGTAAGCAATTTTGGCTTAAAGAGGACCTTCCCATTTTATGTTACTTTTTTTTATTTAAGAAAGGGTAATAATAATAATAATTTTCTTATTTTTAATTTTTCCGCAAACTCACAAGTAGAACCCTACGGAAATATAATCTGTCGAAAGAAAACAGAGGACCCAGAAATCTCACAGAAACGATGAAGGAGCCGCCTGTGAGGACGAAGGTGCTAGTTCGGCACTTGCCTCCCTCTCTTTCTGAGTCCGATTTCTTCCAGCAAATCGACCACCTCTTCGGCCACCGCCACAACTGGTTCTGCTTCCGCCCCGGAAAGAATAGGTCTAAATCTTTGCCTGATTTTCCCTTTTGAATGTTGGGGATGGGTCTTTAGAATTAGTTAGAAACATGGGATTTTAGTCGGGGCTTTGTTTTTTTAGGTCATTGGATTATCCATTTGGGTAAGCCCTGATTCATGGAAGTTAGGTTTTGAAACTGAAAGTTCTGTTCTTTCATTTTTGCTTTTATGCTAGAAAGCTGAGGAGTTTAATGTAGCTTTATATTGTTGCAGCCATAAGCATCAGAGGTATTCTCGAGCCTACATAGAGTTCAAGCGACCTGAAGATGTTTTTGAGTTTGCCCAATTCTTTGACGGTCATGTGTTTGTTAATGAGAAAGGTAATGCAATGAAATGTTTATGATTTTACTACCTTAGACATATAGAGCTTTCATAGATTTAGTTTATGGCTTTAGTGAATCTTACTTTGGTGCGTTGCGTATTTATCTTTCATAGTAAGGTACGGTAATATTGATCTATATGATAGTTTCTGTGCACTGGTACGAAAAAGCGTTTGCTACGGAAAGACTGAATGGAGACTTCGTTTTTTATCCTTGCAGTAGTAAATGAATATGTGAATCGGCGTTGTTAGAATCTCATTCTAATTCTGTTTTTATATTCTTGGAGTGGTTCTTATAGCATGAGACTGTGATTCTCTTTTTCTTTTAGGGACTCAGTTCAAGTCTATAGTTGAATATGCACCTTCACAGCGTGTTCCCAAGCCAAGTAACAAAAAGGATGGTCGTGAAGGGACCATTTATAAAGGTACTGTGTTTGTCTTCCTTATATAAAGCATTTTTTGTTTTTTCATTGAAGAGAAATGAAAGAACATAAAGGGGAGACCTAAGTGGAGATCTGAGAGAAGAAATAGAGAGCATAGAGTATTAAAACTAGAGCTATCTGTGTGCTAGTTTTTGTTTGAAAATAATTCTACTTTTTCCTTCTCCCCATATCTCTATGTGTGTTCTCTTTATCATCTCTCTCTCTCTCTCACCGTATGCTTTCAGTTCATGAGTACTAAATTGTTGCATGGATTGATCTTTTGATTTATTTCTGTTTGTTTCTTTGTTGTATGTTATTTATGTGTATAGTAATGACACAGTTCGTATGCTAACATGATCTGACTGACAAATGTAGATCCTGATTATTTGGAGTTCCTGAAACTTATTGCAAAGCCCACAGAGCATCTTCCTAGTGCAGAAATACAGCTGGAGAGAAAGGAAGCTGAACAAGCTGGTAAGTTATGTCTGCTGATTCTATGTACTTGTGTCTGTGTCATGGGAATAAATGGCATTTCATCGGAAATATCCCCACAGCTTTTCCTGCTATCTTTTGGAACCAGACTCCACCTCAGATTCATCATATAGATTTAGGACGTGAAACCTTTGCTGCTGCTCTTGTAATATTAAAAGAAAATTGAGGCAGAGCTTCCATTTTTTTTTCATTTTCTTATGAGCATTTTCATAGGTTAGACTAGCAGGATCAGCTGTAGTAGTTTTCTGGTCTATCCAGAAAGTTGACATCCCCCTCCCTAGATTTTTGAAATAACACTCAGTTATGCTTATTTACCCCACTTTGACACCATTTCATTGTTTCTTTTAGGTCATGCAAAAGAAGCTCCTATTGTTACACCCCTAATGGAATATGTTCGTCAGAAACGAGCTGTCGGAAGTGGAACCCAGGCAATGTCACTGGAAGTTATTTATTTGATTATGTGTGTGTGTGAGTTCTGTGTCTGTCTTTGTCTGTGTATGTGGGAATCAATTCATCGTGCGTGTTAACGTACCCGTTTTGCTGAATGACTACCAAATTAGGTCTTATGATTTCGATTATTTCAGTGAAACTATTTGGCTCTCCAATTTTATGGAATAATCCATGCACACATGCACGTCTCTGGATATGCGGGTGTGGCTAATTAGAATCGATGTTTGGCTTTCAATTTCTAGTGCTGCACAATCATCTTTGAAAAGATAGATGGTTAAAATTAAGGTAGAACTTTAGAGTACACATGGTAGTCTATAACTATATTTGGGACACTGCTGGCTTCGTATAATCACTTTAGGAATATTCCCTTTGTTTCAGGTGATCTTATTAGAGGAGCTTTGTGCTGAGTCAACTTTAATCTTTGAAAAGATAGATGGTTAAAATTAAGGTAGAACTTTAGAGTACACATGGTAGTCTATAACTATATTTGGGACACTGCTGGCTTCGTATAATCACTTTAGGAATATTCCCTTTGTTTCAGTTGATCTTATTAGAGGAGCTTTGTGCTGAGTCAACTTTAATTTTGTTACACTATGGTAGCTTAGACGGGCTATTGCATCTCTTTACCTCATTTTCATTAGTAGCAGTGCTCCTTTTCTTTATAATTAATCCAAAACTAAAGACGACTTCGAAGTAGATACCGGACTATGATTGTGTGGTGCTGTAAATATATTATTCAATAAAATTATATCATATCAAGCGTGCATTATATTCTCTTTTTTTACTCGTAATAAAATTTTGAGTGCTTCATAACGATATAACATGTTTGTTTTCATGATCTTTAGTTAAGGTTACTTTGTAGTTTTATCTTGGGATTTTGTTGAGGTATTGAATATTTTGTATGATAATAGATTTCATCTGTTCGGAAGGTGAGAAGATCTGGGGCCGCATCTTTTAGCAAACATGGCCCAACCTCTACAAAACGGGTCTCTGAGAAGAAAAAGGCATGTGCATCTCTTGTATGTTGATTTGATAATAATTGTTGAAATTGTTTATGCATATATATATATATATTAATGATAAATAAAATCTGTATGTTTTATTGGACATTTGTGACTTTATTTGCAAGATATGCTTTTGGCTTTGGTTTCTGTTATCAGTTCATATGTTTTACAATGCTGCATGTACCTTCATGTTGTGACACAGAATAATGAAGAAATTCTAAATTCTACTTGCCTTTTGAATGACAGTACATATTAAAAGATACGGCTAAATATACAAGTCGGAAGGACAGGTCAACTTTCAATGTTGTGCCCAGGCGAGAGGATCAATTGGCTAGTTCAAGTGGAAAAAGTTCGATGGGAAATGAAATTGGTAGGTAGTGTTATCTGTTTTTTTCCCTTGGGCAATGACTGTTATTATGTGTTTTCCTCATAGAGGATCTTTTGGATCTAGTTTTTCAAAATTGGAAACTACTGTTGCCCCTTTTTCTTTGATTGCAAGTGATATTTTATTGATAGGTTTAGTGGTGCAAGTGATAGTTTCTTATGGTCTACATTCAGTGGTTGCAGGTGATATTTCATCCTCAGTACATACTGATGTGTGAAGATGGTGCCTAAATGTGTTTGATAGTGTTGTCAATTATCATGTCAAAGATGTGTAGTTACACAGAATCAGTCTGAAAGGCATATTTGTGATGTCAGAATATGTGATGTCATTTGGTTATTGCTGACTGTATGTTCAAAAAGCTTAGATATTAAACTAGTTCTGATATCTTTGGAATCGGTGCGAAATGAACTAATAGGTGGCATTACATGTAGATCATTGCTTGCATAAACACCAAAACAATGTGTATGTGTTATTTTTCGTTCTGTTGAATTATGTTGTTCTGTTTTGGGAATCCCTGTGATTGCAGACTCTGGAAGGACAAAAACCCTTCTTAAGCGGGAAACACCTCCTGTGAGTGTATTCTTTAGTTTTTTTTACTATTAATAATATAGTGCTGCAGTGTGATCTACTATTTTGGACTTGCTTGTTTACATCTTAAATGTTATATAGGCTCCTGAGGGTATATCACAACATCAGGCATCCATAGGAAGTTCCCCAGTTTCAGCTTCTCCAAAGCAGAACCAAAGGCGTGATGCTAGTGGTAGATTTCTCAGAAGCATACTTTCACACAATGAGGTACGCCAAAGGGAAGCTTCAGCAGAAGTTCAATCTCAGCAGAAAATCCATGGTCCAAACTCGGACATTAAGCGTGTGCCACGACCCTCCAATGCACGGTTAGGGTTGAATAATGAAACTAATTATATGAGCTCTGAAGGAGATAGAAGGAGGGTTATGGTTGATAAATTTACGAAGGACATGCATGGTACATCTAACGTTAGTGAGAATCAAGACAAACATACAAGAAACAAGGATAGACCAGATCGTGGTGTTTGGACTCCTCTTCGTCGTGCTGAGAGTTCCCATAATAGTGATGAGCATTTGCCATCCTTGTCTTCACAACGACCTCAACTGCTATCTGATTTAGTTGAAGGTACAGGCTGCTGCTTTGCGTAAAATATGGATGTTCAAGTGGTTAGCGAGTGTATGATATGTTCTAATTAGGACTACACTTTTCTGTCGAAACACCCTCAGTCAAATCTCACCGTCTGTTTGATTTTCTAGTTCCCCATGGAGAAATGAAAGCTGACACATCTTATGGAAGCAGGACGGGTGAAGTTCCCACAGGTGGACGTAGTCTTTCTCATGTTGACAATGGTTAGTTATATATTCTAAGTGTCACATCAGTCTTCTGAACCAATGTCATGTCATTATTATTTTTCAAATGTACTTTAGTTATTGTCAAGGCTGTTAAACAGATTTTATAATTTGTCTAGGATCCAATCAACATTTCGGTCGCCGTGGAACTGCCTCTAGCACGAAAGATGATGGCTCTCTAAATACAAGTGAGGGGAAGTCATCGAAAAGAGGTGCTGCGGCTGCTGTTCGTGGTGGCCCTGAGGTATACGTCAGTGATCAGTTACATGCACACGTTTGCGCTTTCCATTCACCTTAGTTTGATAAGAATATTTCATCTTATGCTTGCAGAAACAAGTATGGGTTCAGAAATCTTCCGGTTCATAGAATATCCAACTCTGGTAAGTCCTTATTTTTTCTATCTTTGTTATGCACAAACTTTTATGCAGTAATATCTGAACATGACAGAGATGCAAATTATCATGACTGATTGCTACCATTTTCTAGTAACCAAACACAGGCCATACCTGCCTGGTCATGGTGCAGTTTAAAATTATCATGGTGCTGGTGAAATCAGATCATATCATTCACCCGTTCGTATAATCAAGGAAATCATCTCTAGAATCGTGTTCTGAGGCCTCCATTGAAGACGTGGTGGAAGAGGAGGTATACCTAAATGGAGAGCTTTGATTGGGCCAAAATAGGGTACGTGCCACTTTCTTCTTGAGGGTTCTAATCCATTGGTTGCAATCTCATACTTCCTTTTTGTTGATTTTACTATTTTATTAATTTGGAACATAAATGCATGTAGATTTTTCTTCGGTGTGATTCAACTCGTGCTGAAACTACAAGCGCGAAGTTATGAGGTCCTAGGGACAAGATGACAGTATGAGAGATGGTTGACTTTCGATTTTCGTTTTAGCACTATTGTGATACCATATGTATAGGTAAAGTAGTGAAGTATTTGGTGGGAAAAAGATACTGACACATGGTGCATAGCGGGTGGACTTCTAGTGTTACAAGAACCTTTGACTGAGCTTGTGGCAAACAGTGTCGTATGCTTAAGTTAATAATCATACATTGCACAAATCTTTGGGCTGTATGAGGCTAATACAGTACTGCAGTACAGTAATTGATTTGCTAATGTTATGATTTGTGATTTGCTTATGTTCAATTGTTCATTGGTCTTCCCTTGGTATAAAGCACCTTGGAATTGATTAAATATATGCTAGAGCTCAAAGGAAACATGAATTGTACTTGGATTTTTGCCAACAGTCTTAATCACATAATTTTTTTATTTGCTAATGTTATTTTCAGTATGATTGTTCTTGAATGCCGTCCCAACTCCCAAGCAGGTAGCCAGTTGTGGCAATTTTGTTTACATGTTATAAATCAGCTCTACCAATTATTGCATACACATCGAACTCCTAAATCGTGTAGGAGAATATTGGGCAAACCAGCCAGAATCCGAAGATCGGTGACCGGACGACCGGCGAGGCTCTGATAAAATATTATCTCTCATTTTCTCTCTCCAAGTGTATAGGAAACAAGGGTAAAATTATCTTAAAAATATTATTTTATTATGAATTTAATAAAGATTTATGTATTTGAGCACTAATAAGTATCTTATATTGAAAAATGAGCGTTTGACTTTTCAATTCATTGGTTTGAGGTCTGACTTTTATTTTTTATGCAAATGGTTATTTTCCCTAAACGACAAAATTGATAGAGATGAGGTCTCCCACTTATCACAGTTAGAAACAACTCTGCCCTAATATTAAAAGTATTCAACATTTTGTAATCTGAATTGCTACCAGCATTATCCTCAATCTGAATTTCATGTTATCAGTGACTTCGCAGTCATTATCAAATCGGTAGCTACTCAATCAATTTCTCATTGATCCCTATTTTAATGCTCACTTTCATCAACATTATTTTTTGATCACTCCCCTCCCTATTTTAATGCTCACCTTCATCAACATTATTTTTTGATCACTCCACTTTATCAACATACTAGTCAATAAAATTAGCCGGTCTATAATATTTACCTTTGAAATATGCAAATTCATTCTGCAGCAAGTTAGCGCTTCAAAGCTTAAACCAAGTGTTCCGCCAAATCAACAAAAAACTTCAAAGCATGCGTCTTTTTTAGGAGCATGTACCCTGTGCCATAATTTTCAGTATCAGCTGTTGTATGTTGGGCAACGCGGCCACTGATTGATGTTTTCACTCGCACACAAAAGGTCAAAGAAATACTTTGATGTCACGCTCAGCTTGTTAGCAACCTTTTGATTTACCATACCTATAGAGGTTACAGCTAACTGGGGAATTACTTTACCATAGCTATAGAGGTTACAGCTAACTGGGGAATTACTACTAGAGAATTCTCTATACTGTAAGTTGTCATTTCTTTTGATCTTTAATATCAAGAAATTGCAAAGACACCAGGCCAGCATGTTCTACATACAATCATGGCCTTCCATATCATCTAAGTAATCAGCTAAACTTCTGTTGTGTAAGGGGAAGGTAAAATAAAGGAATCTCATTCCTGATATTAAGCTATGGGATTTGAGCAATTTCCACCAAAATTTTGTGCAGTGACGATGGCTTTGAGAAGAATGGGCAGTGGTCGCTGCCTTTTATCTTGAAAACTCCCTCTGGTGGATTTTCCCTCACCAGCTTTTCTTGGACATCTGGTGAAAGTGCTCGATCATCTAATGTTTGAATGAAGAAGCGCCGGCCAGTTCCATACTTCTCAGGCGACAGTGACAGTTTCTCCATGATTGGACCCAGTGGGATAGGTCTCATGGACACCATGGCCAGAGCAACATCCTGAAATGAACTAATAGCTGTTACAAACTTATACTTAACAACAAAACTACTCTGAGTAAAATAAAAATGACACTGATTTACATATAGTTTTATCAACTCAGTGTAGAAACCCAGGTGGATACGTCACAGAAAGCCATAACTAAGGTCGTATTTAGGTGAACCCCATATAATTCTAACATACTAGAATGTCAAAACCAACTCCAGAATCTACAGTAATTCATGAATGTATTTGAGGTATCTATTACGTACATGGGGACAAGAAACTTTCGAGTGAAATCAATCCATGAATTTGAAGTATGTATATTGCCTGAACATTTTGATTGTTACAAGCAAGGATATCTATCGTCATCCCACCCCCTCACTATAGTGATAAATATGCCCACCTGTACAGTTATAGTTCTGCATAGATACATCCTTTAGGCCAACTAAAGCCGCATGACATCTCTAGGAGGGGTATGGGAAGGTAGATTACAGAAATCGATTATTAGGACTCAGCTTACAGAAGTAACTAGATATATTATCATATATCTGTAAGGCAAAATGAATGTAAATCTGGAAACAGATATGAGTCATACATATAACACCGTAAAGAAATGCTAGTGTTGTAAAATGTTCATATGATTTCACTAAAAAAATAAAACAGTACTATGCAAAAGCTAGAGCTCATATTCTAACAACAGGAGGTCATTCCTATAATACTTCTGTGGAAATATTTAATATACATGATCAAGTACCAAATAACTATCTTACTGATCATGGACATGACCTGCTTGTTTCCATCGACTGTCTTCATTGTTGAGAACACAGTGCAAAACAGAATTTAAAATGTCTAGTACCACAATGTCTGTAGCACTATATCTTCATTTGTACAAGAAAATAATCTTTTCCCCTGTTTATTAATCTGTCTTCCAAGGGGGATGGTTCTATGTCTATCACTCAAATCTTGAGTTAAAGAACCCGAAGTTTCTCATTTTTCATCCCGGACTACCATATAATTGGCAATATATTTTAGCATTCTCATCTTTAAAAATCAATGGTTTTATTTTTCTTGAAAAATATGGTAAAGAAAATAAACACACAACGGTTCACAAAATCTCTACCAAAAAGTGTCATGTTGATACAGATGTATCATTAAAAATGTAAGGACGCAATAAGACTCATATATAGAGGGATAAAGGCAGTTAAATATATTTGGGCAATCTGAAGCTGTGTGGTAAAACAAAATAAATGTAAACAAGTTCACTTGCACTCACTCCCACTAACATGTTCTAACATTCCAATTATATTACTCAGATCTGAATGCCATGCACCCTTTTTCTATGGATATAATTTAGAATTAAAAAAACCTATAAGGAACCAAAACCAGGAAGAACTTGGACAAAGTTATCCACACATACCTTTGCAGGAGATTGATTGAAATATAACCCTTTCATCTGTTCTTTTTCAAACATAAATCCTGTAGGAGGCTGGTCTTTACCATTTCCATGAATCATGAACTTTGACTGTTCCATAAAATCTTCCGCTGAACCAAGCTGCAATATGGATTCCCTTATCAGAACAAGAACATGGTAGTTTCAAGTGTTGAGATAATTTGTGATAAATTATACCCAGTCAAATAACTCATTCATCTTCCTCATTTTTTAATTAGTTACATGTAAAGTGAATTCTCTTATGTCCTTATAATCACAATTCTAGACACACTGAATAGAATCTACCAACACATATAGAAAGACCCTGGATTTTTGTGTTAAAAAAACTGCAAGCAAAAACAGGGAGAAAAATGAGGACATGCAAATCGAACGAGTCGTGCTGATTTGAGGATCCACGATAATACAAGGATACAAAATGGGTTGCCTGACAAAATTTCAAAAAAACTACATCAACAGTCCTAGTCATTACAAAGGACATGAGCATTATATTTCTAATATTGTAGAGTATGCAGACCACCACTTCAGTATGTGGAGTTTTGCACTTTTCATATTCAGAAGATCTACATAATATGATTAATATCACACATTGTCAAAAAGTAACTTAGTATGGTTCAATCACGGAGGTTCATAAGTCAAGATTCAGACATGAATCTTTATGATTTGTTTTATTAACAATCTATCAACATGAATCTAGTATCCTTATTTCTTATTAGAACATGTTGAAGATTGAACCCCCCAACTATATGACTGTCCCTCTTGAATCTTAAAGAAAATGAAGAAACATATGGTGCTGTAAATCCCCAAGTTGACAATTGTTAATTGATGTTAGGACCTATCTGGACATAATAAAATATTTTACCTCTTCAGCAAATACATCAAAGGGTCTCTGATCATTAGACACCATAGTGGCACAGATGAATACTGCTTTAGAAATTTTTTGCGGAAAGTGCTCCAGTGCATAAGAAACACAGGCACCACCAGTACTGTGACCAACTAAAATAACCTGCACAAGAATTACACAGAATTTAAGTTTAACCATACACTAGTTGCAAATTCCAATGAGTTGAATAATACAAGCTTGTAACCTTTTCATCCTCTGGAAGGTTTTGTACATAGTCAATCAAAGGTTTTGAATACTCTGCTAAAGTAGTAACAGAGTTAGAATCTGTTAGATCAATACCAGAACCCTTGAGATCAAAGGTGGTGGGAAGCAATCCTACTTCCTCTAGCAAAGCAATTGTTTTGTACCAACACCATGCTCCAAAGCCTTCTCCGTGTACTAAAATAAACTTTTTTGTCGTTATGTTATCCAAGTTTTCAGGTACCTGAAAGGTACAATGAAATTAGTTATCATATAAATCGATTAAAGGGAGCGAAACTAGTTAGCATAGTAATCACTTCAAGAGAGGATGAACACGAAACAGTAAATCACCGCAACGCTGTAGTAACTGATTAAATTGATTAAAAGTGCTTGGCTGCATCAAAGTATTTGCAAGAAAAGGAAGCAGACTAGCAATCAAAAGAAAGGAGAAGTAGGAAAATGTGATAGTTTAGGGAATTTAGAGTTAAAAAAAGTATGTCTTATATGTTTCTAAACCTATATCCAGCATCAAACTTCAGACGTATTGAAGCTATGACATAGTTTGCAGCCCAGAGAAATTATATGTTAACCAAAAATTGATACAAACAATATTATCTTTCTAGTATTAAAGTGCACATTTCTACTTATTGATAATACATTATGCACAGAAGGGCCAAAAACTGTGACAGACAGATGGATCCAGAATTGCTTAATAGCTTCAATTTATAATCCGTAATAAAACTTATAATATAAGAAGTTTAACACAAAAGAGAACAGCTCTTCCTGAAAAGGAAAGTAATGTGTTTTAATGCAATGATGGTACGAATGATCCAAATGGGCCCACAAGCTACATATAAAGATCTCAATGCTCTTCTGCTTCATTCTGGGATTAGCACACCAATCACAGCTAGTGCCTTACCATTAATAACGGTTAAATAGTATAAAGGTCACTGACTCAGTCATCTATTCACTATGTGATAAAAGGGAAAAATTAAAATAGTAGTACATCAACTTTGTGTCACTGATAATTAAAGTGTCTGAACTTTGTTAAATTACACCTTAGTACATGAACTAACAAGTTAGTCCTAATTTTCGTACATGTCGTTGTAACACCGTTAAAAGTTACTGTTTTTTTACATCTTTTTTTCCTGAGATTTTTTTTTTCTTTCTTTTAAAGAGGATTTTTTTTCTTTTAAGTGTCAAATCGGTGTCAAATTCATACGCACATTTTTTTTCTAATTACGGTGTTAACCGATCAAATAGGTTAACCGATTTGACACCTAAAAGAAAATTATTTTGGTTACAATTTAACCTTTGTTTTGTGGATTGCTATTTGATGGTATATGAGTGAGAAAGAATTCTCGATAGTTGTTTACTGATAAGAGAGCAAGAGAGGTTAATTAGAGAATTGGTAAGAGAGAGAAATCTCAAGCGCATCCACTACCTATTGACGAAGTCATGGGTTCGAGTGATCATGGGGTATGAGTGAAATTATTTGATCCTCTTTAAAAGAAAGAAAAAAAGAATAGTAACCTTTAACGCGTTATAGGTTATTTAACAAAGTTCAGACACCTGTGGAGCAAAGTTGGTCTATTGTATCTTTAATTTTCCCCTGATAAAACTACGGATAACTATATTACTCGAGAGATGTCTAACCACTAACCAATCCACATAAAATCTGCATGGGTTTCAAGAAAAAAGGAGAGTCTTCAACACACTTTTGCTTCTAGATATTGAAAAGTACTAAATATCATAAGCAAAACGGAAGAACATAAGCAAGATGAGCAAAACAATATAAAGTCCCCTACTTTTGAGACTCACTTTTTTATCAATGTTGTTGATGAAGTTGAAAAAGTATTCTGCTTTTTTATTTTTATTTTTTTGGAATCGAAAAAAATAAAAAAAGCAGAATACTTTTTCAACTTCATCAACAACATTCACACAATCACATGGATTATCCCACATAATTAAGCACTTTTCACAATCAAACTTTTCATCACAGATCCTAAAGCGTCTCATCAAATGAATTAAAAAAAAGTCACCTGCTTTGCTACTGATTCAGGCAGAGTGGTTCTCCTAGAGCTGGTGGAGCCATTAATTCTCCTGGACATGGATCCATCAAACCTCTGAGACAATTGGTGCTGATGAATAGCCATAGACAGAGCCTGCCTATGCAAGAACTCATCTTCAGCAAGAAGCTTCCTCTGTGAACGATTCACCCTCTTACTTCTGGATCCATTTTCTTTGGTTTCCTTCTTGGACATGCAAATAAATCGGTTACCCATCACCGGAAAACGAGCTCCGAGAAAAACCCAGATACAGGTTTTGGGGAATTGGGAGAAAGTCAAGAGCTTTTGAGGGAAAATGAAGATGGACACATCGGAAAAGTTAATATTTTTGAGAGTTATTGAGGTTTGAGAGGTGAGGAGAAGATTGCTGGGAATAATAAATAAGAATGTGAGAGATGAAAACCTGATAGCTATTTAATGAATGGGTTTCTTGTATCTGTTTGTCATAGTTTTCAATGCTCTCTGTTTAACCGTCTGACTAGAAAACGCAGTAGAAAGTGAGAGGGTGAATCAAGTAGAACTATTTGCATACACAGAAAGTGAGACAGCTACTTGATTCTTCGTGCTCTGCCGTATTTTTATATGCGACGTGGCTTTCTCTGTGGTTGACTTAATGCGTTGCCACATAGTCCCGGTTATGTTTCATGAATTCTTATGAAATTATTTGGTTTGTGAATATGAATTATCTTGATTGAATTTTTCTTAAGAGTTAATTTTATTGAATAAGTTTCAATGAAAGAGTCGAATTAATATAATTGCATTGGTGATTCAAGGTGGAACCTGAATCTTAGTGTCTCTTATAATTGAATACCTTTCAACTGAACTCAATCAATTGTTTTCTATTTCAGTTTACAATATTGTGTACTTTTTCATTGGTCTTGACGGAAACGACACTCGTATTTAAAGTCTATCCTACTACCACTACCAGCATAAACATCATAGCCGACGAAATTTTTTTTCGTCGGCTAAACTAATTTTTTCGTCAGCTATAGTCTGTGAACTATAGCCGATGAAATTATAAAAGTTTAGCCGTCGAAATAAATAATTTCGTCGGCTAAAAGTCCTTATATTTGCAGATCTAGACAACATCACATTTGAAAAAAAAACGGAAGAAAAAGTTTGGGTGTTGTCGAAATTGTTGGGTGTCATCGAAATATGTCTAAAATTAATTTGTGGAGCTATATATAGGTACGTATATGTGGATATATCTTAATTTTGAGTTGATTTAAGAGTTTTATGAGTTATATAATATTGATGATTTTGAGTTTTATTTGAATCGAATTAATGGATTTTGAGTGTGATATATTGAGTTGATCGATTTTGATTTGATAATATATATATGAAGTTTTTGTTAATAAGTTGTCGATTTTGATTGAGTATATATATGTTAATTAATTTAATTATAATATTGTGTGGATGCATGGTATGAATTAATTAAGTTGTTGATTATATGTTGATTATGATTTTATAATGATTGATGTGTTGATATATAATAGTAATATGTAATTAGTAATTAGTATATATATGTAAAAAAAATATATATGTGTGTTAATTATTAATTTGGTATTAATTAATTGTTGTAGAATACTAAATAATTTGAAATTTTATATATGAAATTAATTAATTAATTAGAGTTATACATATATATTTTGTTATCTTTTCAAAATATGGATAAGAGTTGCATTTCGTTTCCAAAATGGGATAAAAAGATATGGTAAAAGAGTTATTAGTTTTATTGAATATACGCTGGTTAACGCTAACGGAAATACAATTTTCTATTGCTCGTGCACGAAATGTCAGTGTCGTAGCGATATGCATCGATTTGCAATTGACAAAGTGTGGCAGCACCTGAAGAGTAACGGGTGCAGCCCTTCCCTAGAGTTGTCAACACTGCTGGTATTGGCAAGTACAATAAACTGCTTGCTTTCCAACAGACCCTTGTGTACCCTGGTTGTTAGAAGACGGTTCTTGAAAGTGTGATGGACGTAATGAAGATTAAAGTTGAGACAAAATCGACCGTGAAGGCTGTTAATGATTATCTAAAGTACACTGCTTCGAAGCTGCCCCACGGTCATCGTCTTCCAACCACTCATCATAAGGTCCGATGTATCCTGAAAGATCTTGGGCTTTCCTACATCAAGATCCATGCTTGCAGATATGACCGCTTTCTTTTCTGTTGAAAATATCCAGAAGGGAATGAACTTGGTGTCCTTGACGCATATCCGGTATGTCACACTGACAGGTATAAGCTGACTCCTGCAGGTAATAGGAAACCTATGAAGTTACTTCGATATTTCCCGTTGAGGGATAGGCTAGAGCGGTTGTACATGTCATCACACGCGCCCAAAGCTATGAGATGACATACTGATTGGGAATTGCATGACGAAGATACTCTTATACACCCTGCTGATTGGGAGGCTTGGAAGCATACAGACAGGGAGTTTCCTTATTTTGCATCAAAGCTCCGAAATGTGAGGCTCGAGCTCTCATCTGACGGGTTCAATCCTTTTGGCAATATGAGTCTTCAATACAGTGTATGGCCGGTGATTTTGGTACCGTACAACCTTTCTCTATAGATGTGCATGAAGAAGGAATATGATATGTTGAGTTTGTTGATTTTGGGACCCGGTTATCCAGGGAAGTGTATCGATGTGTATTTGAGACCCTTGATTGAAGAGCTTAAGTTTTTTTGGGACGTTGGTCATCCCACTTATGACAAGTATATGCACGAGATGTTTCAGATGTATGTCATAGTTATTGGTATCATCAGTGATTTTCCTGCCTATGAGATGTTATCAAGCAACGTTGTTAGAGGAGCAGCAGTCATTGCAATAAGATATGCAAATTGGGTCACCATACTCTCCTTCCGTATGATCACGAATGACAGTTCGATGATAAGGAATTTGATGGGACTGTAGAAAACGGTGTGTCTCCTAGAAGATGGACGGGGGAAGAAATTTTAGCAATACTTAATGAGTACGATTTTGGGCAGCTCATCAATCATCCCAATATTGTGGCAGCAATACCTGAAAGACTCGACAGGTACAAGTTCTGGACACATAAGTGCATATTCTAGGAACTCTCATACTGGAATAAGTTGTTGATCAGACACTACCTAGATGTGATGCACATAGAAAAGATGTGTGTGACAGTGTGGTGGGGCACAGTGCTGAAGTTAGAGGGGAAGACGAAAGACGGTCCTAAGGCACGTTAAAAAAATGGATATACGAAGACATCTGTTGTTGAAAGAAAGGAATAAAAAAATCCTCAAACTCCTTACACCGTTAAGCCTGACTAGAAGAACATAATTTTCAGATGGATATGTTGTGTGAAGTATACTTCAGACTATGCAGAAAATGTCTCGTTGACCATATACACTTTCAATAAACCATGAAAAAAAACATTTTCATCATGATCAGAAACAAAGGAGCACGAACACGCTTGTGGGCTTTGTCTAAAACTTTGATCATAAATACTCATACAGGGGTTCTAGTTGCTGACTTTTATTTGAGTTCTATTACTAGAATACTGTTGATCAATTAGTACTCGATCTTCGTAAGAGGGTATGTACTTTATCCTTCGGTTTTAGCCGACGAATTATAATTATTTTCGTCAGCTATAGTTATTTATTTTAATTATTTCATTTTATTTATTTTACTTTAACCGACAAATTTTAATTATTTTCAGCAAAAATAGTTATTTATTTTATTTTAATTCTTTCACTTTAGCTATTGAATTTTAAATATTTTCATCTGCTATAGTTATTTAATTTATTTTATTTTATTTCATTTATTTCAATTTAGCCGACAAATTTTAAATATTTTCGTCGGCTATAGTTATTTATTTTATTTATTTCACTTTAGCAGAAATTTTTTAATTATTTATTTTATTTTCATTATAAGAACAAATATTTAATATTTTCGTCGGCTAAAGTTATTTATTGTATTTTCACTATAGCCGACGAATATTCAATATTTCGTCGGCTATATTTATTTATTTTATTTTATTATGTTCAACGAATTGGATGATCAAACTTGACAAACGAAAAACCTACTATTTGATATGACCATTATGATAAAATACACGTATGAAAAAAAATTAACTTGATCCGACAACGTTAAGGGCTTGATCCAGACGGTCAATCACGTAAGTCAAACCTCTAAACGCACGAAAACGGTTATTTGACTATCTAAATTACATATTTAGGCCGGACCTTCAACATAAAATAGTTTCAAATAGATGAGGCAAAACAAAAATTTACTGAAAAAATAACTCCTAAAGCTAGGGCTACCCATAGGGATAAAGAATGGTCAATTGCGTTGACCGCAACTATGGGCACTGAAACATTACCGGAATTACGTGATTTTTCAATCGTAGACGTATTTCACCATTCTGGTCATATCTTATTTCACAATTATTTTTTAGTTTGAAGGTCCTGCGTAGAGTTTGTTTTTGAAATAGTACATTTACTTCAAATTTAATAAACAAGTTATACAACATTTGTAGGAATATTGTGATTCTGATGATCAAACTTGACAAACAAAAATCTGACCGTCTAATATTACCATCATGTTAAAATACATGCATGGGAAAAAATTCAACTTGATTCGACAAAGTTAAGGGCTCGATCCGGTAAGTCAAACCTCTAAACGCACAAAAACGGTTATTTGACTGTCTAAATTACGTATTTTGGTCGAACCTTCATCACAAAATAGTTTCAAATCGATGAGACGAAACCAGTGGAATGTCTTGACCTTAAAAATCAAAACCTTAGCCAACGAATACCCTAAATATGCTTTATCGTCGGCTATAGTATTTTATTTTATTTAATTCACTATACCATAGCTGACGAATTTAATGTTTTATCGTCAGTTATGGTATTTAAATATTTTTAATATTTTTATTTTATTTATTATATCATAGCTAAACCCTAAACCCTTATTATACCATAGCTGACTAATTTTTTGAGCTTCATCGGCTATGGTATTTAATTTTTTTATTTTAATTTTATTTATTATATAATAGCCAACGATAAATTCATTTTTTCGTCGGCTAAAACATAGAGATTAAAGCCAACGATCAATTCGTTTTTTCGTCTGCTAAAATATAGAAATGAAAGCCGATGAAAAAAAAACTTTAGCTGACAAATTTTTTTTGCCGAAGAAAGTTTTTTTGGCTGACGAAGGAAAATTTCGTTGGCTAAAGTGTATTATAGCGGACGAAAAAAACCTTAATCTGGTAGTGTGGGGTCTTGCTTGTGGATTTATAAGGGTTTGAGTCACTCTATCCATTGCTAATTGGTTTTTGAGTTAAACCTTAAACTAATTTATCGTGGTATCAGAACGGGTTACCCACATCCATATGTGTTAGCGCTACCGGCCACACGCAGTGCACGCCATCCCTAATATTGTCTACATGTTAGGCTCTCTCCATTAAAAATTGGTTTTGGAGTTGAACCCCAGACTACTTTATCATGATATCATAATGGGTTACCCACGTCCCACATCCATTTGTGTTAGCTTTACCGGACACACGCACTCCACGTCATATCTAACATTGTCCACATGTTAGGCTTGAGGGGTCGTGACACATGAGGGGACGTGTTGAGATATTTATCCCACATCAGAAAAATGGGGTCTTGTTACCTATATATCTCAACAAAAAGTAACATTTTATCAGACGTAAAAGTCTTATTACCTATAATTCTGGTAGTAGTGTAAAACTTTGATCAATAGCCAAATGATTGCGACGAAGCAAGACAATTCCCGAAATGGTGTATCACTACTCGACATTCCTCCAGCACATAATATGTTGATCAGGACATAATTCTTTTCTCAAGTTGTAGTTAAATTTTTATTTGGACAGTAGAAACTCTTTTTACAGCGGAACTTCAAGGAAAGATGTTGAGAGGGTGTCTCTGAGAGACTCAAAGCTCTCTCTTTTCTTGAAACCTAGGTTTCAACTGGCGGCGACGACGCTCTTCCTTCGAGAAAGGCGATGGTGATCTTGATTTTTATGTCGGCTATGTAGGGAGTTCTCTCCATGTTGATGTGTGTGGCGAGTGAATCTCTGGAGCTATCTCAGACCATAATGTTGGAATTTCATTAAGGGTGGTGATGGCTTATCTGACATCAGGTCTTGGATCAAGAGCGGCAAGGCCTATAACGACGAGTGGGTTCCCAGATTTGGATCTGGGTAATGCCGTTTTGGGCATGGAGGTTGTTGTTGTTGTTGGGAAGGAGGGTGGATGCTGCTTGTTGGAATGACCGTCAAGAAATAAGATCTGGGCTTCAGCTTTGGCTTCAACGAGGTTTTGCTGGGTTGCAAGTGTGAAGGTAGCTGGACCTGGGTCTGATCTGGGCTGATGGCTGGAGGATGGTCACGACCGCCAACATCGGATAAAGGTGTGCACTAGGTGAAGCTGAAGGATGCAATAACTGCATCTAGTTGTGGACCTGATTTTGAGGAGCGACTGTTGCCGAACAAGGGTGGCAGGTATGCGGAGTTTAGAGGATGACGTGATGTTGGTGGCAGGCAATGGATATGCAATTAGGGTAGGATTGGGGCGGCGACGGTATGTGTTGAGGATGCGGCGCCGGCAGAGGGACACGCATCTACAAATAAGGTTGCAATCTAGGCCCTGGTTTGTGGGCCTCATATAGGTTGTCCAAATGGGATAGACTTAGATTTTTGGGTCTGAGTAAGAAGTTCTTTTAATTTTGAATTTTAATTTTGGCTGAAACTTTGCTTGTCATACTAAATTTGTAGGGTTTATAAAAGTAACTTAACA
Source organism: Comarum palustre (assembly GCA_951800085.1). Taxonomy (NCBI): domain Eukaryota; kingdom Viridiplantae; phylum Streptophyta; class Magnoliopsida; order Rosales; family Rosaceae; genus Comarum; species Comarum palustre. The sequence goes on along the minus strand of OX637591.1, from coordinate 14,755,829 downwards.
TTTTAACGATTAGGCCTATCTTCTATGTATCGTTGTGATATTGTATCACAAACTCTGTTTTATCCTTTAATGGTAGAATGATATTTAATGGTAGAATGATATGTAACTGTATTTTCTGGTTTAAGCATCAATATATAATTATCATATTCTTCTTCAAAAAAAAAGGTTTGGTCAGTTGGAGAGAAATAAAAAACCAGCCAAATGTAACAATTCAGGTTGTGTTGTTGCGTTTGTTGTCAATTCCTTCCTTGGTTTTGATCTGGGTTTAGTTGGGTTTGGTGATTGTCTCTCATACGCAAGGAAATACAAAAATACGAGAGGAAACAAACATGGCCTAGGGCTAAGGGTAGGTAACCAAGCATAGCCGTGTGTAGTGTAGAATGGTGTCAGTTTGTGGATATTTAGTGCAAGTTTAGACTTTAGATCTTGACATGAATGGTCAATCCGAAAAACTGAAAAAGAGGAAACTAAACAGAAAAATGAGAAAATAACTGCGGCGTAGGTGAAATTGGCAGCACATCCTTTTATAGCCAGCCATACTCTCACTCTCACCCCTTGTTAAATCAGACCCAACATCAGACTCCGTTCTCTTTGTCACAGGTCTCTCTCTCTCTCTGCTAATTGTGACCCGTTTCTTGTTCTTGCTTTCTGGGCAATTCTTGTTTTCTGAAGCTTTATAGGAACTGGGTTCTTTTCTGTTTTTGATTCTGGGTAAGATCCAGAAACCGGTAATCGAGAAAGTTCGATTCTTTTTTGCTATTTGGATGAAAGAATGTTTGTGTTGGTTAGATGTTTCAAAACTGCATGCAAATTGGTTCAGGCAAATGTGCAGAGATGACTGAATTGAGGAGACCAAGAAATCTATTTTTATGAACATGACAAGAATTGTTGTGTCTAGAGTCTAGAGTATGAGCAACAATGGCTCAGAGTTGTTATCAGTGTTTTTGTTTGTCAATTTGTATGCTAGTGTATTCAAGGCCATGATTTGGCAGGGTTCATGCTAGATTTATTTATTTGTTTGGTTTTATGAAATTGCAAGAGGAAAGCTGTGTAGCATTAGGTTCTGATTATAATGAATGTTATGATTTGGTCTGCGATGGGATTGAATTGAATGGAAAGTGTTGTCCTGAATAATGAATATAGTCCAAAATGACTGCAGTTCTTTAGTGGCAAAAGATTAGATGATGGTGTTTCTATAGAACCTTTAAAGTAGCTAGTTTATTTAGTAAATATTTATGTTGTGTTGGCAGAGCTTAAAGATCTCTGCAGAGATTAAAGAACTTTGCAGAGCCTAAAGATCTCTGCAGAGCCTTAGCTTTTGGTTTGTTTGGTGTATCATGACCCAAATGCTAAGTTCTTTTATGCAGGTTATCAGTTTTTAAACCATGAAGAGGCCATATCCATCAAATGAGCAGGTTGATATTATATCATCAGATGACTCGTCTTCCTCAGACGCAGAGATGGAAGTCACTACTGAGTATGATAGCAAGCAGTTAATAACATCTGAAGGTACTTGCACAATAGAGCCTGTCTTACTGAAACTAGTGAACTTACCTAAAGTTTACTGTAATTCAGATTTTATTTTACCTTTGCACCTGCATCGAATGAATGTATGTTTCTTCATTAACTATCAATGATTCCATGGTCCTTTTGAGCTTGTAATCAGTAAGTTTCTCAGAAATGTCTTGACTTGTGAGTTTGGAATGCCTCATCAATCTATGATCAAAGTAAACTTTGAAAAAGAAAATGGATAACCTCTAGCATGTTTAGATTATTTTTATTAATGCCATGGAGAAATAATCAATCTGTAAAAATCCCTGATCCAAGCTATGCAATGCTGTTTGTTTTGTTAAATGGATTAGTAATAAAACATTTTTTTGCTTCTAGGATTATTTCAGCAAGTGGTTTTCCTTATTGTACACCAGGGTGCTAAACTATTTAGAATTCACAAGTGACTAACATTCCTGTATATAGCATTATGAGAAGTTGTTATGTTCATTTAAAGCTATGTTGATGTCCTTAACAAATATGTTGCTGTTGCCTTGATTTTATAGATTTGTTTCCGAATAGGACTCCCTAAGTTCTCTAAAACTGCTTTGAATTGCAGGTGCTTTGATGAGGAGGGCAGAGATGTATCAGGAGTACATGAAGCACATCCCAATCCCAACACATCGTGGTTCTGTAATTCCATATACCTCATGGATGGGTTTAGGTAAATCCATTAAGCAGCTTTATGGACAACCTCTTCATTATCTCACCAATATTCAGCTAAGACAGTGGGACAAATTGAGGATTGGCAGTGAGGACGAATTCAGGCCCGTGGATGCCATCATTCATCCTTGTAAAGCTGAGGCCACCATATGGCTCATTGAAGAAGTTCACCGAAACACCTCATCTCATCATCATGTAGCCAATATGTGGCTATTGGATCCAATGCACCATGCCTTTGTTGATTCCATCTTTCCCCAATTAGACAGCAGCTCCTGAATGGGCGAAAGACCTTCACTTTGCTATAGTCTGCTTGAGTTTGCTTGTCAACTTGTAAGACTGCAAGAAGCCGCAACAAACACGCACACAAAAGCATAACAAAGGGATGCCCATGATAATTGAATTATGCTAATATGTGAGGTTTGAAGCAGTTTCTAACTTTCTCTGGCACGGTAGAATTGGAAAAGGTGATTATGTAGGTGCACAATGTTATATAGGTATGCATCATCTACACCATGTGCTACCTATCATATTAATCATAAATTCATAATGCTTTCCAATGACCTTTCATTAAAATGTCGGCAACTGTTTGAGCTTCAGTATAGTATAACGGAATCAATAAGCTACAGCTTAGCTACAAATGTGTAGAGTTGATGAAGGAACAAATAGCCGAGCTTGATTCCAGTAGTTGTCTCCTTGCATCCACATAAACAAGATATGATTCAAATGCACAAGAATCTTGTGTTTTTATTTATTTATTTTTATTATTATTCCCTTTTGATAGTTTACTCCATGATCATCTACGACAGGCCGTTCCTGAGACTTTTAGTGACTCGTGGTAAATAAATATATTTATATTTGTACGTGTTTAATTTCTTGAAAGAAGTGTAATAACAAATGTTAAAACATTCTACTATAAAGAGCAAAATCAATGAAGACATTTTTTTGTTACAATATGTATAAATGGAAGCAAATATTATATTGTATTAATTAATGATTAAAAATCAGATTCAACACTTGAAAAACAACTTTAATTTATGATAGGAACTCAGAGCAAGTCCAACAAGTTATTAATTTTATTGATATTCTCAATTTTGAAGAATTTTGGATTGTTTTAGGTCCAAAAGTTTTTCATCTCATACTCTAAAATGAAGATGAAGAAGAAAAAGAAGCAACGTTTTCCCAAATTTAAGGAAAAGTCTTCCTTTCCCAAATATTAATGTTTCATATGCTTCAAGAAAAAAAAGATATTTAATATTTTAATGAGTATGTTATTGTTATAATAATAAATATATAATTTTTTGTTATAATTATTAATACTAAAGCTTATTTCATTTTTGTAATAAATACTCATATCTCCAAAATGAGGTAACTATTGGAGTTTGAGAATAATTTATTTTTAGGAAAAATCCTCATATGGTACTTGAACTATGGTATCTGAACTTTAAAACGACCATGTTGGTACCTAAACTATACCAATGTGTCCTCATATGGTACTTTCGTCCAAACCCACGTTAAGTTTGCCTACATGGAATATTTTGCAGGGGTACAATGGTCATAACAACCAGTCCAGCTAGCCAAGTCACATAACACCTTTACATTCAGCTATCTCACTCATTTCCCTCCTAACAGAACTCAAAATCTCCTGGCAAAAATTCACAAAACCCTAAGACGATTAATTTTATCTTTAAGTTTATATTGACAATTTTAACGACTTCCCGCATGAATAAATTTAGAAATGGTTCCTAAAATACAATTTATAAATTCTTGGATGGAAATAAAAAAACTGAATTTGTGCAGGTTGCTTTTCTATGTTTAATTTCAGTTTTTTTTATTTCCATTCAAAAATTTATAAATTGTGTTTCAAGAATCATTTCTAAATTTATTCATACAAGAAGGCGTTAAAATTGTTAATATAAACTTAAAGATAAAATTAATCATCTTAGCCTCAGATCAAAGTAATGACAGATTTTTGGGTTTTGTGAATTTTTGCCAGGAGATTTTGAGTTCTGTTGGGAGAAAAATGAGTGAGAAAGCTGAATGTATAGATGTTATGTGACTTGGCTAGTTGGACTGGTTGTTATGACCATTGTATCCCTGCAAAATATTCTATATAGGCAAACTTAACGTGTGTTTGGACGGAAGTACCATATGATGACACATTGGTATAGTTTAGGTACCAACAGGGTAGTTTTTAAAGTTCTGGTATCAAAAAATGCAACAGACCATAGTTCAGGTACCATATGAGGATTTTTCCCTTTTTTAGAGATTTTGGCTTTTGTTTCCCCATTATAAAGAATTTTTTGGAAAGCTGCTGGAGATGCTCTCAAATACTACTCCCTAAATCACACTTTATTAATACCCTATACATATTAAATTGAATGACCTCAATTAAGATCATGTCATGCCCACATCACCTCGACACACTCTCCATCTACACACTTCACAACTCCGTGCACCTCATTTCCTGCCAAAGCATGGCTAAACAGTCTTACTGAAGCAAAATGAAAAAGCTTGAAAATCACCTAGGGTTGCCTCTCTAGAAGCGCTTGTTTTTAAAGACCCAAGCCGGTCTATAATATGTTGCTTCATTCAAGGTGGTTCCTTATTTACTCCTCCACCCACACAAGCCTTGGTACAACTAGAACCGCCACAAGATGCAAGAAACTTGATGTTCACCAGAGAGTTTCACTCAAGGTATCCTTTCTTTTTCTTCTTGTCTAACCACAAATCTTCCTTATTATCTTGATTTGACTCTTTTGCTTCTCGCTCAATGGGGGATCGACACTCACATGTATCTCATCATGAGTTGAAATTACAAACACTTGGCAAGGAGAAGGAGAACTAGAACCAATGACTCTTGGTTATGGTGAGGGGCTTGGTTCAATGGGCCAAAAAGTCTCTTTTTGCTTGATTGCCCTTAATCAAGTTAATAGAGAGCACATTCTTCACTACTTCCGGTGGGTAAATAGGTTCCAACCTCTTGAGAACCACATTCTCACCCAATACCTTTATTTTGATGATGTCTTTTTGACCATTAGTTTTGATTCCTACGGTTGCCATAAAAGGTCTACCAAGAATCACTAGTGGATTATGTCTCATAGCCGACAGAATATTTCCATCGGCTAAGATAATTATTTCGTCTACAAAGTTCCTAGTAGACAGAATTTCCGTCAGTAAAGATCTGTCGGTTAAAACGCGTTGGTGAAGCTCCTAGCCGATGGAACAAAATACTCCATCTGTTAAGTTACATCTTAACCGACCGAATATCTTCTGCCTAGCTGACACACATATTCGTCGGCAAAGAATATTACCGACGAAATATTTACGTTGGTTATGAAATCATCAACTAGAGTATATCTTAGACGACAAAAAATTTCTTCTTTACAGACGAAATATTCCGTCGGCTAGGATAGTTGCTTCTTAGCCGACGGAATATTTTCGTTGACTAAGCCATAACAGACGACAAAATTTCACTCTTAGGAGACGGAAATTCCATTTTTTCGTCAGTAAAAGTGAGATCATTGCTGACGGAAAAGCTATTCTTCCGTCGACTAGGATTATAAATTTTTTTTTTCATTTATTTGTTTTTATTTTATTTTATAAAATTGTTATTTATTTGTTTTAGTTTTTAATTTATTTACCGATAAAATTCATATTGGTTTTTGTTGTTATAGAAATAATTCTCATATTTAAACTTAATACTAAATCATTAATAATATAAAAATTATACATTAATAATTAAATTTGTTCATACATAAGAAAAATATTTATACATTTACATATTCATCGGCGTCAAATGCCGAAGACGACTGTGGAGGAGGAGCTGTAGAAGGCTGAGGAGTAGCCGAAAACAAGTCGGGAAGAGCTTCTATACCTAAGCCAAAGAAGGTGAAATCCATCCGTCCGTTTAGTTCAACCATCTTATCATCGTACCACGCATTCTTTGCCTCAGCGTGCTCAGTACGCTGCTTCCAATGCTGGACCACTCGTTCAAGTCAGTCTGTGACCTCTCGAAGCCTCTCTGTCTCTTCATGTGGAGGCGCACGACTACCCATGGTCGTGCTGGATGAGGACTGGCTCAACTCTCGCTCACTTCCTCGTCCCATCCCTTTAATTCCTTTGCCTTTACGCTTGATCAACACAGTATCTAACACATCAATTTGTTGTGATGCTATGTTTTCCATGATTTGCTCCTCCGTAGCTTCTAGATTTGACTCCATGAAGCTTGTTTTTCATACTTGTACCTCCTAAAACATCTTGTCCTGCATAAACAAAATAATACAATTGTTATTACTTAAACAATCATCTATATACCAACCAAATAATTCAACAAAATAAAACCAACATTCTTAATTAATACTAAGTATCCAAATTAATAAAGAGAAATAATTAAATTAATAATTAAAGAAAATACACTTACATATTTCTGGGTAGCCTTTTCGTCCCCGCGTCTCACATAGCTCAGCTCTAATTCCATGATGATCGGCAAGGGCTCACCTTTGTTCATAGCTTAATGGCAGATTGTAAATAATCTAACTACTAGGGGCATTTTAGGAAATTTGAGCCTTAGTGGAAGTCACTGTAAATATATAAAACAATTAGGGGCAGTAATGTCTTTTTGGCCTTAGTGACAGTTTGGTAAATATGCAAAACTGTCAAGGACATTTCTGAGATTTCAACCTTGGTAGCACCCCTGTAATTACCCTAAACAGTCAGGGACAGTTTTGATATTTTTCAACCATGGTAATTTTCAGTAAAAAAATCTGGATTTACCGCGGTAACAAATCTAAGAATTACCCCTTTTTACCTAAACTAACACCGCCGGCCTACAGCCGGTTTTGGACCTCTTTTTTTCCGGCCACCACTCCACCCTAACCAAACAACAACCTCAACAACTACACCACAACACCAAATAAACACCAAAACAGTTGCCAAAATCCCCAGACCACCCAAAAACATCCAAAACCCAAAAAACGAAGAATACAGTGAAATTGGGATTTCGAGAGTAGGGTTGGAATAAATGAATCAAGGGCATGAGGTTGCAGAAGAAGAGGAGAAGAACGAAACCATACCCTTCGGTAACCGCCTCGTCGTCGGAGCTTGCCAAAATCCGATGAACACAATGGTGTTCCTGGGCTCAATCTCTCTCTCTCTCTCTCTCTCTCTCTCGATTGTGACTGGAATTGGAAGTTTAGGATCGGGCTTCGTAGAGGGAGGGAAAAGAAATCAAACGGTGGTGGTGCACCGTCTTGGGGTCGCCAAACGGTGGTGGTTGCCGGAGAGGGTGACCGAGTTCGGGAGAGGAGAAAGGGAGAGAGTTGACCTGTTTTGGGGTCTTTGACCTCGGTCAAAGGCCGCAAGCCTTTTTATAGCCTAAAGGACGGCCCAGATTTAATCTGGAAAAATCCAACGGTCCAGATTAAATATTAAAAGTTATCATGAGTGGTAAATAGATATTTTCTTATTTACTTTTACCACACAGTAACAATACTTTATCCCGCATAACTTTCGCATACGAACTCCGATTAAAGCGTAGGACATACCCACGAGTTGGTATTAACGTCTTCTACAACTTCCCCGAAGGAATTTTCCTCAAATTCTCGACTCATCGCAAAGTAATCTTTTTACGGTAAAGTAATTAACATCTTTCACTTCCGTAAATTAGATAAATTCATAATAAACAGCTCGTACCTCCGGAAAATATTCTGGACATACCGAAGGACTCGTATTAACATAATATACCCCTCGGGACATTAATTCTATTTTCCCTCAAAACCGAGAATATCTCAATGTTAAACTCGAATATTAATTCGGGAAAAATTAACAGCGCAGTTACAACCCTCTGTAACCCGCCTAATCCCGTTAAAAAGGTAAATTTCAGGATGGGATGTTACAATCTACCCCCCTTATAAAAATTTCGTCCACGAAATTTCCGCTGCGAGACTTAAAACAAAACCGTCTTACCAAATGACACCCTTCCTTACTTTACCAGTAAATTCGTTAACAAATCATGATCATCCAGAGTGCCGCTAACGCACCACATGCAATGGCGAATGCATATTCTTCTAAGTGTCTAGCATATCCATGGCACAAGCATATCTCTCTCAATTTTTCTGACTGTCGGCACGAGAAATCTTGAAACTCGTATCAATAAGGGTCGAAACTGCACTAACATTCAAACCCTGATGTCCTGATAAAAAATCGAAAACAGTTACTAACATCTCACTGACCGAAGGCTACTTTCATCCAGCTCGGGGGTAAAATCCTGCATGAGGAAAAATGAAAGATGATAACATCAAATTTCTTCCCAAGACGGGATGTACTCCTGGTCCATGTCATGCAAAGTTACACCATGCAACACTTTTCACTCGACTGGAACTCTTGAGACGTTCCTGGACCGCTTTATTAATCAACCTTTATATCATCTTGGAGGTACGACTCCAACGATAAACTATTACTCTTACCCCACAATTCCACACACAATAAATCCAACTCACATCCTGGCCCATCCATTTATTTAAATAAACATCCCATCCAGGAATAATCCATGCCCGTATCACAGATAAATCAAACTTACGTCTACAAACGGAAATCATACAAGGACATACCTTATCCTGGCAAACACTCAAATGGCCTACACAAGCATAAAAGGGTTTGTTCTCTAAATTAAGAGGTCAATTCCTCAAGCACATACGATCCCAATATTACGATACATAACGTGCGCAGATTCACAAACCATACCTAAACCATTAAGCAGGTAGACCAATTCCCATGTCGACTTATAACGATGACTTGCGAACTAAACATTCAGGTGTTATTAACAGACTTCCCTGATAATAAATTTCAAAATTCAAGAAATCCTGAACAATCATACATTTGCTCCATGATCTCATGGGTTTTGCTCCATCATCGTCGCTTCCATCATTTCCTTGCCACCGAAAAGGCGTATACATAGCTACCATTAATCTATAACTCAGGAGCAAGATCATTTCCGAATACATATAGATTAACCATCAATCTGATGTGTAACCCAAGAGTCCCCTGCATGAAACATGTGAACATATTCCCATGCTCTGTGATTCAATTCCACAAGTGATCACCGGCAACCCTAACGGCTTCCAAACATACCCATAGAATCCTGGAGTACCCCACTTCTAAAATTTCTCATACCATCCATACCCAACGTGGACATACCATCTCCCTAGGCTAGGGTTGGACTTTTCAGATGTGGAAAGCTTTAGAGTGGGTGGACCTGAATCAATGCCAAAGATAAATAAATTCTCGGCCCTCGGCCAAGTATATACAAAAATAGTTCTGTCATGAAGCCAAATATAAATCAAATCATGGTCTGCAGCCAAATATGAGTCAAATCCAATAAACCATGACTGAAATAGGGCATAAAGAAAATCATCTGAAAACATGCAGACCTAGAGAGTTATAAATAAAATCATGGTCTGCAGCCAAATATAAGTCAAATCTAGTAAACCACGACTGAAGTGGGGCATAAAGAAAATCATCTGAAAACATGCAGACCTCGAGAGTTATAAATAAAATCATGGTCTGCAGCCAAATATAAGTCAAATCTAGTAAACCATGACTGAAATGGGGCATAAAGAAAATAATCTGAAAACATGCAGACTTCGAAAGTTATACACACACGCCCATACTCCCCTCATGGATTTATCAGTCCATTTAGGGCTACTCCACTCGCAAGAAGCACGATCACGGCACACTACATGAGTGGCCCATCGTAGCAGACAAACATGAGTGTGTACGTACCCATACTCCCTAAAACAACAAACATTAAAACAGCGGGCTACTCCACATGTGCGAACGTAACGACACACAATAACGGGCTTGCGCCACACCGTTAAAGCGGACGAGTACGCGGGGCTAGCTAGCGATTTCATTCATGCACTCTCTCATAAAACGAAAATATGTAAATTCCCCAAAAAGTTAAATTGCCAAATGCAAATAATTAATAAAGCAAAGGCAAGGATCCTGATAAAGATTCTGAATGCATAAATTTGGGAAAATATTAAAATAATCAAATAAAATGTCCACTCACCCTTCCGGCAAAACGTCTCCTCCTCCAGGTACGGTACTCCAACCGTCCTCAATCAACTACCTCATATTCTGTAATGTTTCCTATGTTCTTATACGGCTTTCTGACTGTAATAACTTATTATTACACGGCCTCCTGACCGTAATAAAATATTCCTCTTTCAGCTCAATCTTAGGCTTTGAAACATTACGTAATCTCTTCCATTAACCTCAACCAACATCTTTATCATCTGATCAACCGGGATCCTCCTCAAATATCATTACACAAGACTAATGTGAAGGACGCGAAACGACTATTGAATAGTCTAACATCCCACTTTTTCCTTGGTTTGACCAAAAAAACAATGATTGACTTTAGGGTTGACCAAATCTTTTCTTGGTTGATCAAGAAATTGGCTAAGACTTTTCGACTAACCGACAAGGGTCAAACCCTAATAAGCTCGATTATCGTCGACTTAAAATTTGAATAAAATTATGCGCACTTTTATGCTTATTTGCACCTGATACTGAAATTCGAATTTAATTTTTTTCCTAATCTGACTCAATACTAGACTTACGAACCACTCGACTTTTCGATCCAACGAAAAGTCAATATCACATCTAATTGCAACTGATGTCGCAAACTTAATAATTACATTTAAACTACCCAGTCATTTGGTCTGAGGTTTTGAACCTAGGCTCTGATACCAATTGTCACTCCCCAACCCGAATTTACCTCTCTAAACCCGGGTTAGGATGTACGGGGCCCATCCCAAGAGAGATTTACTCGTAAATCCCCCTTGAGAAGGGTTAACCCTTTTATTTTTTTCCAAACCATTTTCAACAGTCCAAACGGTACCGAATTAGACCTCATAACTGGAGGTTATCCCGATTTCAGCATTTAGATCTCAAACCAACTACTTTAGAGGACCTAGGGTTCTAGTATGAAATGTGACTGCACCCGAATCCTGGTCAGGCTGCCTACGTACCCTGAACTCAGGGATCAAGCCACATGTAGCTCTTAATTTAAGTAACGCCCTAACCGGGAAGAATCCTGTTTAACGGTCGATTTACTTTTATGGATAGCAAACGCCTATTGTATATCCGAAATTTAACCTTTCCGCTGAGATATCTACCAACGAACGATCCATCGGGATTATCCTCAACATACCAACAAGCTTTTAAGAACCAACCACATAGATATAAACATCCACACACACACACACACACACACATATATATATATATATATATATAGTGGCATTCACGTAAATAGTAAAACCATCGAGGATAAAAAGTCAATCGAATCCCAAATGACACTAGTAATTAGCCAAAACTGTCAGGGGTAGCAAGGTCATTCTAGCCTTAATGACAGTTTGTAAATAATCTGAACTACCAGGGGCATTTTAGGAAATTTGAGCCTTAGTGGCAGTCCCTGTAAATAAATAAAATAGATAGGGGCAGTAATGTCTTTTTGGCCTTAGTGGCAGTTTGGTAAATATGCAAAACTGTCAAGGGCATTCTCAAGATTTCAACCCTGGTGGCACCCGTGTAATTACCCTAAACAGTCAGGGGCAGTTTTGACATTTTTTAACCACGGTAATTCAGTAAAAAAATCTGGATCTACCGCGGTAACAAATCTGAGAATTACCCCTTTTTACCTAAACTAACCCCGCCGGCCTACAGCCAGTTTTGGACCTCTTTTTTCCGGCCACCACTCCGCCCTAACCGAACAACAACCTCAACACCAAATAGTTGCCAAAATCCCCATGCCACCCAAAAACATCCAAAACCCAAAAAAACGAAGAATACAATGAAATTGAGATTTCTAGACTAGGGCTGGAATCAATAAATCAAGGGCATGAGGTTGCAGAAGAACAGGAGATGAACGAAACCATACCCTTCGGTAACCGCCTCGTCGCCGGAGCTTACCTAAATCCGGTGAACACAGTGGGTGTTCCTGGGTTCAATCTCTCTCTCGATTATGACTGGAATTGGACGTTTAGGACCGGGCTTCGTAGAGGGAGGGAAAAGAAATCAAATGGTGGTGGTGCCCGTCTTGGGGACGCCAAACGGTGGTGGTTGCCAGAGAGAGTTGACTGGTTTTGGGGTCTTTGACCTCGGTTAAAGGCCTCAAGCCTTTTTACAGCCTAAAGGACGGCCCAGATTTTATCTGGAAAAATCCAACGATCTAGATTAAATATTAAAAGTTGTCATGAGTGGTAAATAGATATTTTACTATTTACTTTTACCGCAAAGTAACAGTAGTTTATCCCGCATAACTTTGGCATACAAACTCTGATTAAAGCGTAGGATATACCCACGAGTTCATATTAACGTCCTCTACAACTTCCCCGAAGGAAGTTTCCTTAAATTTTTGACTTATCGTAAAGTCATCTTTTTACGGTAAAGTAATTAACATCTATCACTTCCGTAAATTGGATAAATTCATAATAAACAGCTCGTAGCTCTGAAAAATATTCCGGACATACCGGAGGACTCGTATTAACATAATCTACCCCTCGGGACTTTAATTCTATTTTCCCCCAGAACAGAGAATATCTCAATGTTAAACTTGAATATTAATTCGGGAAAAATTGACAGCGCGGTTACAACCCTTTGTAACCCGCCTAATCCCGGTAAAAAAGTAAATTTCGGGACGGGGTGTTACATGTAACCAATAATATATATATATATATATATATATATATAGCCCTTCCTATTTTTAGTTTATTTATAGGAATAGACATTCGACAAACTTTTCGATCACATTTTTCAATCTTAACCGTTCAATTCTTAGGCCCTAATATATAGATCACCTCTGCAAAATTTCATCCAAATTGGTGATCGTGAAGATGTTCAAATTGCCAATTAAAATTATAAACATTAACGGTTCAAATTTGGCATATTTGATCCGTCAAATGATTTCAGTTATTTCAAAGCCTTAACGATCACCAAATTTGATGAAACTTTACAGAAATGATCTATATATATATATATGCATCTACATATTGAATGGTGAAAATGTTGTTATGTGATTGAAAAGTTTGTCGAATGTCTATCCCTATAAATAAACCAAAAATAAGGATCCTTAAATAGAATAGCCCTTTATATATATTATGCATGTGAATGGAATATATTTTATATATGTTGCATGTTGATGATAATAATATATATGTTTAATTAGAGTTTGAATGTTTGTATATATATATAATTAATTAATTAATAAATCACATGCGCACATTAATTTATAGGCAAAATAGCTAAAACACCTCATGAATTTGATTACAATTGTCAACTTACACCTTCAACTCTTAATTGTGTCAATTTACCTCCTCAACTTGGTAAAAATTGCCAATTTGCACCCTCTCCATTAAATTGAATGATTTTCATCTAATTTTCAGTCATGTGTTATGCATGTAAGGGGTATAGCTGTCAATTTTTATAAATTGTTGTAATATTAAAAATGTAATGAAATAAAATCTCCAAAAGAGATTTTTTTTCTAAAAAATAACACCTCGTTACATTTGTTTTTTTATTTCCTTATACGTTATTTATTCAATATTTTTTGTAAAATTTTCTCATTCACTTCATCTTTCTGATTGCCATACATGAATATCATTTTAGAAGATGATGTCTACATTGATAGTCTTTTTTATCAAAAATACTACATTGATTTTTTTTTAATTTTTATTAAAAACTTTATCAGAAATACTATATTGATAATCTTAATTGAAAAAAAAGTAAAATTAAAATCAAATTGATGATGATGATAATGAACAAGACATAATTTGTCTACTAAAAGGCTAAGCGCAATGCAATTCTAACTAGCCATTATTTCTCTCAAGCCTCTCATTTGTTTCATAATTTTGTTTATTAAATGAAAAATATTATAAAAAAATAGTTACACCCCTACACAACACATAATCTAAAATTGGATGGAAATCATCTAATTTGATAGATAAGGTGCAAATCAGCAGTTTTTACCAAGTTGAGGAGGTAAATTAGCACAATTGGAAGTTGAGGGTGTAAATTGACAATTAGAGCCAAGTTCAGGGGGTGTTTTAGCTATTTTACCTAATTTATATAGGATTTTGCTTCTGTCCGATCAAGATCGGATGAAGCTCTCCTTTCGATCTCCAAGTTAAACCATGTGTACAATATCAATCGTAATCTTAATAATTAAATAAACCAATGAAGATCATCTATACAAAAAATCAATGTAAAAAAAAGATTGTTTCCTTGCCCGAATGCATCGAATAAAATGAATGGATTATCATAGAAGCTCAGGAACTGTCCATTTGGTTTGATCCATTCGGACAAGTAAACAATCTTTTTTAGATTGATTTTTTGTATAGATGATCTTCATTGGTTAATTCAATTATTGAACGGTTAAGATTACGATTGATATTGTACATATAGCATAACTTGAAGATCGAACGGGAAACTTCGTCCGATATAGATCGGACAGAAGTTTTTTCCATTTATATATATACATCCATGCAATTCCCTATCAGCGTGCCATCTCATAACTTTGGCTGTGTGTGATGACATTTACAACCGCTCCAGCCTATCCCTCAACGGGAAATACTGAAGTACCTTCAAAGGTTCCTATTGCCTGCAGGAGTCAGTTTATACCTGTCAGTGTGACATACCGGACATGCGTCAAGGACACCAAGGTCATTCACTTCTAGATCTTTACCCCAGAAGAGAACACAGTCATATCTGCATGCATGGATCTTGATGTAAGAAAACCAAAAATCTTTCAGGATACATCAAACCTTATGATGAGTGGTAGGAAGACGATGACCGTGGGGCAGCATTGAAGTAGTGTATTGTAGATAATCATCAACAGCCTTCACGGTCGATTTTGTCTTAACTTTAATCTTCAATACATCCATCACACTTTCAAGAACCGTCTTCTGACAATCGGGGTACATAGGGGTCTGTTGGAAAGCAAGCAGTTTATTCTACTTGTCAATACTAGCAATGTTGACAACTCTAGGGAAGGGCTGCACCGGCTCAGGCATATACTGTCCTGGAGAGCATACTCCGCTCTCATAAGGAAATATATCGTTGATGTTGTATCGTTGGATGTACTGCCAGTCTCAAAAAATTACTTATGAATCCATGATCATGCGGACCCCCTGATGATGTTTCACCGTGATATATCCAACATGTGTACTTCTCCAAAAACATGTTACTCTTCAGGTGCTGTCATACTTTGTCAATAGAAAATCGATGCATATCGCTGCGACACTAACATTTCGTGTACGGATAATAGAAAATTGAATTCCGGTTAGCATTAGCCAACGCATATTCAATAAAACTAATAACTCTTTTACCATATCGTTTGTCCCATTTTGGAAGCGAAATTCAACTCTTATTCATATCCTAAAAAGATAACAATATATATATATATATATATATACATGTATGTATGTATAACTCTAATTTATTAATTAATTCCATATATAAAATCTCAAATCATTTAGTATTCTATAACAATTAATTAATAACAAATTAATAATTAACACACATATATATATATATATATACATACTAATTAATAATTACATAACAATATTATATATCAACATCGATCATCACAAAATCATAATCAACATATCATCAACAACTTAATTCATACCATGCATCAACAAAATATTATAATTAAATTAATTAACACACACACACACACACACACACACACATATATATATATATATATATATATATATATATATATATATATATATATATTTCTACTATTTATTAACAACAACTTCATATATATTATCAAATCAAAATCGATCAACTCAATCACACTCAAAATTAATTAATTCAACTCAAATAAAACTCAAAATCAATATTATATAACTCAAATAAAACTCTTAAATCAACATATATACACATATTCGTACTTATATATAGCTTCACAAACTAATTTTGGACAGATTTCGACAACATCCAACAATTTCGACAACACCCAAACTTTTTCTCCCGTTTTTATTTCAAATGAGCTGTTGTCTAGATCAACAAATATAAGACACTTTAGCCTACAAAATTATATATTTCGTTAGCTAAATTTTTAAAATTTTGTCGACTAAACTCCACAGACTATAGCCGACGAAAAAATTAGTTTAGCCAACAAAATAATTTTTCGTCGGCTAAAGTCCACTTTAGCTGCTGAAAAAAATTTCGTCTTTAGCTGACGAAAAAAAATTTCGTCTTTAGCTGACGAAAAAAAATTTCGTCGGCCTATTTTTTATATTTTATTTTATCGGTTAAACATCTTCTTCTTGTAGCGAGGATGAAGATAAAAAAAGAATGAATTTAAAAGTTTATGTGGCTGAGAAGTAGAGATCATGTGCCAGCCTCGTGTCACCTTTGGACGAAGAGTGCAGTTTGAAATGGCATACGTGCATGCTATCTTAGTCTAATTAATCACCCATTCATTAGTTAAGCCGTTTGCTTAATTAACTAACAAATGATCAATTACGAGAATTACTGCACTTTCATCTTCTTTGATTAGGATTGACCGGAACTGACGATTCTATCTTTTGTTGAAAATTTCACTTTTGCTCTGATTTCACCTTGTTTACTCTTGTTTACGCAAATCCGTTGTTTACTACAACATAAATAAAAATATATTAATTACATAATAATTATCATAAAAATTAGTTAATTCATAATATTTAAGTACTAATTACGTGTGTAAAAATACACATAATTAGTAATGTATAAAAAGGAGAAAATTCTCGTTTAAATGCTATATTCAGTTGGTTAATTGACCATGTTGGATCAGTAGTCTGTACTCAAAAGTCATTGTAAATGGACAATAAGATACAAAATTATTTTGTATTACATCAATTTTTTGCTTTGCCTTGGTCCATTCATTTGAGTTCTCGAGTGTGGATTACTGACCTGTAGCTATATTTTATATTATCTGTAATTTTAACCTTAACTGTTTAATAGTTAAATTAACTAATTTAAATCTAATTTACAAAAAAAATCAATGTAAAAAGAAATCGTTTGTTCAACCTGATGCATCAATCAAATTAACGGCTGATCATAATAATTTTAACTTTAACAAAAACTGTTTATTTGTTTGATTCTGAGTAAACAATCTTTTTTTATATTAATTTTTTTTTATAAAAATGATCTTAATTAATTAATTTAACTATTAAAAAGTTAAAGTTAAAATGAATGTCGTTAAAAATATGTTAATAATAGAAAGATCGGACTCTCCTAGACAACGGGACACAGGTATTTTCGCCTTATTCATATAACCCTCCGTGTCTCCCTCCATTCTCTCTCTCTCTTCGTATAATAAATCCCCTCACCTTTCTTTCCCCAATTTTCCTTCAGACCCAAATCTCTCTTTCAACCTTCTTATCCTTTCAGTTTCAAAGCTGGTATAGACAAAACACGTATCATATATATACTCTGACGCACATATCACGTACTTATCCATACACTGTTCTTGTTCTTCAACTCCCTCTCCTACCTACCTCTCTTTTTTCTTCTGTTTGTGTTCTGTTTCAGTCTGATTATTGTTTACAATTATGGGGAGGTCACCTTGTTGTGAGAAAGCTCATACAAACAAAGGGGCATGGACCAAAGAAGAAGATCAACGCCTCATCGATTACATCCGCATCCATGGTGAAGGCTGCTGTGTAGGGTTCATCAGCGAAAATCGACTGTTGGAGGATGACGTCATCAGAGTTCTTCAGATTTGTTCGACCGTTGGAGCGTGACGCAGGCAGATCTGGACGTTGACACATGACGTCATCTTTAGGGTTCTTCAGTGCAGATTCTTCGTTTTTCATTTCTGTTAATAACCGTCCTATTTAATAGGACACAGCTGTTTGGTTTTGTTAGATTAGTCCGAGTCTTAAGCAATCATCTCATGATCTTCAGAGTTGTTGAAGAGGAGATCGATTCTTCTGCATCTTTTCTGGGTTTTCTGTTTTTGTCTTTTTCGAATCTGATGTAAGGCTATTTAAAGCCATAACTTCTGTTAATTCAAGTGTCTTTCATTCATAGATAACTCGAGTTGATAAACTTGTCCAACATTTGGTATCAGAGCCTCACCATCGAGGCCTGTAGAGAGAGTGAAAGAACTGTGAGATAAAGAGCTCGAGTGAAACAGGAGAGATGACTGAAAGTAGCAGTAGCAATGGGAAGTTTGCACAACCTGCAATCCCGAGATTTGATGGCTACTATGAGCACTGGGCCAAGTTAATGGAGAATTTCCTTCGTTCCAAAGAATATTGGAGTTTGGTCGAGGAAGGAATAGATGCAGTCCCTTCAGGGATGCAACCAACAGAAGGTCAGCTGAAAGTGATAGAGGAGCAACTTTTGAAGGACAAGAAGATCAAGAATTATCTCTATCAAGCCATTGATAGAGAAATCATGGAGACTATCCTCAATGATGATACATCGAAGCAGATTTGGGACTCAATGGCACAGAAGTTCAAAGGTTCTACAAGGGTGAAACGAGCTCAACTTCAAACACTAAAAACTGAATTCGAAGTGTTAAGGATGAAGGAAGGAGAATCAGTGAATTCCTATTTTGGACGAACTCTCTCAATAGCCAAACGCATGAAGTCATGTGGAGAGAATGTGCAAGAAAGGGAAATCACAGGGAAAATACTGAGATCATTGGTGCCAAAGTTCAATTATGTGGTGTGTTCAATTGAGGAGTCAAACAATGTTGACATACTGACAGTGGATGAACTTCAAAGCAGCTTGCTCATTCATGAGCAAAGAATGAAGAATATGAATGAAGATGAACAAGTCTTGAAAGTGACTTATGAAGAAAGGGCAGTAAGAGGAAGAGGAGCATTTCGAGGAGGACGAGGTAGAGGAAGAGGCAGACAACCATTCAATAAGACATTGGTGGAGTGTTACAAATGCCACAATCTGGGACATTTTCAGTATGAATGTCCTAACTGGGAGAAGAGAGCAAATTATGCTGAGCTCAATGAAGAAGATGAGATGCTACTGATGGCAAACATAGAGCTGAAAGAAGCAAAGGAAGAAGAGGTATGGTTTCTAGATTCAGGATGTTCAAACCATATGACTGGCAACAGAAAATGGTTTGATAAACTGGATGAACAATTCAGACATTCTGTGAAGCTTGGCAATGATTATCGAATGGAGGTACTTGGAAAAGGGAACATCAAAATCGAAGTTGAAGGTGCAATTCAAACTGTAAGTGATGTGTACTATGTTCCTGATTTAAAGAATAATCTTTTGAGTATTGGTCAGTTGCAAGACAAAGGACTAGCCATTTTGATTAAGCAGGGTGTGTGCAGACTGTATCATCCAAGTAGAGGTTGTATACTTAAAAGTATAATGACTGCAAACCGGATGTTCGTGGTACTGACCAAAACTGTTATGCAGTCATCAACTTGTCTCAATGTCAATTCAGATGAAGTAGGTGATCTATGGCATAAGAGGTTTGGACACTTAAACCATCGAAGTATGAGACAGATGCAACAAAAGAAATTGGTTCAGGGGCTTCCAAGCTTCATGATTTCAGACAAAGTGTGCTCTAGTTGTTTAAAAGGAAAGCAGCATCGCGAAGCTATGCCAAAGACAAGCAAATGGAGAGCCACAAAATCACTACAGCTTATTCACTCAGATATCTGTGGACCTATAACTCCTATGTCAAACAGCAACAAGAGGTACATTTTGACTTTCATAGATGACTTCACTCGAAAACTATGGATATATATGTTGAATGTTAAGAGTGAAGCGTTTACAATGTTCAAAATGTTTAAGAATAGTGTGGAGAAAGAGTGTGGAATGTCCATCTGTGGTTTAAGAATAGATAGGGGAGGAGAATTCACGTCAAAGGAGTTTATGGAGTTTTGTAAACAGCATGGCATCAAGCGCCAATTGACAACTGCCTACACGCCACAGCAAAATGGAGTGGCAGAGCGCAAAAACCGTACCATTTTAAATATGGTAAGGTGTTTACTGGAAGACAAAATGATGCCTAAGATCTTCTGGCCAGAAGCTGTTAGATGGGCCTGTCATGTCATTAATAGAAGCCCTACATCAGCTGTGAAAGACAAGACTCCTGAAGAATGCTGGACTGGAGTAAAGCCAAATGTTGGCTATTTCAGAGTATTTGGATGTGTTGGAAATGTACATGTACCAAAAGAAAAGAGATTCAAGTTGGAAGCCAGGAGTCGAAGATGCATATTGCTTGGTTACAGTGATGAATCAAAGGGGTACAAGATGTATGATCCAGTTGAGAAGAAGGTGATAGTAAGCAAAGACATAGTATTTGAAGAAGGAGAATGCTGGGACTGGGGAAGAACAGAAGGAGAAAGAGAAAAAGATGTATTAGATTGGGGAGAGACAGAAGGGAGCTTGTATGAGTCAAGTGATGAAGATGTTGAAGAAGAAGAAGACAATGAAGAAGGTAATTCCAGTGAAACAGCAATCCTTCAAGATGAAGAAATACATCCTGTGTTTGAAAGGAGAGTATCAAGGGCTCCAGCCTATCTACAAGATTATGTATCTGGTGAAGGATTGTCAGATGAAGAGGAGGTTCAAAACTTAGTAATGTTCATCTCTTCTGATGATCCTACCTGTTATGAAGAAGCAATAAGGAGCAAAAGATGGAAGGATGCCATGGACTTGGAGATTAGTGCAATTGTCAGAAATGAGACATGGGAACTTGTTGATGCACCAATAGGTACCAAGGTCATTGGTGTAAAGTGGATATTTCGGACTAAATTGAACGAGAATGGAGAGGTAGATAAATGTAAAGCCAGGTTGGTAGCAAAAGGATATGCACAAGAAAGAGGGATAGATTACAATGAGGTTTTTGCACCAGTTGCCAGATGGGATACAATTAGGACAGTGATAGCTTTGGCAGCAAGGAATGGCTGGATGATCTTTCAATTGGATGTCAAAAGTGCATTCTTGCATGGAGAATTGAAGGAGGCAGTGTACATTGCTCAGCCACAGGGGTATGAGGTAAAAGGAGAAGAAGGTAAAGTGTACAAGCTAAAGAAGGCGCTGTATGGATTAAAACAGGCACCAAGAGCATGGTTCAGCAGAATCGAAGGATACTTTCTCAAACAAGGCTTTGAAAGAAGCAGTCATGAATACACTTTGTTTGTGAAGAGGGAAGGGAAGGACAACATTCTGATTGTAAGTCTCTATGTTGATGATCTCATCTTTACTAGTAATAATTCAGTTATGCTGGAAAGCTTCAAAAGCTCTATGAAAAGGGAATTTGAGATGACTGATCTTGGTGAAATGAGGTATTTTCTGGGAGTCGAGGTGCATCAAGGGTCAAGAGGTATTCATATTGGTCAGAAGAAATATGCTGAGGAGATACTTGAGAGATTTGGCATGAAAGAATGCAATGGAGTCAAGAATCCAATGGTTCCAGGAAACAAACTGTCCAGAGAAGAAGGAGGAAAGAAAGCTGATCCAACCTTGTTCAAACAGATGGTTGGAAGTCTGATGTACATGACAGCCACTAGACCAGATTTAATGTATAGTGTGTGCCTGATCAGTCGTTTCATGTCTAATCCCATGGAATCTCACATGCTTGCAGCTAAGAGAATTCTTCGATACATTCAAGAAACAGCTGAGCTTGGAATCTTTTATGAGAAGGGAAACAAAGAGGAGTTGTTGGCATACACTGATAGTGATTACGCAGGAGATGTTGATGAACTGAAAAGCACCTCTGGTTATGTGTTTATGCTAAGCAATGGTGCAGTAGCGTGGTCCTCAAAGAAGCAACCAATTGTAACTCTATCAACCACAGAAGCTGAGTATGTGGCTGCAGCTGCATGCGCTTGCCAATGTGTTTGGATGCAGCAAATTCTGAAGCAAATTGGAGGAGTTCAAGGTAAAACAGTTACAATGCTATGTGATAATTCGTCTACCATTAAGCTTGCAAAGAATCCTGTCTTTCATGGTAGAACCAAGCACATAGCTGTGAGATACCATTTTCTTCGAAATCTCATAAAGGATGAAGAAATCAGCATCGAGCATTGTGGTACCAACGAGCAATTAGCAGATATCATGACTAAACCTCTGCGTTTGGAGGTGTATGAAAGGTTTCGAGACGCGCTTGGTGTGAAGGCAGCTAAGGAAGTAAACTGAAAATCATCTCAGTCTTTCAGTTTAGGGGAGGGATTGTAGGGTTCATCAGCGAAAATCGACTGTTGGAGGATGACGTCATCAGAGTTCTTCAGATTTGTTCGACCGTTGGAGCGTGACGCAGGCAGATCTGGACGTTGACACATGACGTCATCTTTAGGGTTCTTCAGTGCAGATTCTTCGTTTTTCATTTCTGTTAATAACCGTCCTATTTAATAGGACACAGCTGTTTGGTTTTGTTAGATTAGTCCGAGTCTTAAGCAATCATCTCATGATCTTCAGAGTTGTTGAAGAGGAGATCGATTCTTCTGCATCTTTTCTGGGTTTTCTGTTTTCGTCTTTTTCGAATCTGATGTAAGGCTATTTAAAGCCATAACTTCTGTTAATTCAAGTGTCTTTCATTCATAGATAACTCGAGTTGATAAACTTGTCCAACATGCTGGCGCTCCCTTCCTAAACAAGCCGGTACTGATTCTCTTTCCAAATTTTTATTCTTTCTCGCGTAAGCTTCGTACCCATGATTCATTTCTTGTTTGTTTCGATTGCTTGATTAACAGAGAATTCATTTTTGATGTGGAACAGGGTTGCTTAGATGCGGCAAGAGCTGCAGGCTGAGGTGGATCAACTACCTAAGGCCTGATCTCAAGCGTGGGAATTTCACCGAAGAAGAAGACGAGCTCATTATCAAGCTCCACAGCTTACTCGGAAACAAGTAATTAAAACAAACCCTGTTTCATTTGTTTGCTCTGTTTTGTTTTGCCGGAAAATTAAACGGTTCCGTTCTGTTACTTACAGATGGTCTCTGATCGCGGGGCGGTTACCTGGACGAACAGATAATGAGATAAAAAACTACTGGAACACCCACATCAAGAGAAAGCTCCTCACCCGCGGCCTCGACCCTCAAACCCACCGCCCCCTCAACGAGTCCGCTTCGGCAGCTTCTTGGTTGGATTTCAGAAACGGGTCCCAACCGTTTTTGTCAGTCGAGAAAATCAACTGCCTAATGGATCAGACCAACTTCAAGAACAACAACACGAACAACAAGATGAACCTCCTGTCCAAACTCAAGAGAGAAGAAGAGTACAGCTACAACAAGAACATGAACAACTACTTCGAAGAGGCGAATTGCAGCAGCAGTGGCACGACAACAGAGGAAGATCAGCAACAGAAGCCAGATATCATGTACAAGTGTGGTGACGTAAACTTGGACCTCTCAATAGGGCTGGAGCCGCTTCAGTCCGAGCCGCCGACTCGGGCATCGTCCGGAAACTCGGCCGAGTCGAAACTGACTCGGAGGGCTTCTAATAATTACGACGTGTTTGCTCAGGCGGACGCGGCGGCGGTGTGTCTGTGTTGCCAGGTGGGGTTTCAGAGCAGTGAGGCATGTAGGAGTTGTCAGTGCACAAATGGCTTCTACAGATTTCACAGACAATTGAATTCATAGTCATTTTTCTTCATCTTTTCTATTTTTGGGGTTGAACAAAATTTCAATGTCATAGATTAATTTGGTATAGTTTAAGGTAAGTCACTTTTGAAAATGTAACCTTTATTACATATGGCAAATTAAGAACAACCTATTGGTATAATCCAGTTGCTTTTCCTTTGTTCCATTTGTTGATTGGCATTTCCCACCGAAATTTTGCCTTTGATTCTTTACCTAAATGAGAAAGGTAGCCTTTGAGAGAAATCTTTGTCATGTCATGTGGTTAAATAATTCCAATTCTGAAACTATGTCCTTTAGCTAAAATTTGTAACATGTCATGCTACAAATTTAAATATGTCAAAATAACAATCATAGAGTTTCTAGTTTATGCCCGATTGTGACTACAAGACAGCGTGCTAGGTTACCATAAATTCTGGGAGTTTATTTAAGTCAAATCAAATTTTATACTTTCAATTTTACGAGTTAATATTTATTATTAGATAAATTATTTAAATGTTATAACCGATCTTTTGTGTACCGAACCTCCCAACTTTTCATTTAATGGAAATATATTATATCATTCAACCAAATGGTACCGGATCCGATTTAATACACTTAGTGTTGCGAACGAAGATGATAGTTCTTTTCAAAATGAAAAAAAACTAAGATGATAGTTAATAAGTCTGACCAAAAATACAAATGATTATTGTGTTAAATCTACTATAAAACTCTTGATAATTTGTTTTTGTTCTTATTCAATACCTAAACATTGTTTAACAACCCGGCAGCAATTTGGGTTGTGGCTATTTAGTGATTAGCGTGGCGTCTTAGAATACAGAGAACTCGAATTAGGCAAAGAGCCATGATCAGAAGTTTCCCCTTTGAGTTTGTGTGAAGACCAAAAGCAATATAGTTGGTACTTGCTCGTGCAAACTTATACTAGAAGGAACTCACTTTGATGAGTAATATGATATTAGCAAATGATATTAGGAATATAAGCGTATCGATCAACCAAATCATATCCCACTTTGTTAGTTGGAATAAAAATTGTTGGAAGAATGGCAGATTTAGGTGGAGGATTAGCATTGATGATACCATATTCTCTAAGGACATTAAAATCGATCCAACCCCCTGAGCTAAAAACCTACCATCCACCACCTAGATGATTAATAAGTGATGCTTTCAGGCCGGATCTATAAGGAAGGTGAGTGGGGGTCTCACTCAATATTGAACAACTATTAATTGTATTTCTTAGCCCTCAGCTTCTATGGACTGAGTTGCATCCTCAAGTGTCCAGCTTTAGTTTATTGTTATTTAACAAAAAAACGGGTTATTTTTACTCTCTAAGTCATAAATATAAGAACAAACTTAAAAGATGGAAGAAGAATTTCTTTATGATTATATATATGGTCCTCACTCCTCCACATTACGAAAGAATATGTCGATTTTTTTACTATGTAATGCCTTTGTGATAAATAAATTTGAAGTTTTAGATACTCGTAGGAATAGATTTAGTTAGTTGTGTTACATCTAGAGATTTTATAAATTTTGTTTTACATAAACATGTATTTGAGCGGTAAGACTTACTACCTCATTCTTGTATAGATGTATCATTTTTTAATCTATATTATTGCTTTCGTACCGTTGATTGTTTTTTTACTGTGGAAGTCAAGTCCCACCCTGTTGCAATTCCTGGATCCGCCACTAGATGCTTTTTAGTTTGGAAAAAAACTTGGGTCTGATCTGGCACTCGGCTGAGAAAACAATATTCTTTTAAATTGATTTTTTATATAGATGATCTTCATTCACTACCAGGATCAGCACTTTAACCGACGAAAAAAATTTCGTCAGCCTGTTAATTAAATTCGTCATCTAGTCGAAGAATCTTCGTCGGGTATGGTTTCGTCAGGAAAGACTAGTCGGCTATAACTTTAGCTGACGAAACTAGAAGTCGTTATGGGCTATAGTCAATGGTCTAAATAACGGTTATCCGCATCGTATCGGTTTTGTAAAATAAGGATATATCTAGATATATCGGATTTGCTAATTTTTAATTAAATTTAATATATTTATAAACATGTACTTCAAAATATACCAAATAAACTTATGAAATTAAAACTTATGCTTCAAAATGTACTGATTAAACTAGAGAAAGAAAAACATTTGATTGTTTTGACAATGAAAATACATAAATAATACTAACTACTAAGTACAAACTAATAAAAATAAGTGTTTACAAGATAGATTGAGATGCTCATGCATCATAAACTCTCTCATCATGAGATTCAAACTCAAACTCATCATCTCCATTATCATCTTCCTCATCTTCCGAGACAAAATCATCTTCATAAAGCTCTCTTACGTCTCGGATTTCACTCAAGGGTGGTATTTCACTACCCATTTCGGACACTTCTTCATGTTTTTCCATATCTTCAATGACATTACCTTCAACAAGCCATTCTTGTGCTTCTTTAGCTTATTTGGCAAGTAGTACCTCTTTTCCCTTATCATTCCTTCAGTTTTTTTTTATGATTTTGGCATTGAATTGAACATATACCAACTTGCTCATCCTTGAGGTATCTAGCCTATTCCTCTTCCATGTGTGTATCCTTTGAAATGTGCTCCAATCCCTTGAAATGTGCTCCATTATAGTCAAATTTTGAGTTGACCGATATATTAAGATGATATGGTACTTATCGTATCAGATTCTAAATATCAGCGATATATCGCCGATATATCCAGATATTTAGAACATTGGCTATAGTCTAAAACTTTAGCTGACAAATATTTTGTCTGTTTCATTGGCTAAAGTTTCATACTATAGCCGACAAAACATCATTTCATCTACCGTAGTCTGCGACTTTGGCCGACGAAACATTTAATATATTCGTCGCCTCAAGTATTTAATAAAAAAATAAAAAATAACTATAGTGGAAGAAATATAGCAAAATTCGTCAGCTAAATACAACCATAGCCGACGAAACTTGTCATAATTAGTCGGCTAAACGTTAAAGAAAAATAAATAAAAAATACTATATTTGACTAATTATGACAAGTTTCATCGACTATAAGTCCATTCCAGTAAAAAAATCCCTGAAATTTCTTAATTACTATTCCAAGCAACCTGCAAAATACACCAAAACAATTTTATATTACCAACAACACCAAAAATGGTGACAACACGTTATTCATTAAAATATTTATAAATTATATATAAACATATAAAACTATATAATCATTTAACTACACAAAATCTATATTGTCTAAATCTATATCAGCGTCAAGGATCAATTGTTTGATCTATGAAAAGACTGTTCAGCCACTTCCATGCTCAACTAGAGGATACCCTTGTAATTATCTTAAACTACCAAGGGCAGTATAGTCAATTCGACCTCAATGGTAGTTTGGTAAATATGCTAAGCTTCTAGGGGCAGTATTGTCTTTTTGGTCTCAATGACAGTTCTATAATTATACAAAACAACTAGAGGCATTTATGAGATTTCAGCCTTAATGACATCCCTGTAATTATCTTAAACATTAATAGGCATTTATGAGATTTCAGCCTCAATGGTATCCCTGTAATTATCTCAAACTGCCAAGGGCATTTATGAGATTTCAGTCTCAATGGCATCCCTGTAATTAACTAGAACTGTTAGAGCAGTTTGGACAATTCACACCCGCGGTAAACAGTAAAAGGATAAATCTGCCGCTGTAAACACTTGGATTTTTACCCATGAGTTTCCTGATCGGCTGGTTTGGCAGGAAAATGGTTTGCCTGAAAACAAGCATTTTCCTGCCAAACCAAGCTTCTATACTTGAAAAATCAACTCCTACAACATCCCAGCAACCTAACAAAGCTAAAATCGAGAAAAAAGGTAGAGTTTTTATATCTCAAAGTAAATCCTCTGGTTTTCTGATGGATCTCCTCCAGCGGAGCTCAGCTGGCCTCCTCCTTCCTTCTGGCAGCTCTTGTAAGCTTCCTGGAAGTCCCTTGCTCCTCCTCTCGGCTGGTTTTACGTCGAGGCAGAGAGAACAGTCCTTCGAGCTTTCTCTCTCCTCTGCTGGGCGACACTAGCACGGTTAGAGGTCAGAACGTGGTCTCCAAGGCAGAGCAAGACTGGATGTGCGCCGGCGGTGGTGGTCTAGCAGGGGCAGTCTCTGAACTGCTCCAAGGAGAGAGACAGAGAGTTCGAATCGGAGGGGGAAAAGGAGAAGAGGAAAGAAAAGAAAAAGATAAGGGAGAGATAAAAAGAGGGGATTTTATAAACTTTTCAACGACCACGATTTGTCGATCAAATCAACGGCCCAGATCAACTAATAGAAAGTTAACGTCTTTATCATATAGTAACTTTATCTTTTTACTCATACTTCCACCTACGAACTCCGATTAAAACGTAAGACATACCCACGGGTTCGTATTAACGCCCCCTACAACTTTCTCGAATGAAGTTTCTCCAAATTCTCGACTTATAGCAAAGTCACATTTTTACGGTAAAGTAAATAACATATATTTTTCCCGCAAACTGAATAAATCCATAATAACCGGCTCGTAGCTCCAGAAAATATTTCAACATACAGGAGGACTCGTATTAATAAAGTCTACCACAGAGATAGCACGAGAAATTGATTATATCTTCCCCTAGAATCGAGAATATATCAATATTAAACTCGAATATTAATTCGGAGAAAACTAACAGCATGGTTACAACCATCTGTAACTCCCCTCATCCCAATAAAAGGAGAAATTTTAGGGCGGAGTGTTACAATAATAATATGTCTCTCAGGCTAGGTTCAGATCCTCTCAAGCTCTAACAACATCTCACACTAAATGCTCAACTCATCTCATAGGGAGGAGCACACACTCAACTTCAACCCATGGGAAGGAGCAACCACTCAACTACCACCCATGAGGAGGAGCAACCGCTCAACTACCACCCATAAGGAAGAGCAACCACTCAACTACCACCCATGAGAAGGAGCACCCGCTCAACTACCACCCATGAGGAGAAGGAGGAGCTCGTCTAAAGAAGTGCTAGCAATAATAAATATATGACATGCCTTATATGGCGAAATAAGTAGTCAAATAGAACTCACGAGATAAATATCTCGGCCCTCTAAATAGCTCACGGGATAAAATCTCGACCCTCTAGATAGGTCACGGGATAAAATTCCAGCCCTCTAGATCATAGATTAATAATCACAACACTTATTAACATGTCTCACACGTCAAAATATTCTTGAGCTCATGAGAAAAGTGTGAACCCTCGACCCAATAGTCCAAGGAATAAAATAACAATGATTCTCAAGTAAGAGCAGAGCACTGCTCGGAAACTAAAGTGTGGGCTCCTTATTTCTCACACTTTTAGGTCGTATTTTCAAATCTCTGCTGCTCAGTGTCTAGACCATAGTGTGTATGTCATTGCTGTCTTTCATCCAATTTGGAGATCATTTTGTACCAAATTAAATTAAATAGTTCAATAGAACAAAAACTGTCCAAACTGAACAGTTAGTGTAAATTGCACCTATGAAAACTCAAATGATCTTCAAATTGGATGAAACTTGACAAAAATGATCTACACATTATGTTATAATCACTTAAGTGTGAATTTGTGAAAATAAGACCTAAAAGTGAGCCAAATAAAGAGCCACACATTTTAATTTCAGAGAGGGGCTCCGCTATGGATAAGAACTGTGTATATACATATATATCTACACTACCAGGATCAGCACTTTAACCGACGAAAAATTTTTGTCGGCATGTTAATCAAATTCGTCGGCTCAGCTCTAAGCCGACTAGTTGTCGTCGGCTAAAATGTCGTCGGCTATAACTTTAGCCGACGAATAAGAGTGGGCGTCGGCTATAGTTTCACACTTAGCCGACGATTTTTTTTTATATTTTCGTTAGCCTTAACCTAAGATGTTGGCCGACGAAATATTAATATAATTCGTCTGCTAAATATTGAAAAATATATATATATATAGCAGACGAATTATAGTAAATTTAGTCGGCTAAATACTACTATACCTGACGAAATAGGCTATATTTCATCGGCTAAACCTTGAAAAAAATACTATAGCCCACAAATTATGATAAATTTCGTCGGCTAGAAGTCCATTCCAGCAAAAAAAACTGAAATTTATAAATTACCATTCCAAGCAAGCTGCAAATTACACTAAAACAATTTCATATAACCAACAACACCATCAAAAGTGATAACACGTTTTTCATTAAAATATTTATAAATTGTTCAAAAACCTATAAAACTATATAATTATTTAACTATATACAATATATATCATCTAAATCTATATCTGCGTCAGGAGAATGTTGTGGTTCAGGAGGTTGCGACGGCTGAGGTAGGGGTATAAGCGTAGGCATGGGCGGAGCCGGAAGTCCCTAAAGCTGGGCAGCTAAAAACTCTTGGAAGTACTAGAATATCTGCTGTTGTTGTGCCTAGTGGGTGGCATATACTGTCATATTATACTCTTGTAAAGCGGCAGTATAGGCTATCTGGGCAGCTTTCTGTTCCCATAGCATCTAAACTTCCGCCTCTAGCTGAGTTTTCCTACTGCCGGTTGTGGCTGCCTTTTCTTGAAATCATGGAGTGGTCTTCAGTACCCCCACTCCCTTCTTTCCTAGACCTCGGCAGTAGAAGTTGTTTCTTCGCGGTGAGAATGCTGCGCCCATGATCCTCGCCCCAACCCTGAGATCTGAAGTGTCGATCGTGGACATGGCTTCGGACATGTCTTCCTTCTTTGTGTCTGGCCTATCCTGCCTCACTTTCGCCTAATTGGATAGGAAAAAAAATAAATAATTAACATTTTGAAATATATATAATTTACAAAATTTAAAAACGTAAAACGACTTACAATATCCTCATGGGCGTCAGGATATGTCTTCTCCTACATTTAGACGTACCAGCTGACTTCTGGATTTTCCCTGGCCGCCTCGTCCATCAACGATGCGAATGGTCTAGAACCGGTATGATAGTTCTTTGTGTTGTGTTGCCGGTTCTGAGCGTTCGCCCGGAAAACGCCCTACAAAGGAAAAAAATAAAATATTAGTAAAATATTTTAAAATGTACTAATTAATAACAATATAACGAATTAATTTTTTTAATTACCTGTTTATGAGGGTTGTTGAATTTTGATATCAGAAGCCAACACCACTAATACTCCCTGAACTGGAACTTAACAGGGGAACGTCAAACCACACCTGTATTAAAACGTTTATTAGTTTTGTTTTTCATAAATCAACAATATAATACATAATATTAATTATGAATTTTTTAAACTTACCGACATTATGTTGTGGACAATGTCCTTAACCTCCTATGGGACCTCGTCCTAGTTTGACCACAACATAGGGACTTTATCCCTAATAAGCGCTCCCACGCGGCCGAAGTATATCCTCGTCTTCCCGTCTGATACTACATTTCCATCCCGGTCAGTATCGATAAGGATCCTTCCTGAGGTACTCATGGTCTTCTCGAGAGCCTTCCTTGTGATGAGACCTCTCTTCTTCCTTGTCGGCTTGGCTCCGACGGTGCGTATCACAAATTGATAATTAATAAATTATTCTTATTATGACAATATAAGAAAACAAATTATTTATATTTCATTACCTTAGGGCGTTGGGGACGACGCAATGGATTCCGACTCTGTCGCTGAAAATGATACCCTCGTAGAAATAAGATATGTACCAAAAGGCACGAACTGGTACGCCGCTGATGGGGTCACCTGCGGGGACAATGGATAAATCGGCGCCCCTGAGTCCCTCGACTACAGGTAATGCCGGTATCAACCGCAGAAGGTAAAGAAGAGGCGGCAACATCTGTACCCTAGATGACCCATTCTCCGAAACAGTATGGCCCAAAGTTAGTGCTCTGTGTATCTCAAGCATACGTGGTGCAGACACCTCCGCCTAGGTCAGAGGTCATAGCTTTCTCGAAGAGTGAGGGGCGCTCGAATGCCACGAGAAGTGAGGGACCCCTGGCTGCCTTGAGGAGTGAGAGGCGCCCGACTGCCTCGAGGAATATGTGGCTCTCGGCTGACTAGAGGAATGTGTGGCTCTCGGCTGACTAGAGGAATGGGTGGCCCCCCGGCTCTCTCGAGGAATGCGTGGCTCCCGGCTGACTGGAGGAATGGGTGGCGCCTGGCTGCCTCTGCGTTGGCTCCAGAAAGGACGCACGTCTAGCTGTCATGGAGCCCTGAAAACGACGTTTGAGAGTTGCTAGACGTTCTCTCAGACGATTCAGATCATTGGCCCTTTGAACCTTTGTTTATCTAAACAAGTCTTTCATCTTATTTAAAATATTAATTTATTAAATTATTTTAATTTTTTAATTTTAATTAACACTTGTTATTAATATATTAACAATCATTATCAATATATTAATAAATTATATGAATGTATATAGGAACAATTAATAACAATTCATAGAATTTCTACAATTAATAACAATTAATATTTTAATTTCAATTTTTAATTTCAAAAATTTTAATTTCAAAATTTTTAATTTCAATTTCAATTAAAACTGTTAAAACCCCCAATTTAATTTAAACATTTTTAATTTCAATTTCAATTTTTATTTCAATTTCTAATATCAATTTCAATTTCTACAAAACCCAAATCTAAATCTACAACAACATTTTCAATTTCAATATTAATAATCCATAATATTAATAATTCAACATATACATATATAACAACATTTACATAAAAACCAATATATACATCAATAATTCAAAATAATTATTAATAATTCAATATAAATTAGAGAGAGATCGAAACATGTACTTAAGGAGGAGGTTGTGGAGGTGAGGAGAAGGCTGTGGAGGCGAGGAAGAGGCTGTGGAGGTGAGGAGGAGGCTGTGAAGGTGAAGGAGGAGGGGTTTTGAGAGGTGGAGGCGAGAGTTTTTTTTTTCAATTTAGGGTTTATGTGTTTCAACCGAGACTGAGTTTGTATAAATAGACCTGACTTTAGCCGACGACATAAGAAACTTGTCGACTATAATCATGAAACTCGTCGGCTATAATTATTTACCTATAGCCGACAAATTTAATGAAAATTCGTCGACTATAATTCTTTTTATAATTATTTTCAATTTATGTATTTAATTATCTTTTTATTTATTTATTTAACTATAGCCGATGAATTTTTAATAACTTCGTGTGCTATAGTCCTTTTATAATATATTTATATAATTTATTTCCAATTTATATGTTTACTTATCTTTTTATTTATTTATTTACCTATAGCCGACGAATTTAATGAAAATTCATCGGCTATAATCCATTTTATATTTTTTTTCTAATTTGTGTGTTTAATTATCTTTTTATTTATTTATTTAACTATAGTCGGCGAATTTTTAATAAATTCGTCGGCTATAATCCTTTTTATATTTATTTCCAATTTATGTGTTTAATTATCTTGTGAAACAAAAATCCGACCGTCAGATATCATTATTATGTTGAACTATGTGTATGGGTAAATTTTCATCAATATCCGACAATGTTAAGGACTCGATCCGGATGGTCAATCCCGTAAGTCAAACCTCTAAACGCAAAGAAACGGTAATTTGACTGTCTAAATTACGTATTTTGTCCGGACCTTCAACTGCAAATAGTTTCAAATCAATGAGACGCAACCAGTGGTATAAAAATTT
The DNA here is from genome assembly GCA_951800085.1 of Comarum palustre. NCBI lineage: Eukaryota > Viridiplantae > Streptophyta > Magnoliopsida > Rosales > Rosaceae > Comarum > Comarum palustre. The sequence goes on along the minus strand of OX637591.1, from coordinate 14,722,342 downwards.
TATGAAAATAACCATCGGAGATAGGGCTTCCTCTAGGGAGAAAAAATGAAAAATTACATTGACCGCAAGTTTCGGCACCAAAACTTTATTGAAATTACATGATTTTTCAACCGTAGACATGTTTCATCATTCTGGTCTTATCTTATTTCATGACTTTTTTTGTTTGAAGCTTCTACATATAGTTTGTTTTTGAAACTGGATATTTACTTAACTTTTAGTAAACAAGTTATACAACATTAGTAGACATGTTGTGATTGTGATGATCAAACTTGTAAAACAAAAATCCTACCATCAGATATCATTATTATGTTGAACTATGTGTATGAGTAAATTTTCATCAAGATCCGACAACGTTAAAGACTCGATCTGGATGGTCAATCTCGTAAGTCAAACCTCTAAACGCAAAGAAACGGTAATTTGAAGGTCTAAATTACGTATTTTGCCTAGACCATCAACTGCAAATAGTTTCAAACCGATGAGATGCAACTAGTGTTATAAAAAATTTATGAAAAATAACCATTGGAGATAGGGCTACCTCTAGGGAGAAAGAATAAAAAATTGCATTGACCACAACTATCGGCATCAAAACTTAATCAGAATTACGTGATTTTTCAACCGTAGACATATTTCATCATTCCAGTCATATCTTATTTCATAAATTTTTTCTTTTGAAGCATCTACGTATAGTTTGTTTTTGAAACGAAACATTTACATAACACTAGGTAAACAAGTTATACAACATTAATAGACATGTTGTGATTGTGATGATCAAACTTGTAAAACAAAAATCCGACCGTCAGATATCGTTATTATGTTGAACTATTTGTACGGGAAAATTTTCAAGATCCGACAACGTTAAGAACTTGATCCGGACGGTCAATCCCGTAAGTCAAACCCCTAAATGCAAAGAAACGGTAATTTGACCGTCTAAATTACGTATTTTGTCTTGACCTTCAACTGCAAATAGTTTCAAATAGTTGAGACGCAACCAATTGTATAAAATTATTATTTTATTTATTTAACTATAGTTGACTAAACATTAGGGTATTAATCGGCTATATTATAGGGTTTAGGGTTTAGCCGATGAAACATTAGGGTATTCGTCGGCCAAGATAGTTTTAGCCGACTAAATATGATGTATTTCATCAGCTAAGATAGTTTAGCCGAAGAAATAGGATATAATTCGTCGGCTAAAACTATCTTAGCTGGCGAAATATGGCCTATTTCGTCGGCTAAAACTGAAAAATACGTAAAAAACAGGTTGTTTAATGTAAACCATATCAATTTCATGTTCATATATCACCAAAATTAAACAAAATTATGAATTCAACAGCTTGAAGCATATAAAGCACATCAATTTGTATTACAAATTCAAATTAAGAATGACCAACGTCTGGATCAATTTGTAATACCAATTTGTAATACAATTTGTACCATGGCATGTATCTCGAACATCTCGTGCATGTACTTGTCATAAGTGGGATGACCAACGACCCGAAAAAACTTAAGTTCTTCAATCAAGGGTCTCAAATACACATCGAGACACTTCCTTGCATAACAAGGCCCCGGAATCAACAAACTCAACATATTGTATGCCCCGGAAGGTTGTATGGTACCAAAATTACCGGTCATACACTGTATTGAAGACTCATGTTGCCAAAAGTATTGAATCCGTCGGATGAGAGCCCGAGCCTCACATTTCGGACCTTTGACGCAAAATGAGGAAACTCCCTATCTATATGCTTCCAAGCCTCCCCGTCAGCAGGGTGTATAAGGGTATCTTCGTCATGCAATTCCATATCAGCATGTCATCTCATAGCTTTTGCCGTGTGTGATGACATGTACAACCACTCCAGCCTATCCCTCAATGAGAAATACTGAAGTACCTACACAGGTTTCTTATTGACTGTAGGAGTCAGCTTATACCTGTCACTTTAACATACCAGACATGCGTCAAGACCACCAAGGTCATTTCCTTCTGGATCTTTACCCCAAAAGAGAACACAATCATTTCTGCATGCATGGATCTTGATGTAGGAAAGCCCAAAATCTTTCAGGATACATCAGACCTTATGATGAGTGGTAGGAAGACGATGACCGTGGGCATCATCGAAGCAGTGTACTGTAGATAATCATCAACAGTCTTCACGGTCAATTTTGTCTCAACTTTTAATCTTCATAACGTCCATCACACTTTCAAGAACCGTCTTCTGACAACCGGGGTACACAGGGGTCTATTGGAAAACAAGTAGTTTGTTGTACTTGTCAATACCAGCAGTGTTGACAACTCTAGGGAAGGGCTGCATCGGCTCAAGCATATACTGTCCTTGAGAGCATACACTGCTCTCATAAGGAAACATATCGTTGATGAAGGCTGTTGTTGGATCGTTGGATGTACTGCCTGTCTCAAAAAATTGCCCATGACCTGATGATGTTTCACTGTGATATATCCGACGTGTGTATTTCTCCCAAAAACCGTTACTCTTCAGGTGCTGTCAAATTTTGTCAATTGCAAATCGATGCATATCGCTGCGACACTGACTTTTAGTGCATGAGCAATAGAAAATTGTATTTCCGTTAGTATTAGCCAGTACATATTCAATAAAACTAATAACTCTTTTACCATATCTTTTGTTACATTTTGGAAGCGAAATCCAACTTTTATACATATCCTGAAAGGATATATAACAAAATATATATGTATAACTCTAATTAATTAAATTTTCAAATCATTTAGTATTCTACGACAATTAATTAATAACAAATTAATAATTAACACACAAATTAATAGTATACATATATATACTAATTACATAACAATATTATATATCAACATCAATCATAATCAACATATCATCAACAACTTAATTAATTCATATTATGCATCAACACAATATTATAATTAAATTAATATATATATACTTTAATTTCAAAGAGGGGCTCCGCTATGGATAAGAACTGTGTATATATATGTAGGGCCCTTCTATTAAGGGATCCCTATTTTTGGTTCATTTATAGGGATAAACATTCGACAAACGTTTCGATTACATAACATCTCCACCGTTCAATATGTATATGTATATATATATATATATATCAATTTTGCAAAATTTCATCAAATTCGGTGATCGTTAAGGTTTTAAAATAACTGAAATCATTTGACAGATCAAATTTGCCAAACTTGAACCGTTAATGTCTATAATTTTAATTCGCAGTTTTGAATATCTTAACGATCACCGATTTGGATGAAATTTTGCAAAGATGATCTATATATTAGGACCTAAGAATTGAACGGTTAAGATTGAAAACTGTGATCGAAAAATTTGTCGAATGCCTATCCCTATAAATAAACTAAAAATAGGGATCCCTTAGTATAAGGACCTTATATATATAGATTCTGTCGAATGGCTAGGTCCGTGACAAGTGGTCATTCGGTCACCACACTTGATCCATGTGAAGCTCCCCCATCTAGGAGCCAACCTTATCCAACAGGGCAATGAATTGGTTTCACCTTGCCTTGGGCTCATCAGAGGATCGGCTCCAGACCCCGACCAGTTTGTGTAGGGATGGTCTAATCCCCTCTTCAGTCCTTGACTAGCGACAAACTCTCTAAACTCAACCGGGTCGGCCTGCCTAACTCTGAAGGGACAACACATAAGCTCTTACACTCCTTAATCTTAGAGTGCAATCCCACCAGCATCACCCATGGTAGACACTCCTGAAAATGGGACATGACATTATCCCCCACCAAACAAGGTGTACGTCCTCGTACACGGCATCCCCTGCGGCATGCACTCCCACAACACACCACGATGCCTGAGCGACGAAATGAGATTCCCAAAGATCGCCCAACATAGCTCCGCGTCAGACTTCATTCAGATTGGCACCCTGCCTACTCGACCCCCTCCCTGTGGGGACCCCTATATCCTCGAGGACACGACAATACGTGTGAGCGGTCGGCGACAACAGACTTCCATCTGATCCTCACCCTTCGAGGCACCTTGCCTACTCGACCCTTCCCTGCGGGGACCCCTATATCCTCGGGGACACGACGACACGTGTGAGCGCTTGGCAACCAACAGGCGTTGATGTCGGGGTGGCTCTAATACCACTTGTCACAGACCTAGCCATTCGGCCACCAGACTTGGTCCATGCAGCGCTCCCCTCACCTAGGAGTCATCCTTATCCAACGGGGCAATGAACTTGTTTCACCCGGTCTTAGGCTCATCAGGGGATCGACTCCTGATCCCGACCAGTTTGTGTAGGGATGACATAATCTCCTCTTCAGCGTCCTCGACTAGCGACAAGCTCCTCAAACTCAACCAGGTTAGCCTGCCTAACTCCGAAAGAACAACACATAAGCTCTTACACTTTTTTATCTTAAAACACAACCCTACCAGCATCACTTAAGATAGACGCTTCTGAAAACGGAACGTGACATTCGTGACAATATGCTTTAAATGCTAAATGAATGATCAGGTAAAAGGACGGGGACCAAACAAATTTTAACCGAGACATTAGCCATTACCAAGTTGGCTGCTGCGCTCTTAGTTGTGATAACTCGTTAACTCATAAGAGATGATGTCTTCTTGTTCAGCCGCATCAAGTGGGTCGCTGCTCTACTCCGAATTGCTCCCAACTCGTTCGACTCAGCCACTCAAACCAGCTTCACTTTCATGGGTTTCTTCGTTTCCTCTCATCAACATTTCCATGACCTCCACAACCCTCCCTCCCACTCCCACTCCCACTCCCAACAAGGTACGCACTCACTTTCACTATGTTTTACCCTTGTTAGCACCTTATCTTACGCCAGGGAAGCAACCCAATATGAAGTGAAATGGACCGAATTGAATGGTTCTTTTATGTTTTACTGAATTTGTATGTTGGTGAATTATTAGTGGTAGATACAATTTATGTTTAGGAAACAGAATTGGTGTGGATCTGTCATGTATTTGTTCGTTGTGGAAGAATTATGGGGTTTCTGTATTGATTGTGGAATAATAGCTGGTAAGTAGCTTAAAAGTGCACAACATTGAATATATGGATTGGTATGACAATGTCATCTTTGTTGTTGATGGAATCCTTGTGAGGAATATAGCAGTAGTGTAGAGTCAGTTGATGGAATCCTTATCATGATTAGTGTTATGTTCAGTAGAGAAGTTATTGTGTATGTTCTATTTGCGTTTCTAGAAATTTCTGGCTTCTAAATTCAGTTAACTCACTTATACACTCTAATACTAAATCTGCTTTCCAGTGGAATGTATATGTGGGAGGATCTAGTAGTCCATGGCAGGACTAATGGACATGCATATAGGTGGTGTCATGCGCTATTGCATATAGTGATAAGTCCTTAGTGTCAACTTAGTTGCTTCCTAGTTTCTGCAAATCATCTAGTTATAGCCTTATAGCTAGGCAGTTGTAGGCAACCCTTTCATAGTCGTTGTGCTGTTTGCTCTGCCTGTGCTCAATTCTCTCGTACTATTGCATACAGTACTTGTTGGACTGTTTTGTAGTGTTATATTCGTAGAATATGGGATTATTTGGTTTCTAGAAAGGATAACTAGGTCAGTGCAATTTCTTATGTCAAATTTGCCCTCTAGAACCCTTTCAAAGAGGGCCTTAAAATGAAGTATTAAAGACCGTGATTGCATTTTGATTAGTCCGTGATGTATAGATATCCCACCCTCACTTTATATCTAAAATTGCAGATGTCAATTGTCTGCGCCGCATATACCCGGAGATCTCGAAGTGAAGCTGCTAAAAGACCAAACAGGAAGTCATGGAAACAGAAGACAGATATGTATATGCGGCCATTCTTATTAAATGTTTTCTTTTCTAAAAAATTTATTCATGCAAAAGTGATGCATCGGGGAACAAGCAAAGTGATATCGGTTGCTACCACAAATGCGAAGGATCTTCGGACTAACTTACCATCACTCACAGATCATAATGCATGCAGAGTTATTGGGAGGCTTATTGCTGAGCGATCCAAGGAGGCTGATGTATATGCATTGTCTTACGAACCCAGGAAAGATGAACGAATTGAAGGTAAGCTCGGGATTGTTCTTGATACCATTAAAGAAAATGGCATCTTATTTGTTTGAACTTGATCCCGTGCAATTTAAGGAACCATGCTGATTGCAAAGATTCTGATGTAAAATGTTTATCATTGTTCTCAATGCAATCGATGCAAATGTCAACGATTGCATCACAGACTAATTGCTGTTTGAATGTCTATAAATTTGCTCAGTGCATACAACATGTAGTATATATCAATAAATTCAATACCTTAGGCCTCAGAATTCTTCAGTTTCAATTTCTTAGGCTGTTTGCTTTCTTCAGTTTCAATTTCTCAGGCTGTTTGCTGAATAACGCTACACCAAAAGACATATATCCAATGCTGGTGCAGATCTTTTGATTGACGCGATGATAGAGCACGAAGTAATGTCATTCATGGACAGCACAATGGGCTATCATCAAATACATGTCACATCTGAGGATGAACATAAGACGGCATACCGATGTCCGGGCTTCGCCGGCGCTTTTGTTTACAATGTCATGTCGTTTGGACTTAAAAATGCTAGTGCTACTTATCAGCGAGCTATAAACTTGATATTCTATGATATCTTGGGCAAGCTTGTTGAGGTTTACATTGATGATGTGGTTTTCAAAACCAAAAAGTGGGTTGATCATATCGAGGACCAACATCATGTGTTTAAACGGATGCGCGCGCATAGTCTGCGCATGAACCCTGTAAAATGTGTCTTCTTTGCTAAGGTCGGAGACTTCCTAGGTTTTTTGGTCCACCAAAGAGGAATCGAGGTTCTTAAGGATAAGGCGGAAACGGTCATAAACGCTTCCCCAACAACTATAAAAAAAGAATTGTAACAGTTGTTAGGAAAAATCAATTTTCTCAGCCGGTTTATCTCCTATATGGTCGAAAAATGCAACATTTCTCTTCTTTGCTAAAGTTACAGGGGGCAACAGAATTCGTGTGAGAACTGCCGCATCAACAAGCATTTGACTGCATTAAGGAATACCTCACTAACCCACAAGTGTTCATGCCCCCACAAGAGGGTCAACCTTTGAAGTTGTACGTCGTAGTTGCATACCTTTCGATTGGCGGTTTATTGACCCAAGAAGATGCTAATGGGATAGAACATGCAGTGTATTACCTTAACTGTTTGCTCACTGATTGTGAGACGTGATATACCCTAATGGATAAGCTTTGTCTCGCCCTTTACTTCGCAGAGTGCAAGCTGCGCCACTACATGCTGGCGTTCACCACGGTGGTCATGGCTCAGTCAAACCTTCTCAAGTACATGTTGTCACGCCCAATCCTTAGAGAGTGAATTGGCAAGTGGATCCAGGCCCTATCTGAATTTTCTCTTCAGTATGTTCCTCAAAAGGCTGGCAGGGGTCAGACCATCGTAAATTTCCTCTCCCGTCATCCACACTTAGAGCTAACTAAGTTCTGAGAGCAGGAGTGCTAAGAGATCATCTAGGAAATCGGATTGATGGTTTTCAGGTTAACCTTAGTACTGGTGAAGTTCTTGATGTTGAAGCTTGGGGCCTTTTCTTTTGTTTGAAAATGGTGGCTAAGCACTCAATTGCTCACCTAGAAATTGAGTCAGATTATGCTGTTTTGGTGTATCTGATGCTAAATACTGATACCAATTTTCACCCTATGGATTCTCTCCTTGATGGTTGTGCTATGTTAATGTCTAAAATGCAGCAAGCCAAGCTTAATCATATTTTTAGAGAATGCAACATAGTTGCTGATTCTCTGGCTAAAAACAGTATAGACAATGATTTGGGTCTGATCACTTTTTCTGAAGTTCCTACTCATGCTGCTCAGGCGTTGCTGGATGATTTGGCTGGTGTTACTAGAGCTAGAAAATCCGATTTTTGCTCTAGCTTGTAGGTTGTAGAGTTTTGCTTTGTTCTTCTTTTGCTTGGGCCTTTTAGGTCCCTTATGTAACCAAAAAAAAAGAAAAGGATTTGTTTCAAATTACAATAAAAACAATTAATGTATATAATTAATGACTAGATATACAGTAAAACCTCTTTAAATTAATAAGGTCGGGACTGTCAAAATCTAATAATTAAACGATATATTAATTAATTGATAAATTAATAAATTATTAATTTATCGATTAATTAATAACCTATTAATTTATAGAAAATCTTATTTATTTTGTCAAATTTATTACAGATACATTGTTCAATGAGTTATTTTATTCGATGTACTATATTATTCAACGTACCATGTAAGTTTGATGTACAAAATGAAATCAAAGGGTTGAATTATCGTAATGCGATGAACGTGGAATACCTCTTGAACCACCCTGAAGAAAATAACTGAACTACAGAGTTGTTGACTGAAGAGGAGATTATTGTGAGCGTCATGGAAACTAATCAAGATGATGAAAGTTGAAGTTGAAGATGATAGTTCAGTTATGGAGACCCCGTTACGATTGGAAGCTCTTAAAGCTGCGATGACATTAAACAAATTTTTGATGCACCATGAGAATACAACACCACAAGTTCTTACAATGATAAGAAAAGTTGGAGGTAAGATTCAAAGTGACCTCAATTTCAAGAAAAAACAAGTCACAATTGACTCACTCTGGATCAAATCTCCATAAATGTGTAATAAAGTCTATTTATTAAGGCATTATTAATTTATATATTCATTGAGGTCTAAGTGAATTCTCGTATTTGTATTATCTTATAAATTTAACGAATTATTAATTTACCATATTGTCCCCGACTCGGGACCGACAAAAATTATTATTTTAGCGATGTTATTAATTTAACGAGTTGTTTTGAAAAACCATAAATGTCCATTTTAATACTAATTTTAACCTCCCATTGCCCAAACCAATGAAAATCTATTTTAATATCCCATTTAAATATACGGTCACTCATTTTGTGCTTAAATGAACAAATCTTTATTCAAACTCTTAAAACATGTTTAGAGAGTGAAAATGGAGAGAGGAGACTTGGCTGGAACCTCACTTGCTCCGGTCGCTAGTAGCCGGTCGTCGGTAGCCGGACTCTAGTCACCGGAAGCCGTACTCCGGTCACCGGACCTCTATCTCCGATCGCCTGACTTTGTCATTGATCACTGGTCGCCGGAATACGAAGTATGAAAATTTCTACCCTCAGTAACTTTCATAAATGGGGTGCAGAACGTAAAAACCATCGATCAAGTGTGGAAAATCACTACCTCTAATAACTTTCATACTTGGGTTCAGAATATAAAAATCATTAAGTGTGGAAAATTACTAGTCCTAATAACTTTCATGTTTGGGGTGCAGAACAGAAAAATCATCTAAGTGTGAAAAATTACTACTCCAATAACTTCATACATGAGTGCAAAAAATCACCAAGAAATGATTTATTGCCTCTAATAAAAAAATTGAGATCCAATAAAGATAAAATCTTACCAATGAAGATATTAAACGATGGAAACAATTTATAGAAAAGTAATAAAAATGTTTTTATTAAGAGTAGTAAATTTTAAGAACAAAATTTATTACCCTCAATTAAAAAATACAAGCCACAAACATGTCTTTTTGACCTCACTTCACAACCCACGTACACAACTCAAAAGCCACAAAACATGATGCACCACTAGTACCTCTCCCTCTTCCTGCTTGTCACAATCTACTCTGACGCCTGCCATGTGGACGACGAACGATGCCTTCTCACCTTCAAGTCAGGCATCACTGCCATGGACTCGACGGCTGACGAGACTGCTGTTGCTGCTTCAGCTTCGGCGTAGAGTCGACCGCAGTGACAACGATCTCCTCGTCCGGGAGACCCCGCCGATCTCCTTGTCTGTGAATGCACCTTCCATCAAGATGATAGACCGGTAATCGATGCGCTGGTGGAGAAGGACCGGTCGTCGTTTTGATATTCCTCTTCGTGGACAAAAGCGGCGACACGACGAGCCTCGTCGGAGATGTCGCTTATCACTGATAATTAATAATATTTTTAAATTGCCTAACCTAAAAAATATATTATAATATTTTAAATTAGAGATATTTTTAAATTTTAATGTATTTATAATATTTCTAAATTACTCAACCCTAAATATGTATGCGTGTGTGTATATATATATATATATATATATTATATTTTAGGAGTATTTTAAATTTATTTATTATAAGGGTATTTTAGTAACTAAATTATTTTTGATTATGATTTCATATGATAAGTAAACAATATCAATAGTTTCAATACTGTTTTGATTTCTTATAGTAAGTAAACAGTAAAATGATATGAAATATTCTGGTAGGATATAGGTATCATTTAACTAAAAATAATTGAAATTACTGTTTGATTTTTTTTATTAGATTAGGGTATGACATTTTAAATTTTATGCAAATAAACATTTCTTCGTTAAAAAATAACCACATGTCGACTACTTATTTGACAGGAATGACCGCTGGATATGCGGACGTGTCCTGCCGAAGAGAAATGACGTCTGCGGTGGAACTATATATTGTTACTCTTGACATTTTCAATTTCCGCTGACTTTCAACTTTCCAGTAGCAAACAGTCGGAAAGACGCTTCATTTCAATGGCGAAGCAATCCGAGAATTCGAAGCCCCCGTACGTCCGGTCATCCGCCGCCAAAGTCCACCCTTCCGTCGACCTCGACGCCGACCCCAGCTCCTACTCCCTCGAAAAATTCCGCCTCTACGAAACCAGACAGGTACAACTACTCACTCCCTTCGCAATTTAGGGCTCCCAATTCTCCTTCATTCTATTCTTTCGCTGATTGTTTCAATTGCAGCGGTTCTATCTGATCGGCAGCGATCGGAACAAGAGATTCTACAGAGTGCTGAAGATTGACCGCTCGGAGCCGGATGATTTGAATTTAAGCGAAGATCCGGTTGTGTATTCTCCGAAAGAGATTAAGAATCTGCTTCAGCGAATCGCCGAGGGAAATCGAGCCACCGGAGGGCTCACTTTCGTCGCCAAGGTGTTTGGGATCGCCGGTCAGTGTTTCAGACCTCATTTCTGTGCTTGTTTGGATGTTTAGGGTTGCTAATTAAGTTGTTTAAGTAGTTTTATTTGATGTTTATATGGATTTATGGGGTTTTTGTAGGTTGCGTTAAGTTTATGGAATCGTATTACTTGATTTTGGTTACCAAGCGTCGGCAGATTGGGAGTATATGTGGTCATGCGATTTATAGTATAGATGAGAGTCAGCTGATAACTATTCCACATGTCACGATTCAAACTGATATTGCACATTCCAAGACGGAACTGCGGTAACTTCTTGTTTCACAGACATTCTTATAAATTTCGTGCTGTTTGTTCTGTGAATTCTAATTTGAAGGATCGTAGGTGTGTCGAGTTTGTACTTTCTTTTGTCTAAATATGTTGTCAATAGATTAGCTTCTAGCAATTTTGGCTATGATATTTTGACTGTCCATTAATTTCATGTATCTAAATCTGGCCCTCTCTGAACTGCTGTTGAGTATAGAATACTGCGTGAAATGAGCAAAATTTGGTGTTTAGCACTACTGTAAGCTATGAATACGGGCATTTGGTGATAAACTTTGGTATTGCGTTTGGTATAACATTTCAATGCAACTGTTGTGAACACGACTCTTGGAGTTGTAAAATAGCTGTAGAGATTCTTTTTGGACTACCCAAGTGTGGGGATCATTGAATCTACCTAGAAGAATAAGGGATAAATTTTCAGTTTGTAGACAGATGTAGGCTTATGGTGCCAGCTAATAAGAATATCTTTCAAACAAAAGGCCACAGATGAAACTAGTGAAAAACAAAATGGTGGATAAAACTCCAGAGTGGAACACATTTTGTAAGAAATGAGTAGTCTTTGTAGCTGAGGGGGATTCAAATCAACAGTTTCCGTTCAAAATCAACAGTTTCCTTTCAAAATTCACGGGGCTTCCTAAGCCACTTCACTAAGACACTAGACACATTAATGTAGTCTTTAATTGCATATCCACTGGCTAATATCATTCCTGCTTCCACTTGTATGGCTTATTAATGCTACTTATAATTCATTTCTAAAACTGCAGGTACAAGAAGCTTTTGTCCAGTGTCGATTTGACCAAAGATTTTTTCTATAGCTATACATATCCAATAATGCAAAGTCTGCAAAAAAATGTGGTATCAATGGGTGAAGAAGGGATGCAGTATGAAAATATATTTGTATGGAATGCCTATTTAACACAAGCAATTCGCTCAAGGTGTAATAATACAATCTGGACAATAGCATTGGTGCATGGGCATTTTAAGCAGGTATATCTCTCTCTCTCTCACTTATTCATTTCAGTGTGCATTAACATGATTATGTTCTGTAGTGGCTTGCCTCATTATTGTATGGCTTTTGAAGTGGACTCTGTCCTTTGTTGTTGCACCTTTTGATGATTGTTAGATGTTCTTTGGTTATAAAATTAATGAGTATATAATGTTTTGTAATGTTTTCAGTATATAAGTATCTCATTATAAGTGCATTTTACCCATGATGCTGGCAGATTAGGCTATCAATCTTTGGGAGGGACTTCAGTGTTTCTCTGGTTTCTAGACGCTCTCGGCATTTTGCAGGAACACGGTATGTTCTAGATACAACTCTTCATTCTTCTAATTATATCTATCAAGTTTTTCATTTGGCATTTTAAAAGTACAAGTGAGGTCTGACATTTCTTATATAATTTTGTGCTGTTCAGACTGGCTAGAACAGGGCTTATATTTCAATGATGCTTTTGATTTCTATGCAGTTACTTAAAAAGGGGGGTGAATGATAAGGGAAGGGTTGCAAACGATGTTGAGACAGAGCAGATTATCCTTGAAGAAGAAGCTGGTTCATGCAAGGGAAAAATGAGTTCTTTTGTCCAGATGCGTGGCTCAATTCCCCTCTTTTGGTCACAAGAAGCGTCAAGATTTAGTCCTAAACCTGATATAATCTGTAAGAACTGTATCTCATCTGTCAACTTGAACTTCAGTATACTTAAGTTAGCCTTTTCTAAACCAATCTTTTGTTAACATGTTTTCTTTTTGGATCTAGTACAGAGATATGATCCTACATATCAGGCTACCAAATTTCATTTTGAAGACCTGGCAAGGAGATATGGAAACCCGATCATCATTCTTAATTTAATCAAGGTTTGTTTTCGAATGCCTTGCTAATAGATGCTGAAAATCTAAAAATACTTCTGATCATTGATAGCGCATGCGATGGTGTGTTTTTGTTTCTTTTGCACCCTCTAGGTTTAGATGTTAATCAATCTTGGTCCATTGTACCTCAGTTGAGGGCAGGTATCACTCTTACAGAGCCATCATGGTGACAAAGTTATTGCATTCTCATTAGAACCAATATTTGTTCTTGTAATTGTTAAAAAGTATGGACTTGTGTTCAAGAACTCAAGTATGCCATTACTCTTATTAGAACAAAAGGGTTTCCTTTTATCTTTTTTGATTTTATATTTTTATAAATATATTGAAGTAGTATCTATCATTATTATTGTGTTGGTTTCCCAGCCAACTAAATACAAAATATTCAGTTGTGTTAAATACCATTACTTATCAGTCGTCTCCGAGTGAGAGCAACAATATTATCACTGATGCACTCATAAGGTGGACGTGCAGATGCCGATTTTTTTCTCTATTTCTTTCCTGGTATTACACCTAATCAATGCCTGTTTTGTTAATCGCATCTGTCTGATACTTGATAGAATTTGAAAATTTCTTCTGTGCTTGAATTTGAAAATTTCTTCTGTGCTTTTGATGTAGACACACACTAACTCTCTATCTCTCTCCCCCCTCTATGTTTCTGAAAAGATCTGTTAATCGCTGAAATGGTTTTCAGGGTAATATTGGTTTACTAAAAATTATTTGAGTTATAAGTTATAACCTGGTTATGATACATATCCATGCAGACTTATATATTGTTAGACATGTTCACGGGAAGCTGCTGGATATGCTAGCTGATTTAAAGTGATGTGTGTCTTTGCTCTTGAATTTTTCTTGTTCTATTGGATTTAGGAATTGTTCTCTTTTACTTGTCTTCTAGCTGTGGAATTCTTATCCACCTCTTGTATGTTATAGAACCGTTTTCTCCCAAACAAGTTCAGTTATGTTTATTCAATTGCGCAACATGTAATTTTGTATTCTTTTTTCTTGATAGTTTTCATCCATGTGTACTCGTACAATTCTAATGTAGACTGTTGAAAAGAGGCCTCGAGAAATGATGTTGAGGCGTGAGTTCGCAAATGCGGTTGGGTATCTGAACCAAATATTTTCAGAAGAAAATCATCTAAAATTTATCCACTGGGACTTTCACAAGTTTGCAAAAAGGTAACCATATGAGTTTTATTTTTTATTTTTCATTTTTATTCTTTTGGTGGTGAAGTATACAGACGCAGGCACACCGACATGTGTGTGTGTGATGCCTAATGTATAATGTGTACATCATTTTGCTCCCACTTTGTTGTCTTGTGAATCACTCGTCTTGTGAATCATTATCTATATTATGTTATGTGTAAATTTGCACGTTTGTGAACTTTATCTAACTATTTTCTACTCTTTTTTTTCAAAGCAAGTCTGCCAATGTTTTAGCTGTTCTGGGTGCTGTGGCAAGTGAAGCACTCGATTTGACTGGATTTTACTACAGTGGAAAACCTAGCATTGTTAAACGGAGGCTCAATCAGATGAGTCGAACTAGTACTGGAAGGCATGTAATGAATATCTAAGCTCTTATCTTGGTTTTTGAAAATATATTTGGAGTGATCATAGATATAGATCCCAATTCATTTTGAAAAGAAAAAAAAGTAATTTTGATTTTGTTTTATGACCTATTTGATTTTTGGAAACTAAGACTTAAATATTCAGTGTGTTCTTCTCTTTCCCTGTTTCTGGGTTGTATGTTGTTGTGGACCCAAAGAATATTTAAATTCTATAATGTCTGTTGAGATGCATAGTTCTGAGTTCAAACTTTACCTATTAATTTCATTGCTTCTTTGCAACCTGCAAGTAAATACTAAGCTCTTTTGATTGTCGAACTATAGATAGCACCAAAAATTCATTCACCAATACGATTTTCTTAAACTGTGCTGCTGGTAGAAACATCTGGACTGTTGAAGATTATCTAGTAGGGATGGATGAGCGTAAGATATAGGGCAGCTCGTTGGACCTCCTTCAAAGGTTTCATTGATTACAATCTGTCTTCCATCTTGCTAGATTGGAAGGCTACCGTAATCTAGGGCCTTAAGCTTTGTGAGGGTCATGTGTGCTCTCCAAATTTTGTTATGTTTTGTTGGTTGTGTTCGGAGCCTTTGTTTGCAGTTCAGCTCCTAGTTCCCTTGGGCTGTATCTTTTCTGTTTTCAGTCGATTCTGTTTCTTTTTGAAAGAATAAAAAGTTTGCTTTGTACTTTAAACTGTAAAAAGTGAAAATGAAAGAATAGTAAGGCACCATTGACAAGGCACCTGCAATTGTTTTGTTTTGTTTTGTTTTGTTTTTTACAGCATCTGATTTCTTTTTTTTTGTAATGAGCATACTTCTTTAATTTATACTACAATACCCTGCAATATGATCATTAACGCTTGAGATCTGCTTTTCTATCTCTTTCAGGGAAGCATCTCTTCGAGGTCTGAGAGCCAGTTCTGGTGACCTTCCCAGGTTTGGGAGCAGTAATGAAACTCTTAATCCTTCTGTTACTCGAGATAGAGATGCTGATCCTGGCCAACAGAAGAAAAGTGATAATTTTGGTGGCGAACCACCACACTTTCAAAGTGGGGTTTTGCGCACAAACTGCATTGATTGCTTGGATCGTACAAATGTTGCCCAGTATGCTTGTGGCCTTGCATCTTTAGGCCGCCAACTTCATGCAATGGGGTTGACGAATATACCAAAAGTTGATTCTGATAGCAGTATTGCTGCTGCCCTCATGGATATGTACCAGAGCATGGGGGATGCTCTTGCCCAGCAATATGGTGGTTCTGCGGCTCTCAACACTGTATGTTCTTTCTACCAGGGTTAAAGTTCATTTTCATGTTTTTATTTACTTCATGGTGCTGGAATAGCATGCACATTCATATTTTCAATTGCGGGTACATCTTCGATTAACCCTAGTTAAATGTCCAAAAATAAAATAAAAATAAGAAGAGAAGGAACAAGGAAGCAATTATCAGCTGTTGGTGCTTGATAGTGTAGTGCTATTAGTTTACCAAAATATTTCTTAGATGTGAACTATTAATGTACCAAAATAGTAGAATTTATTTGAGGACCTACTCAAAGGTCTTGGTTTTGAACCACCATAGTTGATTGTTAGATGTTGATGATTAAGAATTGTCAAGGTATATGACAGCAATTCATATATTCATATGAGTTAATTACCGGGATGAATCTCCGCATAGTATCTGTGCATGTCTACCTGATGTTGATCTAATTTTAATTATAAGGTCTCAACTTGATCACGTTCTTGCTTACATCCATGGTGTAACGTCCCATGATTTACCAGTCTTTAAATCCTTTAGAATTATCACTACCTATAAAACAGGAAATTGTAAATCCTGTTTTCATTGATAAAGGTGACCCTAGTCTTGAGCCAAGGACGTCTTTACCATAAATTTGGAGCGGATTTCCTTAATTTGACCCATTTTAGATCAAATTTTCTCATCTTAACTGTTCATAATCTAGATATATATGTATAGATCATCTCGGCAAAACTTTAGCTGATTTGGTATTCGTTAAGGCCTTGAAAACGTACAATTACAATGAATGAACCGAATCTGTTCAACCGGAACCGTTCGTGTTCTTTGTAAATCACAGTTTTGAATGCCCTATCGATTACCAAATTATCTGAAATTTTGCAGAGATGATCTTCTCATATATATCTAGAAACTAAATGGTTGAGATGAGAAAATATGATCTAAAAGTGGGCCAATTCAAGAAATCCGCACCAAATTTTTGGTAAGGACATCCTTAGCCTAGAAGCTAAGGAAGCCTATATATATAATGCTTGATCTCTCATATATGTCAAAAAGGGATCCCTTAGTGGAAAGACCCTATAGATACAACCCCCTTTCAATGATGGATCCCTACTCTTGACATATATGAGGGATCAAGGATTACACCAACTTTTTGATCACCAAATCATATCTCCACCGTCTAATATATAGATTTATATATGTGGATCATCTTTGCAAAATTTCATCCAATTTGGTGATCGATAAGGTGCTCAAATTGTGAATTAAAAATTATAAGCATGAACGGTTCATGTTTGACAGATTTGATGCTTCAATTAATTTCAATTATTTCAAAGCCTTAACGATCACCAAATTAGATGAAATTGTGCATAAATGATCTACATATATGAATCTAAGTATTGAACGGTGGAGATGTTGATATGTGATTAAAAATTTGGTCTAATGCTTGATCAAAACGGATTTCGTGTCAAAAAGAAGAACGAGTTTATGAGTGAAAAGACCGTTTCAATCATATATTTCAAAAAAGAGATCCCTTAGTGGAAGGGCCTTATATATGATGTTTAAATATACAACTACATCCTAAGACATAAGTATCTTAGGAAAATTAATAGATCTAATCTGCTATTTGGATCATGTGACTATATTTAAATATATTTAACACAAGTATTTATCTCCACCACGTTTATGTATGTAAAATTCTCATGTCTCTGTGTGTAGAGAGAGTTGATTTTGCAATTTATTTTTGCTATTTTGATACCTAAAAATGTTGTTTTATGGTTGCTAGGTATTTCCTGAGAGGCAGGGAAAGTGGAAGGCTACAACCCAATCAACAGAGTTTCTAAAGTCTATCAAGCGTTACTACAACAATGCTTACACTGATGGTGAAAAGCAAGATGCAATAAATTTGTATGTGCCCCTCTCTCTTGTACTGTATTTATATTTATATTTTTTGTTTTCTTTTGCCCAGCAGAAAATTCTTTCTAATATTTATCCCTATCGAAACCTTCAGTTCTGCATTAACAAAAAGATGCCTTTAGAATTCCTTGAAGTTCAATGATACTATATTATGTTGTATTGCATTAAGCATTGAATGTATCCAGAACTTGAGCATCATATCATAGTACATTTCTTTAAAAAGGAACCATCCAGACAAAGAAAAATACAATCCGACAGCAGGAGTATTTGATGTAACATATTTTCTTGTCATATTGAGTTGTAGTGTTTTTTTCAGTCTTTAACATGAGGGAGTTTCTAACATGGACATCCTCTTTCCTCCTAGGTTCATCCTCCTGTAAACCATATTTTATTTTAGATACAATCTGATGTAATATATTTTTGTTAGTGTTGTAGTGCATTTTAGATTTTTTACCATGAGGTAGCTTGTACTTTGGACATCTTCTTTGTAATAACAGTATGGAATTCCTTATCTCATGGCCTGCAATTTAATGGTCATGACTGTCCACCTTTAAGATTTTCCTCCTAGGTTACTTTTTTTTGCATAATCTTCCTTCTAGGTTCATCCTCCATAAATTTGCCAAATTGGAAATTGTTTAGCCATTTTATTATCAAGGGTCGAATCGTTGAACTACATTGCCTGGTGGATGGAGTTGGGAGTGACATTTGTCTTTAGTAGATGACGTTGAACTGTTGATACCTCATACTATTGAATTATAGAAAAGGGTCAACTATCCAATCATTGAACTACACAGCTTTTTTCACAACACACACTAAACTATCAATTGCCTTAAGATAATTTACTAAAACACTGATCTTTTTGTTGTTGGATCAGATTTTTGGGTTACTTCAAGCCACAGGAGGGGAAACCTGCTCTGTGGGAGTTGGACTCTGATTACTATCTTCACGTATCTGGGCTTGATGACCTTCTCCTTGATTTGTGGTAAGGCTATCTATCTATGCTTCTTTCTTAGCTTTGTGCCCTCATGCATAAATGCAGAACTTCTACATTTACAATTACTTGTGTTGATGTTTTGTCTATAAGAGTTTATGTTTCAATATATTCACTCAGTTATTTTTAACAAAAAGATACTTGATTTTGACTTTGCAGCTCACAAGCCAATGAAATGGGCTCAGGAGCATTGGGAAACACTCTTGCCCCTATTCCAGCTTGCAAAGAAGACTTTTTGAGGATGAAGCTGACATCGTTTGACAAATTGATTGAAAGAACATGCAGTTCAATAAAGAATGTAAGACTTTGCAGCGAACCAGACCAGAGACCAGGTGGTGCTACTGCAAATTCTAGCGTGGCACCTGACGCAGCGTAATTTATCCCTCTTATTCCCATTATTTAGTACCGTATGAATGATTTTTAATTATTCTTATTTCACTGGCGCGCACACAGGTGCACACTGTTAAACACATCTGAACGTCTCATACGCTGTTTTGGTGGGCAATAAGTCTTGCTATGATATCACAATATGCTCGATTTTTCTTCATTGCAGTATCTATTTTTCACTAAACCATTGATTAAAAGGATGCTAAATTTATATATCGGCAGATCATGTTCTTCCCTGAATTTGCTTTGTTTGACCTTACCACTGACAATGGGCTGTGGTACTTACCTGTAGTGGTTAGCTCATTTATAGGATTTACCTGTGCACTTAGTCCTGAAATCAGGCATTTGTCTTTTTCAGTGAAATACAGTTGAAAAGCCCAAATTGGCTTTTTGGCCAGAGAAAGTATGAAGAAAGTGGATCTGCACCAAAAGTTACTTCACATGTAGTCATAAATGGTGGATCCCGTAATGACCCAGATGTTGATGGCTATTGTGACCTAAATTGGCTTTCTTCTGGTGGAAATGATAACGACGAGGATATATTCCAGAGGTATATTGTCTGAGAATGCTTATATGTTGGCATATAAGAAGTACCTCACTCCTTTTGTCTAGTTCATCATGTGCCAAGCGTGAGATTAAAAAGAATTTTCTGTGTTATTTATCAATAAATTTGATAATTATTAAGCTTAGCCGCCGTAGCCTAGCTGTTTGATATGTTTTCAATAGGTTGGATTTCAATATGTTTGGCTTGAACGTTGGTTTTCTAGCATGCAATGTACATGGATAATAATAGTTTGTGCTGATACAGTATGTTACTTTATTGATATCAAATATTTCCAACATACTAGTATATGGATTAAAGCGAGCAGATTACCATTTCTCAAAATTAATTTTGTTTTCCAATACCCTGTAGATGTGGAGCTGTTGAGATTAGTTACCTTGTTTAAAATTGACTGTGGTTTATCTATGGAGGGTGTGAGTGATCCTTTGTTTCTCTGCTGAATTTTTTAGGTACCTTGCAATGACATCAGTTGAAGAGGCCAATGGGTGGTATGGTGGGACTCTGTTAGGTGATCAAGATGAAAGCAGTGAGATATATAAGCACTATGCTGAGTTATGTCAGGTAATATAATTTTGTCAAATCTATTTCTTTTTAATATTGGAGTCTTCTGTATTTCTTTCCCAAAAGAAGTAATATCTGCAAATACTTATTATTAACTAATTAATTAATTAATTTACTTTCTGTCATGCATGTCATACCTTGTGTGTAATATTGTAATATTGCTTGTTTTTCTTTTTATTCTTGAGGCGTTGTTACTGGCCGTGTATGACATGAATGTAACATTGACAAAAGTGAATAGCTGTCTATTTTCAGCTTTAAATTAAGTTGATGTTGGTGCAATTTTTGTTCTTAATTGTGATGTGACAAAGTAATCCTGTCCAAGTATATAAAATGAACTATGGTAATGATTTCAAAGTATCTCTGTTAGCCAAGGTGGAAATGCTACTTTTTCTCATTTGGTGCATAGCACTTTGCCATTTTCTTGGTAATCTTGATGATGTTTAACATGCAGGGCCCTGCAATTGAACCGTTCCAAAATGATTTGGAGAGAGAGAAGCACTATGCTGATGCTCTTCACATGGGAACAACAAATATTCATGATGCTGCTGCTGTTGAGGCAGAGATGGAAGCAGCTCTCAAGGAGTATGATCAAATTGGAAGTGATCTTGGGAGCATTCCTACAGCCTGTAAATCATTTGCGGAAGATCCGAGTTGGTTGACGAGATGGATCATTGGGGAAAAGGTGCAAAAGATTTGACGGAACTCAGCTATATGGACTCATTTCTGACCAACTGAAAAGATATATGGACTACTTGGATTGAACATTTTCTCAGCAAATCATATTTGTAGTGATTGATCCTGTTGGCATCGTGCATGGTAAATACACTTAACTATCAACTCAAAAAACCAGCAGAAATATCTAACAGCTTTATAAACATCTGCAAATGACTGCCCTGCAAAATAATACGCAGTCGTATGGTTCAATTATTCAGCCGGACAAAACAATGTCAATCTAAAACTTCCTTCACCCATAATGATTCTAATATAGGAAAGATTCTACAATTGCTACCTAGTACAGTCTTCATGTATCAATTGCTCAAGATTTGGTAGCCTGGGAAAGTCTGGTGATGGCATTAGATCACGTAAAATGTTGCAAAGGAGCATTCATTCCAACTGGATGAGGGGCAACCAATAGCTTGTACGTGCTAGGAATCTCTCCACGAACTTGTTGAACAATCTCTTTGATAAACTTTGATTCATTACTGCAAACAAAGTTCGGGAGGAAAATTAATTAGACACTACAGAGGTTAAACATGATGAATTACTGATATTCTGTTTTCGAGCAAGTTCAGCAATGAGTAGATGTAAGAAATAATAAAACAAAGAAAATGAAACAAATGGAACAACCAAAAGATAATAGTTGACATTGGCTCTTTATTTATAAAATTATCATCAACCGTCTAATTAAGATAGTATAAATAATTATTTTCTTATGCAGTGGCCGTAGGTTAATCGTGTTCATATTATTTTGAATTAATTATAAAACACCACCTAAATTATCATCATATTTTCATTTACATACATAACTATCAAAAACTTGCATTTTCATACCCTAAGTTTCATTCCGTTAGCATTTTGATACTTTAACCACTAACACCATTAAAATTTAAGGGCTTTTCGTCATTTCATCAAATGTATCATTTTACATTTACTTTACCAATACGATTTTTTTTGAGGTTATCAAATACAACTAGAACAATTTACTTTAGTCATTGGATACACTTATGCAAACGCTAAGTGTCTGGTTTGTGGAGACGTGGGGCACAGTAAATATAGGCGCTATGAAGTTATTGGGTACCCGGATTGGTGGGACTTCAACAAAAAACTCGAAAGAATCAAGTCAATGTTGCCTTAGCAATTACAGAGAAAGAACAATCAACCAATGCATTCGCCAATGTCGCATAAACATGTATGGTCGGTAAGGTATCTCGAAATAGTTCTTGGATTTTTATTGTGGAGCATCTAACCACATGGTTAATGATCCTAGTCTCATAGAAAATTTTAAACCCTCAACTCAAAACATTATTTCTACAGTTGACGTTACTCTAACTCCGGGCACCGGAGAAGACTATTGTTTTATCCAACACATTGACCCTTGATTCCATTTTGTTTGTCCCATCATTAGCATACAATCTCCTTTCAGTTAGCCAAATTGTTCAACATTATCATGCAGTGTGACTTTTTACCTCTTATTTTGTAAGTTTCAGGACATTCTCACTTGGTGGGTTCTTGGTTATGGTGCTAGAAAGGGGAAACTTTACAATTTGGATCTGACAAAGTAAGGAGAGCAACAATTATTGGGACAAGTGTATCAGCTCAATGGAGTAGAACATGCAAAGGCAACGATATGGTTATGGCAAAAGAGTTTGGGACATCTCTCTTTTAGTCATCTTAAGAAACTACAACCCCATTTATTTTCAAATGTTAGTGATTCCGAGTTTCGTTGTGATGTATGTGAATTGCCTAAAAGCCATCAAATTTCATATTCACCTAGTCTTAATAAATGTCATATTCCGTTCATGATTCATATTCACCTCAACAAAGTAAATTTGATCCTCGTGCAAGACGGTGTATCTTTCTTGGGTATGCCGAGTTTCAGGAAGGCTACACTACCAGGATCAGTAGTTTGGCCGATGAAAACACTACCAAGATTAGCCAAATTCGTCGGCTAATAGTTGTCGTCGTCTAAGATGTCGTTGGCAAAGACTCGTCGGTTATGACTTCAGCCGACGAAATAAAAGTGGTCGTCGGCTAAAATTTAAAACTTAGCCGACGACTTATTTTTCTATTTTTCGTCGGCTAAAGTAAGACTAAAGCCGACAAAATAAATTGTCGTCGGCTTTGACCTAAGACTTTGGCTGGCGAAATATAAATATTTGGTCGGCCAAAGTATTTAATAAAAAAATAACTATAGCCGACGAAATGTACTATAATTCGTCGGCTAAATATTGAAAAATAAAAAATATAGCCGACTAATTATAGTACATTTAGTCGGCTAAATACTACTATAGCTGACGAAATAAGACATATTTCATCGGCTAAACCTTGAAAACAAATTTTAAAAAATACTATAGCCGACGAATTATGGTAAATTTCGTCGGCTATAGTACTTTTTATACTAAAAAAACAACAAAATTTCTAAATTACCATCCAAGCAAGTTGCAAATTACACAAACAATTTCATATAACCAACAACACCATCAAAAGTGGTCTAAAAGTTTTTCATTAAATTATTTATAAATTGTTTATAAACCCATAAAACTATATAAAATCTATATCATCTAAATCTATATATGCGTCAAGAGGAGGTTGCGACGGCTGAGGTAGGGAAATAGGCGTAGGCAGGGGTGGAGCCGGAAGTCATTGAAGCTGGGCAGCTGAAAACTCTTACAAGTTCTGGAACATATGCTGCTGCTGTGCCTGGTTGGTGGCATATACTGCCATAGTATACTCCTGTAAAGCGGCAGTATAGGCTGTATGGGCAGCTTGCTGTTCCCGTAGCCTCTGAACTTCCGCCTCTAGCTGAGCCGTTCTACTGCTGGTCGAGGCTGCTTTTTTTGAAATCTGGGAGTGGTCTTCAGTACCCCCTCGCCCTTCTTTCCTAGACCCCGGCAGTAGAAGTTATTTCCTCACGGTGAAAATACTGTGCCCATGATCCTCGTCCTAACCCTGAGATCCGAAGTGTCGATCCGAGACATGGCTTCCGACATGTCTTCCTCCTGCATGTCTGGCCATGTGTCCCTCACTATAGCAGCCATCACCTCGTCACTAGCCTACCTCACCTCCGTCTAATTGGATAGGAAAAAATAATTAATTAACATTATGAAATATATATATATATATATAATTTAAAAAATTTGAAAATGTAAAACGACTTACAATATCCTCCTAGCCGTCAGGATATGCCTTCTCGTACGTATAGACGTACCGGTTAACTTTTGGATGTTCCCTAGCCACCTCGTCCATCAAAAATGCGAACGGTCTAGAACCGGCATGATGGTTCTTTGTGTTGCGTTGTCGGTTCTGAGCGTTCGCCCGGGAAACGGCCTACAAAGGAAAAAAAATAAAATATTAGTAAAATATTTTAAAACGTACTAGTTAATAACAATATAAGAATTTTTTTTAATTATCTGTTATGAGGGTTGTTGAATTCTGAAACTAGAAGCCAACGCCACTCGTACTCCCTGAACTGGAACTCAACAGGGGTATTAGAACGTGCGTTTCCATGCGTAGTCCAGTAGGTCCGCAACTCGTTCTTCCACTCCTTGTACCTACAGATACCACAAAAAATTATAAATATTATTAATTACACATATAATTTTCTATGTTCATTAACTTTTCAATGTATCTTCCCCCATGCATAACGTCCGTCCAGGTGTTCCTCAGGTACTGAGGAACGTCAAACCACACCTAAATTAAAACGTTTATTAGTTTAGTTTTTTATAAATCAACAATATAATACATAATATTAATTGTGAATTTTTTAAATTTACCGATATTGTGTTGTGGATCATATCCTTAACCTCCTGTGAGACCTCGCCCCAGTCTGACCACAACATAGGGACTCTATCCCTAATGAGCGCTCCCACGCAGCCGGAGTACATCCTCCTCTTCTCGCCTCATATTACGTTGCCATCCTTGTTAGTATCGATGATGATCCTTCCTGAGGTACTCACAGTCTTCTCAAGAGCCTTCCCTGTGACGGGGTCTCTCTTCTTCCTTGTCGGCTTGGCTCTAACGGTGCCTATCACAAATTGATTATTAATAAATTATTCTTATTATGACATTATAAGAAAACAAATTATTTATATTTCATTACCTGAGGGCGTTGGGGCGGACGCGACGGATTCCGACTCTGTCATCAATGATGATACTCTCGCAGAAATAAGATTCGTACCAAAAGACACGAACCGGTACGCCGCTGATGGGGTCACATGAGGGGGTAGTGGATAAATCGGCGTCCTTGAGTCATCGACTGCCGGTAATGCCGGGATCAACCGCGGAAGGTAGAGAAGAGGCGGCGGCATCTGTACCCCAGATGACCCACCCTCCGAAACAGTAGGGCCCGGAGTCGGTGCCTTGTGTATCTCAGACATATGTGGTGCAGACACCTCCGCCTGAGTTGGAGGCCACAACTACCTCGAGGAATGTGTGGCCCCCGGCTGTCTAGAGGAATGAATGGCGCCTGGCTGCCTCTGCGTCGGCTCTGGATGGGACACACCAGGGCTGCCATGGGGCCATGAAACGACGCTTGAGGGTTGCTAGACGTTCCCTCAGACGATTTAGACTTTTGGCCCTTTGAACATTTTGTTTTATTGAACAAGCCTTTCATCCTGTTTAAAATATTAATTTATTAAATTATTAGAATTTTTAATTTTAATTAGAATTTTAAATATTTTAATTAAGACTTGTTATGAATATATTAACAATCTTTATCAATATATTAATTAAACTATTATATGAAAACAATATATACATCAATTAAACTATTATATGCAAAAAATATAAACTATTAATCAATTTTTTTATCATTTAATTAAACTATATATTAATTGGCAGCAATATATACAAATATATATATATATATATATATATATGTAAATATGTATACAAATATATACAACCATAAACTTAAATAAATATATACATCAATTTTATTATATGCAAACAATATATACATCAATAATACAAATTAATTTTTAATAAGTCAAAATATACAGCAATTTATACAAATTTGCAGCAATATATACATAAATTTACAGCAATAATTATTAATAATTCAAAATATATACAATATATACAGATATGCAGAAATTTTAATTAGTAATGTATATACACATAAATAAACCCTAACACCCAAAACCAATTCAACATCTCAATTTAAAATCCCAACAATTCAAATTTCTTACCTTAATTGCTTGAGAATTCAAAAGAGAAAGAGAGAGGATGTGGAGGCGGAGGCGGAGGAGACAATTTCTTACCTTAATCACACTAAAAATTCAATAATTTAACTCAAATTAAAACTCTTAAATCAACTCAAAATCAAGATATATACACATATACGTACCTATATATAGCTCCACAAACTAATTTTGGACAGATTTCGATGACACCCAACAATTTCGACAACACTCTAATTTTTTCTCCCGTTTTTTCCAAATGAGCTGCTGTCTAGATCTGAAAATATAAGGACTTTTAGCTGACGAAATTATATATTTCGTAGGCCAAACTTTTAAAATTTCGTCGGCTATACTTTACAGACTATAGCCGACGAAAATATTATTTTAGCAGACGAAAAAACATTTTCGTCGACTAAAAATACACTTTAGCCTACGAAAAATAAAAACAGGCTGACGATTTTTTTTTCATCGGCTAAAGTGGATGTTAGCCGACGAAAAAAATGTCGTCGGCCTGTTTTTGTTTCGTCAGCTATAATGTTTATGTTGGTAGTGCTATCGGTGTTATGATACACTCACATACACCATTTATGTATCCCTTGATGATTTTTTTTCTTGAATCTGAGCGTACTACCCTGGGGGAGTTTCGGTGCATTCTCTTCAGGGGAGAGATGTCATGAAGGGAATTTTAGACAATTATTTGAGTGTGAGGAATTTGAAGAGGTGGAAGTTTTACAATCATGATTTGGAGTGCGAAATAATGGTACACAGACACAATAGACAGAAAGAGACAAAAACGAAGAGCACCCACATGTTGACCACATTGGACATGATATTAACATAACAGAACATGAGCCGCCAAGCCACTCTGAAGCAGGTGCGAGTCGTGTGAGTTCGCTAGAACTGGAGCCGTGCCGCTCCCTGTCTCATCATTGTGCGAGTCTGCTAGAACTTGAGCCAAGCCGCTCCATGTGTCATCACGTGGCTCAGAAGACACAGCCACATAGAGCGCACCACATCGTTCAAATTCTGATCATATAATATCTAATTCTTGTTAGACAAAGTTTTTTCCTTTTTTTACATCATCAATTGAAGAATTCGTTGTGAATGTTCATTCTCAGGTATTTTTAAATTCAAATCAATTATCTGAAGTAGATAATATTGAACCTAAGAAATCACAAAAGGTTACCAAGGGTATTCCAAATAAACAATATGAACCAGATATTAAAGCTAAAACTAAATATCCTATAACAAATTACATGTCTAACCAAATCAAAGTCCTATTCTTTCCAAATCTCTTTTTTGTTTGATGATGATAATTGTTATTGCCTCCTATTTTCAAAAGAAAGTGGTAGCGTGTATTCTTCTTCTTTTTTATTTATCTAGGAGAAACTGAAATCTATTGAAAGAGACAGCAAATTACACTAGTTGAAAATAAGTCTACTTTCAAAGAACGGTAGCATTTAAAAGCTGCACTAAGCCTACATGATACAAAATATTAACAAGGAAATACAGACTTCCAAATCAACTATTGTCTTTCCAACCTATCAATAGAGTTGAGACATAATAACTACTTAATTCAGATGAAATGGAAGGCCGGCCACAAGGGGACCAGAAACTGACCAGAATTCTTCTTAAAGATTCTTTTATTACGCTTACGTGCTAATGTAGTTCTTGTTACGAGGAAGTCTCAGGATTTCTCAGATACACAAAGGTGAAGGATATAGTGGTCAGTGCAGCATCAAACCCATGACCCCCTTCCTAAACCCAGACACAACCCCCACTTGGGTCATTTCTTTATTCTCTCAATGATGGAGCGGGTAATTTAGAGTTCGTAATTTTGATAGGATTTTTATTTACAAACAATAGTACAGCTTGAAATTTTAGTTGTACTAGTACATCTTGGATTTCGAATTATGTCAGTAATTTTAGTTATACTAATCCATTTTTGTAATGGTGTGGAATTATTTGTTCCAGAAAGGAATATTTATGGTATATTTTAATGTTAGATTTTTGTTTGCATCCAAGCATGCTTTTTATTTCAGTGGGATTCCTCATTTGTGTTTTGACCTTACATGCTGAAATCTGGATCAAATAATTGAACCTACAGGAGAGTTGAGACTGATAAGTGATAACCTTTACTTGAACTTGCAATGGATATTTGGAAATAATTGTCGACAAATTGGATTGACAGTGGGATGTACATGTGTACAGAAAAAGTGCAAGCAGAATTTTCACATTTGTCTTTCCTTCTGTCATAGTTTGGTTTATTTTATGGAATGACCCTTTTTCTTTACAAGAATGAGGTAAATAAGTGATACACCGGTTCTTACAAAATAATGAAGGTGATCCGCTAAACTCTCATAGTAACATATCTGACTTGGATGGCAATCTCTTGAAGAAATTAACAGGTGCAGAAGGCGTCTTGCTTCGGAATCGTGGATGCCGCAGCATATAGAGACCAACCAGCACTGCCACAACCTGGAAGGGAGTAATGTATATGAAAACTGCCCAGATCAACGAGAAGATGATGAAGATTGCTGTAGCCCTTGAATCCCTCCAGCTTAGTAGAGCTTGAGCTCTTTCCCCTTGGGTTGCCAAATCTCCAACCACAGTTTGCACTCTACCTGCCACGCTACGCAACCTGTCATACCTCATTCTCACAATGTCAGAGGGTCGGCTTGTAGGGAAGCTGTCGAATTCCTCATCCAATTCATCAGGATGTGCAAACTCTGCCTGTGAAATCCGAGCATCCATGTGTGGAGGGTGCCTTGGCCTGAACCTATAGTTCCATAAACCAATCACAAAGAGGTAGAGGAAAATTGTTGGCAAGATCAGATCTGGGTAGCACACTAGAATCACAAACAAGATATGCACGAGGCACGTTGTGATCGGGTTTCTCCAAGTGCAAATGCTATTGAACCATCTGCAGACCATGGTGAATCCACTGAGAAGCGACATGATACGTTGGAAATTGGCTTTGCTTCTCCTTAGACTAAACATATGGTAGTCTACATCTAGCATGTACTCAACAGCCTCCCGCCTTAGTGGTGGCTCTGCTCGGGATAGCGATGAAGCCACAATCTGCATTGCCTGGTGGCGGAGCCAATCAACGTATCTAACAGGTATAGGATTGATATAATGCATTTTTGGAAGCAAAGGTCTTCCATATTGAGCTACCATATTAACCCAAGCTGTACAACTGAATCTTAATGCCAAATGAAGTTCACCATGCTTCTTTAAACCAGAGGGCATCAAAACCAACAATGGATAGTAATGTGTATAAATCCGATCAGTTTCTAAAGTGGATAACCTGATTCTCACCTTCCCAATCCTCTGGTCCCTAGCGTCTTCATTGCTTCCATGGATATGATGATTGTCAAAAACACCAACGGTGATGACAGTACATGGATCATGCACTTCCCAAGTATACTGCTCATTCCAGCGAGGGTTCAGAGTGTTGAGGAGTGTTCTAGTTCGAACCCATTTGTTCCCATACTTGGCCACACAGTAGGAATCAGTAGTCCTACCCTCTCTACCCTTCATGGGAAGCAAATTCTTGGCACTAAGAATCCCAAGTTCCAGAATTCCAATGCATGCTTTCCTCAAGTGCCTGGAAGAAGGCTGCATATCACTGCTAAAATGTGTAGACTCATCAAGAACATGATAGCCTGCATCCAAACAGAGGCGGAGATGAATCTTGCTTGAAAACTTTTCTTTCTTTTTCCCACTTTCCTCCTCAGCTGCCACTGAAGGCTTCTGTAGATTGAACCAGCGAGGCTCGGGAAGCTTATGAGTGTCCAATCTCTGTGGAATGTCTCTAACCGAAACAAACACCATTCCCAACAACTCATCCTTACCAGGTCCAACCTTGTCACCCACCGATATGACCATGAAGTCTTCAAACGGCTCAGACGCAACCAACATGAGCTCATCATTCCAAATTGGATTAATAGTGCGAACTTGAGAAGGCCTTGAGACCCTCATCTGATTACCGAGCTGTACCTTCACATACGTATCCAAAGGTCTGCCTTTTTCCCAAGGGACAAGGTCCTGAGCTTCAAGAACTTGAACTCTAAGATAATACAGTTTCGGCGAGAAGTAAACCTTTGATCTTGTGCTAGCAAGATTGGCATGGTTAATGTCATGTGCATCAGAATGCCAAGCCTCCGGAAATGACTCATCAGCTTGAGTCCCCATCCAAACGGCAAGCATGATCTCCCCTCTAACCTTGTCCCCATTCTTGTCCACCAATCTGTACCACTGAGGAGCGAGAGGACTATCCGGTGGAACACGAACCGGAACTTCAGTTAGATCAAAGAAAACTCTCCCCACATGATCATCCTTCCCAAAATCCTTATCCTTGACACTAACTTCCAGCAAATTCGACTGCAGCCTCTCTTTCGAAAACGCAAAAATCTGCATCCAAACCGGGTTCTGATTCTTCTCCAGTTGCTTGGTGATACCCATGTAGTTCCCAAGCTTCACTTCCACATAAGGGTCAAGGCTTCCAGACACATCCATGTTGGGAAGATCTCTAGCCTTCACCACGCTCACATACAAGTAATGCATCTGCTCCACCAGGTCATATGTGCTGGAAGTCTTATCCCCTGAAAACCCACCTGGTCTGTAGCGTAGCCGGGCCGCCAGTGGCGGACTAGTCTCCACCAGCGCGTACTCCGGGTTCTGCTTCGGAGGTCCCTGCTGCATATGCATCACCGTCGGACTGGGACCCGCCCGAGCAAAATCCGTCCTTGTTTCTACGTGGGGTGCTTTCTGCGGCTGAGAATGAGAGATTCCACCGCCGCCTGTTCCAATGGAGTGAAACGTTCTCACTTCAGGCTTCTTCTTCATCGGCTTCTCCCCCTGTTGGTCGGTTTGCTCATCGATTCTGTGAGTATTTCCATTGATTTCTTGCAGAGGAGTAGTAGACGAAACCTGAGGAATCTCTACGCTAGCAGTTCCAGTTTCAACCTTGTTATGTTGCTGTGGTTGAGGAACAGAACTGGTGTGATCTTCAACTGCGTAGATTCGAAGAGCTATGTCGCCTTTGATGTTGGAGAAGAGGCCTCTTTTGTCAAGAGGGTAGCGCTGCAGCGTCGCTTCTGACTCGGACAGAGGGATGGAGACGCCGGAGATACGGACACGGCCGAGGAAGTTCTTGTGGTGGCCGGACTTTCTGTCATTGTAGACAACCACGTCGACGGTGTTGTTGGAGAGGTCTCTTGTGTCGGTGACGTTGAAGACCAGCTGTTCGTTCCAGTTAGGATTCAGGTCTTTGGGTTTGGTCTGTGTTCTCTGTTTCTGTCGGTCGAAGTCGACTTCCACAAAGGCAGATGCGAACCCGTCGCCGTCTTTAGGCATGAGGTCACTTGCATCGTGAACTTCAACTATGAGCTTGATCATGGTGAGATAGAGAGATGGGTTGTGGAGAAGAAGATATTACGAGGTGGGTAGTGAAGAAGTAGGAGTGAAGGAGAAGAAGAAGACGGGAGGTGGTGGAGGAGAGATGAGGTGAGTCATTTCTGTAGTCGGAGTAAGAAGACGGGAACATAAGTTATAAGATGAAGAAGAAGATGAAGATGAAGATGAAGATGAAGATGGAAGAGGAAGTGAGAGAGGTGGTGGAGGTGGTGGTGGTGAGGTGGCCCCTTTTGGATGAATATGGCTTTTTGATAGAGAAAGATTCTGGTGGGTATAGTACTACTACCATGTACACCTGTCTGTTCTTTTCTCAGACGACAGAGAGATCATACATTTTCATATTATTACATCACAAATTATTAGACTAATATTACTACTACTTTACTTTAGTCGGTAGCTATTACACTAATATTATTCAATTTATAAAAATGGTAATCGAGTGAGTTATCGTTCTGAGTCGTTGGAAGGGTTAAGGTTAGAGCTCTTTCTATGAGATTCTTTACCATGCGGATGATCGAACCAGTGACCTCCTTACTATCAGGAGTATCACTGTGACATTCGCCCAACATAATGGAAGTAGCCCCGACCACTAGACCAAACTCACATGGGTAGCTATTACACTAATACTATATTAAGGCATAACCAACAAAATTTTCTCACTCCATCTTTACAAGATTACAAGAATACATACATGAGATTACAAAATGTAACAAATTGTATATAGAAAATTGTTATTTCAAACAGGTAGGTGTCACCGTTTATATGTTAATATTAACTATTTAGTCATTTTAGATGAGACATAAAATAAATTTCCTGTATAGAAACATAGAAACACTAGAAGGACTTGTTGATCTATGCTTTGATCATAGTATAGAGACATTTAAAATAAAAGTGATAAATGGCGTATGTAGAGCATAATTGCTTTATTGGACGTATCATCTTTACGGATGTTTGTGTTACAAATTTGAATATACGATGGATCCCATAGTGGGGTTTGATCGACGGAGATAATGTTTAAGTGGAGGGGAAGAAATGCTACAAGAAAATCTATGGGGGCAGTGAAAGTGATCACCTCGTGGATGAAACTTTCAGCGTTCCCTTTTAGTAGAATCTCTCCCTCTCAAGGAATTAGGCAACATCGATCCATCTTTTATTGATTCAAATCTGTGGAGCTTAGCTATAAAGTTTAACAATTTCATAATTCTCCTCTTGCCAAGCAAAAGCTGAGTCGGTGGCCCCTTTCAAAACCACTTTTATTTTTGTATTTAAATTAACTCGTATTTTATACACACAGATTGAACGGTTCATATTTTTATGTCTCAAATGTAAAATAGGAATGTTGAGGTTGTGCAATATCCCCTTCTATAGTAGGATCTGTTTTATAATGCAGACAAGGACAGGAGCACTGGTCCAACCATGAAAAACTAGGTTGAGTCATGGTGTTCGGCGACGACTGGAGTGGTTATTCACTTGAACTAGATTGGGTTTTACGGACAATGTGGCTTCTTCGCCCGCATTGAAAATGGTTGTGAAAAAGTCATGATATTCTTTTCGCAAAATCCTTTGTTAGCTGCATTTTTTTCCTTTCAGTTCAAATGGTTTACCTTTAATAGTTGTTGATGAAAAATTGAAATGATTTTGTTTCATCTTTATTTATTATAGCTATACAATAGCTTCATTTTCCACTCAATTTAGTAATATTTTTAATCTTAAATTATAATTTTTACCATTTTTCCTATGCTTTTTAGTAATAGAATTTGATGTAATATATATATATATATATATCATTATCAGAACAACCACTTTAGCTGACGAAATTTTTTCGTCGGCTAAACCCTAAATTTCGTCGGCTAAGAAGTCGTCGGCCAAGACTTTAGCCGACGAAATTACTGTTCATCGTCGGCTAAAGTCAGTTATTTAGCCGACAAAGAAATTTTTTAAATAACTTTAGCTGACGAATTACCCTAAAATTCGTCGGCTAAAGTTTAAAAAAGAAAAAAAAATTTAAAAAAATAACTTTAGCCGACGAATTTTAGGGTAATTCGTCGGTTATAGTTATTATTATTTTTTTTCTTGTATTTTTGATTAAAACTTTTTACTTCTTTTTCGTTTTTACACCGGTGGTGGAGAAGGACAAGAGGAGGAGGAGGAGAAGAAGAGGATAGGAGCAAGGCTAGGAAGAGGAGAGAGAAGCTAGGGGAGGAGGAAAAGGTTAGGAGATGGAGAGGAGGAGGAGGAGAAGGTTAGGAGAGGGAGAGGAGGAGGAGAAGGAGGTAGGATGAGGAGTACGTTGTTGCCGCCGGAGTAGGAGGAGAAGGAAGGAAGGAAGATGAGGAGGAGGAAGGAAGATATAGAAAATTTTGAACTTTAGTCAAAAAAATTTTAAAATTTTAAAAATCCCCGCCAAAAAATTTGAATTTTTAATTAACTTTAGCCGACGAATTTCGTCGGCTATAGTTATTTATTTATTTAACTTTAACCGACGAAATTAGGGTAATTCGTCGGCTATAGTTATTTATTTTTTATTTATTTAACCTTAGCCGACGAATTACCCTAATTTCGTCGGCTAAAACCCTAAACCCTATACGTAGAAGCTTCAAACGAAAAAAAGTCGTGAAATAAGATATGACCGTAATGGTGAAATACGTCTATTGTTGAAAAATCACGTAATTCCGGTAAAGTCTCGGTGCCAATAGTTGCGGGTAACGCAATTTTCCATATTTTCTCCCTAGCGGTAACCCTATCTCCGGTGGTTATTTTTTATAAAATTTTTATACCACTGGTTGCGTCTCATCGATTTGAAACTATTTTCAATTGAAGGTCCGGGCAAAATACGTAATTTAAACGGTCAAATAACCGTTTCCGTGCGTTAAGGGGTTTGACTTACGGGATTGACCGTAAGGATCGAGCCCTTAACGTTGTCAGATTAAGTTGAATTTTTTCCTATAGACATATTTCAACATAATGATCATATCAGACTGTCAAAATTTTGTTTCTCAACTTTGATCATCGGAATCACAACATGCCTACTAATGTTGTATAACTTGTTTACTAAGCTTTAAGTAAATGTTCCGTTTCTAAAACAAACTCTACGTAGAACTTCAAACACAAAAAAGTCATGAAATAAGATATGACTGGAATGGTGAAATACGTCTACGGTTGAAAAATCACGTAATTTCGGTAAGGTCTCGGTGCCGATAGTTGCAGTCAATACAATTTAGGGGTTTGACATACGAGATTGACCGTCTAGATGAAGTCCTTAAATTTATCTGATAAAGTTGAATTTTTTACCAGAGATATATTTCAACATATTGATGATATCTGATGGTCGTATTTTTATTTGTGAATTTTGATGTCCGAATCACAACATGCCTACTATTTACCATTATTTATCTATATGGAGAGTCCTATCATCGAGGGGTAAATGTCTCAAAATTTTAAAATGGACAGTTGCGTCTCATTATGGTGAGTGTTTGTTGTGTTGAAGGTTCGACCAAAATAGCTCATATAGGTGTACATATGGGAATTTTCGTGTGTTAAGCGTTTAGAAAAACTTCATTTTGAAGCCTTAAACAAACTCGGATGACCAAAAAAACCTGTATACAATGGCATTAGCCATGTGTTTAACTCGTAGGGCCGTTCTGCTTCTAAATTGGTATCACAATAGTCAATCGGACACCGAAATATCCGTAGTGCAATTTTGTAACTAAAGTCCACTTTAGCCGACGAAAAAAAATTTCGTCAGCTAAACTTTTCAAATTTCATCGGTTAAAGTTCACATACTATAGCCTACGAAAAA
The DNA here is from genome assembly GCA_951800085.1 of Comarum palustre. Taxonomy (NCBI): domain Eukaryota; kingdom Viridiplantae; phylum Streptophyta; class Magnoliopsida; order Rosales; family Rosaceae; genus Comarum; species Comarum palustre. Next base: position 14,686,828 of record OX637591.1, on the reverse strand, counting down.
ATCAGTTTAGCCGATGAAATTTTTTTTCGTCTGCTAAAATTCCACTTTAGCCAACAAAAATTCAACTTAGCCGACGAAATTTTTTTTCGTCGGCTAAAGTGGACTTTAGTCGACGAAAAAAAATTTCGTCGGCCTGTTTTTAGATATTTCGTCGATTAAAGGTTTTTTTTTTCTGGTAGTGTGTGTGTGTATATATATATATATATCGATTTCACCCGTTGCAACTGTAAATGTAAAGAGATTATTTCATGTGTATATATATATATATATATCGATTTCACCCGTTGCAACTGTAAATGTAAAGAGATTATTTCATGCTGTAAATATTATAAAACTATTATGCTTCGATTTGAATTCTCATCGAACATAATTATCATAGATTTATAGATAAATTGTAAATTTAATTAATTTTTTATTATTATTTGTGCCCTGCGAGCTTAAAATTTCTAGCACCACCACAAACAATGAGGATTGATCTAGTGGACAACGATAAAAGGTCTTCAGATTAAATTTGTATCGGTAGCGCACCCACAGACGAATGGCCAGGTAGAGGCAGCCAACAAGAAAATTAAAGCGCTACTAAAAAGGAAGCTAGACGACCACAATGGGTTATGGGCAAAGAAGCTTCCTGAGGTGGTTTGGACACTAAGGACAACACCAACAATGACAACAAGTGAAATACCATTCTACCTCATTTACAGCACTGAAGCCATACTCCTAGTATAAACCATATACCCAACCGCTAGGGTGGAACTGTTTGATAACGCTACCAACGATAAAAGACTTCTCCTCGACAAGGATTTGGTGGAGGAAAAACGCGTAAAGGCACATCTCAACAATTTGCAGAATAAGCGGAGGGAGGCAAATTACTACAACAAACGAGTCATGAATATGATCTTCCAAGTGGGGCAATGGGTGATGAAGAAGTTATCCTAAAAGCGAAAGGGCCACGCCCAACCTGGGAGGGCTTTATCAGATAGTAGAAGTGATTGGCCTTGGTAAATTCTACATCAAGGATAAGAGCAGTAAAATCTCCACTCACCCATGGAACACACAACACTTAAGGCGATGTTACTCGAAGTATGACTAAATCGCTATTTAAGTTAAATCTTTCAATTTAAGCCATTGTTACAGTGCCTTGTATTTTTGTAAGATGACTTTACGCAACCTATGAATGAAACAAATATTATTTAAAATATTGTTCTTATGCAGTGTTCTAACTTAGCTAAAGCACGCTTAAACACTTGAGAACAAAATAATACCCTTAGGTGATTTCATTCCTCACACAAAAATATAGGCCAAGGAAAACGATAAAGCGAAACACAAGAGTGGAAATTAGAAATCGGAAACCATTGTCAATAACGTTTTACAAAATAATAATGTAAGACAAGTTTCCTCGCTTAACCACACTTTAAGCGCATCACAAAAATGGAGATTTACGTAGCGTTGTCTAAACACTTAGACATCTACCACCTGCCCACAACCATCTACCCAACTATCCTCAGCTCCCTTCCCCAGCTTGTTAAGAAGCGCTTAATGCTTCCTGAACCTCCTTCTTCCTTGTCGATGCCTCTTCCTGATTTCTTCTTGTGGAGTAGGAGAAGAAGTTTCAGGGTTAGAATCAGATCTACCGTCATCACAAGAAAAGCCAGAAGAAGAAGAAGACGGAGAAGAGAAAGATATACAAGCATCATAAGGGGCGACACCGTTCAGAGAAGGCACAACCTTTGGCTGCTGAGCCTTAGCTAACAGATGTGTGGCATACTTATCAAAGTCAATGCAGCCCAAATCAGCTAGGTAATTTAGATTAGCAGTGACGACCTCTTCCTTAGATTTTCCTAGCAGGGTCTTCTTTTTAGCTTTGAAGTCCGCCCTTAGTTTGTCAGCCTCTTCATCCTTGGTGACGAGAGCCAACTGTAGAGACTCAATCTCCATTTTCTTAGTAGCGATACCCAGATGGAGAGATTCCATCTCATGGTTGTGGGAGGCCAAAAGTTGAGTCACACATTCTATCTTCGTTTGTATTGACGCCACCATGGACTTGTCTTCTAGAGCCTTGGTAGCAACATCAGACAACTTGGCCTCCCGGTCTTCCAAGTCAGCAGCAACTCTGTCGTAGCAAAGTTGCATCGCTCCTAGCTTCTGGTTAGCAGCACCCTACCCATCTTTAGCCTCCTTTAATTGTTGGCGAAAAGTGTAGTCCGCTCCATCAGTACTATAAATGCTCTTGAAGGCTTGAACAAAGACGTCCATCAGGCCCTCCTAGTCAGCAAGCGACGTAGGTCAGACTCCGTTGCTCAGGATGCTCTAGTCTAGCCACTCTAGTGAACTGGTAGAAGGACTGTATGAGCAGCTGCTCAGAAGGCGACACCTGAGGAAACCCTTCCACTAAGGAACCCACAACATGAGGAGGAGCGAAATCTTCACCTTGTAAAGGCTCCGGAAGAGCGGAGGAAATGGTCACATCTTCGACAGCGGAATCATGGGCCTTCCTCTTGTTGGGCCTGGCTTGCTCAACTGAGACAAGCTCCTCATTGGTAGTATTATCATCCATCGGGTGGAAGACACGAGGATGCGCAGAGAGCTCCTTTCACTCAAGCTCCTTCTGTTGGGTATGAGTGGGAATAAGAGGCAACTGGACATGCTCAACAAACTTTTAAAGAACTCCACCTTCTGTCACTTGCAACACGGCCAGCCGGAGGCGCTCTCTCAGAATGAGCTCAACAACCGCTTCCATTGCGCCATCAAACGTCATTTTCTCGGTGTTCAAAACCTTCCTAGAGACAATAAACTGTTGGAATAATTTAAGCAACGCCAGCTTAGATGTGCGTCCAAACTGAGTGCCACCAACTGCAAGGCAAATTTGGGGTCAGAGGGCAAGGAGGCAGCGTAAAGCGATCACGCTACATAAACAAGGCAAGAAATTAACCTAGAGCTCGCAACAATTTGCAGTCAATAAGACAGGGCTAAGAGGAGAGGATGCACAGATCAGTGGTCCTCTGCTACAACCACAAAACTCTCACTCTCTGAAGGCGTTGCTTCTCAACAGCAAGTAGCGAAAATCGTCTGTGCTCTGCAAAACAAATATGGTGCAAAAAGGTAAACCAATGATATGCAAATAACAGAACAAAATTCAAGACAAGCAATGACAAAGAAGGCAAGCCCCACCCTCAATTTGTTGAAAAATAGATTTTATCCTATAAGTCGAAGAGCAGACAACACCACCAGATGTACTAAACTCTCATCCATCAGTGGCGATAAAACCATTAGTATACCACTCATTCTCTGACTTTGGCATACCCTCTCTACAGGGTTTGGCGTGTCGCTTTTGTAGTAGTCCGTACAGAGTGAGAGCGTTATTGTGCCATGCTTCCCTTTACGGGCCAGGTACCATAGATCATAGAAGTGTGTAATCTAAACCACAAAAGGTCGTTGCCAGTCGCACAACTCCCAGATAACCGTCATCGACATCAGAATCTTGAATATATTCAAGCCCATCTGAATGAAGTGATGCTAAACTCTGCAAGCATGTATTGTAGTCATCTGGATGTCGCAAATTAGCGCTGTACCTTCTAGAAGCCGGGACCCCAACTCGTCCCCTCCCTCAAAGGGCGCAGCTTCATCGATTAGGGAATCTTGTATATAGCACGGTTCTTATCAATTTTCTTCTGATGTAACCGAATGATGGTCTCATCAACAGGAACATCATCGGTTAGCTTCCATCATAGGGGAATCACCTCTGGGAGCTCATAGGGATCCTTGAGAACTTCACGCCCAAAAGAGTTGGCTTCCTCGCTACCAGAAACACTTTTACATGCCTCACTATCATGACGTCGCTTATAGCGCTCGTTATCGTCAAGACGCTCTAAGTAACCTTCCATTAAGGGAATGAGAGATAGTGGCGCTGACTCTTCAAACACTTGATCACGCTTCTCTAGCTCTCCCACACAAATAGCTTCAATCCCTCCTGAAATATGCAACCAACAAGAGACAGTTTAAAGTTAGCAATAAAATCGGCCACTAAATTGGAAGGCAAACTAGACACATATTGCCAATGCGAGGGCACAACACTCCACTCTCTGGACATCCAACACAAACACTCTAAACTAAAAAGGTAGTAACCAATTAGATCAAACCGCTCACTCACTCCGGATCACACCAAGAATAGTCAAGAACAAACATGAACCCAGAAACCCAGTAGATACCCCAAAAACCTAAATGTCAACCCAAAATGACCCCAAACAAGAACAAAAACCCCATATCTTCATCCCATAAACCTAGAAATAACCCAAAACAAGATACAAAAAGGAAGAGAGAGCCAAAACAGAGACAAAAATGAAAGAAAAATCTGAAGATTCAAACAAACACTGAAGATGCAGAAGGCAAGTGCACACGAATTGAACTTGGGAGACTGAGAGAATGAAGGAAGTTGAAAGAGTTAAAAAAACTAAAATGAGGGAAGCGAAACAGATATCCAACCCTAGTCGCCCCATTATATAGCGAGCTGAGTTTAACGATAGCCGTTCTGTGTTTTCGCTCCTACCGTCTGATGCACGTCAGGTGTCTAGGCCTCCGCAATTATTGATGCAGGAACTGAGAAGGCATATCGGTTATCATATCCATTATGAGGCACGAGCACACCAATCATTAAAGCAGACAACCGCCTAACTACTTATTGCATGCGAGCCACGTGGAGGGCGCCAGAGCAGTAGATTGAGAATGAAGGAAAGCGACGATTACTTACCCCTACTTGAGACCAACGCACTCTTATAGCAGTAAGAGAACGCCATTACCTCGTATCAGTAAGAGAAAGACATTGACTTACGCTACTTGAGACCAGTGCTCTCTCGTAGTTGTAAGAGAACGACATTGTCTTATGGTACATGAGACTAGCGCTCTCTCGTAGCAATAAGATATTTGAGACCAGCGCTCTCTCATAGCATTAAGAGAACGGCATTGCCTTACTTTATTTGAGACTAGCACTCTATCATAGTATTAAGAGAATGACATTGCCTTACGTTACTTGAGACCATTGCTCTCTCGTAGCGGTAAGAGAACGAAATTGTCTTACCACTACTTGAGACCAGCATTCTCTCGTAGCGGTACGAGAACGACATTGCCTTACAACTACTTGAGACCAACGCTCTCACGTAGCTGTACGAGAATGACATTGCCTTATCACTACTTGAGATCAGCGTTCTCTCGTAACAATAAGAGAATGACATTGTCGTACTGTTATTTGAAACCAGCGCTCTCTCAAAGCGGTAAGAGGACAACATCACAATTCTCCGCCACAGGAAACTGTGGCACCACATAAATGAGTCATCACTTCAAGGATGGATAACTGGAAAACCTTAGTATGACCCAGGGAGACAGGCAGCATTTGTAGGGGGACTTCTTGTCAGGAGAGTTGGGAGACTTCTGGTGGGACCCACAGGCAAGCCTACTGTTCATGGTCAGCGCTAAGTAGACTCCTGGTGGGATTTCTTGTCAGGAGAGTTGGGGGACTCCTGGGGCTTGTTGGCATACATGCCTAGCTGATGCACTTTGATAGCACTTAGACTAACCATAACCATTTAACCAGCCACATCTAAGCCATACATCAACGAGACAGCAGCACCAGCTATAGATGGCCTCAAACCGCTACCAAAATGGAGCTGGGATGCACTCGCACAAGCGGCCCTAATATCGCCTCTTGGGACAGCAGTGTGGTAGTCAGAACCACATTAGTCCCACATCAAAAGGCAAGTGAGAACACTCTCACCAACAACCACAACTTATAAAAAGTAACTATCTCTCACCTTAATAACTAGACATGCATTTATTACTCATATAATGTTGCTATCGATACTAATTGACACGATGGAGAGTCGAAGACCACCCTTCAGTGGTCTTTGATCTCTAAGTACGTCTTGTGTCTTCGTTGACAAATTAACATGAATTTACAGATCCCACCACCTAGTGCACTAATATAGGATATACTAGACCACTACGTATCTGCATCAATATCCTTCTTCCAACCCTTTGCTTCATGTTCCGACGTCAATTTTGCTTCTCAAAGTTCATTTTGGCTTGTTTCAAGTCCTTTTGGCAAACATTTTCAAAATAATATATCTACGTTTTTGTTTTATTATGAGACGATGTAGTCTAAGTAGTCTGATTCTCTCTTCTACTTGCACTCTCCTAGCATATATAGAACATTTTGTTTGAGAAATAGATAACCAGTATGGAAGACGATTAACAAAGTTTGAAGAGTAATGGTTTTAACTAACGAACTTAATTAGGGTAGTAAAGCGAGAATTGATCAAAGACCTTACCTTAGTCTAAGAAAATCCCATAAAAAGAAAAGAAGATTGAGATGATGTAGAGATTTGCTTTGATGCATATAATACCGAAAATGGGTGAGTTTGCTTCTTCTGCCCAAATCGTTGAAAAACGCATGTACCAATTACCAAATGAATACAAGGGGAAAGTAACAAAGGCTCATTATTGACTACTACTCATGCTATAACTACATAGGGCTAGACATGAGACGAGATTCGTTGAATTCGGTCCCGTTCTGAAAATATATTATCGGGACGGGACTAGACGGGACGAGACGAAATTTTTAGAAACGTATTCTGTACGGGACGATTCCGTTCGGTACTGGGACGAGATCGGGACGGGACCGGGATCCCGTAATGATAGAAAAAAAATAAAAAAATATAGAAGAGATAAATTGATCCTAAATTCTTAAAGAAATTTTATATCTATTTTTATTGTGTATTAATTTCTCATATATATATATATTCTATTGTATTACTCTTTTTCATGGTATAATTGCCCTAGTTCTAAATTTCTAACTCTATATAAGTACAAAACGAACAAAAATTGTAAAAATGAAAAGAGAATCAATAATCAATTAATTAAATGCTTGTAATTTGTATCTAACCAATTAATTAAGATATCCAGAAAACTCTTAAGTTTGAAAAAGCAAAGGAGCTCCAGTTATCACTACATAGCTTCGTGTGGCAGCCGATATATTTCATATGATCATCATCATCAAATGTGAATGAATTATCTAACTCTTACTGTATGGAACTAGGACTGTGAATTTATATTTAAGTTTTGGACGTCTCAATGAGTGTTTTTGAGTTCATTGTAAGATATTATACACCCTAAAAATCAGACGGTTATAATCGGATACCAATACATTTATACATCAACTACTTATTTACCTCTTTATGTTTTAATTTTACTACTTAAGGAATCATGCCGTAACCAAAAAGAGTTCACCATTTTTAAAACTCATGTTATTTTAAAGACTTCTATTAAAACTTTATGATCTCATTTTACCCGTTTAACAACAAAGTTTTTAAACATATATACCCACGACCGTCCCCAATCGTATAGATAACACAAACTTTAACTTAATGATCGCATGGCGCCACGTGGCACATTAGACACACCCACAATTATTTGTTTTTTTTTGTCAAAACACCCACGATTATTTGTTGTTTTAGAAGATGAGGTAAGCTGTTGTTCAAAAAAAGAAGGAAGATGAGGTAAGCTGTAATGTCAGGTTTTGGAGAAAATGATACCATCATCGTCTGGACTCTCTCATCATGTATGTGCTTGTTTGTCGCTGCAGCATCCAGCAATTTTATTTAATGGCTTTCAGTAAGTCTATAAGTAGGAACAGCATGTGATGATCATTATACATGTAAGAGTGTAAATGCCCTATCAATTGGTAGTTGCGCGCTATCATTGACGAATTATTTCCTCTTCACTCATTCTCGTTGCCCCACGCTCGCTTCATTTCCCTCGACCCTTCCTAACTAACTACTCAATCTCCTAAACTCTAAATCTGAAATCCAACCAAAAAAACCCTAAACCTGAAAAAAGAAGTCTTGGACGATGAGGGACCGTCCCAAAAGAGAGGTGTTAGTACGCTGCATCTTTAAATTTATTAAGTATACCTCATATATTTAGTGTATGTATCTCTATTTTATTTTTAACATGCTAAAAATCCTAACTACACCTCATCAATGTTTACCAAAATACCCTTCTAATAATCTTTATTCACATTTTGTATAAGTGATTTTAATTACACCTCCTCCATCATTTTGTTTTCTAATTTTTTTTTCAGCTGGAGGATCGACCCAATAACAGTTGTGTTGTGTCGTACCAACCCTATGAACAATAAAGAGGACAGCCAAGTGGTGGAAGCAACTATGATGAGATTTTCAAGAACATTGCCACTTCAACTCAATCTTTGTTGGCCATAACTCAAACCAACACCAATGACAGTGCATTGATGTCTAAGGATATTACAGAATTGAAGACTCAGATGGGTCAAGTTGTGGATTTTATGGGGAGATTTAATGATCAAGGAAGGTTGCTAGGAGGCGTTATCAAGAATCCTAAGAACGAGCAAGCTCAAGCTGTTGCCACAAGAAGTGGGAAGACTTTGATACCGCCACATCCTAATCCTAAAACCACAAAGGGACTTGGTGCTTTAGACATGGACAATAAGGATGAAGGTGATGCCGACCATAAGCATGAGGATGCCGAGCATGGACTTGGCACAAATCAAGGTCAAGTTAAGCATAGCAACGTGAGCAACAAAGGAGCTGAGTCAAGCAAGGCAGACTTGAAAGCAATGAATAAAAGGGACTTGGACAAAGACCCTGCTACATCCAAGAAGGAGAATGTGTCGAATTCTGAGGCACAAAAAGGATAAATCCGACTAAGAAGTGTTGAAAGTTTTCAGGAAGGTCAATGTGAACCTTCCCTTGTTAGAGTGCATCAAGCAAGTACCAAAGCATGAGTGAGACGGTCTCTGCCATCATCCAGAGGAAGATGCCGCCAAAGATGAAGGATCCAGGGAGTTTTTCTATCCCTTGTGTTATAGGTTCTACTCGTTTTGAAAGTGCTTCAATTAATGTTATGCCCTACATTGTTTATGAATCTCTAGATCTGGGACCTTTGAAAACTAATAACGTTGTGATCCAATTGGCGAATCGATCTAACAAATATCCTAAGGGGTATGTTGAGGATGTTCTTGTGCAGGTCAACCAGCTAATATTCCTTGCAGATTTTTATGTATTGGAGATGGAGGAGTCACTTTCTGACACAACACAACTGTTATTGGGTCGACCCTTCATGAAAACTGCTAGAACAAACATCGATGTTGCTGGAGGAAACCTGACAATGGAATTCGATGGTGAGGTGATCAAGTTCAAAATTTTCGACGCCATGAAGTTTTCAGGAGCTGACATTGAGGATGGACACATGGGGGACAAAAACATGGCCGAGAATGTATGGGGCAGATTTGAAAGCGAAATGAGGTTTGGTGGCGTTGCACCTTGTGCAATGACCACTCACCAAGCATAGCAATGAGTGATCGAGCAAGGGGTCGGGTATGACAAGTATGGAGAACGAGATGAGGAGGCTTTGAAAGATTTGGAGCCGTCCATACTTGAAGTTATGAAGGAGCTTGATTCACAACCAATCTACAAAAGGTACACTCCCTTGTCAATTTCAATTTTCACTAATAAGTTGTTACCATCTGTGGAACATGCTCCTAAGTTAGAGCTAAAATCTCTCCCCAAACATTTGAAGCATGTATTTCTTGGAGAAGATGACACTTTACCAGTTATTGTGTCTTCAACGTTGACAAAGCAATAGGAAGACAAGCTAGTGGCAGTTTTGACGAAGAACACATCTGTCATTGGCTGGACTTTGGCAGACATCAAGGGAATAAGCCCTACAAAGTGTGTTTATAGAATCTTACTTGAGGATGGCGCCAAGCCTACCAGAGAGGCTCAGAGACGTTTCCATCCTCCAATGATGAAAGTGGTTAAAGACAAGGTGATTAAGTTGTTAGATTGTGGAGTAATCTATCCTATTTCGGATAGTCAGTAGATTTCACCCGTTCAAGTTGTGCCCAAGAAGAGTGGCGTGACTGTTGTAGAGAATGAGAAGAATGAGCTAGTGTCACAACGGTTGGTGACAGGTCATCACATGTGCATCGATTATCGATGATTGAATGCAACAACGAGGAAGGATCACGTGCCTTTGCCATTCATGGATCAGATGTTGGAGATATTAGCAGGTCACGAGTTCTACTGCTTCTTAGATGGATATAATGGCTACAACCAGATCATGATACACCCGAATGATCAAGAGAAGACAACGTTTACATGTCCTTTTGGTACGTTTGCTTATCGACGAATGCCTTTTGGATTGTGCAATGCCCCAGGTACATTCCAACGTTGCATGTATTCTATTTTCTCTGATTATATCGAAAATATCACTGAAGTTTTTATGGATGATTTTAGTGTTTATGGTAAAGAGTTTGATGCATGCTTAAAGAATTTAGAATTAATTTTAGAACGGTGTGTAGAAACTAACCTTGTACTTAATTGGGAAAAATATCATTTTATGGTTAATCAAGCTATAGTTTTAGGTCACATAGTTTCTGCTAAAGGGATAGAAGTTGATAAGACTAAGATTGATATTATGCATCACTTACCCTCACCTTCTGTAACACCCCGTCCCGGAATTTACATTTTTACCGGGATTAGGCGGGTTACAGAGGGTTGTAACCGCGCTGTTAATCTTCCCCGAATTAATATTCGAGTTTAATATCGAGATATTCTCAGTTTTGGGGAAAATAAAATAAATGTCCCTAGGCATAGATTATGTCAATACGAGTCCTCCGATATGTCCGGAAGATTTTTCGAAGCTAAGAGCTGTTTGTTATGAATTAATCAAATTTACGGAAGTAATAAATGTTAATTACTTTACCATAAAAAGATGAATTTGTGATAAGTCAAGAATTTGAGGAAGTTTCCTTCTAAATCTGTCACATAATATACAAGTATACAACACATAAGTACAATCATATGCAATCAGCAAAATATAGACATGGCACCGATATATATATAAACAAAAAGAATTAAATTATTTACAAGTTATTCACATATTTACCGAATTACGATGGGGGATTATTGATTGGTTTTCTAAATTATTTCTACTCCTAGAACATAAACTAATATATACAATATTGGTCAATCAATCACCTAAGACACATAACATAGAAAGCACCGAAATAAGCACATAATGATTTCATGCAAGTCTAAATTGTGATGTTCTTACTATCATATGCCTTAGTTAATTTCAACCTCTTATGACTTCTCAAGTATTTTAGGAACTTCGAATACGCCTGAACCTAAAACATATATGTGTCACCTTGTTTAAACTATCAAATATGCCTAATCTAAATAAGATACACTTACGAACAGGAGTCGGTTGAAGACATGATCCTAGGGATGGCGTCACTCATCCTATTAGTGTTTCCGGGTAAACTCGTAGTCCCTTTGGCGGGTGGCACGGCTCCAGAAATAGCGTACTTCCTTGTATTCCGAGTTTTCCTGTGTAAAGAACAAACACGTCAAAGAGGCGTCCCCGGGTTTACCGAGGGAAGCCACTCCGATGCTTAAGTCAGACACTGTCAGCTAAGCAGAAAACTCAAGAATAGTTAAGAAGTTGCGCGTCTGTCCCCCCTCTTACCGGGAGGCATGCGCTGGTATATATAGTAGCGCTAAAGACAGTATTCTTGTCCTTTTCCAATGTCGGAGTAGTTTCTCTTGCTTTACTTAGCTTTATGGCGAATTGGGCCCAGACAAAGGGTCCAGAGTGGCTTCTCACATTTAATTGTAACCCGGTAAAGGTGAAATATTAGGTTCCACCTATAAACAAGTCCCCCAAGTCCTCAGTCAAGGGGTACGCTTGGGTGGGGACTTGAAATCTTTTCTTTACCGGGTTACAAAGTTAGCAACCAAACCCGGGGTATCCAGTCCCCCAAGTCCGTACGCAAGCGTAACCCGCAGATCTCTTCCACCTTCAGTACTTAAAACGACGTCTCCGGGTTGTAGCGGGGGAAATTTGAAAATTTTGCAGATGACCAACGAAGGAATGGACACTTATCTCCCCGAGTCCAACTTTGCAAACTTCACTGATGGGACCGCTCTCGACCCTCCCGGGTATTCACTGACGGCGGAGGAGATTGTGGAGTTGAGGAGCAACTAGAAGATCCCCGAGTCCGTGGAGATACGGCCTTTAAAACCCGATGACCAATTCTTAGCTCCCGGGGATGGGTGGATGCTGTACCACGAGTACCAGCTGCGGTACGGCCTGTTACTCCCGTTAAAAGTAGAGGTGCAGTAAAGGTATGGCTTCTCCTCGCCCATTTTTTTTGCGCGACTGTCGCTCGCGGGGGCAGTTTCAGTCGCGGGAGAGATTTCGCTCGCGGGAGGAAGATCCTTCGCTTGATTTTCGCTCGCGGGGGTAATTTCGCTCACGGGAGGGAGATCACTCGCGCGAGCATCAGTCACTATAAGTTGTGGCGAACAGGAAGCTTTCTCGCAGGGGATTGTCTCGCTTGCAGCAACAGTCGGTTGACTTCCAACGATTGATGAGCAAGTCCTTCTTTCTCGCCGGGTTTTTCTTCCTTGTCTCTGTCCCGGGTTATAATTATGTTGTTTGTGTTGCAGATGTCCCCGACATTCCTCTAGAGCCGGTGATGGAGAAGATGATCCGGAGGATGCTATGGGCCTTCCGTGGGCAAGATGACCGGAGTTCATACCGGCTTTGTAGGCTGTACGTGTACAGCAGGTGCCGGTTGATGGAGCTACCAGATTTGTCGAGTGTTCAGTGTCCTTTGAATTCTTGTTGTCATATGGCATGCTCTTTGTGTAACGGGCTTTGTGTTTTTTGTTGTAGCTCTTCTTCCGATGGAGTTTACCAAGCGGAAGAACCCGGGAATATACGACGGCTTTGAAGATAAGGCTGTATGGGATCCGGACACAAGCAACGGATGGTCAACTGTATGACATTGACCTGACCACGAAAGCGGCTTTCCTGGCTGAAGTACTCGGTACGGAGGTGTACCAGGAGAGAGAAGAGGAGATTGTGGGGAATCCCGCGGAGGAGGTGGCGGAAGACCCGGTGATTTCTGCCCGGAGGACACAAACCCGGCTCGGAGTCCCCCGGTTCCTGCTTCAGCAACTCGGAGAGGTGCACCCCGTGGCGGTATTGTTGGGGGTCCTCAAAACCGGCCACTACCCTGTGGAGGACAGTTCATCATACGGCCCCAGGGAGGGCGTGGCGGTTCGAGCACTGGCCAGGGTAGCGGGTCTGCAGTTCCATGAGCTGGAGCTTCTCTCAGAGGATTTTTTTTGTTTTTTTGTTTTTTGCTTTTGTAGACTAGCCTTTATTTGTAGCGGCTTTCTGCTTTGTAACTGACTTTTGAATAAATATTCAAGTTGTTTGCATAATTCTTCTTATCAAATAACACAGTAATTTGATGCATAATCTGCAAGTGTTGACAAAATTTACGCATAGTGCCGGTTTGGCATGTTAATAAAAATAGGGCCGCTAAGGCTTTACGGGTCCATAAGGACTTTCAAGGGCCGCTAGGGCTTTCATGGATCCGTTAGGACTTCCAAGGGCTTCCTGCCAAATAACACGGTAATCTGATGCAAAATATGCAAGTGTTGACAAAATATACACATATAGTGCCGGGTTGGCATGTTAACATTATAAAGTGAAAATAGGGCCGCTAGGGCTTTACGAGTCCGTTAAGACTTCCAAGGGCCGCTAGGGCTTTACGGGTCCGTTAGGACTTCCAACCCGATGCATAACCTTTGATTGCCGAGTTTTGACAGTGAAACAAGGCCGTTAAGGCTTGCAATATTTCACGTCATGGAGATTACCGGAGATTATCGGAGATTATCGGAACTTGCCGAGTTTTGACAGTGAAATAAGGCCGTTTAAGGCTTGCAATATTTCACGTCATGTAGATCCGGAGATTATCGGAGCTTGCCGAGTTTTGACAGTGAAATAAGGCCGTTTAAGGCTTGCAATATTTCACGTCATGTAGATCCGGAGATTTTCAGAGATTATCGGAGCTTGCCGAGTTTTGACAGTGAAATAAGGCCGTTTAAGGCTTGCAATATTTCACGTCATGTAGAGATTGCCTGCATTCACTCAACAAACTGATTGATAAACATAACCCGGTAGGGTTTTATGTGGGCCTGAAAGGCTTTATATATAACATCAAAACATAATAAATTTGGACATTTGTAGATAACTTGGTACCTATTATCAAGCGGGTGGGAGGGTAGCGGGTTTGATGTATGCATTGTCAAAAGTTCGCGGGTTTCCATAACCCGGAGGATCAGCAAGTCTGGCTGACGTCTAATTAGCATTTCCACCATTGTTCTTCAAAATATTAAGCGGGTGGTCTTGAGTTCGACTCTCAACGAGAGCACCAATTATTTCCAGGTAAACTCTTGGTCCCTTTGGCGGGTGGCACGGCTCCAGAAATAGCGTACTTCCTTGTATTCTGAGTTTTCCTGTGTAAAGAACAAACACGTCAAAGAGGCGTCCCCGGGTTTACCGAGGGAAGCCACTCTGATGCTTAAGTCAGACACTGTCAGCTAAGCAGAAAATTCAAGAATAGTTAAGAAGTTGCGCGTCTGTCCCCCCCTCTTACCGGGAGGCATGCGCTGGTATTTATAGTAGCGCACTAAAGACAGTATTCTTGTCCTTTTCCAATGTGGGAGTAGTTTCCCTTGCTTTACTTAGCTTTATGGCGAATTGGGCCCAGACAAAGGGTCCAGAGTGGCTTCTCACATTTAATTGTAACCCGGTAAAGGTGAAATATTAGGTTCCACCTATAAACAATTAGCATGCAAGTCACTCACCCTAACAACCCTATGCAGCACCTAGACTCAAAATATCAAATATGCCTAACTTGATCCTAGATTACTACGGCTTATTAAACTCTCCCCTTAGAAACTCTTGGCCTAGACTATCTTTAGGTTCGATTATATGATCAGGTGATGACTAATCAACTAACACATCAAAAACATAAGAACACACAGCAAACTTAGACTAAATTATGAAACTAAAACATGCATCAATCGTTACAAATAACACACGGTATTAAGGAGACAACACAGAAAAACTTAACAACACATGCCATGCATAAAACCGAAAATCCAGAAAATATATATAAAAATTAAATTACTATTCATACAGAAAATTATATAACAAAACCAATAGAAAACTCATACCTAAACCAAAATCGATCGGCGGCAAGCGGCAACGGTTCGGTGGAGATGATGCGGCTGGTTTGTTGTTTTATGTACGGGTTTTTAGGTAGAGCTTGGCAATACTATGGCTTAGATAGATTGACACCTAAAACTCAACTATTACATGAGTATTTATAGAGAAATATTAAGACAAAGTCGGTAGCCCCTCAATCCAAACCCAAATAGGTTTAGGTTTACCTTTTTAAACTTGGTTTGCTTGGACAACAAGACTTGGAGATTCTAGAGGCTTCTTTTCTGAATCATGGACTCCCCTACATGTCAAGGGATCAATGAAGGACTCTCTTACGAGTTTTGGTACCCCTAGGACAGCCGAATCTCATCCATAGGCTCAGTAGAACAAGTAATCCTATTTTGACCGGAAGAACTTTCCTGTTGCTGTTTTTGGCTTCTCCTTGTGGTTTCTTCTATTCTTCTTCTTCTAAACAGCTTCCCATATCTTCATTAAGCTCCTCATCAATCATTTGACATGCTTGGGAAGGATTTTGGTGAAGAAACACACTCACGAACTCGGTAGACAACTTCAGCAAAATCTGCCTTGTTTCTAGCAGCCTGACCTCTGGCCATTGATTCCATCATAACTCCTTCCTCATAACTTGGATTGCTGCGATTCTAAAAGATTTGGAAACTAGACATCCACAGATTTCCATCCATATATGGCACATCTCCTAGTTCGTCCTGGATAATCCTATGAAAGTTTTGAAGTTGAGTTATGGTTTCTTGAAATTCTCTGTTTTTGTTCCGATTTCATGCTTTTGACCTTTTATTTTTCCATGCTTCTTTTGCTGCCTTCCATAAGTCTGATCCTCATGATTCTTGTTCCGTTTAGTTCATATACATATCATTTAAACATTAAAGAAAATTAATCAAGTAATGACAATGTACAAATTCACAGAATCGTAAGAAAGCATCACGGTAACTTCATAAGTCAGCTTTTAACAAATTAGTGCACATTTTCTCTACTTTACGCACATTTTAGCCATTGCTCTACAGACAAACTCTTATGATAAATAACTAACAATACTAAACTAATAATGGATAAACAAAGCATAAATGGGGATAAAAACATATTAAGAACGTAGCATAAAATGCTCCTATCAAATCGGATGAAAAAGATGGAGAAAGATTTTTATGGTTTCGGTGGTGGTGCGGCTATATATTTCTTGGAAGTATTTGGGCAGGGTTTCGGCAAGGCTTGTATGGTGGTGAGATGATGATTTTCTGCCCTTTAGTCGTGCTTTATATAGGAGAAAACCCTATAGAGGCCGGCTACAAATCCTAAAGCAAAAAGGTTTAGGTTTCCCTAGTTTTTCTCAATTCGACAAAATGACATTCGTCTGATGATTACGTTTTAACTTTCTCTATAAAATAGCTATTTAGGTGATTCCAATTGATTTAGAAACTAAACTCCTGTAGATCTCTATCCATATATGACACATTTTATGATTTGTTGTGAGTGGTCATAGAAAGTCCGTTGAAGTTGAGAGACGTGCACAGGAATTTTTTTAAAATTAATCAGGGTTTTCAAGACCTGGATATTCCTTGGATATTCAGTCAAATTTTTATCTTCTTCTCCTTATTGGACATGGTTTGGACCTTTCCCTTATGGATATAGTGACTTGGATCAGTCAAATTGCTTCCCTAGGTCCATTAGGAATCCTTTTGTCTTAGCGGCAGCAGGTTGCTCTGTTTCTGCAGTCTGACCTTCCGACACTAATTCAGGCATTACTCCTTCCAGAAAATAGATATGGATGCGATTCAAAATGTTATGGAAACTAGACTCACATATGTTTTAGTAAATATATGGCAAATCTTCTAATTCCTTGTGAGTCGTCTTGGAGAAATTCTAGAAGTTGGATGATGTGCCCAGGAAATTTCTGCTTTCTGCTGAAATTGCATTCTCTCGGCTCCTCTGATGTTGTCGCCTATTTTGCTGCCTTCCATAGCTCCACCTCTCTTGATTCTTCCTCCTATGAACTCTTCTATATGTCACCTAAGTATCAGAGAAGTTAACTTAATTTATGACAATTCAAAAGCTTTACATAATCAACAAAACATGTCAAGACCCCAATCTGAATCGGTTTCTTGTTATTTCATGTAGCACTTAGTCAAATTCTGTATAAATCTTCTATGTTTAGCACGTTTTCATCCTTACACAACCAAAGACTCTTGACTCTATAATATGACTCTATTTTACATCAATAAGAGATAAACAAAGTACAAACAGAGGTAATAACATATTAAGAATGTCAAAATTTATGCTCTTATCCTTTGCTAGTCTCATAGCAAACTAAATAAAAGACTCTACTACTACTGCCCCTAAAACACATTGTCTCAGAATCTTTATCATGCATAGCTTTCAAGTTTAAGTATTCTAATGTAAGCATAAAAATTTCAAGCGTCATGAATATGCTTCAAGTTATGAATAAGTAAGAAGTGAGAATACTAAGCATGAAACACATCAAGTAGATTCGATTCTCATCACTAGGCATACTCTCTTGTTTTCATGATCATGGTATTCACTCAATAGTATACGCAAGAGAAAGAATAGTAAGGCGACAAATAGATTGCATATTTCATCAAACAAAAGTACTTTGTGAATTTGCTTTTAAGAAAAACCTCATGTAACAACTATATGCACCAATGGATCAAAACCATATGCTCAACTCTTGAGAAAATCTACACAAATCAAAGTTTTGTCATCTTAAGAATCATGAATCGATCTCAACAAAGGTTGTAATGGGCTTGGCTAAGGTATGATGTTTATGGATTTTTCTGAGATTAAAACGTCACCAAGACTTGGCAAGCTCCAAACTTCTTATGACTTCAAAATAAAGAGTCAAATTTTATTTTGTTGGACCCATACGTCATTCTTAACTCCTCAAAGCATCATGAACATGAACAAAGGTCACATAAACATTTTTAGACCTTCAAATAATCACAAAACTCTAAATTCAGAAACATTTTTCTTTTGTAGTGTGTCGTCCCTTTTTTTCCGATTTTCATTCTCTCTTTTTTCTCTTTTTTATGTAGGTTTCGGCACGCACAATTTTTACATAAGTTCACACCACAATTGTTTCTTAACATCACACAAATATAACTTCACAATGAATGTAAGCTTTGTCAAGTCTTGATAACAGGGTAAATGATATAACTATTCTAAGTAAGGGAATTATATGAAGGTGATGAAAGAATAGGCTCAATGTAGGCTCAAAGGGGTTAGCTAAGAAGTCCCACGACGGGCACAAATAAGTCACATACATTATTTGATACTAAAAGTAGAGTCTGGGTACAATACTATCACTTTGTAAGTTCGAGTACCATATTAACAGTCTTCCAAGAGTTCAGACACTGTTGGTATTAAAAACTCTAAAATAAAATTAGGGTTCTGTCGGGCAGAACATTCCTATGATTATGGCAAGAAATAAAGACTGCTAGTGTACATTTTGGCCCCATTTCAAAAACGATTACCACTCTAATTTGTTTGTCTTTGGTGTCTTTTCACGTGTTGAAAAAGTCAAATAATTTTTTTTAAAAAAAGATACAGGTACACTCAGTAAATTCGAAAGTGCAACTAGAACTTCTCGTCCCAAAATCATAGTCCTACAATAAATATCTTTATTTTTTGTTCAAAATTATGAAAACATAGTGATCGACTAGTCACTATTTCTAGAAATGATTTACACGTATCAGGACTTGAGATTCGAATACTAGGATCAGTGACGGAACGTGAAGTTTGTCTTTGAATAGGGCCAAAGATAAATAATAAGTTTTAATTTATTTTTTTTTTATTTTTTTTTCATAATAAAAATAGCTGCAACTATTGAATATGTTTCAAAAAAGTAAATTTATGTTTTTTTCTTTATTTTCAAAACCAATAAAGTTTTCATATAAGATATTTTCATTCCCAATAAATATTTAAGGCAAGGATTTTAATTTGAATGGGACATAATCATGGTTTTTGGTATAAATAACTTCTCATTTATTAAAAAAATACAAGTTACCAACAACATTTCAACATTTTCTAAAATTGTTGTAAGGGTCGCAGCCCCTTCCGGCCCTCATAGAGATCCTCCCCTGACTAGGATGAATATCATGCATTGGTATCAAGACAACAAGTGATGCATGAATAGTTATTTATAATTTATTTATAAAAAATCTCAATTTGGATGTCGATAAGTTTGTATATATAGTAGGTTCTAATTTTGATTAACGTAAAAGAATCAGTTTGATAAAAGTTATTTTCTTTATGGATTGGGAAACCATCCAAACCAGAACCACTAGTGGAAAAAAACTTAGCCGATGGAATTATAAATTTTCCATCAACTAAGATTTACTTAGTCGACGGAATAACTTCCGTAGCCTATGTTAGCACCTTGGAGACAAAAAACTATTTCGTCGGCAAAGTAAATCTTAGCTGACGGATATTTAATTTATATATAAATATAAATAATTGTTTATAACAACTTAGAAGACGAAAAACAATCATGTCGCCTGTTAACCAAATTCGTCAGCTAAGCTCTTAGCCGATGAGTTTTCGTCAACTAAGATGTCGTCGGCAAAGGCTCGTCGGCTATAACTTTACACTTAGCCAACGATTCGTTTTTATATTTTCGTCAGCTAAAGTAAGACTGAAGCTAACAAAACCATTTTTCGTCGACCATAACCTGAGACTTTGGTCGACGAAACGTTTAATCTATTCGTCAGCTAAAGTATTTAATAAAAATAAATAAAAAATAACTATACTCTACTAAAAATATTATAATTCGTCTGCTAAACATTGAAAAAATGTAAAAATAAAAATAATATAGCCGACGAATTATAGTAAATTTCGTCGGCTAAATACTACTATAGCCGAAGAAATAAGCTATATTTCGTCGCCTAAACCATGAAAAATAAATAAAAAATACTATAGCCAACGAATTATGGCAAATTTCGTCGGCTGTAAATCCATTCCAGCAAAAGAGCCTCGTATTTTCTAAATTATTATTCCAAGCAACCTACAAATTATACCATAACAATTTCATATAACCAACAACACTATCAATGGTGACAACAGGTTTTTCATTAAAATATGTATAAATTGTTTATAAACATATAAAACTATATAATTATTTAACTATATAAAATCTATATCGTCTAAATTTATATCTCAGTCAGGAGGAGATTGCTGTTGAGGAGGTTGCGACGGCTGAGGTAGGAGTATAGCCGTAGGCATGGGCAGAGCTGGAAGTCCACTTTAGCTGACGAAAAAAAATTCGTCGGCCTGTTTTTTTTTGGATTTGTTTGCGATGCTGTTTATGCTGGTAGTGTTATAACTTAGCCGACGTAAAATTTTACCTAGTAGACAAAATTTTTATGTAAATATAAATGATTATTTAAAACAACTTAGGCGACAGAAAATAATTTCTTCGCCTAGGTTGTAACTTAGCCGACGGAACAATTCACTTAGTCGATGAAAAAAAAAATTAATAGAAAATAAATAAATAAAATCTAACAAAAACTTAGTCGACGGAATAAATTATTTCGTTGCCTAAGTTCAAATTTTTTTTTTAAATCATGCCAAGACTTTCAGAAAAATTTGATTTTTTAAAAGCTCCTATCAGGATCGAACTAAAACTCAACCTCTCTCTCACTCTCTTTCTACCTCTTAGCCGCACCAACCACCATACCGGGTGGAGGAAGGGAATCCAGGTGGTGACAGTAGTTGTGGGTGGTGAAAACGAGATGGTGACGGTGGTTGTGGTGGAGCATTGGCAGTACGTGGTGGTGGTGGGTTTCAGACAAAAAGAAAAAGAAAAAATAAATAAAAATTAAACGAATATAAATTATTGAAAAAAAAAATTATTATTTTTTCTTAAAATAAAAATATCTTAGTCGACGGAATAATTTCAACCAGCTAAGTTAAAGTCTGTCAACTAAGATTCGTCGTCTAAGAAATGTTTTAGTTGACGAAAGTTCTTGTTTCCATCGGCTATCATCTTAGCAGACGCCTCTTAATTAGCCGACGGATCTTAGTCGACGGAATTTCAATCGACTAAGATCTTAGCCGACAGAAAATCATTCTTAGTCGATGATTTATTTTCATCGACTAAGAGCAAAATTTCAGTAGTGGACACTCGACTCTATATTCCACTAATTTTATTGTAAAAAAAGGAGTAGGAGAGTCCATTTCGTCACAATGGCACCTTTTTTTAGTCACAATGGCACCTTTTATGGTGTTCTAAAGGATATATATAGTTGACATCGAGCTCGAGTGAGATCACACTCAATATGATTTATTTGTTGAAGGGTGTTGTAGACATAATTCTTTAATAAAATGAAAATTCATGAGATCGTAAGAGCTAAGTTTGTTTGGATCGATCTTCATTCCAAAGAGAAATTGCATGAGATCGATCCACAACGCGGAGAAAGCAGGCTTCCTTTCTTTTTTCTCTCTTTTCTTTTCTTTTCTTTTTCTTTTCCTTTTCATGGTGTTTGTTGATATCACGCATCATCACTTTTAAGGACATGTTTCGAAGATACGTCCAAAAGTCGACCAATTTTTCCAAAGTTGCTTTGCTCATCGATCGATCTGGGTATGAGGGTATCACAAGTATATATCATCTGCATGTGCATACTGCATAGGTTACTACCCTGATTCAGAAAATCAACAGAAATAATCCAATATGGCTCCCATGAGAGGTCGATAGTGATAATGAGCGTCGGTCTCATTTGCATGCTATATTTTTTTCTTTCAATAAGTCATGATCTTTATTTGGTTTCAAGGTGTATATGGGAGTTGTCTCGGCTTATGCATTTTGTGTGCCATGTTTGTCTTAGGTAAGCGGTGAGTTTCTTATTTTGTCAAATGGTCACAGCCTTCTAGTGGTAGGATGAGACTTAGTGTCACTGGTACTATCTTCCAGTGACAACATGCTAGGAAAACTGTTATGCATAGTAACTTATGGCTCTGCATGAGCATTGTCTTTCAAGTATGTCGTAAAAATTGTAAAGCAAATAGAGTAGCCAATGATTCACTCTTTGCTAAATGATGCTTGTTATGATGCATATGATTGTTAACTCCTAATATTATTTCGGGATGTTTATGCAATATGGAGTTTAGGTTTTATGTCTCCCCTTTTATTCTACAGTTTTGTTAATGGTTAAGGAATGAGGGCGGTCATTTAGCCCATGTTCAAAAAAAAGCATAACTTGAAGTCCGTATAATTGCATAGATATGATATTTACTTTTACATTCGAAAGATTTTAACGTACAAGTATCAATTTCATGTGCATGTTTCTTTGTAAGATGCTAAAAGTTTAGAACATAAATTGAGTTTCGTAATTGTAAATCTAGCGGATACGAGTGCGCTATGGTGGAGTTTTTTCAAAATCACGAGTGCGCTTTCTTATGGGACATTTGCAAAAAGGGTGGAGGCAAGTAATGCTATTTAAATAGATATTGTTATGCGGAAGCGTAAACAAACAACAATATTGATATGGAACAATTTGGATAATCGAAGAACGGTAAAGAAAATAGAAGACAAGAACACAAGATTTACAGTGGTTCACCCAATCAATGTGATTGAGCTATGTCCACTCTCGAAGCCGGCAAAGAATTCCACTATAACAATTGGAGAGAATACAATAGAGCTTTATGGCAAAACTCTCTACTACCCAAAAACCCTAATGCTATACGTTCTCTGCTGATAGAGAAAGATAGCTCTGCTCTAGGTTAAACGATTTTTTTCTCTCTCTCTCTGTGTGCCTCTAGTCATTGACAGCAGCACCTATATATATATATATATATATATATATATATATATATATATATATATATATATATCTAATCCTAGTTAGGCTAGAATGCATGCATATATGGATTTCCTAATTAACCTAGACATAGTATAGCCCACGTGATCAAGATGGGCTTCTAATGGGTTTTGGTCCACCTTCAAGATAAAGCCAATATTCAATAATCTCCACCTTGGCTTTAACTTGATACAAATCCTCCATAGTAGAAATTCAAACCATTCGCCGCTCCGACATCCCCGTAGGGATCTTCAAACTTTACAAACACCAATCAAGTCCAAGCAATGCTTGAACTTGCTGAATGGAACTGGCTTTGTCAACATATCTGCAGGATTATCTTCAGTCCCAATCTTGAGGAGTTGAATGTCACCATCCTCCACCATTTGACGAATCTTGTGATATCTGACACGAATATGTTTAGTACGTGCATGAGTAACCTAGTTCTCTGTTAAATGAATAGCACTTTGACTATCACAATGAATATCCACATATTCTTGAATAAGTCTCAAGTCCTCAAGCAAACCACGAAGCCAAATTGCTTCTTTTGCACCCTCTACTTCTGCCATATATTCAGCTTCTGTAGTCGACAAAGCAATTGTATGCTCCAAGTTCGACTTCCAACTCACCGGTCCACTAGCAAGAGTAAACACATAAGCTGTAGTAGACCGACTCTTATCCAAATCACCTGCGTAATCAGAGTCCACATATCCAACAACACATTGACTCGTCTTATCCTGCTGAAATACTAATCCAACATCCACAGTACCAAAAATATACCGTAGAATCCACTTCACAGCTTGCCAATGGCCTCTACCTGGATTATGCATATATCTGCACACCATACTTACAGCCTGTGAAACATCAGGTCTAGTACACACCATACAATACATCAAGCTACCAACAGCACTGGCATAAGGAACTTTAGCCATATATTGCTTCTCATCATCTGTGCTAGGAGACATAGTAGCATCAAGTTTAAAATGAGAGCCAAGAGGTGTACTTACAGGTTTAGTTTTATCATCCATGCCAAACCGATGTAGTACCTTCTTCAAATATTGCTTCTGTGACAAACAAACTATGCCTCTTGATCTATCTCTCTCAATTTCCATGCCCAAAATCTTTTTAGCCTCTCCCAAGTCCTTCATCTCAAATTCACTACTCAATTGTGACTTCAATTTCTCTATCTCCACCTTACTCTTAGATGCAATTAACATGTCATCAACATATAAGAGCAAATAAATGAAGGTCCCATTCTGTAGCTTGCGAAAATAAACACATGGATCATAATGACTCCTGGTGTACTTCTGACCTGACATGAACTTATCAAACCGCCTATACCACTGCCTTGGAGACTGTTTCAATCCATATAAAGATCTCTGCAATTTACAAACCCAATTTTCCTTACCAGCAACCTTAAATCCTTCCGGTTGGGTCATGTAAATTTCTTCTTTTAATTCTCCATGTAAAAAAGCAGTTTTCACATTAAGCTGTGCCAACTCAAGATCATATTGAGCAACCAAGGCTAATAAAATACGAATAGAAGAATGCTTAACAACAGGAGAAAATACCTCATTGTAGTCAATTCCTTCCTTTTGTGTGTAGCCTTTAGCTACCAATCTAGCCTTGTACCGTGATCCTTCCTTTTTAGCAAACACCCATTTACAACCAATTGCTCTCTTCCCATGCGGTAACTGAACCACCTCCCACGTTTTATTCTTGTAAAGAGAGTTCATCTCCTCACCCATAGCTTTCTCCCACTCAACATAATCTACATGTACGACAGCTTCTTCATAGGTAGTAGGAATTTCTTCTTCAGTAATGGGAAGTGCATAAGTCACCATATCATTAAGCCAAGCTGGCTTTGGAGCATTCCTTTTTCCCTTTCTCGATGCAATAGGTTTGTCTTGTTATGTAGGCTCTTGCGTTGGAGCCTCTACTTCAACACTCATGTCCTTATTATTTGAATCATCTGACTCAACTGTAGGACTCACTGGATCAACTGGAGTTTCAACAACTTTTCTCTGAACCTCCACCTGCTGCAAGTTCTCTTTGGTCTTTCTCTGCTCTTCAGAAATTTTCTGCTTATTCTGATCAACCATAATTGCTTCATCAAAAGTAACATCTCTGCTCACAATAATTTTCTTCTCATCCGGACACCAAAGCTTGAACCCTTTAACACCATCACTAAATCCCAAGAATATTGCTTTCTTGGCCCTTGGATCAAGCTTGCTTTCTCTGACATGAAAATAAGCAGGACAACCAAAAATATGAAGATAACTATAATCAGTAGCAGGTTTACCAGACCATACCTCCATGGGAGTTTTACCCTCAATTGCATAATATGGCAATCTATTAATTAGATGACCTGCATATGTGACTGCCTCAGCCCAAAACTCCTTGCCTAAACCAGCATTAAACAACATACATCTGACTTTCTCCAATAAAGTTCTATTCATACGCTCTACCACCCCGTTCTGCTGCGGTGTCCCTCTAACTGTGAAGTGTCTCACAATGCCCTCATCTTCGCATAATTTGAAGAACGGATCAGATTTATATTCACCACCATTATCTGACCTGAGCCTCTTAATTTTCTGACCGGTCTGAGTCTCAATCATCTTCTTCCACTTCACAAATATATCTAAAGACTTCATCTCTATGCTTCATGGTGTACACCCATACTCTTCTAGAGAAGTCATCAACAAAAGAGACATAATAATGCATATCTCCTTTAGATGCTGTTTGGGTAGGTCCCCATACATCTGTGTGAACATAGTCTAGAGCCCCTTTAGTCTGATGAACTGCGGTGCCAAATTTAACTCTAGTCTGCTTACCCAAAACACAGTGTTCACAAAATTCCAATTTGCAAGTCTTTGCACCTTTCAATAAGCCTTGCTTCACTAATTTCTGCATTGCTTTCTCACCAGCGTGACCAAGACGCATATGCCATAATCTGGTAGTGTCTGCATCATCTGCAGTCTCAGAAACTGCCGTCTCACTTGTCACAGTACTCCCTTGTAGAAAATACAAGTTTCTTTCTCTAGTACCCTTCATCAAAACAAGTGAACCAGAAACAACTTTAGCAACACCATCCTTCAAAGTAATTGTGTGCCCCTTTGATTCCAAAGTACCCAAAGAGATCAGATTTTTCTTCAAGTTCGGAACATACCGAACATCAGTCAATTTTCTAACAACCCCATCATGCATCTTGAGACGAATTGTACCAATCCCTTTAGTTCTGCAAGGACTGTCATCTCCCATAAGAACTACTCCACCATTTAATTCCCTCAAAGAAGAGAACCATTCCCTGTTGGGACACATGTGGTGAGTACAACCCGAATCCATAATCCACTGATTAGAATAATCACGTGTAGGTGAACTTGCTAGAGCCAAATCGATCTCATCATCTTCAAAATCTTCGAAAACCGAAGAACAACTCAATGCAAAACCGAAGTCATCATCATCTTCAAATTTTGCCATATTTACTTCAGAACCCTTCTTGTCTCTAGTCTTCAACTTGGGACAATCTTTCTTCCAATGACCCTTTTGACGACAAAAGGCACACTCATCTTTTGCAGGAAATTTAGCTCTTGACTTGGAACGCGACTTACCTCGATTTCCACCAAACTTTCTATCTTCTAATCTGCCTCTTGCAACAAGTACTTGTGCTTCACCACCTGAACCCCTTTGCAACTGCTTCTCCTTCTTCCGACATTTATTATTAATCAATGAATTACACACATCATCAAACTGCACTTCATTCTTTCCATGCAGCAAAGTTGTAATCAAATGCTCATACTCGTCAGGAAGAGAATTAAGCAAACATAAAGTTTTATCCTCATCATTAATTTGCACATCCAAATTAACCAAATCTGCAAGTATCTTATTGAAATCACTGATGTGTTCAGATATAGAAATACCTTGTCTGTAGTTGAATCGGAAAAGCCTTCTCTTCAGGTGAAAGCGGTTTTCAGCACTCTTGATCATGTACCGGTCCTCCAATTTCTTCCACATATCCTTTGCTGAAGTTTCCTTCATAATAAAGAATTTCACACTCTTTGCAAGACATAATCTGATAGAACCACAAGCCCACTTATTAATCTGCTTCCACTGCGCCTCGGTCATATCTGCTGGTTTCTCTTCGAGAGCTATATCCAATTCTTGTTGACACAAGACATCCATCATCTCACACTGCCACATACCAAAATTATTTGTTCCATCGAACTTCTCAACTTCAAATTTGGCATTGCCAACAGATGGCTTAGCATGTGTAGACTCTGTCCCTTTCTTCTTCTTATCAACTTCAGCACCTTCACCGTCACTCATGATTTCCAATCAATAATCAACTCCCAAATCAGAACAGGCTCTGGTACCAGTTTGTTATGCGGAAGCGTAAACAAACGACAATATTGATATGGAACAATTTGGATAATCGAAGAACGGTAAAGAAAATAGAAGACAAGAACACAAGATTTATAGTGGTTCACCCAATCAATGTGATTGAGCTATGTCCACTCTCGAAGCCGGCAAAGAATTCCACTATAACAATTGGAGAGAATACAATAGAGCTTTATGGCAAAACTCTCTACTACCCAAAAACCCCAATGTTATACGTTCTCTGCTGATAGAGAAAGATAGCTCTGTATATATATATATATAATTCTAGTTAGGCTAGAATACATGCATATATGGATTTCCTAATTAACCTAGACATAGTATAGCCCACGTGATCAAGATGAGCTTCCAATGGGTTTTGGTCCACCTTCAAGATAAAGCCAATATTCAATAGATATGTGGTCATTCATTGATTCAGTGAGTAATGCAGAAAATAAAAGTTGGTCTAGCATATGGATTGAGACAGATTCCTCTTTACTAGTTCATTATTATGGTAATCCTCTATCCGTCTCTTAGCACCTGTTTGTTCCTTGGAAAATTGTATGTTTCTAGCTAGCTAAATGAGCTAATGGTTTCACACATTTACAGTGAGGGGAACATTGTTGCAGACGCTCTCACAAATTACGGAGCCTTTAATGGTGATTTTTGGTTGGATAATTCTCCGTTTTTTGCAACAATATCTTAGTTTTGATGTCTCTGTTTGTTCCTTGAAAAATGGTATGTTTCTAGCTAGCTAAATGAGCTAATGGTTTCACACATTTACAGTGAGGAGAACATTGTTGCAGACGCTCTCACAAATTACGGAGCCTTTAATGGTGATTTTGGTTGGATAATTCTCCTCCATTTTTTGCAACAATATCTTAGTTTTTATGTTTCTTCTAGATTTAAATATCACGGCTCCTAGCTTCATTGTTATTTGTTACAACAGCAGATTGTTTTGTTTATACACAAGTTTATTTGTTCTGTTCCATCAGCTAACTGTTTGGTTACTTCTTGTTATTTGGTATCTTTTAATATGCATTCTGGATTGTGTTTCATTTTTATAATAGTGTTTGTTGTTATTTGGCTGGTTTTGGGCTAGTCCTCCGGTCATTTTGGTACTATGTTTTTTAGCTATAAAATTTTTTTTATAGGAGATGATGACTTAGTTCTCCTAGGCTTACTCCAAAAAAAATATAGCGGATATGATTGCTATTGATAATAATTTTTGCTTGACGTCATTTAGACTTCAGCAAAGAGCTAGTAGTAACGTATAAATAAAAAATAGAGCTAGTATTAAGAGATCAAACCTAAATATGTAGAGAACAGGTGAAACCTTGTTTAACCCTAACCGCCAACATCTCAGCCGTACGCCCACCGCTTGCCACCACAAGCTGCGACGGAAGCTGCCACTACCTCAGCCGAGTGTTAACGTTAATCAATCCAAAAACGTGAACGTGAATACTTGATGGACTACATCTCCACCTACGACATTCACGCATTCTACTAGAAGCTTGTCGGTTTGGATGATAAAATTGGAGTGTTTTTTCCCATGTCTCACGTAAAATATCTTAGGAGCTTGTATGAAATTATTGTGAATTTGTAACCAACCTGGTAAGAGTTGAAAACCAAGACCAATTCGCAGATCAGAAATTGGGATATGCATGGAAGGTTGTGGGGGGAGAATATGAGGTGGGGGCAACGAAGAGTCTCCATCTCAAGGCACTCCTCCTAAGGGGTCTCATCCATCTCAATTCGAACTGCAGATGACACACATTCATGATAGTGAAGTCTCCCCTACTACTCCGTCCAAAACACATTCATTTAGAGGTGCTAGTACAGTCATGATTAATGATCAGATGGATTCAAAAAAACCAAATCAATGAGTTCTAAATCTTGATTGATCAGTCATTCAGAGATGAATGGTTTTTGTTTTTGAACCCTCATGTCAGGGAGTTGAGTCAGAATGCTTTCTTGCCCTACACGGCACTAAAATATATTTAGATTTAACTTAATCAGAACGCGTCAGTGAGATTCAGGTCGATATGAGTCTTTAAACTACTACTTGATTGACTGCTTGTTGTGATTGTTGTTTAGTAAATTTTGAAAGTAATTTAGGATTTCCATCGTGGTCCTAATTTCACTACTATTTTTATTCTAACAATCTACTAAATTACTTGGATTTTGCTGAAAGACCAAGACATGAATGATTCAAATGTTTAGATAAGTGGTGGTGGATCCAAAAGAATGAACACAATCAAATTATTGGTTATGGTGCATTCATGAATCATGATGAACAAAATCATCTTCGACAAAAAGACCAAGAAGAAACTTGGACAACATGAGATACGCTATTTCTATATATTCTGCTGAAACAGCGGGCAGTGGGCATAGAAAGTGTAGGCGCCCTATGTTGTGGAGCAAGAATATGGAACCTAGATTAGACACTGCATGTGACTATATGATTTATAGGACCACCCCAGTTGGCTGTAAAACAACAAATTTTGATCCGAATTGGCTCATATTTATGCAAATCATGTGATAATGTATACTTCGTTAATAATTTCCAAGCAAGTCTTTAACGGTCATTATAGGCTCTCGTTATCTTTATAAGTTTTACTTTTGAATAATACTCGCCATCGGCAAGATTTCAGCAACACTAGCAGCATTTTCTTGTTTCTGAATATGAAGAAAATAAAGATCTAGACTACAAAGAGGACTCACTGTCACAAATCGGATTTAAAGTGATCAAAATGACGAGCAGCTGAAGCAGAAAGGGGAAGAGAGTGCTTTCAAACTAATGCATCTTCAAAATGACCGTCTGTGGTTAACAATGTTTGCAAAAAAATCGTTATAACGATGGATATGATGAACAACTACTGCATGTCATCTTGAATAAGCAAAACAAAAGAAAATCCCAGTAGCAAAAACAAGTCACTTCTACAATTTTGACTGTTTCAGAACAAGGGTGCAATATAATCAGAAGGCAAGGCACTGGTGCTACATAATTGTATAGCTAACGGTAATATTATATGAACCAGTAAAAGCAAGACTATTGAAGAACTTACAAAAACCAGAGCAGCAAGATTAGTACTATATTAAACATCACTCAAACACAGCAGAAAATACCTATAATGTCGACAGTAATAATACCACCAAAAAGCCGCAGATTTGGAGGAAAGAAACAAACTAGCTGCAAGCACCAACCCAATACAACAAACTTTTGTTGATAGATAACATGACCACAGATTTGTTGCTTTAGCATTGTCCAAAAAAATAAAAAAGCAATAATAATGTAGAGAAAACCACTAACAAGATAAAAACAAAAGTGGGAAGCTAGTTGAGTCCCAAGAACAAGCCGCAACATCCCGAACAACATGAATTTACTAAAACACTCACTCTACCAACCTTCATCACATCAAAGGAACAAAAATAGCCACCTTCACTAGGTAAATTATTGTATGTGTTTCTACCATTGGCAGATAGCCATGTAATTCATTCGTATAACACCATCGGCAGTATATAGAATATGTAAAATTCATTAACTAGCCAATGATCAATCACTATACTTGTTAAAAGGAACCAAGTAGCAATTATGTATACTCATCAAGTTAAAATGACATCTGTACATAATCCTTTATCCACTAGGTATGCATAGATTGTAGATATAAGTATGCATGTAGAATAGTTTTGGCAAAGAAGAATAACATAACATAAGCTCAACTCATATCTACTGAACCAAAACTCAGCTCACTACGTAATTAGGTTAAATAACTGAACTATAGAAGAGATCCAGAAGTATACGTCACATCGATTTCTTTGCAACCTCTAATTAGCTGATGAGAGCTCTGTGCAAACCAACCTAACGCCAAGAACTGGCCTGTCTGAAGAAAAGCTGATGAGAGTCCCATCCTCCATCTGGTTCCCTCCTCTTCATGGGTATGGCAGTCAAACCAACTTGTTGGAAAGATTTCATTTGTTCTTCCATTGTTGCATCACTAGCAGGAATGGAAAGTTGTCTACCATGCATTCCCCTGCCTCCATTCTCCAAAGAATTAGCTCCAATGTTTAGATCAAAAGTTGGCCTGATAAAAGCAACGTCATTAGGGGCAAATCCAGGAGGAAACCTCATAAGATGTGGGGCCATAGGAAACACTGGAACAGCACCAGAACCAAAATATTGTGGGACAACAGTTGCTGCACGTGGATCTGTCATATACGGAAGGAAGGATGGAGGGTAAACATTTGGGGATAAGCGGTTGTTCGGGTCAATGCAGAATCCATTATTATGGAAAAAGGCCTGTGGTGGTGATGGAGAAAAGGCAACCTTGTTTTGCAAAGCAGCCATCCTCTGCAGTTGTTCATTTGAGGGAACCATATTGGTTGTAGCAACCAGAAAGGTTTTGTCATAACTATAACTAAAGCCCTCCCTTGAACTAAAATCCTGGGAACATGAAGATCTGATAGTTTTAAAGTCTGAATGTCTTGAATATTCCACAGAAGAGACTGCTCCATCATTGAAATTTCCATTTCTCAAGCCTAGAGAGCCTACATATGTCTGGTAGGGACCAATGCATGCATCTGCAGAAGGTAGGTTGTCATTCAAATCAAAATCCCTAACACAAGCTGGTGGAGACAATTGCCGGGAGCTGTCACAATTTTCACTAACACAGTTGAGATCAATGTCAAGCATTCTTGCTCGTCTTGAATTCACTTCAACAGATGACTCTTTTGAATAATTACCAGATATTTCTGTCATAGGTTTCTTGGATAGTACTTCAACGTCAAATTCAGCAGCAGCCACATTAAGGTCGATCCCTTTGACCTGTGAATAGTTCGAGCTGCAAATTGTGTCGTTCATCGAGAATGCATTTCTATAACAACTCTCAGAAAAAGAAGTTCGTTTAAAAGCACTAGTAGCAGCAGAACCCCTCCAACCACCAAGGTCCCATTCATTTTGAAATTGTGGCACAGGTAAGCACAACGGAATTCCAGATTTAGCGAGCACAGGTATTGGCTTTGATACATTTTCAAGAAGAGATACAGTTTCTTTGATGGACTCCTGTGGAAATTCTTCTTCATTTTCAAGGATATCTTCATTAAGATCAATACCAAAAACATGAGAAGTTTGGTTACTGGCAGCTCTACCTTCTACTTCAATAGCAAAGCTGGATGATCCCTGCTTCTGACAGCCATCACTAGTTCCAGGGGAAACGCCTTGAACCGGCTCTTTTACCTCCAAAGACAACTGTTCCTTATTTGTCACCGGTTTTATATCCCTAGTCTCTTTACCGGAACATAAATTATCAGACTCATCACACTTCTGGTGTATAGAACCGGCTTCTGTTAAGCAGTCTTCTCTAGGAGAACCTGCTGAATCAACAGAGCTGAAATGAACCACCTTGCTACTTCTCCCTGGTATTGAAGAGGAGCTTCCTGAAGCCTCAACCTCCTGCTCTACCTCTTTTGCAACTCTCCAAGCCACCTCAAGTGCATCATCACCACCCAGGTCATAGAAAGTCTCTGATCTAATATTATAACACCCTGTTATTTTCATCTTAGGGAGATCACCTTTCAAATGATTTTTTATTCCACTCACACATTTATTAACAAGTGTCAAACCAAGCACCTTACCACTACCCCTAGTTCGGACATTATCAATTGACCCTGAAGCTTTATTTTCATTGCATTGTTCCCCAGGTAAAACCATGGTAGCATTCAGCTGATAATTTGGCACATGTACAGCCATATCCTGTACTAAACTTCTAAATGCAGGCTGTTCAAGCTTAAAGTTGGTATAAGTTGAAGTGTCTAAAGCATGAGGTGTGATAGTCTCATATGAACTTTTACAGAATGACATATCCTGGCAGCTATCCTTTGAAGAAGCTAGAAGAGTGACTCGTGATGAGTTGGAAGAAGAAGACTCAGATTTACATTGCTTATCACGGCAGGTTGTCTGCACTGAAGACTTGACTTCAAGTTCACCGACACTTGGTGGATATCCATCCATTTTCCCATCAACAAACTCATCACCCTTTGTTTGACTGGGTTGTCCACTGATTGAGCCAACATCACTTTTCACTGAACTTTTTTTCACAGAAGGGTTTCCTACAGTAAAAGGTGCAGAAGCTTCACTCTCATTATTATTAAGTCCATTTTGACCTGACATAACTCTGGAAGTTCCTTCAGCATGAATGTCCCCCTCAAGTTCTGAATTTCTGACAGTAGAAATCACAGAAGATGGTTGTTTCAAAGTATTTGCAGCAACCTTTGTACAATCAGTGGAAGAGAAATGACCCATCCCTAGCTTTTCTGGCAAATTTTCATCATTCCAATCATCAATCTCATGGTTGGATATAGTGACTCTCTTCCCCATTTCCAAATTTGTATCGCTTGATATCCCAAGACAACCAGGTAAGCTCTTTGCCTTCACTAAATGTCTTTTCCGTTCAGGAGAACCAAGGTGTCCAACATTGTCTTCCATTTCACTTCCTTTCAGAATATGGTAGTCGACTGATTGCTAACAACACAAAATGGCTGGATAGTAAGTGAGCAACAGTATACTCAAAAGTTCACGACTTTGCCCTACAATTAATACATACATCGAGCTCCAAATATGCAGATCAACTGTAAATAATTGTACCTTATATGTGCTTCACAGTCCGACTTCCCAAAAGCTTAGTGCTGTAGGCAGTGGGATCTCCTGAAGAATCAAATTCATCAAAAACTAGTTATTTCACCGTGCAGAGATCAACACAATTCTCAACTGAATACGCTATAGAAACGTTAAAGTCCACTGGACGACAAACAAACATAGAATGCGCCAACTTAGCAACATTGCACATACGAACTACCTAGTTTGTAATGTCAATCATGCTTCAATTACAATTACACGAGTGATTATAATCGATTTTACTTAGTATCAGCTGCGGAATCAAAACATATACCTCAAAGGGTAGACCAACCTGAGAACCTTACACTTCTCAGAGACTCCGACTCAAAACTTACAACACGGAATCAAGCACCTGCTTCATGGAAAATTCATGATACAAAAAACTGTTGCATTATAAGACAGCAAGATCTTCAGTTCATTGAATCTGGTACAGACCGGACTATATTTCACGAAGAAAAATCAAATCAAAGACTATGCCTCATGTCAACAAATCAACTTTACATTTCAACCTCGCAAAAACTACGATCCTTTCAGATTCAAACACGAACACTCCAACATAAACCAACACCAACCCAGTAAGCGAAGCAATAGAAAATTCCAGAATTCAGGTCCAAAAATAAAAACAATTACACACGAAATGATCGAAGAAACGGACCTGTAGTGGTTGACGATGACGAGTGTTGAAGTTCGCAGAGGGAAAGAGGTTGAGCCAACGTAACGGATCCTGCTCCGCCGACGTCAGCCACCAGACCGCTCGCATAGGAATTATAAAATTAAAATCGAAATTTGTATTTTTCTCTCTGAGAATTTGGAGAGAGAGAAAATAATATTAAGAAATGTGATAAGGAATATGGAACGAAGCCAGTCAGTGGGTCCCACACCCGCACCTCTGACTCCGCGGGTCCCGCTTCCTCTGTGGTGGGCCAATCCTGACCGAATCCTGAACAAGGAGAAAAAGGAATGAGGTTTTTTAATATTATCGGGGGCGGTGGGCCCGAAGTGCTAAACGCCTTTTGCCATGTTCGTTTGTTGGTCGCCGGTCGGGTTGGTCTATTTAGGGAAAGATTTTTAACTATTTTAAAACAATGCTATGTTAAAGTTTAAAGTATTTTTTAGTGTTTACTTTTAAAAAATTAACGGAACATGATGAACCTAAGTTTATAAATTTGTTAAACAGTTATTTTTCATTATTAATAGCAAACTTAATAGCTACACAGCTTGATTTATTAGCTTATGCTAAGATTTCTTACAAAGAACTGCAAGACGAAAAAGAAACTAAGATTAAAAAAGTATAAAGATAATCTTCCTAAAAAATAGAAAATTACTGGGATATTATCCTTAAAGTTCAACACATAATCAAACGTACTAAAGAACATATTGAAGTTCTATAGGAAGTGTTTGAATACGATCAGATTCCTCTGAACGTTATGAGTCTCGGTTACATCCGCCACAGCTGGTATCAGATCCTGCTTGGCTCAAAAGCAGGTTATCAAGGCTTATGCCACAGAGTTGGCTTCTCTTGACTAACAAAAGAGAATCTAAACTAAAAAAATTATCAGTCCTTCTGTATTACAAAAGGTACTGATAAGTAGCAAAAGTGCTTTCATTCAAGGCATATTCAGGAAGATCAATACTCGATAGAGTACATCTGTAGAGTATTAAACACATTCTACGACGATCTTGTCTACCTCCAAAGAGAAGTCGAGGTTGAAAAGTTTGATAAGCCTAATTGAATACCTAGATTATCTATCTAGGAGCACGACCTCAGACAAGGTTGCAATACAACTTGAGAAATTTCATCTCAAGTTCAAGCAATTTGAAGAGATAAGTTCTACACTTGGCAAGTGAAGCCAAGCTTGATTATCTTAAAGAAAAACAATATCTATTGGATATTGAAAAGAAGCTAGTTCGCACTGAGCATCTCGCCGACAACATTCGTCAGCAAGCAATTGAAATAAAATCTTCTCAAGAATCGCTAAAAAAGCTTTTAAAAACTCTAATCACCCAATTAGGATGAATCATAAAGTTGAACTAAAAGTAAAACAAGAAGGTGATAAAGCTCTAAGCTTTTTCATTCCTTCATAAATAACACATGATAATGTCAAGGCAAAAATTCATCAGGAGAATTACAAGATCGCTTATCTCCAAGAGATGAGTATTGATCTAGAAAAACAATTCCAGAAGATAAACAACAGGATAGCAAGACTGCAAACAAGCATAGAAAAAATGAAAATACAAGAAGGAGAAGAGATCAATGAAGAACAACTAGCTCAAAACGTAGCTAGTAAAATAGTCATATCCCCTTTACCAAAAGGAGAAAGTGAGTTTAAGTTTAGTGAACCTAAACTCATTACATGGTCATCGTCCAAATCTGCATCTTCAACTAGAAGAGATATAAAAATGCTGAGTAGAATATTCAATAAAAGAAATACTATGCTTGTACAGCTAATCAACGCTCAAGAATTTGAGTATAATGAAATTGAATCTAGCATGCGAGAAGCATCAGTTCCCAGATTCAAACTCAATGAGATCTACAGGAGAGGATCTTTCATCATGGATTCTCACAAATTCAAGATTTTGGAAAGAGTTGAATAGAGGGGGAGAGGATTGTGTTTATATGCAAGTGACCACACGGGAAAGAGTTTCACTCATCAACTTTTAGACCGCTCATGTAATTCAACGGACTCATTTTGAAAGTCCGTAAATGGTCCGCAACTAAGAGGTCCGCAATAGAACCGGCTCCAAGGGTTATAATTTCTTATGCACAAAATATTGCTACCATGTACACATCATTTATGTA
Source organism: Comarum palustre (assembly GCA_951800085.1). Taxonomy (NCBI): domain Eukaryota; kingdom Viridiplantae; phylum Streptophyta; class Magnoliopsida; order Rosales; family Rosaceae; genus Comarum; species Comarum palustre. The sequence continues at coordinate 14,650,029 of OX637591.1, read as the reverse complement.
AAATAGATTCCTTAAATCCTACAAAATTAATTTTCAAATATTATGACGACTCCCAATGAACCAATTTACGTCTAATCAGAAAATAAAAACAAACTAATTCACATAACGCACCAATATTATTAATTTATAGAGGTTTAACTATAATTGCTTCATACCAAGATTCTTCTCTCACACGTGCTAATCATGTATTTCAATTAAGGAAGACAAACCTCATGTAATTATAAGACCACGCAACTAACCATGTATGTTTAGGACTTCATGACAATTTTGGAATCGAGGGTGATTAAACACTTCCTTAGATACCACCACGTACATCATCCATACCTTGATTTCCACGGTAACTTGATCAACTACAAGATGTGCAGATTCTTCATCCTCGTGAGACCTTCCTTGAATAACCCAATCTTGGTAACTAAATTGTCCCATTAAATACCTGAACCATGACATATCGACAAAAACCTGGATTTATATCAAAATGCACTGACCTCCAAAATAGGCCTAATATGGCCCTGGATCACTGATATCTCCCAAAATACTCGATTACATTCGCTACGAACCACTAAACTGGTTCAAGACCCTACCATTTCACGATATGTAAATTTGTGTTTGTCACAGTTTTTCTTTGTAGTTTTTTGTTGTTGGTGGTGTTTTCAATACAATCTGAAAAAAAAAGTGAAAAGGGCTAAACTAGACTTGGTACATTTATCGTGAAACCAATATCGTCACAACGGGTTACGGTATCAAGCAATCCTTCTGTGTGGCTTCACTATCTTCCTTTTGTCTCTGGTGTTTTCTTTTGATTAGCTGAAAATGGAAGTTACAAAATGTTTAGGGCTCGTTCGGTAATGGTTTACAAAACCATTTTCTAAATTAGAAGACGTGTCGTCCACAGAAGCAAAACAATAAACTTTGTTTTTTATTATTATTTATAAAAACATGAGGCTTTATCTTCTTCCTCTCTCACTCGTTATCTTTACGCAGTAGCGTTGCCATAAATTATAGATTATTGGGGCATAACAAATATTTTTTAGTTACTTAAAAACATTAATATAACAATATATATATATATATACATTGTTATGAATAAGAGTGATTCAAAATGCTTTGCAAGTTAAAAAAAGTCTCTCCCCTTGTTTTCTCTCTAAAGCATGGGTGGGGGTTTCTCTTGACGGCGGTCGACTGCGTCGGAGAATAGTTTGGTTTTGAGTTGACGACGAGGTGATTTTTGGTGTATGTTAGGGGCGAATCGTAAGGTGAGGGAGTTGGTACACTCATCCACGACTGCCTTCAGTTCAATGGAGAAGGCTCTCGGAAAGATGGTTCAGCGATTAGCACTAACAGAGGATGAGGCAAAGGAGGTGGTTCTGGATGATTAATATAGTAAGGGGAAGTCGAGGAGATTCTTGATTATGGGTAAATTATTGACGAATAAATCCTATCAGAATGAGGTGTTGATGAGAACGATGAAGACGTTATGGACCCCTAAACATGGGTTTGGGGATAAACCTAGGGTTAGTGCTTGTGCCCTAGAGGGAAGCGACATAATTGTTTTCTCGTTCACCTTTGAGCATGATAGAAATCGGGTGTTAGACGGATGTCTTGGCACTTTAATAAAGCTTTATTGCAGTTGCAGCAACAGATGGGACGGAGGACTTGCTGAAAATTGCTCTGCATTGGCAATTGTTCTGAGTTCGAGCATGGGGTATTCAACCTTTATACATGGATGAGGATACCGGGATGAAAATCAGAAATCAAGTTGGTAGATTTGTCAGAATGGGAGAGGCTACGGATGGGTTGTATGTGGGAACTTCTTTGAAAGTTAGGGTTATGTTTAATGTTATTAAACCTCTCCGACGGGTGGCAACTGTCAAACTACCGGAGAAAAAGCGTCCATCTCATTTTGAGATCGACTATATTCGACTGCCAATGTTCTCTTTTTACTGTGGAATGGTTATACATGACTCGAATCGTTGTGAAGCACACCAGAAGGTTCAGATTATGGAGGTGCAGTTTGATCTGTTTCTCTGTGCTGAGAATATAAACAAATGGTTAGCCGGGTGTTGGGGTCATTTTGAATAGAGGCTGCTTGGTTGATAGATTGGCTTGAACTCCTCTATTTTACCCCTCTGAATTCAAGAACTGGGCCCAAAGCTCTAAAGAGGCTTTGTGCATGTTTTTCCCAGGTCTCTCCCTACAATGATATTGACTTGCTGCAGTGGCTTGGTTCTTGTGATTTGGAAGTAGAAACTTCTTGTGGTTTTGATTGCATGATGAATGATCAAAGTAAACAAAAAGGCTTGCAAGATGGCATGTGGCGTGGGAGCTAGAAAAACATGAGTTGCAGAAGATGACAGCTTGCTACATCTAAGGATATGCTGGTGTAAACAACTACAGGGATGAAAATAAGGGATCTGATGGTATTTGATGTTGAAGGGCTGTATGAAGGTGAAGCTAGTTTTGTTATGGAGGAAAGGGTGTTTAGCATGTTGCTTGAGGCATGTTTGCCGGAAGCATTGACTGAGGTTTGTAAGGTCTGGTGCACCTGGAGGTTGGGTTGTTATGCTGCCTCCAAGTTGTCCTCTGCAACAAGTAGAAGTTTTTATTTATAGGCAAGATGAAGTGAGGCAAATACAATATTAGAAGATCCATTGTTAAACCAGATCTCTAGAACAAGGTTATAATATTGTGATTTAAAAGTGTATGTATTAGCTTGTCTATAGAATTTTGTATGCAAACTTCAAAAGATTGTTGTGTGGTTGTGATTTTGGTGTTGAAATTGGCAAGTCATAAAATATATCTTATTGAAATGCTGGATGCTATCTTTGGGAAAGATTATAGCAGATAAGAAGGAAATTTATTGGGACTTGACATTTGTTGTAAAAGATAAGATATGTTGTTGCATGATGAAGGTAAAAGCTGATGGGAAATGATGAGACTTGTGCTTGGTGTAAGAAAAAGAGATGAATAACTGCAGGGTAAAAGCAAATTTGACTTGCTGTAAAGGAAGTTGTTAGATACTTGTGTTTGGTAGAAGACGAATTACTGCTAGATAAAAGGAAGTAGTGTTGTGTGGCTAGAAATCTATTAGGTTATGGGTAAAGCAGATAATTAGATTAAACCTATGAGTTTGGATTATCTCATCTTTACAGCCCATTAAGCAATTTAGATTGTTGGGCTTGGATTTTAGTCTCAAGTTCAAAATCGCCAACAACCAAAACCGAGATTGAGCCTCATGTACTTTTGTTACCTTCCATACCACACCCGAACTTATAAGCCTCAAAAGCGTGGTTGTGGCTTGGGTCCACATGCATGACATAAATATTCGAATAAATATGTAACTTTAGTATTTCGAATACGATTTTCATGTGTGTTTCTTTATTGAGTTTGGAATACATATTTAGCACGAATGATGCTTTTTTGGGTATCAACATTAGCCCTTTTGATTATGTAGGCAATGTGAAGGGTGGCTGCTTGTATCCGAATCTCGAGAACAGGGGACGTTAAGTATTGCGGCTCTTGACACTGTCGACCCGAGAGGCCAACTGGGTCACAGTATCGCTAAGTTAGAGGAGGAGGCGGGTCTGTACATTGAGGGTGCTGCTCGTGGGCAAAGGAACTGAGGTTCCGAGTCCAGCATGAGGCTGAGAGAGGCCAGCTTGGTTGGACTCGGGGTTGGGTTCCATATCCAGGGTGTTCTTTGGGGCGGCTTGTGAGAATAGGGATTAATGGGTTTGCCAATGTATACTATTTATCGAGAGTTCTCCCTTGGAGCAGTGTGGCTATATATGGGCACCCCAGGGAAAAAGGTCGTTGGCTCCAAGGTTAGGTGTTCCGACAGTTCTGGTAACGCGCTCTATAGTTGCGTTATACGGGGAAAATCTTTTGTCGTTGGTGAAAAAGTTTTGTTTTTCAATTATAAACTTAAAATTTTTCCTAGTAAGTTACGTTCTAGATGGAATGGTCCTTTCACAGTTACTTATATTTTTTCACATAGTGCTGTGCAGATTAAAAGTGAAAAGACCTAAGAAATATTCAAGGTGAATGAACATCGGTTGAAGCCATACTATGAGTTTCAAGGAACAAGATGTGGAGAAAGTACCCCTCTAGGAGACTTTATTCACACATAATTAAAGTATGGCTCATGGACGTAGAACGATACGCTAATTGGGAGGCAACCCAACAAAACTGAAGATGTTGAGGATGCATTGACATAGATTTGTTTTCTCTCCCTTCTTTTCTGTTAATTTTCAAATTTATTTTCTTTGTTTATTTTTTGTGTTTCATGAGTTCATACTTCATACTTCGACTTTACACATTATTTTATAAACATGGAAAACAATGTAGAGTTTGAGTGTGGAGAAGAGATTTACATCATTGTTGAGTCTTTTATTGAAAAATGTGCAAACTCGATCTTCTTGATCTACTCTTTCATATATTTCTCTCTATGTTTCTTAAGCTTTGTTCTCAATTTATGAAAATCTTCACATTCCTTCCGTGCTATCTCTAACATCTCCTCACATAATGTAACGCTACCAGCAATTGTTGCACATATCTTGTCCAATACTCTATATTTCTTATCATTTCCTTTCAACACAAGAAAAATGTCCAGTGTGGTGATACATGCCCATCTGATACCATATATAGTGTATCACCATCTATGTAACATATGATGGTCGTCCCAATTCTAATCCTGAAAATGAAAATGAAGCTTGTAAGTACTATGCACTATATTACAAGATGAACATCAATGTTGACTGTTGAAGCTTGTTATGTGTTATGTTATGCGTCAGTGTTCTTCATTAGCATTATGCAAATAAGGCACCCTCTACATACCTACTGTCCATTTAGTTCTTTATCTAGATTTACAACATATTTATGTCTCTTGAAGAGGATATCCAAATATACATATGCACTAAAACAAGATGAACATCAGTGATAACCAAATGTGAAATGTTATGCATCGGTGTTCTGCATTAGCATTGTGCAAGTAAGACACCATCTACATACCCATTGTTTATTCAGTTCTTTAGCTAGATTTACTGCACATTTATGCCTTTTGAAGAGGATATCTAAATATACATGTCTCTTCAACACCACACTTATATATCTATATAGCATATTCTATACATCTTATAATAAATACCAACATCACTTATACTAAATATCTGTACAGAATTTATGGTTTTTTACAAAGAAAAAATTCCTTGCAAAATGTCATTTTTCTTGTAGTGTTATGGGTTGGAAGCAATGAAGGGAATAAATAAAACGTTTTCGTGCAAGTAATGGTCTTCATGTTCATGATGCAGATACTTGGTTTTCCCTCTTTCAAACCTTCTAAATCATGAGCATAAAATTGAGCTTCTTTATGTGTTTCCTCTACTGATTGTGTCTTCTTGCAGCTTATCTAAGTGAAAGGATTCAGTTTTTTGTTTGTTTTCTATGCCAGATAATGCAACTTTATACAGATTAGAGAATACCTATATCAGTAATATACCTTACACTAATCCTAACCATTTGTCCCTTCTTTATGAAAAACTGAAAAGGATACAATTTGAACTCAAACTTGAATACATTGAAATATAAAAGAAATTTGTAGCACTTGTTCTCTGAATTAGAGGTTGAATCCATATTGTCCCACCACCACCAATACCCAACCTTTCCTACAAAACTAAACCAAAACCTTGAAAATCAACAAAAAGATTGAATCTTTACATTGAATATTTTTTATGTTTTTGTGTTGAAATACAATTTTCAGTGATGAGAAAGGGTAATGGTATAAAGAGAGAGGAAGAGAAAGAAGTTACCTTACTGAGCTTAGATTAGTCTTAGAGAGAAGGTGGGGAGGAGGCAGTCACAGAGCTTAGTCTCTCTTGTTGAGAAATGTATTTCTTCTTGAGAAAGAGAGAGTGAGTGGTGGGAGGCAGTTACAAAGCTTAGTCTCATCTGTTATGAACAAGTTTTTCCTCTTCTTCTTCATTAGAGTTGGCTTTAGTGCTAAACAAAGCTAGGTACTTAGGAATTTTGGAACTTGTAAATTCATACTTCTAGTCTAGTCCCACTAATATCTTAATGAGTTTATTCTCAATCTGTGAGATGAGCAACCTATGATCTGTGGAGTATTTCACAAGAATAAGCGTATGGTTAGTCCATTCGTGCATGTTATCATATTTTTCCATAAGGTTTATTCCATTACTAATGAGTTTTTGTTCTTATAAATGCAAGCTTTTTGAATGCCTCAAAATATTTTCTCTTACATACTTTTTGAGTAATTGAGCCAGAATATCGGAGTAAAAATTAAGATCATACATTGTCTAAAATTTGAATCATACTTGGCTAAAAATGTTGAGATTAAACATCTCTACTGTTCTTCTGTGTCCTACGTGTAAATATGTGATCTATGCATGACAATTAGCTTCTAAAACTCCATGGAATGATTCTTGGTTGAGTGGTAATTTTGATGCCATGAGATTGGAGATCCTGAGACAATAGTTAAGGGCTTTAGAGTTTGTTTGTCACTTGTTGTAATTGTTTGTGATGTTTGTGTTATTGTTTTGGTTTTGCTATCTGTAATATTTATTTTCTTTCTCTAGTATTATCCAATTATTATATTTTTGTTTTATAGTTATTGGCTTAAAAATTAGATCATAAATTATTAATGAATACAAAAACTAGTAATCTGGTATGTCAAAACATGACACAAATTTCAGTCCATATATGGTGGCACTTATTTACTTAGTGGAGAAAGTTGAGAACTGTGCAAATACGGTATAATGTGTCAGACATGTATCCCAAATCAAAAAACAACTTCAGCGATGATACATACCAATTCATTTAGCTTCAAAGCATCTGATTCAAAAACTTCTTTGTTGAGAAATTTGCAAAACTTAGTGGACGTATTAAATAATTGTACAAAAATGATTATCACATTTATGACAGCTGATATGACGACACTGTATTTTTGTGGTAACTATAACTATTCAGAATTATCTTCGTATTTTTGCATCACTATCCCTATTATAAATGTTAGATTTTGCAAAATAAATGTAGACCACCATAACATTGGCATCTAAGGGGAAATGATTGAGGTTCTTTTATAGATGAATATGAAAAAAAAACTGTCTACAATGTTTCTACTTAAAATACTACTGTCTGTCACGCTTAAAGTGACCCTGCTGGCCACTCAAATCCACCATACTAACAGGGCTGAAATCCCATCATATTGCGCAAGCCCAAGTTCGATTTGGTTTCTCTTCTATATTAAATTCAATACACGGTTCAATCATAAAAATGTAAACTGGATGCATTTCGCACGTATAACGAAAGATAATAGTATAATTTTTGATAACGAAAGATAATAGTATAATTTTTAAAGTTTGTTCCTGCACGTATGAGAAATGAAACCAATATGTTATGCTGAATTGCTACCGTTTGTTTATGTTTTTTTTAAAACATTGTGCTAAACACTTCAAATAAAAATGTCAACTTACACATTATTTTTCACTCTTCTTAGCAGCTTAAGGAAACAATTGGTCTTTTGGATAATTGTGTTCCTTTGGATGCATATTTTTAGCCAATCAGAATAGGCATGTTGGGTACATTTCTAAAGCCTGACATTCTTCATGGATTTTGTCTGTTATTTGCTTTCTTTTATACCTTCCTCCGACATTTACAACTAATGTCTAGTTTGCCAAAAGAGTCTTTTTCTCATCCTATTGACGAAGTGGTAAATAGGATCCCTGTTTCATTTAATATCATATATATATATATATATATATATATATATGTGGTCCTTCTATAGGAATCCGTTTTTGACATATATAAGAGATCAAGTATTAGACCAATTTTTCGAACAAATATTAATATCTCAACCGCTTAATATTTAAATTCATATATGTAGATCATTTCTGTAAAATTTCATCCAATTTGGTGATCGTTAAGGCTTTGAATTAAATGAAATCAATTGACACATCAAATATACCAAACATGACCGTTCATGCTTATAATTTTAATTCGTAGTTTTGAACACTTTATCGATTACCAAAATTGGATGAAATTTTACAGAGATATCTACATATATAAATCTATATATTAGACGGTGGAGATGTAACTTTGTGATCAAAACACAAGAAAAGTGTTTTCATATGACAAGAAAAGTGATCCCTAGTTGGAAGGGACTATATATATATAGTTTTGATTTATTAAAAAAAATAGACCTCCAACCTGCCGCACTGAGTGCAGCTAGTATCCCATAAATGTAATTAAGATGTGCAATATTAAGGTTATCTGAGACCGAGCTAGTCTACCCAGTTGCATTCTCAATGATGAAGAAGAAAAATATTATGGAAAAATGGGAGGAAGAGGACGGATCAAAATGTACAGAGAAGTAACAATAATGGTGCGGTAACGACTGAGAAATGAATCGGTGACGACAGCTCCAACTAAAAGAAGCAATGACGCCCTGTTCTGTTGAGATATCTATCCCACATCGGGAATATGAGACATTGCCTGCGAGTTTATAAGGGTTCGGGCTACTCTCTCTATTGCCAATTGGTTTTAGAGTTGAACCACACACTACTTTATCATGGTATCAGAGCGGGTTACCCAAGTCCACGTGTGAAGCCTTAAAGGCCACACGAACTCTACGACCACCCAAGTTGTTGTCCACGTGTTAGGCTTAAAGATTCGCCACACGTGCGGGGGCGTGTTGAGATATCTATCCCACATCGGGAATATGAGACCTTGCCTGCGAGTTTATAAGAGTTTGGGCTACTCTCTCTATTGCCAATTGGTTTTAGAGTTGAACCTCACACTACTTTATCACATTCTCCTCCGTCGTGGTTGTCGACTGTCCCATCGGCACGGTTAGAAACATTATGAGATTGGAGCTGATGTCTTAGTAGGCGAACCTCTCTGCAACTTCCACTCCTAATTCATATCAAAATTCAGCTTACATTAGTTTGTCAATCGAAATGATGTTAGAAGTGATTGAGCGGTGGTGTTACCTATTAAGAACGATGCAAAAGGCCAACTGTTGAGGTGAATCGGCGGGCAGGACGACCTTTGTAGTGGAGTTCGGGTCTCCGGAGAGTCGTGGTGAGAGGAAGTTATTGGCGATGGTTTGTTGGACTTGCTTGAGAAAATGTGGGAGATGTTTTGTATTTAAATTTGTTGTGTTTCTCCAACAACGACCTTGTTTAAGCTCACCAAGGTGCTCCATTAATCTGCGTCTGCTCATCACTCACTCCACGACTCGACTAGCCTCTAATCTTCTTCCTCTTCTACAATTTGATAATGTGAGGGACGAATTTTGATATTGGGATTATGGATTCTTGATTTTGGGTTGCTGCATTGCTGGGTTTCTCACTCCCTATCAGGTTTGTGTTTCACTTTGTCGATTTATCAATTTAAATGTCAAGTTGATTATTGATGTATGATTGTATGAACTTGTTAAGTACCATTTTGCCGATTTGGTATTTGTTCTCCTTGTTTTTTTTGTATCTTACCTTTTTGTAGACTAATCCTAAGCCAAAATCGAAGCATACCAAACAAATTACTTCATGGTTTCAAACAAATGTCGAGTCTTTCTTTCAGTGAAGTTCTCTCACACGGTCAAGATTGTCCTTTTTTTAGCTAAAAAGTTCAGCTGCTCCGAGTTGTAATCTTGGATCCGCCACTGTTGAGAGCTACTTGGAAAGAAAACAGACAACAAACGCCTACACCATGTTTGTTTCAATAGTTAATCACTACTCTAGCAACACTGACAACCTGAAATCTGATACTTTGAAATGTTCACGTTTTCGTACTGAAATAGATGGATTCTCAAGCTTCAAATCACAAAGATAAACAACCATCATGGTGTCTGAGTCTTGGGTATGTACTATGTAGTGTTTGTTGTAGTAATGCAAAGAAAATCAAACTTCCAAAACAGTGAAACGACAGAAAGAAACGCTAAAGAGGTGCAGAATCATAACATTTCAACTACTTGAGAACCTAATATTACACTTCGCAAGCTTGATGGGAACCGAAGAATCCTTTACCCTACGATTTTCCTCACGAGAACGGCTCAGGCTTGCACTGCTGGTTGCATTACTGGTTTAAATAGCAGTCATTGCTAGTTTGCTACCCTGGCGTAGCCTTATTTTGCATGATATCAATTTGGTTTCAACTACAAAGAAAGTTCCCCGACTCTAACAAGTACTCAGAGTCAGGACCTTGCCACCAAATACGCAATGGAACTGTGGCACTAGGATTATCAGCCGGATTACAATCTTTTTGCAATTTGAAGCCTCTGAATCTCAACTAAAGCTGCAACTATCATGCAAATAATAGATATCAACATCCCAATTCCGATCCGTAGCACTGACGATGCTGATAAACAAATCAGGTGAAACAACTCAAAACCTGGCACCATTGTACTGTCCATGGTGGCACCATGCTTCCTGAGAAAAGTCAATAACTGTGTAACAATAGCATATGCCAAGCACATATTGTAGAGAATGTAACAACTTTTGCGCCTTCAACCTTGGCGATGGTACAGACTGTCCAATCTTCCTGCAGATGATCTGGTGTAAGAAGGCTTTGTTGAGGAATCTGCAAGACCTCACGGGCATATGAAATAACTGAACACAATTGATTTACACATTCACTTTCAGATTAACCATAACTATTCATATTTGTCTTTATATTGTGCTACGCCTATTATAAATGTAAGATTTTACAAAATAAATGTAGACCGCCAATCCTACTGCACTCAATGCAGCTAGTAACCAATAGAAGTAATCAAGATGCGCAATATTGAGGTTATCCAAAAACCAGCTAGTTTGCCCAGCAGCACTGGTTGCATCCTCAATAATTGAAATAAGAAAGCTACTCAGAAAGCTTCCCACCCCAATAACACTAAGGTAGAGGGCAAGTCCTACACTTCTTAATTCATTTGGTACCTGATCGTAGAAGAACTCTTGCATACCAACCATGGTGAAAACATCGGCAAGTCCATACAACAAGTACTGGGGAACTAACCACCAAATACTCATTGGAATTGTGGCACTCGGCAGATCAACCAGATCATAATCTTCAGCAGTTTGGAGCCTTTTTATCTCAACTAAAGCTGCAACGACCATAGATATGATAGAGAAAAAAATCCCAGTTCCTATTCTTTGTAGCATAGTAATGCCAGAGGGTTCTCTGGTGAAAGCTCTCGCTGTTGGAACAAAAATGCGGTCATAAATGGGTATGAAAATAATAATGGTTAGGGCAATAAACAACTGGAGTGAAGCTGCTGGTATGTTAAAACCGGGCACAATAGTTCTGTCCATTGTGGCACCTTGCTTGGTGAAGAAAGTAGTGGACTGTGCAAATACAGTACCATATACCAAACATGCTGCCCATATTGGGAATAGCCTAAGAACAGCCTTTGCTTCCTCAACCTCAGCGATGGTACACACCTTCCCGTTTTTCATTATATCATCTGGTGCGAGCAAGGCTTTGTTGAGGAACCTACAAGATTATAGAAAGACGAATTTACACGGAGCATCAAATTTTCATATTATCGGCAACATGAAGAACAAAGATTTACATTAAACGGAAGATACTAATCTGGGCTGAATAACTTTAGTAGAGCACATTATAGGAGTTTCTTTTGGATGGAAAGACGGCTATTGGATAAATAAATTCAGTTCTCACAGCCAAAACTTCCATTAAAAGGCGATGTTCAACAGTCACAATAAGGAGACAAAGTTTACCGATGCACTGAAACGAAATAGTTCTAGCTGAACCAACTAAAACCACAATAACTACATCATTGGTTTGAAAAGTGCTATATAAATTCTAAAAGGCCCTTTTTACACAACAAGGAATACACAAAGCTGAAAATTTGCCAGATTTTTCACTCAGCATACCTTAATCCCAACTTTATATGCCTGAGTATGAACTGATTGGGATACATAAGACCAAAAAGAACTTGAATATGTATAGATAATAAGTAAGATAATCTTCATTAAATGAGTGTAAAACTGATAGGGACAAGAGCCAAATGTGAGATATAAACACTAGATAAAACCTTCATCTATTAAACATTTTTATGTCAGTACTCAGATGAGTCATACAAGAAAAAATAGGCTTCATATGTTTGAATATTTCTCCTAGCGTCCTCCTCATTCCTCTTTAATCTAAAGCTATGCGGATAAGATGCTTACTTGTATTGTTCAGAACTTTGATGAGGCAAGGTTCCACGGGATTCCTCTTCAGAAGCTATTGCCGAAGGACTAGTGCGCCAGTTCCTTAATGCAGCAACAAAAACTTTGCCAATTCTTACAAATGGGCTTTGCTCCTCCCCTTTGATGCTATACCGGTATGTTCTAGTTCCACCAACAAAAATAATCAGTGCAAGGACCATCACAACACAAGGAATTCCAAAACCCAGACCCCAGCTTAGATTGTCCTGTATGTAGGCCAACACCGAGACTGTGAATAGTGCGCCTGCACAGACACCAAAGTACCACCAATTGAAGAATGAGCTTTTAGCCTTGCACTCCTCTGGATCTTGTCCATCAAACTGATCTGCCCCAAAAGCCTGAACACAAGGCTTGTGTCCACCTTGCCCAACTGCTACTAGATATAGAGAGAAGAAGAATAACAGCACTTGAAGCTGAGAAGAAGGAAGCACGGCCGACAGGGTCAACAAGCCAAGTCCCTGTTCCAATTCATGTCAAGAACAATGATGATCAAACATAGCAAGATGTAGGGAACAATACTAAAACTAGAACTCATAATCATTCGTAATGCTCCTTCCATCAAAAGGTAAAGTGAAACATATATCAAATTTGCAGTACTTTAACCAGAATTCAGTATGAACCAGACCAAAATGTAACATCTGGGAAAACCGTGACTCACAAACTCAGTAATACATTAACGCAGTTGTGACAGGAACACTTCTTTTATTTCAAACTAAACTACTGTGACAAACATACTCATTTTCTCACTGACAGCCAGACAACCATAATTTTATTGGAATTTAGACAGGACGGGGTAGACTGTTCAACCTCCCAGGTGAGCAAAAATTAGTTTCTTGGTACACAAAACTGAGGATGCAACTCATCTTGATGTAGCAGCTGTACAGTTCCTACAAGCCCCAAAGACCGGTATAGTTTGAGGCCTTATCCTAACCAGGGCAGAGGCTATGAAACTACTACAAACATCATCAACTACCAAAAGTTATGCCTTGAAAGGAAAGAGGTATATCAGAGCATAAATATTCCTATAGATCACATCCTTTGTTCGGTTTCGTAATTGCATGGGGTGGAATGCTGATTAGGTTTCTAACAAGTCCTAAAGTAAAGAGAGAAGGGTATTTTCATTAGAGAGAAGAATGCTGGTGCCAGTAAGTGCATAACAAGTAGAAAATGTCACTGCTACAGTATGGAAGACTCAGGTTACCAAAAAATAACTGTGATCAGGCATGACCATTCCCCCTTTGAGTTCCTCCAAATGCTGATCACAGGAGGAGCACAAGTGGTCACCATCAACGCAGCAGGGTTTCCCCTGTAGCTCCACATTTCCCTCCTAAGAAGCTTCTAAGTCCTAACGGCCTAATGGAGCTCACGTCAACTCGTCAAGTTGTGTGAATGTGCATAGACCCTCTCAGCAGCAATTTACACAACCATATGATGTGTAAATGAGAACAGACGCCAAGAACTAAAAATCCGAGGGGGTCGAGTCTCGCCTTATATATAGTCGAGTAGCTTAAATTGTAAAATGATGAATTATTGGAAATGAAGTCCTCCCGTCTTCACATAAAAAAAACTCGCTTATTTTGACATTGTGAACAACCTTGATAAATGTTAAAAGTTATAACATCACCAAGTATCATTTCTCGGATTTCGGATTTCTCCTCATTCCTGCTAGAGTTCTTCTCCATGCAATTTATAAAAATTAAAATAAAAACTAAAAATTAAAAACAGAGATACAGATCATCCAAATTTTGGGAAATGATCATCTAGAACCGGGTCGGATCAGCAGACGATCCATTGAAACAAGTCAAATAACAAAGCCAACCCGCATTGACTGACACCACGTTCATTGCGAGCAAATAAAATATAGAGAACAAAATTAATTAAAAATAAATATTGGGAGGATAGGGACCGGACCAAAATGTAAAGGAGAGAAGCGGCAATAATGGTGCGATAGCGACCGAGAAAAGAATCGGCGATTACAGCTCCCAATAGAGGAAGCAACGACGCCGTTCCGGACCATATGTTCACATTCTCCGCCGCCGTGGCCGTGGACTGCCCCAACGGCCCCGTCAGAAACGTTATCAGATTGGAGCTGATTCCATAGTACGCGAACCTCTCCGCAACTTCCACACCTAAATCGAATTCAAATTCAGCTTAATTAGTTTCTGAAGAAGAAGAAGAAGAAGAAGAAGAAGTAGTGATCGTGATTCGTGAGCGCGGCGTTACCTATTATGAAGGAAGCGGAACGCCAAACACCGGAGATTGATCGGCGGGCCGGAAGGCCCTTGTAGTCAGAGGCGCCGTCGACGACGTCGTCTTCTAGGAGTGGGGTTAAGGTCTCCGGTGATTCATGGTGAGAATAAGCCATTACCAGTGGTTTGGTGGGAGTTGCTTCAGAAATAATGGGAGACAAAATCTGTTAGTCTCGTATAAGTTGCTGATTTCCGGACTTCTGGTGACGTGTGATTATGTAGTAACAAGTAAAGCAGCAGTGATTCTTCTTTTCAAACCAATTTTGAAAATTTAAGAAAGCACTGTATTTACGCTCTGTTTTTACTCTCCTTTCTACCATTTACATTTCACTGCAAACTTCAAAGTTAGAGTGAAAATTTAGTCGCATCTACCAAATTTCAGGTACACGTGTTTTTCGTTTGAAGGCAAAACATTTATGGTCGAGGGTTGTTCTAATATTCTCATCGACTCAATAGTTGGTGGAATTTTGAAACCCTAGTAGTGGAGGAACTATAAGTTTGTTATTGAGAGAGTCAAAAATAAAATGTAATTTTTATTTTATTTTAAATAATAAAAATAAATAAACACAATTATTAAAGATATTTTAAAAAAGAAAACTTCATTGCATTTCTTCATTTTTGAAACCAATAATTCTCATTTAAATGTTTATTTAATACTTTATAATGCATCATGCATTCATGTGTATACTAACGTAATTAACATAGTTATTATAATACTCTAGTTTCAAAAAAGCAAGGTTCTAAAAGGTCCCGCCTAACACCATCTAGTCCCCGTCTAGACTCTAGGCTGCAACAAGCGGTTTCGTTTTTCTTCAAGGCCTTTGTGCCAGGCTGTGGGCAATTAGGCGACCGCCTAACCCGCTTAATTACCACATATCCTGCCTAGACGCCGCCTAACCGCCTAGGGTTCTAAGCTCTCCGGCTAATTTTATTTACATTTAGTGGTGAGGTTGTTACATTCTGGGGAGCATGAGTTTAAGAGCAAATGTTGTTTTTGCTCACTTTACATTTAGTGGTGAGGTTGTTACATTCGAAGTGTATGTGTTTATTGCTGTTGTTGCTCACTTTTACATGAAGTTATACTAAAGTTTGGTTACAATCTATTTTATAAATAGGTCTACAAGATTTATGTTGAATAATTTATCCCTATTTGACTCTTTTCAAATATTGAAGTATATAAAAAATATATTTTTAATTAATAAATATGAAAAAAGTAAATCGTATAATCTCTGCCTAGGCTGTCCAAGCGCTAAGCTATGGGTCGCCGCCACCTAGCTCCTGTTAGACCATTGCAAAAAAGTAATTAGGGTAAGATTTTAATTTAGAGGGGGCATAATGATAACTTTTGATCTAAACATCTAATTATCAATAAAATATTTTAACAATTTTCTAAAAAAAACAAAAATGTTGTGGGGTCGTAGCCCTTTCCGATCTCTAAAAGGATCTTCCCCTGTCGGCCTAAGAGCTTCGTAAAAGCCGAAAAAGAAGAGTTTTCTATGTTTTGGTTTGTGGCTTGCCCGGTGGCGCCTCTACGCCAGCGTTTGGGCTTTTAGCCTCGTCGATGTGGGCAAGGATCGCTGCCGAACGGGCATTAGAAGGCGACCAATTGGTGGTTGATTCTTGATGGTCACTGGCGGTGGACCGAGAGAGACACTTTTTTCATCAGATCAGACTGAGGCGCTTTTGGTGGTTGATTCTTGATGTTTCGTCTGCTAAGACTTTAGCCGACAAAATTTTTTACTTAGCTAACGAAAAAATTCATCGGCTAAAGTAGTTGTTCTGGTAGTGATGGATTAATTAAGACTAAAAAAAATTTGAGGTAAAATTGATGTTACTTTACATGTTTCTGACTTTACTGGAAGTGACACGTGGGTTATTGATTTCGATGCCTCAGATCATATGACTTATGATAAGTCATTCTTTGTCGCATTATCCTCTTCGTCCATAAAACAAGTTTTTAATGTCAATAGTGAGTTTTTTTTTTTCTGTTAATAGGTATTATGTATGTTCATGTTACACATTCCATCGTTTTTCATAATGTCCTATATGTACCCTAATTGTCTCATCATCTCTTGTCTGTGTCTCAGTTAACCTTATAAAATAAGTGTTCTGTCACATTTTATCCTATGTATGTTGTTTTTCAAGATCTATGCACTCGGGCGATAATTGGAAATGAAGACTTGAAGGGGGGACTGTTTCACTTGGATTGCATGTACACTGGAAAGATACCAACACCACAAGGACCAGTTGCTTTGAAAGTGAGTTATGATCGGTTGAATGAAGTTTGGTTGTGGCATCGGTGAATGTGTCATCTGTCATTTGGTGTTATGAAGAAGTCCATATCTTATCTGTTTTATGGGATAAGTGATTCTATCCTACACTGTAAAACTTGTGCCCTTGCTAAGAGTCACCGATCTAGTTATCCTTTGAGTTCTCATTCAAGTTCACGACCTTTTGAGTTATTTTATTCGGATTTATGGGGACCTTCCAAAAATTCTACCTTACTAGGTATGAATTATTTTGTTATGTTCATTGATGATTTCACAAGATTAACTTTAGTTGTTTTGCTTAGAAAGAAAGATGTTTGCACAATTTTCTCTGCCTTTACAACTTTCCATAGTTTTCTCCGTACACAATATGATGCTTGTATTAAGATATTTTGGTTTGATAATGGAGGGGAATTTGTTAACTATTTGTTTCGTGATTATTTCCAATCTCATAGGATTATTCATGAAACAACTTGTCCTTCAACACCAAAACAGAATAGGGTCTCTGAAAGAAAAAATCGTCACTTTTTAGACATGGCTCTTTCCCTCCTCCTTAGGCCGCCTTGTGTGCCTCTCATCTCATCAATCGTCTCCCATCATCTTCTCTTAAAGATCATATTCTGTTTGAGGTGTTATTTAGTTATGTCTCAATTTCATCTCTTAACACACTTCTTGTCCGTGTTTTTGGTTGTGTAGCCTATGTCCATCTTAAAAAAACCAAAGATCAAAGTTAGATGTTAGAGCTCTCAAGTGTCTTTGTTGGGTATGAGACTCAACAGAAAGGGTACACGTGTTATTATTCTCATTCCCAATGTTTTATGTCACCATGTATGTTATTTTCAATGAGGATACATGTTATTTTTCACCCTCTGCTACTCCTAGTCATGGGAGAGTGTTTATTTTGAGGATCAATATAACCCTGTGACCGAAATAAGCCTTGAAATTACTCATTTATCCTAGAGACTTTTGTTGAACCACTGCAATAAACGGTTTCTGAAGCCCTTAACCAGCTGATTGAGTATGTTCGACCGATAGAAAAGGACTACGATCAATCGAAGGGGGAGCAACACATCGACAATACATCATCGGAGGATCATATTTTACAAGGTGGTTAAGTTGGGTCAGTATCGGTACATTGATGATCGAGTCACTCTTGTTGCTCGCTCTTTGACATGGTAACAAAGCGGGTCCCTCTCCAATTACTTCTCCCATGAGCCCGGGTGCATTCTTTCAGAGGTCATGGCTCTGGTTTGGTTGAAGTTATTTAAGAGTTTGGTTTGGAGTTCTTTCGGAGTTTAGAGTTTGGGATTCAGAGTTTGGAGTTCTTTCGGTTAACCATGGGGTCCGGGTTCAGTTTCTTAATCAGTTTAATGTGTAGACCTAAAAGTTAGGTTACACGTGAGGAGGAGTGTTGGAGAGGAGAGATCTCGTATCAGAAAAGTGACAAATGAAATATAACATATATGTGGGTGAATCATTCCTAATTGTACCAAGGTCTTTTGTACATAAAACTCAACACCTTAAAGGTGGTTAAGTTGGGACAATATCGGTACAAGATGATCCACGAGTCATGCTTGTCGCTCGTGCTTTGACAAATCCTATCATAAAAAGACTTAGAGAGTGAAAAATATTTATATGTCTCCCTAACCCACAAACTCAAACTTCTTTACAACTGTTAACACCAAATATGTATCTGGTTTCTCACTTGCTCAAATGAATAGAATGCTTATAAGGACCATCCACCATGAGCTCATAAGACTTCACCTCATCCATTATCATCTTTTTGGCCAGCGTTGTTCCAAATTCAAGGTCCAGTAGTTCTCAAGCTCAGGCGAGTTTTTCCTTCAAAACCAAATCACTGATGACGTGCAGACTGTCGATGTCATTCAGACCAGCGTGCTGCTCCGGCGTTACTCAGTCCAGCGTAAGTTTCTCAGTCCCAGTCTGATACTATCACCTAGATCGATGATGTTTAGACTTCATACCCAATCTCCCAGATCGCACAAGACGTCGATGTCGTAGACGCCTCACTAGACATATCGAATGGGTGATCAACGTTTCAATTTTGGCGAGGATTGTGAAAAAGTTCAACTCGCAGCCTCAACCATATACCAAAAATCAGCCTCCACCATCGCCTTTTGTACCTGTTTCATTATTTGAAAAGAAATCGGAGTATCTTCAATATACGACCGTATATATACTCGACACATGTGAACGGTTGAGATTAAATGATATAATATTGATACATGGGTGGTCAAATATATGAATTATTATGTATAAATAGAATTGTGTCGTGTATATACACCGCCGTATATACAAGAATTTTTAAAAGAAATAACAAAAACAACAAATAAGGACAACTTGGTTGTTTCATGACCAAAATTTGATTGGCGTTACTGAGTTAACAGCTGAGATACCAAATTTTAATCGGTGAACCAAAATATTGTTTTGAAGTTTTTTAAAAAAAAAATATTAAAATTTTGTATCACTAGCATATCAGATACTATTTAAATTTTTTTTCCTACTCAGATAGTAAAACAGCAGGGCGGGAGCAAAGGGCAAAGTACATGGTTCGATATTATACCAAAAAAAGTACATGGTTTGATATGAGAAGGAAGGAAGAGAAAGAGAGAGATGGAAGGAAGGAGTGGTAGTGGATCCCACTTAGCTGGCAAACCATAGAGAACAACACGGCCATTTCCTACTACTTCAAAACCTTCCACTCGTTCCATCTTCTCTGAAACTCTCTCTTTCGATTTTGGCGTTATAACCGTTGTACATGGCTGAGGAACACGAGAAGCCTGCTGCCTCTTCTGTAGAGGCGTCGTATGAGGTGGCGGTGGTGGAGTCGGAGGCTCCGCCTGCGGAAAAGTCTTTCAACGAGAAGGAAGCCGTACCGGAGAAGCCTGCGGAGGTTGTTGAGGAGGAGATTGATCCTAAAATCGTAGCTCAGTCGGTTTCGTTCAAGGAGGAAAGCTACGTCGTTGGTGAATTGCCTGAGCCACAGAAGAAGGCTCTGGACGAGCTCAAACAGTTGATCCAGGAGGCTCTCAACAAGCACGAGTTCACTGCTCCGCCAACTCCGCCGCCTGAGGCCCCTGCTGCCCCTGTTTGTGAAGCAGAGGCACCAAAAACTGAAGAAGCTCCAGAAGTTGAAGAAGTGAAGCCTGAGGAAGTGAAAGAAGAAGAGACCGTGGTTGTGGCCGAGGTGATTGAGACCGTTACTCAAGTTGACGATGACGGCGCCAAGACTGTTGAGGCTATTGAGGAGACTATAGTGGCTGTAGTCCCTTCTCCGGAGGCAACCGAAGAGCCAGCCAAAGAAGCTGAGCCGGCAGTTGAGGCGGAGGAGGTCTACATCTTCGGAATTCCGGTTGTCGGTGACGAGAGGAGTGACGTTATTCTGCTTAAGTTTCTGAGGGCTAGGGACTACAAGGTGAAGGATGCCTTGACCATGATCAAGAACACGGTCAAGTGGCGCAAGGAGTTCGGGATCGATGCTCTGCTGGAGGAGGACCTCGGAAGCCACTGGGACAAGGTGGTGTTCACTCACGGTGTGGCCAAGGATGGACACTCTGTGTGCTACAACGTGTTTGGAGAGTTCCAAAACAAGGACCTGTACCAGAACACTTTTACTGATGATGAGAAACGGTCCAAGTTCATCAAGTGGAGGATCCAGTTCTTGGAGAAGAGCATCAGGAAATTCGACTTCAACCCTACCGGAATCTCCACCATAGTTCAGGTCAACGATCTCAAAAACACTCCCGGACTCTTCAAGAGGGAGCACAACCAGGTCACCAACCAGGCTCTCCAATTGCTTCAGGACAACTACCCTGAGTTCGTTGCCAGACAGGTGCTTAGTTATCTTGCTTCTTGGATTGTTGTGTAGATTGAGTTTTGGTTAATTAATTGATTTCTTGTTCAATTATGGCTATTTCGAAGGTGTTGCTTGATTTCTTGTTCAGTTATAGCTATTTCTAGTTTGAGGTGTTTGATATAATTCTTGTTCAATTATGTGCTATTCTGATATTAGGGTTTTGGGTTTGAAGGTGTTTATCAATGTGCCATGGTGGTATCTTGCCTTCAATAGAATGATCAGCCCCTTCCTGACCCAGAGGACCAAGAGCAAGTTTGTGTTTGCTGGTCCATCCAAAACTGCAGAAGCCCTATTCAAGTAAGTGTCTGTCTGCTCACTGTGTTTGTCTGCTTTAGAGTTACTTCAAATTTCAAATTAAGGATTGTGCATGATTTTGTTTTGTTGGTTTGCATATGAATTATGATAAACAGATACATTGCTCCCGAACATGTGCCAGTTCAGTATGGTGGTCTAAGCAAGGAAGGCCAGTGTGAATTCACCACAGCCGACCCTGTCACAGAGGTTACTGTTAAACCAGCTTGCAAACACACCTTTGAAATCCCAGTTTCTGAGGTATTGCCTTGTTCATGTAATTGAATTGATTGTATACATTCTAGTCGCAGTTGGACTTTGTTGAGAAACTAGAAATCCTAATGGAATTATATTGGATTTGCAGCGTGGTGTTCTTGTTTGGGAAGTGAGAGTGGTGGCCTGGGATGTGAGCTACGGTGCAGAGTTTGTGCCAAGCGCCGAGGACGGTTACACCATCATATTGCAAAAGACTAGGAAGGTTGCCCCGACTGATGAGCCAGTGATCTCAAACAGCTACAAGATTGGCGAGGCAGGGAAGGTTGTCCTCACCATTGATAACCAAAGTTCCAAGAAGAAGAAGCTCCTCTATAGGTCCAAGACCAAGCCTGTCTCTGACCAGAAAAAAGCATGCTGATGAATTAGTTCTTCATTCCTAGCTGTCTTGGTGGCCGACATGTCCGATCAAATACAAGACAGCGCAAAGTGCAGTACTGCAGAATAAACAGTGGGTTCTTTGCTATTTAAATACAGGGTTAATTTTTTGTTCTTCTGGTTTGATATTTATTTTGGTTTTGGAATGAAAGAAGAAAAAGAGTCTGGGATTCATATTTGTTTGTGTATGGGGAGAAATTATATTTGTTATTCTGTTTTTTAGGGACTTTCTGGTTGGAAAAACATTTGACGTATATATGTATAGGGATGGGGACATTACAAAACTGTTTCTATTCTTGATACTCTTGCCCCTGTAAACTGTGTAAATTTAGTTCGTACCTCCATTTCCTTTACATCTATTTGGTCATTTTTACGTTGTTGTCCATAGTCGTCAAATTCATTTTCGTTTTCTATGTTGCACGGTGTCCGACACGCCAGTCTGACATAGTAAAATACGTGTCTGACATATTATGTGGCGTGTAAAAAAATATTGATTTTCCCGACACATTTTAGATACCTCGACTGACTTGTCATATCATCTCTGACATGTCGTGTCATTATTTATCATTTTTTTAATTTTAAAATAAATAAATAAATAAAAAGAAACCAAAACATAAATAAACAATAGTTGTTTTCAAACTCAAACATAAAGTAATTAATTTATTTGAAGGCAATCTACTATTCATTTTGTTTTTCTTTAAACATATGTTCTAACATTGTTAAGTATGCACTTTTATGATATATATTTGACTTATGGTATTGTTATATCTTATGGTTAGATAATATATTAAATTTAGAATATTATTTTTGTAATGTAATGAACCTATTTCATATATAGTATGTATTTTTATTTATTAGAAATATATAAATTTATTTCCTGTATCCAAGCCGCGTCAAATATTTATTTTTTGAGTTTTGCCATGTTGTGTCGTCATGTCCGTCTTCGTGTCGGTGTAGCATAGTTATTTATAGGTAAGCTTGATGAAAATCGAAGTAATAAGTGATGTGTTAGGCTTTGAATTAGAGGTTTGATCTAATAAAAGTCTCGATTGAAATGTTACTTTAAAACCTCGTTTGATTTATGGAAAGAAAAATAATTCATTCATCTCTCCTTTAGAAACATAAAGTGCATGAGAATGAAATTTCTTGAGAAGTTTTCATTCTGATATTTGATAAAACAAGAAAAGTAATCAAGAATGTTGTTAAAAAATATAATAAAATATTATAAGTTGAGTAATAAATGCTGAAAAAAAGGGAAGGAAAGTGTTTCTTTTGGATTTTGAAAGGATCCAATTTCCTCCATTTTTTTTCATCATGTGGGAAAGTATTTTCATTCCTCTTGCTTTCCCAAATGCAGGAAAAGCTTTTATGATGTCAACTTTTCACGAAACCCTAAACCATACATCTTCGATTCAAAACCTTCATAAATTAGTGACGGAATGTACACAATCAAGCTCCTTACATACTCAGAAACAACTAGCACCAATGATCAGTGATAACATCCAAAAGAGAAATGAAGATATGCAATACCACCCCCAATTCAAGCACAATTAAGCAAAGAGTAATGTTTATTAAGCATTATAAACTTGAGAGTTAGGCAGAGAGGTTGAGATTTGAGGCAGTAAATCACTTTGCAGAAAGCAAAGCCTTGTTGGTTGTCTTCACTCCCAGCTTTAGAATCATATTGATTCCCTTATTAGGATTCGGGACCCTGCGTTTGGTTTGCAATCATTTTCTCCACCACCTTGGGTTAACAAACATGCATTATAATCTGGATTGATTACTGCTCTTAAGATACTTAATCAAGCAAGAGAGTCAAAGCATATCATCCACATTTAAATATTACAGGGCGACCCCTGCAGCTGTTAACGTTGGAAACCTTGATGGTTAATTTTTACTTGTTTTGGTTGCAGATTCTTGGTTTGAAATCGACATTTCCTGCCGTTTTTCTCTGCCTTTTGTTTTTATAACCTTTTCCTGTCAAAATGTTCATATTCATCTTCTGCAGTTTCTAAAAACAAAATATCTTCTGCACTTTCGGTGATAATGGCAACAAAAGAAAACAAGTTTTTTTACTGTTAGATTCATCCTTCCTCTCAGATATATAGACCATGGACTCCTAAGACAGTGTATTGTATTTTCTAGGGCTGGGCGCGGGCTGAGCCCCGGTTGGTTTTTTTAAGACCCGGGCCCTACCCGGTAGTAGTATGATGGAGCGGGTTTTTTTCTTACAAAATCAGGACCCGAGTAAAGTCTGGCCCGGGTTTCGGACCCGAAACGATGATTTAGGATTATTTGCTTATGTTCCAGTGTCATTGTACATATTATATAATGACACCTAATGTTTCGGGTTTTCGGGTTTTTTTTTGTTTAAGGATATGAAGGCCCGGACATAACAAAGCCCGACCCGTTTATCACATAACAACACATGAGTCTGAAAAAAAAAAGCCCGGGCCCAGCGGTCCGGTCCGAATTTTTTCTTCTTCAGGCAATTTGCCCGGCCCTAGTATTTCCATGTGAAGTGTTGTTGGGTTTAGCAGGTATTTTTTTCTTAATTAATTAATAATTATTGATTTAAATAAATATAACAAAAGAAGAAAAAAAATCTTGACTAGTATTTAGTTTACAGTAAGAATCTTTCTACAACCCAAATACTAATAATTTAGCTTATAATAAGAGACTTTGACAAGTTATAAAAAGATTCTATAAAATATTCTCATTTTATTAGCTAAATTTGGTGAAAGATGCTCTAAGGGTTTAGGGTTTAAACTCATACCTCAAATAGATTAAGTGAAATTATAAGTGAATACTATTTTACAGGCTACCGTACGGTAGGTTTATATCCTTAAATCTTGGATTTCGCCAAGAACGTGACATGCATTTGCATCTCCAACCCATATGTTAAATTTTTTTTGTCAAAATTGAATTTGACTGCTGAGGTGTAATTGACATTTTTGTTGAAATTTCACTACAACATTAATGTCAATATAAAGACCTTACATTTATGTTGTATTCTTACATTTTCTTTTATCAATAAAATGACCTTGCATCGTGGTTCCAAAAAAATGCTCACATCATAAATAAGAGATAGTTTCGGATGAATAATCTTTAGTTTGAGAGGGTGACCAAAAATAAAAATTTAGCGTGGCTTGAAATGAAAATGTTAAAACTTTATGTTTGCAGTAAGTTTGAAATCAGCCTGACTATAGGAATGAGAACTCTAACCACTTATGGGGGGTTGCAGCTCTGCCGTGGTTCCACCCATCTTCAATTTAGTTTCGTAGTTCTGCTAGCTGACATACATGGAGACTGTTAAGGACGATAAAACAGTAAAGCCCAAACACAAGTTGTGGAGGCATCAATCTCCCATCCTTGTATACAAAAATATACGAGAGGTCGTTATCCACACTACCGCATTTTTTTTGGCCAAATTACAGTTTAAGTAAGTAGATATTGAAGCAACGAATGAAGATGCATCAGCTTGCTGTGTTGCAGTCTATCGAGATGTGAAGGCAGCAGTGCATAGCTAGACAGAGATAGTTTCCTAGTGTTTCTAGGAAACTAAATGTGACTAGAGTTAGGGTTAGTACAGTAATTGTGTAAAAAACTCTATCTCCGCTAGGGTTAGCAGTTTGTACTTGTATATATACTGAAAGTATCTGCAATTGCCAAGGTATTAGAGTGAAACCGTTTTCTCTTCCATTCAAACTTCTTTATGGTATCAGTAGCACACAAACGATCCTAGACCTTAACCCTACCCACCAAAACTCGATTAAACCTCTACCATGGCAGTAGGTGAAGAAGACGTGAAGAGCACCAAATCGGACTCATCGTCGCGCACACCAGAACTTTAGGAGAACTCCAATCATGCTCTTTATTTGCACTATTCAGATCAACCAGGATCTGTACTCGTAGCTCAGCCGTTGATGAAGGACAAGTCAGTAATATTCACAAGTACAAAATACACATATACATAGCATATACAATTATCTGTCACATAATATACAAGTATACACAAATGCATAAGTATAGACAAGAAATATATTTACAAATATTAACATATATACGAAACAGCTACATAACAGCTACACAACAGTTATATAATAGCTACCTGATAATTACATAACAGCTACCTATAACAGTTACCTGATAGCTACCTAATAGTTACATAATAGCTACATATACAATACTGAAACAAAAATCAAGCATATGCATAAGTATGAAATCGACATACACAAATATTCATAAGTATATATATCTATAATAATCACATATTTACCGACTTATGATAGAGGATTATTAATTGGTTTTCTAAATTACTCTACTCCTAGAATATAAACTAATATTTACAAGGTTGTTCAATCAGTTATTAAGCACATAATCATAACAAGCATCGAATAGACAAACATGCAGAACCTAAGCAAGATTAAGATGCAACATTTATTGTCACATCCCGGTTCTTAAAACCATTTACGGTCGGTGATTACCTAAGTTACTTTGGTCTTTAACCGTGCCGTAGTAACTGTTTTACCGAGAAAGGTCAAAAAGTTGACTTTTCGTTAGGTCATGAATTTGGGGAAACTTCCTTCATGAAAGTTGTAGAGGGCGTCGTTACGAGTCCGTGGACACGTAGCACGCTTAAATCGGAGATCGTATGAAGAAGTTATGGTCAAAAAACAAAAGTTACTATTTGGGTGAAAAGCCTATATATAGTGAGTTACTGGGGTAATTCGGTGAAAAGGTGAAAATTGGAAAAGTTACTGTTCACCTCGAAAAATCCCTCCGAAACCCGATTTTTTTCGCCGGATTTCATCACCGGATTTCTCCTCCGTCCGGCGGAGTTAGGGCGCGTGCTAGGTACCAAATTGAAGCCTGCAGCGCCACCTTCAAGTTGGTGGTGGCCATCGGAGCTGAGCCGCCGCCGTTTGAGAGAAATCACGGCGAGAAGGGGGGACCTGTGCACTGTTCATTGACGCCGGATTTCTCCCTCCTCCGGCCACCTCCCGGTGAGTTCTTTATATGGTTTTGATGGGTTTGAGGTGTACATTAAGCCCCTAGAATTTGGTAGCTAGATTTGAAGTGTGTAGGAAGAATTATGGATTTGAAGTTTGGGTTGACTTTTGGATTCGGGTTGTGTATTTCTTGTCGATTGACCTAGTTAGGGGCCGAGTTGGCCTTCGAGTTGAACTAGAAAGTTGTCCCAAATGTTGAGACGAAGCTGCTGGTAAAATTTGGTGGCGATCCGAGGTCGCCGGAATTTTGGCCGGATTTTCCTGCCGGCCGCCGCCGCCGGCGGCGGAGCCGCCGGCTTTGGGCAGTTTTCTTGCCCATTTAAATTGTAAAAATTAAGGGAAATCCATTAGGGGCAGTTGCTGATTTTTAGGAATTTATTTGAGGTGTTAAGTATGTTTGGAAGGTTTGGGATTTTTATTTGTGTAATTAAAGGTTAACCGGTCGTTGAGGGAGAACCGGCTAGGCGTGAGAGCGTAATTAAGAGTTTGTACGCTATTTGGTGTATTAGAGGCCGACACCCCACACTTTGTTAGATGGTTAAGGTTGAACGCCAAGGGTAGAGCGTTATGGTTACCCTCACTTTGATTATGGGTTTAAGACTTGTTGTGTGTTTTGGACAGGACGTGGGGGAGCTCGAGCTGAGCAGCCATCTGGTAGCCGGCAGACCTAGCGGCATCTGTGAGTGGACTTTGTTTTAAATTAAATTGCATGCTTTATACTTGATTGGTTTCTCCTGCATATATATAATTTCCTCTATTTGTATGATTTACGGTGATTTGGGAAAAAGGGGATTTAAGGATTTTAAAGGCAAACAAACCGGGAAAGAGGTTCATACCCATCCCGTGATTTTAAAGGATTTTTCCCGGGGTATGGTTTTATTGTTTATCACCGTTTTGGGAATATGGAGGGGGATGTTTTTAAAGGAGAAATGTGGCTCACGGATTTTAAATGGGGTTTTCGATTTATTGTTTCCACGAGGTTTTACGAGGTATTACAGGTTTTACAGGTTTTCAAGGGATTTTGAAAAAGGAAAAAGGGAAAAGGATATAAGGATTGTTTGCTAGCATGGACCCTCTCCAGTTAGAGCGGGTACCATCTTCTGGGTAGAGCAGGTCAGGGACCTTCTCCGGTTGAGCTGGTCAATAGACCCTCTCGGATAGAGCAGGTCGGGGACCCTCTTCGGTGGTAGCTGGTCATTAGACCTTCCCGAATAGAGCAGGTCGGTTTTCTCGTGGATGAGGTTAACACCCCACATAATTGTTTATGATTTGAGCCAATGCATTGTTTACGTTTACCTGCATGCGGATTTCCTTAGAAAAAGTAGAGGGAGGACATTAAAGGAATTAAAGTTTCGATATTTTATTTTTGTCCACTCACCCTGACGTTTTCCAATGTTTCTTCCCTGGGCCCTTCGTTTTAAAATGCCCAGATTGCAGTGCTCGACCCACCTAGACTACTTGGAGGCCCAGCATAGTTACTGCCACATTCCGCACTATCTGTAGGTTCCGGGTTGACCTACTTGTATTATATATCTATGTTCCTACTTTTACCCTAGACGCTCTGATACACATCGGGTAGTTTATTTGTTGGAGAACTCTTTGAGACTTGGATTGTTCGGTACCATTTACATTTGGGATGTTGAATTAATTGTTGGATTTTTATTAGATGTGTATCTTGTGGAGTTGTTGGTTATTGGGGGAGCAGGATGGCTCCAGGAGTTTCGGTTGGATTTTGGTATTAGAAGTGTACTGTGGGTTATTGCAGGTTAAGGGTTGTCCACTTTTCAAGGGAGACTATGTCGATTTTTCGGCAGAATCTTCTTTGGGAGGTGGTCCCCGCAGGACTTACTCCGGGTTAAAAGGGGTTTAACTCGGGGTGGGTCCTGACAATTGGTATCAGAGCATTAGGTTATCCGATTCCTTCTTACTACTATTCGTACTTAAGAGTACTTAGTATCTATAGAGTGATGGTCTGACCATGGCAGATCATTAGCATTTATGCATAAGATACTGGGTATTCCTTGAGTATTTTTAGTAGTTAATCCAGTGCTGATGTTATACATGGTACTAAATGTTTTCTTCCTCAGGTAACTATGCGTCGTGGCCGTAGTCGAGCCCGTAGGGGTAATCCTCCCAATCCTCCAAATCCTCCCAATCCTCCAGTAGGTGGGGATGAGGGAGCATCAGCTGATGGTCCATTAGAACATTTCTTCAGGCGACTCACTACTTTTACCTCCGATATCACTTATGAGAAGGCTCGCAGGAATGGAGCCCGGGTTTTCTCTCATGCCAATGAGCCGTTAGATGCTCTTAGTTGGTTGGAGTGCATGGAGAAGATGTTTGTGCAGGCAGAGTGTCCTGAGAACAAGAAAGTGACCATAGCTGTTCAGTTTCTAGAAAGGGAAGCCTGGCATTGGTGGATAGACTTGGGCAGGAGCTTGGGAGATGGAGTTGAGGGTATGACCTGGGTACAGTTCACAGCTCATTTCAGGGAGCGTTACATCAATCCAGCCCACATCAATCGCATGAGGTTGGAGTTCATGAGTTTGAAGAAGGATAACAGTATGACAGTGACAGCCTTTGAGCAGCGCTTTAGGGAGTTGGCATTCTATGTGCCTGACTTGGTCAAGACAGATGAGGAGAAGATTTACCACTTTGTCAGGGGACTTGGGGGTTTGTATGCAAGTCAGATGACGGCTGTACCTTACCAGACTTTCCAGCAGGCCTTGATGTTTGCCATGCATATTGAGGCACAGGAGTTAGCAGTTGGCCCCCTATATGGTTTTGGTGATCCTAGCCGAGTTCCTCCTAGGCGGGGGACGTCTACTTCGGGTTCTGGATCATCTGCGGGCAGTGGGTATAGTAGTCATTCGAGTTCTGGTTCCGGAGTTCAAGGGAAGTTCAAGAGGTATGGCAGGAGACATCCTAGGAACCGGTTTGGTGGACGCTCTTCTGGACAGTTTAGTGGGGGATCTAGCAGTCAGAGTGTGGCCCCAGGTGGCCAGTCACTTCAGGTGGGGCAGAGTCAGCAGCAGGCTGTGGGTTGTTATTATTGTGGTCAGCCAGATCACTTTAAGAGAGAGTGCCCTATCCGGATGCAGAGATCCATGATTGATCCTACTCAGTCAGTGGGACAGTTTCCAGCGAGTGCTTCTGGCAGCAGTACTCGCATGTGGGGTCCAGATAGAGGTGGTGCTCAGCAGAACAGAGGTAGCAGAGGACGTTCCACCACTACTCATGCTAGAGTGCATGCCATGACTCAGCAGGAGGGTCGTACTTCGCCAGAGGTCATTATTGGTACGTTATTAATCTTTGGTCAGCCTGCTTTTACTTTGATTGATCCGGGTGTTACGCATTCCTTTATGTCGAGTAGATTTTCACTCCATGCCAATGTGCCAACCTCACCACTCCCAGGTGAGTGGCGTGTGTCCCTGCCTTCTGGGGATACAATGGAGATTAACTGGGTGTGTAGTGGTTGTGAGGTGTTAGTAAATGGATTTGTGTTCGAAGCTGACCTAATTCCTCTGGATATGATAGAGTTTGATGTAATCCTGGGCATGGATTTTCTGGAAGCCCATAGGGCCATGGTGGATTGTTTCCAGAAAGAAGTGGTATTTCGTAGTCCCGGTTTGTCGGAAGTTACGTTTCAAGGAGAAAGAGAGATTCTTCCAAAGTGTCTAATTTCAGCAGTAGCCGCTAGGAAATTGCTAAGTAAAGGTTGTCAAGCCTACCTAGCGCATGTGGTGGATACTAGTATGGGGGAAGTAGGTTTGAATGACATACCTATCGTTAAGGAGTTCCCAGAAATCTTTCCAGATGAATTGCCTGGATTGCCACCCGAAAGAGAGGTCGATTTTACGATCGATTTACTTCCTGGAACCGCACCCATTTCTCAAGCACCCTATAGAATGGCCCCTGCTGAGTTGAAGGAGCTGAGAACTCAATTGCAGGAGTTGTTGGATAAGGGATTTATTCGACCAAGTTCCTCTCCTTGGGGTGCCCCGGTGTTGTTTGTTAAGAAGAAGGACGGTACGTTGAGACTTTGTGTGGATTACAGGAAGCTGAATCAAGTTACTGTGAAGAACAAGTATCCCTTGCCCCGTATTGATGACCTGTTTGACCAACTGAGAGGGGCAACGGTCTTTTCGAAGATTGACTTGAGGTCGGGATATCATCAATTGCGGATTCGGGAGAATGATATAGCCAAGACTGCTTTTCGGTCACGTTATGGCCATTATGAGTTTGTGGTGATGGCTTTTGGGCTTACCAATGCACCTGCAGCCTTTATGGACCTCATGAATAGGGTGTTTAGCCCATACCTTGACCGGTTTGTTATCGTGTTCATAGATGACATTTTGGTTTATTCCAAGAATGCTAAGGAACATGCCAGGCATTTGAGGTTGGTCTTACGGACTTTGAAGGAGGCTCAGCTGTATGCAAAGCTCAGCAAGTGTGAGTTTTGGCTAGATAAAGTGGGGTTCTTGGGCCACATTGTAACGGCCGAAGGTGTCAGGGTGGATCCCCAGAAAATAGAAGCAGTTGTGAGTTGGAGGAGACCCACTAATGTAAAGGAGATCCGGAGTTTCTTGGGTCTAGCTGGGTATTACCGCCGTTTCGTGGAAGGCTTTTCCAAGATTGCAGCTCCTCTTACTAGATTGACAAGGAAAGGTGTAAAGTTTGAATGGTGTGAAAACTGTGAGCAGAGTTTTCAAGAATTAAAGAATCGTTTGGTGAGTGCTCCAGTTTTGGCATTACCTGATGATAGTGGTGAATTCGTGGTGTATAGTGATGCATCTGGACAAGGTTTGGGTGGTGTGTTAATGCAACATGGGAGAGTCATTGCCTATGCTTCTAGACAATTGAAGTTGCATGAAGGAAATTATCCCACCCATGATCTAGAGCTTGCAGCGATAGTTTTCGCGTTAAAGTTATGGAGACACTATCTTTACGGAGCTAAGTGTCAGATTTTCACTGATCACAAGAGCCTCCGTTATGTGTTTACACAGAGGGATTTAAATCTGAGGCAGAGGAGATGGATGGAACTACTGGCAGATTATGATATTTCCATTGAGTATCATCCAGGAAGGGCCAACTTAGTGGCTGATGCACTTAGCCGCAACCCTTCCGTCTCTTTGGCCCATATGAGAGCGGTTCGGGTTCCGCTTCTCTATGAGTTGCGGGCTACTGGTGTTGAACTTTGGGAAGATGAAGTAGAAGCCTTGGTGGCTAGTTTCCAAGTGAGGCCAGTTTTAATTGATAAGGTGCGAGAGGCACAGTATAATGATCAGTCCATAGTACGGTTGATTGAGCGGACACTTGATGGGACAACAGTTGACTTCTCGGTTAGAAAGGATGGGACTTTAATGTTCAAGAACCGACTTTGTGTTCCAAAAAGGAATGAGGAGCTTAAGTTGGAAATTTTAGAGGAAGCTCACAGTTCCGCATATGCAGCTCATCCTGGAAGTACAAAAATGTACAAGACCTTGAAGAATCATTATTGGTGGCCGAATATGAAGAGAGAGATTGCGGGATTTGTGAGCAGGTGCTTGATTTGTCAACAAGTAAAGATTGAGAGACAGAAACCTGCTGGTTTGCTTCAGCCTTTGCCTATCCCCGTGTGGAAGTGGGATGACATTGCTATGGATTTTGTCTTTAGTCTACCACGTACTCGAGATGGGCATGATGGTATTTGGGTGATCGTTGATCGATTGACCAAATCAGCACACTTTCTGCCGGTGAACAAGAAGTATACTGTGGAAAGATTGGCGGAATTGTATGTCAATGAAATTGTGAGACTTCATGGGGTGCCAGAGACTATAGTGTCAGATCGGGATCCTAGGTTTGCCTCCCGATTTTGGAAAGCTTTACAGGCAGCTTTGGGCACCCGATTGCAATTCAGCACAGCCTTTCATCCTCAGACCGACGGGCAGTCCGAAAGGACTATCCAGACTTTAGAGGACATGTTGAGGTCGTGTGCCATGCAGTTCTCAAGAAGCTGGGACAAGAATGTAGCTTTAATGGAGTTTGCTTACAACAACAGCTACCATTCCACCATTGGTATGTCTCCGTTTGAGGCACTTTATGGACGACAATGTCGTACACCTTTGTGTTGGAATGAAATTGGCGAAAGAGAGTTGTGTAGCCCTGACTTGATTCATGAAACGAATGAGAAGATCAAGGTTGTTAGGGACAAGTTAAAGACAGCTCAGAGTAGACATAAGAGTTATGCAGACAACCGAAGGAGAGACCTTGAGTTCCAAGTGGGTGATTGGGTATTTCTGAAACTATCACCTTGGAAGGGAGTAGTACGTTTCGGCAAGCGGGGAAAGCTTAGCCCAAGGTACATAGGCCCTTATGAGGTCATTGAGAGGGTTGGTCCACTTGCTTATCGGTTGGACCTACCTCCTGAGTTGGCGAAGATACATAATGTCTTCCATGTGTCTATGCTTCGTAAATATGTTGCCGATACATCCCATGTGTTGCAAGAGCAACCGGTTAATTTGAAAAGAGATTTGACTTATGAAGAATTGCCGGTGAAGATCCTTGATAGGAAGGAGCAGATACTCAGGAACAAAACCATTCCTCTAGTGAAGGTACTTTGGAGGAGCCATGAGTTAGAAGAAGCAACATGGGAACCAGAGGCTCGGATGAGGCAGCAGTACCCCCATCTCTTCGAATGACAGGTATGTAATTTCGAGGACGAAATTTTTATATGGGGGGGAGAATTGTCACATCCCGGTTCTTAAAACCATTTACGGTCGGTGATTACCTAAGTTACTTTGGTCTTTAACCGTGCCGTAGTAACTGTTTTACCGAGAAAGGTCAAAAAGTTGACTTTTCGTTAGGTCATGAATTTGGGGAAACTTCCTTCATGAAAGTTGTAGAGGGCGTCGTTACGAGTCCGTGGACACGTAGCACGCTTAAATCGGAGATCGTATGAAGAAGTTATGGTCAAAAAACAAAAGTTACTATTTGGGTGAAAAGCCTATATATAGTGAGTTACTGGGGTAATTCGGTGAAAAGGTGAAAATTGGAAAAGTTACTGTTCACCTCGAAAAATCCCTCCGAAACCCGATTTTTTTCGCCGGATTTCATCACCGGATTTCTCCTCCGTCCGGCGGAGTTAGGGCGCGTGCTAGGTACCAAATTGAAGCCTGCAGCGCCACCTTCAAGTTGGTGGTGGCCATCGGAGCTGAGCCGCCGCCGTTTGAGAGAAATCACGGCGAGAAGGGGGGACCTGTGCACTGTTCATTGACGCCGGATTTCTCCCTCCTCCGGCCACCTCCCGGTGAGTTCTTTATATGGTTTTGATGGGTTTGAGGTGTACATTAAGCCCCTAGAATTTGGTAGCTAGATTTGAAGTGTGTAGGAAGAATTATGGATTTGAAGTTTGGATTGACTTTTGGATTCGGGTTGTGTATTTCTTGTCGATTGACCTAGTTAGGGGCCGAGTTGGCCTTCGAGTTGAACTAGAAAGTTGTCCCAAATGTTGAGACGAAGCTGCTGGTAAAATTTGGTGGCGATCCGAGGTCGCCGGAATTTTGGCCGGATTTTCCTGCCGGCCGCCGCCGCCGGCGGCGGAGCCGCCGGCTTTGGGCAGTTTTCTTGCCCATTTAAATTGTAAAAATTAAGGGAAATCCATTAGGGGCAGTTGCTGATTTTTAGGAATTTATTTGAGGTGTTAAGTATGTTTGGAAGGTTTGGGATTTTTATTTGTGTAATTAAAGGTTAACCGGTCGTTGAGGGAGAACCGGCTAGGCGTGAGAGCGTAATTAAGAGTTTGTACGCTATTTGGTGTATTAGAGGCCGACACCCCACACTTTGTTAGATGGTTAAGGTTGAACGCCAAGGGTAGAGCGTTATGGTTACCCTCACTTTGATTATGGGTTTAAGACTTGTTGTGTGTTTTGGACAGGACGTGGGGGAGCTCGAGCTGAGCAGCCATCTGGTAGCCGGCAGACCTAGCGGCATCTGTGAGTGGACTTTGTTTTAAATTAAATTGCATGCTTTATACTTGATTGGTTTCTCCTGCATATATATAATTTCCTCTATTTGTATGATTTACGGTGATTTGGGAAAAAGGGGATTTAAGGATTTTAAAGGCAAACAAACCGGGAAAGAGGTTCATACCCATCCCGTGATTTTAAAGGATTTTTCCCGGGGTATGGTTTTATTGTTTATCACCGTTTTGGGAATATGGAGGGGGATGTTTTTAAAGGAGAAATGTGGCTCACGGATTTTAAATGGGGTTTTCGATTTATTGTTTCCACGAGGTTTTACGAGGTATTACAGGTTTTACAGGTTTTCAAGGGATTTTGAAAAAGGAAAAAGGGAAAAGGATATAAGGATTGTTTGCTAGCATGGACCCTCTCCAGTTAGAGCGGGTACCATCTTCTGGGTAGAGCAGGTCAGGGACCTTCTCCGGTTGAGCTGGTCAATAGACCCTCTCGGATAGAGCAGGTCGGGGACCCTCTTCGGTGGTAGCTGGTCATTAGACCTTCCCGAATAGAGCAGGTCGGTTTTCTCGTGGATGAGGTTAACACCCCACATAATTGTTTATGATTTGAGCCAATGCATTGTTTACGTTTACCTGCATGCGGATTTCCTTAGAAAAAGTAGAGGGAGGACATTAAAGGAATTAAAGTTTCGATATTTTATTTTTGTCCACTCACCCTGACGTTTTCCAATGTTTCTTCCCTGGGCCCTTCGTTTTAAAATGCCCAGATTGCAGTGCTCGACCCACCTAGACTACTTGGAGGCCCAGCATAGTTACTGCCACATTCCGCACTATCTGTAGGTTCCGGGTTGACCTACTTGTATTATATATCTATGTTCCTACTTTTACCCTAGACGCTCTGATACACATCGGGTAGTTTATTTGTTGGAGAACTCTTTGAGACTTGGATTGTTCGGTACCATTTACATTTGGGATGTTGAATTAATTGTTGGATTTTTATTAGATGTGTATCTTGTGGAGTTGTTGGTTATTGGGGGAGCAGGATGGCTCCAGGAGTTTCGGTTGGATTTTGGTATTAGAAGTGTACTGTGGGTTATTGCAGGTTAAGGGTTGTCCACTTTTCAAGGGAGACTATGTCGATTTTTCGGCAGAATCTTCTTTGGGAGGTGGTCCCCGCAGGACTTACTCCGGGTTAAAAGGGGTTTAACTCGGGGTGGGTCCTGACATTTATGTTATCATAGGCTCTAATTAATTCCAACTATTAGACCCCTCATGTAAACTTAAGACCTACAATCACATGATCTTAAGCCTATATATGTGTCATCTTGCTCAGTGCCTACAATCGTATGACACTGAGACAAAATACACTGACCGAACAAGAGTCATTGGAGACATGATCCTAGGTATGGCGTCACTCATCCTAATAGCATGTAAATTGCTTACCCTAACAACCCTTGGCAGTGCCTAATAATCAATATCTACAATCGCATGACCTTAATGTAACACCCCATCCCGAAACTTACCTTTTTACAGGGATGTGGCGGGTTACAGAGGGTTGTAACCACGCTGTTAGTCTTTCCCGAAACTACTATTCGAATTTATTATCGAAATACTCTCGATTCTGAGAGAAGATAGAATTAATGTCCCAAGGTGGTAGATTATGTTAATAGGAGTCCATCGGTGTGTTTGGAATATTTTTCGGAGCTACGGGCTGTTTAACATGGATTTATTTAGTTTACGGAAGTAATAAAAGTTATTTACTTTACCGTAAACAGATGACTTTGCGATAAGTCGAGAATTTGAGGAAAATTCCTTCGGGAAAGTTGTAGTGGACGTTAATACGAACTCGTGGGCATGTCCTATGAATTAATCGGAGATCGTATACGAAAGTTATGCGGGATAAAGTGTTGTTACCGTGCGATAAAAGTAAATAGCAAAATATCTATTTACTGTTCATGACAACTTTTCACAATCCAATCTGGGCTGTTAGATCAATCAGAGATTGATCTGGGCCTTTGGATTTTGGTATTTAAAAGGGGGGGTTGACCGAGACAGCTCTCTCTCTCTCGATCTCTTACTCTCTCTCTTCTCGACGGAGATCGAGCGAGCAGTGCCCTACCCGACGCGTATCTCACCTCGCCTCCACCACCATCCTCCTCGCCTCTGTTAGCCTTCCCAAATCCTCAGATTCGGCGGAGGCACAGGATCCGAAGCTCTGCCAAGGAGGAGCAGCACGTCAGCGGACTGTCCAGACGAAGGAGGAGGTCCAGTTGGATGGAAGGAGTGTAGGGAAGGTTCCTGGTGGCTGCAGAAGTAGCTCAGTGACTTGAAAGAGGAGGAAAACGCCTGGGAGCTCCGTCAGAGTGGATCCGCTGAGGGAACACCCCTGCAAATCCCTCGAGGTATAAAACCTCCCACTGCTCTCTCTATTTCTAGCATGGTTGGGTTGTTTAGTGGTTTTAGAAGAGGGAGTTGCAGGTTGAAGAGCCTGGTTGGCCGGAAAAAACTCAGATTTCTAGCCAAACCAGCTGACCGGGAAACTTAAGGGTAAAAACCCTGGTTTTTACCGCGGTAGAATTACTTTTTTTTATTGTTTTATTGTGGGGTGAAATGTTAAAACTGTCCATGGCAGTTTGGGGTAATTACAGGGTGCCATTAGGGTTAAAATCTTAGAAATACCTTTGGTAGTTTTGTTTAATTACATGACTGCCATTGAGGTTGAAATTCCATAAATACCCCTGGCTATTTTGTATAATTACAGGGGTGCCACTAAGGCTGTAATCCCAAAAATACCCCTGGCAGTTTTGTATATTTACAAGACTGCCACTGAGGTTAAAAAGACGTTACTGCCCTCAGTAGTTTGAAATAATTACAGGGCTACCATTGAGGGTTAAATTCCAGAAGTACCTTGGGTAGCATAGTATATTTACCAAGCTGTCATTGATATTGAATTGACAATATTACCCCTGGTAGTCCTAGGTATTTACAAGAGTGCCATTTGAGATAAATTGACTATTATATTCTTGGTGGATTTTTATAATTATGTGATTGCTTTTATTATTTGTTTTAATGTGTATGGATGTTATAGTTATGTATGGTTGAATGTTTGGGTTAATACTGATAGTTAGCTGGGTTGTGGATACCTCGATGGAGAGGTTAAACCCCGGATTTGCATTAAGCTTATGCTATCCTTAATAGTTTATCGACCGATAAATAGAAAAGCGAGATTCGCCCGGTTAGGACGTTATTTAAAAATAAGAGCTACGTGTGACTTGATCCCTGAAGACAGGGTACGTAGGCAGCCTGAAAGGGATTCGGGTGCAGTCACAAATATTATTAGAACCCTAGGTCCTCTAAATGAATGGTTTGAGATCCAAATGAGGAAAACGGGATAACCTCCGGCTGTGAGGTCTATTCCGGTATCGTTTGGATTGTCGAAAATGGTTTAGGAAAAATGGTTATCCCTTCTCAAGGGGGATTACGAGTAAATCTCTCTTGGGATGGGTCGCGCACTTCGTAACCTGGGTTTAGGAAGGTAAACTTGGGTCGGGGCGTGACACTTAACCTTAGAACACCACGGCATGTTAAACTCCCCCCTTAGGAACATCTGGTACCTAGACTACCTTCAAGTTTGATTACATGA
Organism: Comarum palustre; assembly: GCA_951800085.1. Lineage (NCBI taxonomy): Eukaryota > Viridiplantae > Streptophyta > Magnoliopsida > Rosales > Rosaceae > Comarum > Comarum palustre. The sequence continues at coordinate 14,611,849 of OX637591.1, read as the reverse complement.
TCAGGTAAGCAATAAATCAATTAGACACCTATTACACACATAAACACATCAACTTAATCTAAATCACAAGCCTAAACATGCACTCTATACGGTATACATCACATACGAAACCAAGTAAATCACCAAGAAGAAATTGATAATGCATCCAATATATAAAACCAAAAATCCATAAACAAAATATATATATTAAAGTACTGTTCACAGAAGAAATACACAAGCATATTCGAGATTCTCATACCTAAAACCTACCTAAGTGGTTCGGCTAAGGTGTGGAGGTGATCAGCGGTGATAAGGTAGCAAACGACGGTGAATAGTTGGCAGACTGCTTGGAATTTCTCTGTGCTTGGGAGGGTTTTCAGGTAGAGCTTGGCTATACTATGGCGTAAACAAAGATTGACCCTAAAACTGAACTATTACATGTGTATTTATAGGGAGAAAACCCTAGCAAATTCTGCTGCAATTCCTTGTCCATATCGGATTGGGCTTCTTGCTTTTCTTTGTTGCACACAACTTTGACACTTGAATTTGCTGACTTGGATAATGATTCATGGACTTCTTTTCTGAATTTTTGGACTCCCCTACATGTCAAGGGATCAATATTGGACTCCCTTACACGTTTTGGTACCCCTAGGACTGCCGAATCCCATCCGTAGGCTCGGTAGAACAAGTTATCCTGGTTTGACTGGGTGAACTTTCCTAGCTTCTGTTTCGGCTACTCCTTGGTGATTTCTTCGATTCTTCTTCTTCTAAAAAAACTTCTCATATCATCATTAAGCTCCTCATCAATCATTTGGCATGCTTGGGAATTATTTTGGTGAAGAAACACACTCACACTCGGTAGACAACTTCAGCAAAATATGTCGTGTTTCCAGCAGACTGACCTCCGACCATTGTTTCTATCATAACTCCTTCCTCATACAATGGATTGCTACGATTCTAAAAGCTTCTGAAACTAGACATCCACAGCTTTCCATCCATATAAAGAACTTCTCCTGGTTCCTTTTGGATCGTCCTTTTAAAACTTTTGAAGTTGAGTTATGGTTTCTAAAATCCTCTGTTTTTTTTGCTCCAAACATGCTCTCTGCCTCCTGCTTCTTTTGCTACCTTCCATAAGTCTGATTCACATAATTCTTGTTTCGTTAAGTCCATATACATGTTATTTGAACATTAAAGAAAGTTAATCAAGTAATGACAATGTATAAATTTATATAATCGTAAGAAAACATCATGATCACTTCATAAGTCAGCTTTTAACACTTTTGCACATAATTTCTCTACTTTAAACACATTTTAGCCACTGCTCTACAGAAAAACCTTTATGATAAATAACTAACAATACTAAACTAATAATGTGAGTAAATACGTATTAAGAACGTCGCATAAAATGCTCCTATCAGACAACTTCAATGAATGGACATCATCCATGAGTATGGCCCTCAAAATCAAAAACAAACTTGGTTTTGTCCTCTGTACTCAAACCAAACCTCTTGTCAATCCTGAGGAACAACAACAATGAGAAATATGTGACACGTTTTTTAAAATGTGGCTCATAGTTTCCTTGTCTAAGGCACTCTGTACAGCGTCAAGAATCGTAAGACATCTCGTGATGTTTGGCTTGATCTTGATCTTGAAGAAAGGTTCGGTCAAACTAATAAGGTTCAGCTTTTTAACTTTGAGAACTCTATTCATTCTTGCATTCAGGGTTCCAATATAGTCACCATGTTCTTCACCAAACTCAAAAGCTTATGGGATGAAAGAGACACCATCTGTGATCTCCAAGCATGCAACTGTGTCAAAGGAGCCAAAACTGGAGAGTACATAAAAAACTTAAAGACTATACAGTTCCTCATGCGATTTAATCAAACTGTGATACTCTTCGAGGTAAAATTGTATCTCTCGAACCTCTTTCTAGCATGAACAAAGTTTACTAAATGGCACTTTGCCATAAGAAGCAAGCTGCGACAAACTACAGTAGCAAAGCAATTTCACAGCCTGAAGCAGTTGCTTTCACCATGCAAAAACAAACTGCCTGTGATAGTTAGCAGAAAAGCAGTGATTCTCGGAGTGACTCTCAATGTGAAAAGTGTGGCAAGGGCCATGCAACCAAGAATTGTAGACAACACCTCAATTGCACTTATTACAACTGGAAGGGTCATGAGTATGATCTTTGCAGAAAACGTAAAGCTGCATAAGAAAGGAATTGAAACAACTACACGGTTGCTACATTTGGATAATTTCCTTTCTCTAAAGAGGAATGCCAACAAATTGTCGAGATGTTAAACAAGAACAAATCAGCCAATGTGAACCAAGTCAGTAATGTTCCTTCTCATGATGAGATGTCAGGTAAAGCATTCTAAGTTTCGTTTGGTAATCAAAGGAGTGTCTGGATAGTAGATAGTGAAGCTAGTGATCACATCATATGTAACCCTAGTTTGTTTACCAAAACCTACCCATCACATCCAAGATATGTGAGACTGCCTAATGGTGACATAACTCGAGTATCACAAGTAGGGATAGTAGCCTTCTCTCCTCAATTCACAATACATAATGTCCTTTGTGTTCCATCATTTTACCTCAATTTGATTTCTGTGAGCAAACTTGTTCGTGATTCCTTTTGTGTGACAATGTTTCTCAAACAACTCTGTTTCATATAGGACCTACACTCTGTTTCATATAGGACCTACACTCGAGGAAGATGATTGGGATGGACAGTGAGAAGGAAGGACTTTACTGCCTCAACCAAGATCAACATGTCACATGCAATTCGATAGAGAGTCAGTCTTCAAAGCATTGGCATCTACGTTTAGGACATCCATCTTCTAGAGTTTGTCCATTGTTTCCCTTCCTTTTCAATAAGACTTGTGACACAAACAAATGTTTGATTTGTCCTTTGGCTAAACATACTCAAACTTCTTTTCCTTTGAGTATAATTTCCAGTAAACCAACTTTTGATTTAATTCATATTGATATTTAGGGTGGGTATCATGAACCTTCAATCACGGGAGCTAAATATTTTATCACCATTATTGATGATTTTATTCAATGTGTTTGGACGTATTTGATTGTTTAGAAATCTAAAGCTAGAAATCTCCTAATCAATTTTATTCATCTTGTCGAAAATCAGTTTAATAGAAAAGTGAAAATTGTTCGATGTGATAATGGCCCTATGTTTAAACTTCCTGCTCTTTATGCATCTAAGAGAAACAATTTTGGGGTGATGCTATTCTTGTTTCAGCATACTTGATCAATCGTTCACCCACACCAATGTTTCAAACAAAAGCCCTGCCAAAAGACTATTTTACATGGCAGAAAATTATGATCACCTTAAAGTATTTGGCTGTCTTTGTTTTGCTTCAACTCATCCTAGCAAGCCTACTATGTTTGATCCTCGTGCAGTCAATTGCATGTTTATCGGCTATCCTCAAGGTCAAAGGGATACAAAGTTTTTGTTTTAAATTTTGAAAGAGTTTTGTTTCTAGGGATGTGTTGTTTTATGAGGATTTTTTCCCTTATTAATTCAAAAATCCTCCAAGTATTAGAGTTCCAGCCGAAGATTCTCATTTTGTAGCTACTTTTTCGAACTCAAATCCTTTCGCCTCTCGGGTTTTGCACATGAATCCTTAATCAATTAGGGTTTCCATCGGTCAAAACCCTAGTTACCCTTGCTTTCCTAGTTAACCTAGGATTTCTGAGATGGACAATGACTCTCATCGTGATAGAGTTTTGCACAATCTAACTCCTGTTTCTTCTATCACTGACCAGCTTCCATCTCCTTTTGTTCCACCTTCATCTGAAATACACAAAGAATCTGAAATAGTCCATGTTGCCAATCCTAACCCAAGTTTCGAAGCTGTCTAAAACATAGAGTCCCTCACCGATCCATATTTAGCTCTTCCCTCATCCACAGAAGATCCAACACCATCTGTCACTCTTCTGCGCCGTTCTACTCAACCAATAAGGCCTCCAGGCTTCCTGCATGACTACCACGTAGAGGCAACACTTCCTTCTCGATCTCTTCCTCCATCATTTGCGAGCATAGGTACGCCTCAACATTCTCTTTCCCAAGTTTTATCATTCACTCACCTAACTCCTGCTCATAAAGCCTTTATAGTTAATTGGAATCTTCACCAATTAGATATCAACAATGCCTTCTTGAATGAAGATCTTACCGAGGTTTACATGCAGCTTCCTCCAGGTTTCGGATGAAAAGGGGAGATTCCAGTATGCAGATTGCACAAAATTTTGTATGGCCTCAAGCAAGCTTCTCGTCAATGGTTCATCAAACTTTCGATAGCTCTTCAACAAGCTGGTTTTACACAATGTTGGTCTGATTACTTGTTGTTTGTCCGGAACCATTCAGGAAAGTTCATGAAATTACTTGTGTATATAGATGACGTTGTACTTGTAGGAAACAACTGATATCACGACAACGAAGGAGATTCTTGCACAACAATTCAAGATCAAGGATCTCGGCCAACTTAAGTATTTTCTTGGTATTGAACTGGCTCGATCAAAGGCAGGTATTGCACTCTCACAAAGAAAGTATGCACTTGAGATTCTGGAGGATACATTGTTCTTAGCTTCCAAGCCATCCAGGTTTTATGTTGATCATAACTTGGCATTTACGCTAGCAGGGAGAGAGTTGCTAGCAGATCCTTCTCGATATCGCAAACTTGTTGGTAGAATGATCTATTTTACAATTACAAGGTCAGATTTAGTTTATGTAGATCACATTCTGAGTCAACCATGCACAAACCAACACAACTTCATCTTAATGCAGTACATCAGGTTCTTAGGTATATCAAGAATACACCCGGACAAGTCTTTCTACCAACTAATGGAAAGCTTGAATTAATAGCATTTTGTGACGCTGATTGGGCAAGGTGTAAAGACACTAGAAGGTCCATAGCCGGTTATTGTGTATTGTTCGGGTAAGCTCCAGTTTCATGGAGAACCAAGCAGCAAAGCACAGTTTCTCGTTCAAGTGCAGAAGCTGAGTATAGATCAATGACATCTATATGTTGTGAAGTTACATGGCTTCGAAACATTATAAGAGATTTGGATACCAAGCAGTTGCAACCAACAAAGTTGTTTTGTGACAATCAAGCTGCCATTCACATTGCAAGCAATCCAGTGTTTCATGAGAGGACAAAACATATTGAAATAGATTGCCATGTGGTGCAAGAGATGATGCAGCGAGGAGTAATAAGGGTTGTTCATGTTGGTACGAAAGAACAACCAGCTGACTTATTCACAAAGCCTTTGAGTTCAGTTTAGTTTGAATTCCTTCTTAGCAAGTTAGGTGTAATTAATATACCCTCAAACTTGAGGGAGAGTATTGAAGCAAGGAATTAAGATGCGCTGGTTGTGTTGCAATCTATCGAGATGGGAAGGTAGCAGTGCGTAACTGGACATAGAGATAGTTTCCTAGTGTTTATAGGAAACTTAATGCGACTATAGTTAGAGTTAGTATAGTAATTGTGTAAAGAACCCTATCTCCATTAGCAGTTTGTACTTGTACCTATACTGTAAGTATCGGCAATTACCAAGGTATTGGAGTGAAACAGTTTTCTCTTCCATTGAAACTTCTAGTAGAAAGAACATTTAAGCTACCCAAAAAGACACAAGGATTGTGGAAGCCACTCCCACTATACCAATAGGTCCTTTTTGGTGTAGCAAGGGAGACTTTAGCTTGTCATCTTAAGTTGGGCACGATCCAAGTGATCTGCTAAATCTCCTAGTTAGCTTAGGAATGAAAATTTAGGCACTCATAATATGAGAAGTGACCAGCATACTCGCAACCATAAACAAAGCATGGGCAGAGCCATCATCACCGGTCATTACACTCGGCCATAACCACCACGAGTGACAACTCTGACGGCTTATAAGGTTATGCACCTCAATACCTGTCTATCAAACTCAAGGACACATGAATACACTTCAAATGTGGTAGCCGATGGGGGGGTGAAAGAAGAGCTTACAGTTAAACCTCTATATATAAATACAGTACCGTGTAAAATTATTACTTTAGAGGGTTATTATATTATTGATAAATGAATAATTTATTCATTTGTCGATAAATAAATAAATTATTGATATAAGAGAAACTATTCTGGGAGTATGATAAAAATAGAATAGAAAATCATTATCTTATTCATTGATAGGGACCCTTTATATATGGAATTATATAGCACCAATAGATGTTATACACGGAAACATATCTTGATATCGTATCACTATCAGAGATCATAATCCTACATTAATTAGCATAGACCAAGACACACACATGTCGTAAATTCTTTAACATTCCCTCTTTTGTCATACGTCGTCATGCTAAATGGTGCATATGGTGTTGCCTCGTTAAAAACTTTACCAAGTAACCAAAAACCTTGTGGGAAAAAAACTTGATGGCAATGGGCGGCCAAACACTTGTTGCAGGATTAGAGCTGGAGGCGTTCTTTGAAACTTGAAAACTATTATGGTTTCTTAGATCTGCATCAAATTCAGACTCCGGAACTTTAGACCTGACTTAGCAAGGTCTCTTCCAGTTACGAAACTGGCTTGTATTGCAGCATCTTCTGATGAGGCATGCATAAATTGCAAAGGCAATGTGGAAAGTTCATGAGCATATCCCTTTTTTCGCCCCAGAAGAATGTTGATCACAGTCCTTAAAGAAGAGAGGTTTAACCAATGTTTTAAGCATAGAGCTTCCAGTCCATATACAAATGCAATTCTTCCTGAAGGGCAGTTCTATTCTTCATTTCATTATTATCCCTGATAATTTCTTGAAGAAAGTTGATCACAAGGTCTGGCTTTTGCTACAAACCACTACAGTGAGACATTGTGCAACATAAAATAGAAACCATTTTGACATTTTCCACTGGCGAGTGAACGATATTAGATTATCAATAAATTACCAGCCATCACCAAAAACACATTAGTGTACTACTCGGAGTCCATCAGCATAAGTATCGACACGGTAACATTGACAGCAACCAACAGAAGATCTGACCATGTTCAAATCAGTATACAAAATTCAGCCAAAACATAGCAACTTTACTACTGGATGCTTTTGTCAGTGGTTAGTGAGAAACGAGGAGGCTTTTCAATAGATGATGTAGATGGAGTAAACTCATCGGAAAGATAATCCCCGGAAATTGACTAGTCCATAACAGGGTCCAGATTCATTGCTAGGGTGGAAAAGAAAAGGTTCTACATGAAAAGGAAAATGGAAAATAGACCAGGAAGTGTTTCAGAGGTTTAAGCACGAGTAATCATTACTCTCTCAATGCAAAGCAACATGTTTCAATGGAGAACAACCCAAACATTCTTTAATCTAGTCTCAAAAACATAGATGGCAGACCAATAAAGATCACCAGGTATTTGTATAAACTGTGTAGCAAACCAACATGCGGAGAAAGCTGATGATGTCTCAACCAGCCACAAAGACACGAGAGCGCCTAGGGTGCACCTGGTGCATATGCACTGGGTTATCAACCGTTTCTTTAACAAGGTTACAAGTTTTGAAAAATGATTGGGAAGGAAAGCCGAATTCAGAACGGCGATAACGAAACTAAACCAAATAAAAAAAACTAAATTAAAAAATAATTGGCCAATAGTGCATATGCACCATGTGGATAGCAGAATTTTCGCAGACACAACATCAGTGAATTCAACTCTTTTCAATTCATACTTCTGCTCTCTGACACATACACTCTTAACACATTGCCACAATCATATGCACCTAAAAAGAAATGTCTCAAAGAAAATTATTACGTCATGCATTTTTGTTGAAAACTATGATCATATTGGCGACCAAAGTCAAGTTTGTGGTGAGGAGTGCTCAGGTGCTGTATGCTTGATGTCAATGTTCATGTTCTGGATATAACTACCCGACACATAAATATAGGAATAATGAGAATGGAAGGTAAAATGCCCGTGTGTACCAAACAATGCAAGGATCACTCCATTCATGGTGGGGTGCAACAATTTATAAGGTGACGTAGCAAGATCATAGTGCTCAAGTGATGCACATTCTAGCTCTATGTGTTCTCTACTGTAATGATTTTTTCACTACCAACTGAATTGCAAGGATTCTACAACATGCAGTTCATTATGGGTTCCTCAAGAAAGGACATGGTGTGTCTGGTGAAATTATAGAAACCAGTATGAAGTTTCACCATAGCATACTAGTGCACAACATGATTCATGATTGAACCCATTTTTCTTATTTGAAAAAATAAAAAAAATATGCAGTATTCAAGTCAAGAAAATGGATGTCCCAATTGTAAAATATTATGTAACTATTTACTTTCCTTATAGATGTAGGTTATATTTTTCCTATTAGCATTATGATTGTATATCTATATAAACTCTCATATGTGGAGAATAATAATACGTCGAAGTATTCCAAACCATATCAAATTATTCTTTTCTACTTGGTATCAGAGCCACAAACCCGAATTTCGTATTCAAATTCCGCTGCGTATCATAATCATACCAAAATCTTAAATCCCAAATTTCAAATTTCAAATCCAGCAAATTGAATTTATTTTTCATGGCATATCAAATCAACAACCTCACCATCATTCCACCATATCACAAACCAAATTTATATGCAAACTCAAAATGCTCGCTCTGTGGATATTTCGGTCATAGAAAACAACGGTGTTATGAAACAATTGGATACCCAAATTTGTGGGATTTCACCAAGACATCCCGAAAGAATAAAACAAAAGTTGTCATAGTCACTACAAAGGAAGAATAATCGTCTAATGCTTCCAATGTCGCACAATCAGGTATGAAAGATAAGGTATCTATGAATAGTTCCTGGATTATTGATAGCGGAGCAAGCGATCACATGACTAATGATTATACCCTCTTGCAAAAATTACAATCTTCCTCTCAAAATAGTGTTTCTACCGCCGATGGTACTCCAACTCCGGTTACCGGAGAAGGTTTTGTTGTCCTATCAGACACGTTAACTTTTGATTTGTATTAGTTGTCCCTTCATTGTCATACAATCTCTTCTCAGTTAGCTAAATCATTCAAGCATTATCATATACTATTACTTTATACCCTTCTTTCTGCATATTTCAGGATATTCTGACTAGGCGGATTCTAGGTTAATTATGGTGTATGGAAAGAGAAATTATACTACATGGATCTGACAGATACAAGAGAAAAATAAAAACATTTTTTTGGTCAAGCTAATCAGGTCAATGGAGCTGAGAGTGCTAAGAAAAATGTGTGGCTTTGGCATTATCGGTTGGGCCACCTACACTTCAAATTATCTGAAGAAATTGCAACCACAATTATTTTTAGGTGTCGACTATTCAAATTTTCGATACGACATGTGTAAACTAGCTAAGAGCCTTCGTATTTCATATTCCCCAAGCTAACATAGAAGTCCTGTTCCATTCATGAAGATTCATTCCGATGATTGTACTCGCATGACTTGGGTGTCTCTACTTATGAACAAGAGCGATGTTTATTCTCGGTTCATAGAATTTCACAAGATGGTGTATACACAATTTCAACAAGCTATTTGAGTCTTCTAGTCTGACAATGGTGGAGAGTATGTTAATGGTCGTATGCAAGAGTTTATGTAGTCTCCTGGAATCCGACATCAGACTTCAAATTCTTACACTACTCAGCAAAATGGATTAGTAGCACGAAAAAATCGAAAATTGCTTGAAGTTGTTCGTGCTTCTTTATTTGGCATGAATGTACCTCTTGAATATTGAGGACAATCTGTGAGGTCTGCTGCATATCTCATTAATCGTACTCCTTCTCGGGTAATTGAATTTCAAAACCCTTTGTAGCAGCTTCAACATCTTCTTTCTGTTCCGTCATTACCTAATTTGGAGTCTCGAGTGTTCGGATGCGTAGTTTACGTTCATATTCCAAAACAACAACGAAGTAAACTTGATCCTCATTCAAGAAGGTATATCTTTATTGGGTATGCCGATTTCTAAAAGGGTTACAGATGTTATGATTCTCTCACTAGCATCATTCATGTATCTCTTGACGTTTCTTTTTACGAATCTGAACCTTATTACTTAGGGGGAGTATCGAGTTCTTCCTTTCAGGGAAGAGAGGTTGTGAAGGGAACTCTCGAAATAATTTATTTGAACTCGAAAAATTTGAAGAATTAGAAGCTTTGGAAACAAGATTTGGAGTTGGAATTCATAATAGTAGTCATATTAGAACAGAAGAGTCAAATAGACATGAAAGCATTGACACAAGCGTAAGAAATTTTGACGATGCGATGCGTGTTAGAACAGGAGAGACTGAAGCTGAGACCGAGACGAGCTGGTACATGCTAGAAAAGAGCCGCCAAGCCGAGCCGCCAATTTTGCTAACATGCTTGAAAACTGTAATTGCTTCGTCTCTACTTTGCATATTATTATCAACATAAGAAACTACCAACAATGAAGTAGAAATTGATGAGGCAATGGGGTGTTGTCAATCTGCCTGGATTCAAGTGTTTTTTTGCTTGTGAAAGATAAAAGACTTTCTCAAAAGGAAAAATTCTACAGTATCTGATGAGTATGCTGTACTGTGATTTCTATGAATATTTTTGATCTTTAGATCGTTAATATGTGTGACGATTGAAAATATTAAGAGATGAGTGCTTGTTTAGCCGGTCCCTTCCCCCCCTTTCATATAAAAAAAATCGAGAGAACAGAAGACAAAGAAAGAAACAGAGAAAGAGCATCAGTGCGCACGGAGATAGACGAGAGGGAGAATCCAGTTCCTTTATCAGGTTTTAATCGAACAGAGTATGCAAAACCCAGTTTTTGATGATACAACATCATCATCATCTTGTGTTTCTTATTGTTTTCGTTTGATGAATTAGACGAATCGAATTCTGTTTCATTTGAGGATAACAAGAGGCTGATGTGTGTTCATGTCGTTGTTCAATTGGAAGAATAGAGGTTGAATCGATCGCCATTTCGATCTTCTCTAACCCGCAAGATTCTCGAAACTAGGTTCGATTCTCTGATTGTTAGTTTATTTTTTTAGTTTTTTTGGGTTAAAGTCGAGTGTTGTGTTATTGATTTTGTTTTCGGTTCTCTTTTACTGCTTTCACGATATCGGATTTGAAATGCTCAGGGTCGAGGTTGTTTTATGCTAGCCACGAATCTATAGTTATCATCTCTTTTTGAATTCTTATCATTTTTATCGCTTCTTGAAGATGAGGAGAAAGATTGGGAAGGATTCCGAGCTTGTTGTCGAGTTACAGCTTGTAGTCGCTCTCCTTGACCTGATTGAGGACGTGGACAGCGAGGACGATGTCGCGCTGCCGTGGTCATGTGCACGGCACTAGAAGTGACGGACGGCGGAGGGAGGTCCGTCGAAGCTCGAGATGAGGGGTCAGTCTGAGTTTTCTGTAGTCTGATCTAATCAGTTCTATTTATATTCCAACACCAACGACCGATATTAAACGGTCTAATAAATTCGAATGCTTTAGATAAATCCTCATTAATATCTATTTTTAATTTAATATATGAATAATTCCAAATTATAAAAAGAAATTAAATTTTAAGAATTGGACCAAATAGACCATTTGTCCTCATTCACGTAATATGGTTCTCGATTTTGTAATTGTGTGTTGTTTTTTGTAATTACGTCTTTTACAATTTTTTTACGAAAACAAGGACATTTCGTTGAAAATTTTGTAATAAAGGTCCATATATTGTAATGATGAGGTCTTGACCAAATTTACAGTTTTATGACCTCTTTTATAAAGGGAGGACGAATGTGTTGTCGATATGGTAAATTTTAATAACTGGACCAAATAGACCATTTATTCTCATTTACGTAATATGATTCTTGATTTTGTAATTGAATGTTGCTTTTTGTAATTCCGTCTTTTACAACTATTTATTTCGCTGAAAATTTTGTAATAAAGTCTTGTAATACAAATAGTAATAATGTCACGTCTTAATAAGTATATAAATTTTGTACTGATAATTTATTTTTATATTTATTTTTGAAGAAGAAAACGCCTTAATCCCCAAATAAGAAATCGAGCAAACCCTCGCAGTCAGTGGGACCAAGAAAAACCCGCAGAGGAGGCAATGGCCGATAACAGAGAAATCCTCCCGCCGCAGCACGACGTGAACGCCAAAATGGACGCCTGTATCGATCTCACAGTCCGCCGCTTCGTCTACTCCACCCTCGGCGGTGCCGTCGCCGCTCTTCTTTTATTCAGTCAGTGCTCTCTTCACTTCCGTCACTTATGTTGTAATCTATGATGAGGTAATATAATTTGATGTTGCACACTAGGGAGTCCTGTGACTCGCTGGGCTTCCGTAGGCTTCGGTGCTGGATTGGGCATTGGATCTGCATACACAGATTGCTCTCACTTATTTGAGGGGTCGCCTTCAACTGCAAAGATTGTTGAGACTCCTGCTACTCAGGTAAAAACGACACTATTGTTACTATCTTTCTTCTTCTGTGGGTCTACTGCTTCTGCTAGTAATGGAGAACAAAGGCGTGCTTATGAAAACGTTAAGAATGGATGAAATGATAGAGAAATAAAATTTAGGATCTATCGACATTTGGATTTGCTGGAGTCTACTAGCTAACTGTTTTGGTTTCATGTGTTCTCTAGATGTATCATCAGGGTGCATGTTTTATGAATTGGGTCATGTTTCATCCGCTGTGAGTCATCATTGTTTAGATGTTTAGGATTTTTTGAAACATTTATATGGGCTATTGTGATGTTAATCGGTTTCTAGTAGCTACTATAGCACTGTATTTAAGAGCCTTCTTCTCGCTCATCTCCTTTTCTTATCTAGATATTGAACCAAATATTACCATGTTGTCCTACATCCTCTTGACAACAAGAGGTCACTCTTCGCTTTCCTCATTCCATAGTCCTTTTTAGTCTGTAGTTAGCATGTGGAGACCGTTTTTGCATAAGTTTATCCAACTCTGTCTTCTCTTTCCTTTGTTTCATGATGCTCTTATAGTAGCTCACCCGCCTTTTTTATTTTATTTTTATAGAAACTTAACTTCCCTACAATCTTGAGTTTGTGTCGAACCTTTCATATATTTTTCTTTTTATTGAACTTAGTTAATGATCAGCGCCGTTGCACTTTTAGTCATCACTTGTTATCTGGAAGGCCAAGTACCTCCTAGGTTCAATTTATTGCTGAGGTTGATTGAAGGAACATGTGTGTGTGCGAGGTCATTCATCTGAAATGGTCTTTTATTGTTGTTTGTGTCTCCATAGTAATGTATACTGTGCAAAAGGGGTGACAAAGAATATTGACTTGCTATTACAATTACACTCATTGGCTAAACAAAATCCATAATTACTATTGGGGGCACATTTCTTAGGTTGACACTGTGTTAGGGTTGGAAACATTGGGATATATGCTTCGAAATCAGGAAATTGAGTAATTTAGGATGATGGGGAGTAAAGACTGCGTGTATTTGTCGGTGAAAATTGTGCATACCACAATTACTTTAAGGATTGTCTGGAAAATTCACTGCATGTTTTTTGGGTTTGTAGTGTTTGAAACTTTTTGAGGTCTTCTGAATTGATTCTAAGGTCATACTGTTGTGCACGTGAGTGAAGATTATGCAGGGAAAGTTATTAAATGTAGTTTTTCTTATTTTCAGTATGGACAGGATTGAGGTTGTAGTGAAGATAATGCACTTTTGGGATTCAAACCAGTGTTCCTTTTGAGATTGTTGGTTGTTTTTACGCATGCAATGCCTTTTAATATGTAGTAGAAGTATTGTTATTGTTGAAGAAAGATTCAATCTGATCTACTTGGGACTTTATATAAAGTTATCACCTTTTGTCTTGTAACCCTGACATTGACTTGGACTTGGAAGAGAAGGAAAACAAATAATCTCATTATGTGGCCTTAGAAATTCTGCAACTTAGCAGGAAGCTCGATGATTAAGCAAATGAAAATTTGCCTTAATTATGTTTTGTAGAACCATTTGCACTTTTGCGTATCTTTCATTTGCATGGTCATTTGCCATGATGTTTTTTATAATCCATATGCGATGTCCCTTATATACCATTTCAGTCTCTTTCTACTGAAATGTTCATGTTTCTATTGCCATTTATGTTTGATATCAAAAGTTTAATAGATGTGACTAGGCATAGGCCATAGGGCGTAGAAGTGAAATATCAGTAATAATAAGTCATTAGAACGTCATAGGATTCAGGGTTTAAGGTGTAACATATTGATTTATTAGCAAATAAAATATAGGATACAATTTAGTTTAATACCTTAAACTTTATGGTTAAAATCAGTTCAGTCTCTCTTTTTGAAAATTCATCATTTTGATACTCTTAACTTTTAAATGTCTACAACTTGGTCTAAATTTTCATGTTGGACTTTAAATATGATATCAGGTGTTGATGTGGAGCTGACACAGAGGCCATACGTACTAGTATTGGCTATTAAAATGTATGAAACGATCAAAACTAACCTTATGACTGTTTTCCCTTATGACTTATAAGAGTTATTTTGGTCATTTTCGTATATATTGAGAGCTAACACTAATATGTAGAGCATTCTTGCTGACTCCATATTAACATGTGACGTCATATTTGGAGCCTAAGATAAAAATTTGGACCAAGATCTACATTTAAAAGTTAAGGATACTAAACAGATGAATTTTTAAAAAGAGAGACTGAACTGATTTTAATCCTAAATTTCAATGTAGTAATGAATTTTATCCTAAAATATATTCAAAGGACAGACATATGTTAATGTCAACGGTTTGGAGATATTGCAGTAGGTACTGCTAGAACAACTTCACATAAGAATGGAAATAAGCAGGAAAAAGCCATTAGTATGTGGCTGGTGAACGAACAATGGGTGGGGAACTCGTTCATGTAGTCAAAGGCCTGATCATTTTATATTGGCTAGTCTTTACCTTGTACCTATATGAACTCCTACTAGACTACTTTATCATCACTCAAAGTTGAAGAATGCCAGAACTTCTAGTTCATGGAATTGAAGACCAAGTTTGAGACGAAGTCTCACATATAGGCTGTTGAAAGGGGACAATAATGTATTTGAATGCTGAAGCACAACTCATTCACTAGCCATTTGCCATGGATTCCTTGTATGCATTATGCTTGTCTTTGCTACCTTCAGCTTATGCTTTTTGCTCCTCCCAGAACTCACTGCCTCGACCCTTAATCACCACATCACTCCAAACTTCACAGCCAACAGTATCCAATTCGTTGAGACTTCTGGCTCTTTCTTGGATTCTCTTAATGGCACTTTCCGAGCTTCTGTTAGTAGTGCAGATTCAATGCAGCTGAATTTCTACTTCTCTGTCATACATGTGGCCTCTAACACCATCATCTGGTTAGCCAACCGCAACGCTCCCGTTTCATATTCTGCTACGCTCTCGCTCACCATCCATGGCCTTAGCATCACCGATGACCTGAACAGATCGAGTTGTATGGTCTACACCCTCATTCAACTCTACGGTTGCTGCTCTCCAGCTTCTAGAAACCGGGAATCTCATCTTGGTTGTGCACAAAATGTTTGTATCTGGAACAGTTCTGATTCTCCAACGGACACTCTGATCATTGGACAAAGATTGTATGTTGGTCAATCATTGACTGCTGCTGTGGGAAACAACTTATCTGTGGGGATACTAAGATTGCGAGGTTGGGATATGAAGGGGTTTTCAGCATCATCAGCTTCATAAGAAGTTAGTGACTGCAGGACTTTGTGAAGCCATATGACATCTGCCAACGTCCATTTACTTGTGGAAAACTGGGATTCTGCTGGAATCAGACTCCGACGTGCATATGTCCCACAAGTTTCCATAATGGTGCTCAGGAGAATGATGCTTGTGTGCCAGTATAAGACACCATCTCTTTGCCTTCTTCCTGTAATGGTGCTCAACTGTTTATATAGAACTGCAAAAAAGCATGGACTATTTTGGTAATCATTTCAATCAGCCTGTGAACCATGTGATGGTGCTATGTCAATATGCAAGCTCACAAAACTGTTTTTACTTAATTGAACGCATTACATATGCATTAACTAGAACTAATGTCTGTGTCATTTGATTTCACTCACAACTTCACATGCTTGAACTAGAACTGATGTCTCATTCCAAAGAAAAGATTGCTAAAACTAACGCCACTAAACAAACGATATTTTTGAATCAAAGGTATTCCATTATCATATAAAAGGATACATCATTAATCGATCCATTGTCTTGCGTACAAAGAGCGAATAAGATCAAATGACTCACGTGCATATAGCACCGTCACTACAAATTTCAGCTCTCATACCATCACAATTGAACCTATAACCAAAGTTACTAGCAATCAAACAAACATATAACCTATAAGAACATAGACTATAAGCTATTTATTTTAAACAAGAAAAAAACCCAAAAAAGAAAAGAAATAAATGATGAGCTTAATTCATCCAGCCCACGAATGTGGCCCAGATAGTTGAAGACCCAAGGTCCATACCCATCACCCTCTCTCCTCCCTTCACTTCTAGATCCAAAATCAACCCTGACCCACTTAGAGGCCCAAATCCCAATCATACCTGACTAGGAGACCATGCCGCCGCCCCTTCCTGGACCAAACCTCCATCTTTGACCATGGCCGCCGACAAGCCTAGTCAACCATAACCATCGCTGATCAGACCTCGTGCCCAGCCATGCCACAACTCCGCCGCACCATGCAAACCAGAAATTGGTTTCTAGATCTAGTGGTCTCTCAATAGCCTAGCGTGCCGCCTACACCTAGACCTGTAAATAGACTGGATATTATCCGGATCCGTGGTTTTTAAACAGGTTTGGATTGAAAATTTGACTCGTTAATCCCTTAAAGACCCGGATCCGTTAACCCAATTACTAAACGAATCGGATCCGGATCTTGGTCAATCCGATCCGTTAAGGACCCGGATCCGTTTAAAAATAATTAAATAATATTTTATAAATATAATATTATTAATAAATATTAAATAATATGATAATCTAAACATTCATATCTAAATTGCTTCTAAAGTATGATTTGATGAAGTTAAAGGTTGTTAATATCTATGTTATTTATATATGCTAAAAACGTTGGAGGTCAAGTATTTTAGTTATATTAGGTCAAGTATTTTAATTATATTAGTTTGCCATTAAATAATATTTTAGGTATGTAATTCAACTTTTGATGTAAATCTTTATTTTCTTATAAAATTTTATCAATGTTTTATGATAAAACTATTAAACTATTATTAAAATTTGAAACATTTATTATTATAAACGAATCAGATTAACAAGTCGGATATCGGTTAACCAGCCAGATCCGGATTTGGATCGAGCTATTGAAGATCCAGCAGATAACAGGTCAGATTCGGATCTAAAGTTTATATTATGGATCCGGATCCGGATCTAGATCGATCCGGTCCAGATCCGATCCATTTACAGGTCTACCTACACCAGCCACCGACCCAGCTGCTCCAGCGCCACCAGATCCAGCCCCAATTGCTGATTCCAGATTCACCTTCAACATTGAACACCACTCGAAGTATGAAGAAAGAAGGGATGTGAATCCCCTCTTCCTAAAACATGATCAGCCATAGAGGAACCCCGAGCCGCCACCACAACATCACCATCGTCATCCTTGTTAGAGAAGGAACGTCACCGCCATGTCATTGCAGGTCGAACAGAGGAAAACTCAAGCCATGAACCTCGCCATACAAATATGGTCAGAGAGCCCCAATCAAGTCGCTGCTCATCGCCACCGAATCAGACTCTCGCTACAAAAACACGATCAATGCCGGAACGAGCCTACGCATCCGCCAAAGATCTAGCACGATCAACGCATTCCTCAAAGAAGTATCGCACCATGAAACCCTAGGTCTCAAGTCCTGGTTACTCTGAAAGACCCGAAGCCCCAACATCCCTTTCCATCATTATCGTAAACAAACGATATTTGACAACTGTAAGTTGGTTTTTTTTTATCAAGTATTTTCTTTTAGAAAGTGATACATTTATTCACTTGATGAAGTGAACACCTTAGATACAACTGATCTATTGTCAATCGAATTTTAAACCTCTCACTTACGAAATTGATACATATACTACTGGAATATTGCATAATCAAAAATAATAATCAAGTAATCAACAAGAAAAAGAAAAGAAAAGAAACGTATGTATACGTTCGGAGGACAAATGAGATATGGACATGTGGTGCTGATGTATAAGAATCTTGGTTCATGTTTGGTACTCAGAATTACATCAGAGGTCCTTGTTATATGACTGTCCTGTTACTCAGGTCTTGAATCTATCAGGTCGGAGGCGAAGTTGAAAGTCTGAGTTGAACAACAGCTAAGTTGCGCTGCTCTTCAACTCACAAAGACAAACTTTTGCAACGTAAACTCTCTCTCTCTCCTCAATTCCCAGTACCCAATTTGCCATTTGGTTTAAGGTTGACTACATTCTTTTCAATTTAGCTTCCAATTTAGCTATTGTGAACTTGCTTTCTTTTCGAGTTTGCAAGCATTGGTGATCTGAGTCACGTTTCTAGATTCCATTATCCAAAGATTTTTGGGTTTCTCAAATCATGTTTTCATTGTTTATTCAATTGGGATTCATTGGGTTCCATTGTTGAATATGACTGATGATATGGTTGTAGTATTGGAGGAGTCGAACAACTAAGGAATCAATTTGGGTTTGTTATAATGTAGTGGTTGTTGTGTTTCTACTTATTTAGTATTGAAATTCTTGTAATGGATTTGGAACAGGTGGCAAAAATGTCAACAAAATCGTCTGATTTGAAAGAGGAAGTGAAGAAAAAGGAGGGATTGGGATGGATAGAGTGGTTGAGAGGTTGGTTGTATGTGGTGTACGAGATGCTGTTCCAAAGAATCACTGCCAGCCATTTGCAAAACCCAATGCCTTTGCCTCCTGTCAATGATCTCACATGCATTGTGACTGGATCCACTAGCGGTATTGGCCGCGAAATTGCCAGGTATAATTTGCAGATCTCAGTCAGCTCTTTTTGGCTACCGGATTGAATAATACAAGTAAAATTTTAGGATAAGTTCAGATAATCTGCTCAGAGAGATAACTGGTATATGGTGGTTATAACTTATTTTCTGAACAGGCAGTTGGCGGAGGCCGGTGCACATGTTGTAATGGCAGTGAGAAACACCAAGGCAGCTGAGGTGCTGATCCAGAAGTGGCAGAATGAATGGTCAGGAATGGGCCTTCCTCTCAATATCGAGGTAAACCTATTTATTCTTGTGATCAAGCAAATGCTCAAGATAAATTATAACAGGGTGAAACCTCTCAGGTTCATCTTTGTCTTGCTGAAGTATATAATATTTAAGTCACTGAAGCTAGACAGCTTACCATATCAAATAATGAAGCCATTGCTGGATGAAATGGTCTTATTAAAGTAGAGATAGTAATTTGGAAACCGCCCTTGTTTGAATCCAGAGTCCCTGTAATAATTCTATTTTTGGTTCAAGTTGTCAGCATATGTAGCAGAACATAACCTGTGCATAAAGCCAATCATTTCAATTTATTCTTTCCTTGCAAAGTGCAATTTTCCCCATTCAGAAAGGCTTGCATAACTGTCTTAATTTAGTAGGTGATGGAACTTGAACTACTCTCCTTGGATTCTGTTGTGAGATTTTGTGAAGCTTGGAACGCACGATTGGGACCTCTGCATGTTCTTATCAACAATGCTGGGATATTTTCAATTGGAGGTTCGTCTTTCCGCCATGTTTACTTAAATTTAATGTTTTCCGCTGTTGAGCTTCTTCCCTATTACATTATCATGTTTGATGTAATATTGTTCCGTTAGTAACAAAAGCTTCTTGATATTAAATACTGTAATGGTAAGCTGATAAAATGATGCCAATCTCCTCCACAGTTTAGTGAAAATAAGGAACCTTCTTTCTATTTTAGAAATCTAGGGTGTCCCTATCGAACATGCGGCCTAACACTTCCACATTTCCAAAAGCACATGCAAGTTTGTCTGCTATTGAGAAATATTATGTTTCCTGTTCATACACCTAGTATTTCTTTCCCAGGCTTTTCAGTCATTGGACATAGTTGATTGAAATGCATAAGTAGTTGTATTTCTGTCTAAATCTGGTATGTCATTTACTGGTATACTTTGGTTGTTTTGAGTTCAGAGCCACAAAAGTTTTCAAAAGATGGGTATGAAGAGCATTTACAAGTGAATCATCTGGCTCCAGCACTGCTATCAGTATTGCTACTGCCATCCCTTATTAGAGCCTCTCCAAGTCGAATTGTTAATGTCAATTCTGTTGTAAGTTCCTTGATTATCATGCATAAGAAGATGCATGTGTGTTCTTATACTCTATAGCTGTATGTATGCATACACACATAGTTATATGCTCTATGATAGCTATGTCATACTCAACAAACTGGAATATTAACCTGCACTGAAATGTTTGGGATAGTTTGGTCTTTTCTTAGTGACTGGCACGCATACAACTCCAGTTTGGCTTGTGTACTAACTAGACCTAGTTGAGGCCATAAATTAAATACACTTCATTTGAGTTCGTGTAGGTATTGAGGAGAAGTTAAATTATTATATACTTTAGAGTAATGTTGTCATGTAAATCTAAGAGTGATCTTTCCATTATATAGATGCATTATGTTGGGTTCGTTGACACAGACGACATGAACGTTGTTTCTGGGAAAAGAAAGTATACAAGCTTAGTAGGTTATTCAAGCAGCAAGCTCGCACAGGTACCTTAGAAGTTTAGAGTATTAAGATTATTTCTAAATATTAGAAAAAAGGATACTCATTTTCCTATCTAGTTCTGTTGAACTATAAGGCAGGAACTTGTGATCTGTAATTATTTAATTACTGTGTTATATTGTATCGTATGTTGTTTTGATTATCATCACTTTGTGCTGTACATGTTGATCCTCTATTTGCCGCAGATCATGTTTAGTAGTGTTTTACATAAGCGGCTGCCTTCTGAAGCTGGTATTTCTGTAGTATGTGTTTCTCCTGGTGTTGTCCAGACAAATGTTGTAAGTATCTTGATGTGTTTTCCCATCTTGTTACATTGGAAAAGGATTTAGTTTCTTGGGTGCTATAAAAGTTTGATTGACAATGTAGTTAGAATTACCTAAAGGCATTAAAGTTCAATTCTCCTAAACTCATGTTCCCACACACACAAGGTATCCTTTTTAAGTGTTAATAGATTCGAAGACTAAGATCAAAGTTTTATGTACTTTTCTACATATAACCTTTTGCAATTCCACTCTGGTGCTGTAGTTTCATGTTTAGTCTCCTGTTTTTTGATATCCAATCAATTGCAGGCGAGGGATCTTCCCACAATCGTTCAAGCTGGTTATCGTTTGATACCCTATTTTATCTTTAGCCCTCAAGAAGGTGATTCTTTTTGCTATCGAATATAGATTTTCAGATAAATGAGTGTGTGTACAACACACAATATATATATATATATATATATATATATATATATATATAAGAAGGTGATTCTTTTTGCTATCGAATATAGATTTTCAGATAAATGAGTGTGTGTACAACACACAGTATATATATATATATATATATCCCTTTGTGGAAGGGCCCTATATATATATATATAGAGAGAGAGAGAGAGAGAGAGAGAGGGGCCCTTCCACAAAGGGATCCCTTTTTTTGACATATATGAGGAATCAAGCATTAGACCAACTTTTCGATCACATATCAACATCTCCACCATTCAATATTTAGATTCATGTGTAGATCATTTCTGCAAAATTTTATTCACTTTGGTGATCGTTAAAGCTTTGAATTAACTGAAATTAATTGACATATCAAATCTACCAAACATGAATCGTTCATGCTTATAATTTTAATTCGCAGTTTTAGCATTTTATCGATCACCAAATTGGATGAAATTTTGCAGAGATGATCTATATATATAAATCTATATATTAGACGGTGGAGATGTGATTTGGTGATCAAAAAGTTGGCGTAATCCTTGATTTCTCATATATGTCAAGAAAATAGATCTCTCATTGGAAGGGGGCTGATATATATATATATATATATATATATATATATATATATATATAAGTCAGGATCTAGAGCGCACTGTGCACACTTTGTTAAAGTGCGGACGGTCCGCGTGTCGCCATCTGCGCCGTCCGTTTCCTCTCGCTTTCTCTTCCCGCTACACGGAGATGGCGACACGTGGCCGTCCGCACTTTAACAAAGTGTACACCGTGCGCTCTAGATCCGGACTTTATATATATATATATATATAATATTTGAAGACAACCAAAAGAAAGTTCTGTCGATTCTTTAATTATTGTGGAGTACAACAGGGGCCTTTTACTGGCCTACAATAATCAACATCAGTATTCAGTGATGATGTCATGACTCATGAGTATAGTTTTTCTCCCCAAAAATAACTGGAAGTTCAAATTTTTGAAGGCAACAAAATTGACATTTTCCTACTGAAGAAGTTTTTCAACATCAGTTGACTCGTTTTCCTACTTTTCCACAAATGACTCCAAAGTATTCCACAAAAAAATAAAAAATAAAAGACAAGAGAAAAAAAGATGAGTCTAAATATTGACAGACAATTCTCTTTAAGAGTTATGATAAAGAGATACTAAAATATGGAATGAGATATTGTGAAGACTGACCTTGTTATTATTAATTTGCAATGCAGGTTCCAGAAGTGCTCTCTTTGCAGCCACTGATCCTCAGGTTCCAGAGTACTGTCAATTGTTGAAATCAGATGACTTTCCAGTTTGCGCTTTCATTTCTCAAGATTGCAATCCAACCAATCCTTCTGAAGAAGCTCATAATGTTGAGACTTCACACAAAGTATGGGAAAAGACATTTGAGATGATTGGCCTTCCTTCTGATGCTGTGGAGAGGCTCATAGAAGGGGAAGAAGTTGCATGCAGATATGGGGCTCATAACGAGTAAACTTGTTTTCCATGATAGCAGAGGTTTGTGTCTAATGTATGGAAGATTGTTTTCAAAGTCAAATGCAGAAAATGCCAATCAGTTTTGCAATGGAAGGAATGGGTGAGTACCATAAGCATTCTGATTCTGGTAGGCACGTGAAGAGCTGGTTATTCTTTGTACACCATGATCTTATTAATTTGTGTTATGGAATCTGATCTAGTTACATTGATTTACTCACCCGTGTTGTAAAAGCTAATGTTTACAGCGACCGGCCTGTTAATTTAGAGAAGTCTAGAAACAGAAGAATTATTTATCTCTTCACGTATGTGGAGAATGTCTTAGGCACGTATTCTACTAGATTTGTGGGATTATTTCCGTCTTTCTCTACTCTACTCTAGTACTTGTCTACTACAGTATACATTATGGTGTTCTCATACTTGCGGTTAGTGTGACTGCGCTTGTAGAGTGAGTCTAAGTTTATCTGTGGAGTATACATTATGATCTGAAGCACAGGCATTGCCCTTGGTTTGACAGAAATTACAGAAATGGTGAATCCATGCAGGCATCAGTTATTTATCCTGGACAAAGAAGGTGATATTTGTTGTCGACAGTTGGGTTAAAAAAATAGATTCAAGAACCAGCATTGGATATTTAATTAAAAAAAATCGATTTTAGAAGCATCCCTAAGACAAAGAAATGCAGGACAAGTAAAGCTCAAAGAGAAAACTTAGTCATAATTATTTTAGGACCGTGTTATTGACACATCATATTTTGTTTTATTCATCTAATAATCAAGAAGAAAACCAATTCATTCATGCAATGGTAGCCATAATTTCGATGGCTTAGTAGGAGACCCTTTCCTGCATCCCCGTGTGGTGTGGGTTATGTTTTGCCAGCCGTCTCTTTTAATGAAATATTTAGTTACCAAAAAAAACGAAACCAGATCATTGAGATCAACAATCATTTTGTTTATGGTCTAAAATAAGTACAACCTTAGGAACTCATACCTCAATCTAAAACAATCATTTTGCCACCAAAAATAAAAAGTTCATAAAAGCCTGGAACTTCGGAAAATGTTACCAACTATCTGCAAATTTCCTTGTTAGTTCATTTTGATTTGAGGCATCAAACATGTGACAAGTAAAACAAAGCCAACCACGAAAAATACTTTTGTCCATACTATTATAGATTAGCGCGTCCAAACTCATTCTTATTTACATACATTTGTAAATGTAAATTATAATGTTAACCATTTAAAAGTTGAATTAATCAATAAAGATCATCTTTATAAAAAATCAATGTGAAACATATCGTTTGCTTAGTGGAATGCATCAATCAAATGAATAGCTAATCATGACACTGCTAACTACTGGTTTGTTTAATGCAATTAGATCAGTAAACAAATTTTGTTTACTTTGATTTTTTTGTTAGTTAATACAACTTTTGAATTGTTAAAATTATGATTTATATTTATAAAACTATGTAAATAAGAGAGTTAGGACACACGTCTGTACTAGTTTGGACACAAATATTTTCCGCCAAATACCTGCAAATCCTATCTTTCTTCACTAATATAAACTAGCATTGTGCCTGCATTATATTTGTATTGTGCCAAAAACACAAAATATTGAAAAAGTTATCAACTTGCAATGAGCAAATGGGCATTAATGCACATGAATACATACAAGAAGATCAAATAGTCAAAATTACAATTACATACCCGAGCACAAAACTAGCAATCAGTACATTGGAATCAATTTCATTTGCACTTCCTTTGAGACTTGAGAGGATTGTGTAGTACTAATAAGAGCAGAGAAATAGTCTGATTTGTTAGAGAGGAAAAGATCTCACATCAGAAAAGGGACAAATAAAACCCAACTTATAAGTGGATGTATCATATCCAATTATACCGAGGCCTTTTGTAGTTAAAACCCAACACCTTAAAGGTGGTTAAGTTGAGACAGTATCGATACAATGGTGAACCACGGACCACGCTTGTCCCTGTTTAAGTTGGTATCAGAGCTGGTCCCTTATCAATTATTTCTCCCAGCATAACGGGAGAAAGTCTCCTAACATAATGAGTCTTGGGTTCATCGAAAAGCATTTGGCTTTATATCATACCAAGTGCCCACAGTGGGCTTTAGACCGCATATCCCAATTTCCGTGATATAAATTGGTCCAAATCATATTCCAAATCAAATTACCGATTTTCGATATGAGAATTAGACCAAATCAAATTACACGTGTAGACAAAAAAAAGTTAGGTTACACGTGAGGGGGAGATTCAGATGACATATATATATATAGTCTGAATTTATGAAATAAACCATTTAAAATATTTATCAGACGACATATATATATAGTCTGAATTTACTAATTCTATACCACTCCAAACGACAAATTAATGTCGTCTAAGTTAGACTTCAAAACTTCATACCGCGCGGGAAAAGTGCCCCTACAATTTTGACATACTTGATCAGCGAGGGAAAAATCCTGCCAAATTTGATTATTTATAGGTCATTCAGACGACATATTTATGTTGTCTGAATAAATATATTAAAATTGATGGTTCAGGTAGACGACATAAGTTTGTCGTTTGATGTTATGGACTTAAAGGGAAAACTCAAGTATTTATTCTTTAATCAGACGACATAAATACGTCATCTGAATAAATACAGTAAAGATATTGAAATTTGTGTTTCTCTCAGATGACAAACTTTTTTCGTCTGATGTTATGGACTTAGAAGATTGAAAACATGTGCCCAATAGTGTCCAAATTGAAAAATTAAGATTAGGTTAAACGACATATATTTGTTATCCATATAAGTACATTAAAAGACCATTGAAACATGATTTTTAGACAGACAAAATATATATGTTGTCTTAATTTTTAGTTGAAAACAGTTGTTTATGGGTCTGTTCACACCGCACTTATATGTCGTCTAACATTTTCAAACCAAGGAAAAATAGAAGTTAATCTAAGAGTATGTTGGAAACATGTCTGTTAGACGATATTTACTGATTATATGTCGTCTAAAGGACCAAAAAACCATCAGACGACACTCGTTTAAAATGTGGCTTTTTATGTTGTGTGATAAATGTCGTTTGATGATGTAAATGATATAGTGGTTGCAAATGGGTGTAAAAGATTAAACTCAATCCATATGGGACAGTTGAGCATTACAAGGCACGACATGTTGCTAAGGGATACAATCAAATTAAAGGGATGGATTACAAAGAGGCTTTTGCACCAGTTGAGAAATTAACAACCGTGCGAGTTCTCTTGAGTCATGCTGCAATACGTGATTGGTATTTACATCAACTGGACGTCAATAACGTGTTCTTGCATGGTGAACTTTCAGAGGAAGTGTACATGAAACTTCCACCTGGCTTCAGACGAAAAGGGGAGAATAGAGTTTGTAAATTGCATAAAAGTCTCTATGGCCTAAACCAAGCAAGCAACAATGGTTCATTAAGCTTTCCACAACTTTGAAGACGACTGGTTTTAGACAATCATGGGCAGACTATTCGTTATTCGTTCGAGCACAAACAGGAAAATTTATGGTGCTACTTATGTATGTTGATGACGTGATTCTAGTCGGGAATGACTTGGAAGATATAAATGATACAAAATCTTTTCTCTCCAACAGATTCAAACTCAAAGATTTTGGGCAACTCAAGTACTTCCTCGGAATTGAAGTAGCATGTTCAAAACATGGTATATCACTAGGCCAACGCAAATACGCACTTGAAGTGCTCGAAGTCAGTGGCTTTCTTGCAACCAAACCATGCTTTTTCCCAGTTGATCAGAATTTGTCCTAGACTTGAGCTAATGGAGAGATGTTGCCTGAGCCCTCGTAGTATCAAAGGTTAGTAGGTCGTTCAATATACTTGACTATTACAAGGTCAAATTTGGTGTATGTGCAGTCCATATTCTTAGTTAATTCATGGACAAGCCAACGCCGACCACACCTTGATGCAGCACACTAAGTACTTCGGTACATAAAGCAGACTCAAGGCCAAGGGATATTTTTACCGGCAATAGGAAAGGCAGAACTTACATCTTATTGTGATGCAGATTGGGCGAGATGTAAGGATACACGCAGATCACTCACATGATACTGTGTTATGCTTGGTAATGCACCTATTTCCTGGAAAACGAAGAAACAAAGCACTGTTTCACGAAGCAATGCTGATCCCGAGTACCGCTCAATGACAGTGGCATGCTGCGAGGTTACGCAGCCAACTCAATGATTTGAGAGTGAATTAAAAGAGTCCAACAAGGTTGTTTTGTGATAATCAAGTAGTAATGTAGATTGCTACAAATCTTTTGTTTCACGAAAGAATGAAATATATTGAGATTGATTGTCATGCAGTTAGAGAGAAATTACAAAGATGTGTGATCAAAATACTTCATATCGGCACCAAACAGCAGGTAGTGGATCTTTTCATGAAGACTTTAAACATAACACAGTTTAGAACTATACTTGACAATTTGAGTGTGACTAATATCCACTAACTTAAAAGGGGAGTATTAATGACAAAGGTCAAAGAATATAAATGCTAAGTGATTCTATCATTAATACATTCATTACAGAAGATATGTATTATATAGTTAACTTGTAGTTAGCCTAGTTTTCAGCCATTACTCAATTAGGCTTGTATCTTAATACTATTAGAGTTGCTCCTGTATATATACTGTGTAATAAGGCATTGTCGAAATATTAAGAAAGCCATTTCAAACACACTTATTACCCATCATTCCGTGCATCCTTTGCTTACACAGACATCTCTAAGTGGAATGAAACTCAACTGGACTTTAGTAGCGGATATTTCTTCTTCAAACGAACCCCCGCCTCAAAGATATTTTCCCATTTTCTGGCATTTTAATGGACGGACCCACAACCAATTCACCTTCATATGAATTACACGATTGATCCTGTTTTTTACCGTCCAGGTTAAAAATTGACTTCCGATTAAATCTTGCTAAGTTTTCATTTCAGAATTTACACTTGTTTTCACTTCTCAATTCTGCCCTTCTAACATGTATCATTCATTTTCTTTCAAAGATTTTTCTTTTTTCTTAGCGAGACATACTTAAAAATGTTAGCTCGACTACAAGAGGCCACAACTTTATTCTTCAGCTGTTTGTGATGCTCATGCTTCAATACAAATTTTACTTGAGAATGTGTCCAACCAATAACTATGTATGATGTATGTATAAAAAGAAAGAAAGATTTTAACATGACAAATGATTTTGTGTTTAAAGTTGCAAAAGATTTAAATTAGTACATGAAATATATATATATATATATATATATATATATATATATATATATATATACACACACACACACACACCGTTAATCTTCTGTCATTTATTGTTTTTTTTCTTTAGATTTTAAAGGGCAAATTTGTCCATCCATAATCTAATATCAATAGATGTTTAATATTTAAAAATTAATGAGTAGGGAAAAAAAGGGGTATTGTCCTCTCTCTTTCGTCTCTGTTTAAACCCAGATAACATGTCAACATGAGTTTGCTCTCACCTGTTAAATAGTGGATAGAGATAAGAAAAATTTGATGAGGAATCAAAGTTTCTTTGACGGTACTGATTGATGAGAACAAGATGATGATGATGATGATGTGAAAGTAAAAATGGACCCTTTTATTTGCAGATTTGAATAAGAGAATAAAAAGGTAAAAGATACTGAAATGAAATAACAACATATTTGTTTACTGCAGTGTAAACCTCTTTTGAGGAAACATCACTGCCAGACCTTATAGTAGTTTATATTTAAAAAATCAATCCACAGTGAGTAATCAGTTTTACTGTTTATCAAGCAGTGATCACAATCACTTTTACTAGTACAACTAGTTTGATCTATTACAACTGTATTGTTTAATCTACGCACAATAAACCAAACATACATAGAAGAGACTGAACAAGCCTTCAATCTTTTCTTGATCACTGAATCAAACCAATTTGCTAATAAAGAACACAGTGAGATAATGACCAGAGTTCTTAAACCTGCAAACACATCAGTATATTTAATAATAGCAAAGTGATAACCTCGAACTCTCTACCCATTCTAACAGATCTAGAGGCTATATATAGTAGAGTAAAAGACTCCCCCTCAACTAAATCTCCACATATTATGGCAAGCAATCTGCACACAAGATCAATCCGTTTAACAAATCCCTTACAGTTAGTAAACATATATGCTTTGATGAATCATGATTTCACAAATCTTCCTTATCGAAAATATTCTAATTGATATATATCTTAAATACCAAATGGAGTAGAAAGATTTAAGTATTACCTTAGAGAAACAAACCTGGTTTTACTTCACAGTTTACTACAGTAAAACAGTCGAACATGACTGTTTAAACAAAAAAAAGAAAAAAAAAAGAGACGCAGCAAAAAAAAAAGATCAACATTAGCCATTCCATCTTTTTAAATTTCAAAAGATGGTCAAATAAGTGGTTACAACTTGATCATCAACAGCTGCCGAAATACATGTGATAAGAGTTGAAAGTTTCAAATTCTTGTTACAATTCAATCCCCTTAACACTATAAAAGCAGGTATAGTGTGAGAGGGTGGGGAACAGAAAAAAGGCAGAAAAGAAGGACTCCCGGAGGAGAAGAAGAGAAGAGCAGAAAAAGGGTCTTCTTCATCACCACCAAAAGAATCAGAAAGGTGCAGCTCTCTTTCTTTCTTTTCTCTTTCTTTCTTTTTTGCAGATCCATGCCTCTCTTCTATCATCATCTTCTGCCAGAAGGTGTCCGCAGTCCCTAACTCCTCACTATGGAGTGATGAGGCACACAGCCTTGCATCACTTGCAGAATGGACCACAAAAAAGGCATGAAGGACAAACATTCCAAATTACAAGCCAATATGCCAACAGTGAAAAGCAGAAACTCACCCTTGATGTTTAGAGGATTCCCACAAGCAATGAGGAGTATTCTTTATGTTCAAGCAAGAGGAGGGAGTCACCTGGAAGCTAATCTCGATGTCTCGAAGGAATCTCTATCTGCAAACAAGAGGAGCAACCAAGAAGGGTGGTCACAATTAGGGGCACAGTGAGAGGCAGGAGTATGAATATAAAGTCTGGAGGCGTGGAGAAGATAGCAAAATAACATTCCCCTGTGCATTAGGACTGAGGAGACTTGAGATTAAAGAAGACATTCAAGCATGAAGGGAGTAATTAAGATATGCATCACACAAAGCATATGTTCAGGAGTGTAAAAAATGAAGTATGAAGACATGGATCACACGAGGCATACCACAGAGGAAACAAATGGAACTTCCTGGACTGTAAACTCACTCAATCAAAATAGCATCATCAAAATAGAGTCAAAGTCATGCACAGACAAAACAAGAGTCCAAGAGGTGGACTGATCAAACAAAATCATGATGGAATCTTATTTTGTGCAGCCAAAGTTGACACGTTCAGCTTGCATAAAAAGACAAGTTTCACCATAACATATAATTGTTCCCATCAGTGCTTACCTACAAATCTAGGTGAGAAATCGAAGACACGGCCTCAAAAAGGGTGGAAGTGAATAGCCGAGAAATACCAACTCCAGATAAAGGCACACTGACATCAAAATGTAAGACGAGGTCTAACTGTCAGTATGATTCATGCGAAAGAAGAAGCACATCGAAGGTGAGAGAACTTACAGGTCATACAAACTGCGATGGTGTGAGGAAATTGGAGGAAAAGCACATTCATATATAGAGTCAGTCTCAGAGAATTCATCTTCGACTTAAACTCGGACGCTTGATCTCGATCGCAGTCTCTCAGTTTCTTGGGATTCCTGAAGTCCGGTACTGGGCTCTAGTTGTGGGCAGCAAAGCCCAGTCCATCTTGTGCGCAATACAAAGCCCAAAACAGTTGGGCTTCAAGAAAAATGAGGCCCTCTTCTGCTAGCTCGGGTGTCCAAATCAGTTATTGAACTGCATCACAGGAAGGGTGAATTCAGTGCGAACCAATCGACACATTGACAGAAACTCAAGCTCAAGAGCACTGGAACTAATTGAACAAGAACCATAAGACAATGCAATAGGGCGATTCACTATGTTTGCGAGTTCACAACAAAAACAACAATGGTGCTTCTACTCTACCTGAAGGCGCACCCAACTCCTCTCGTCGAAGTCTCAATGGCGAATAGAGCTTGAAACTTCCGGTCATTGCCCATCTGCGATCCGATCCGATCTCTGTCAGAGAAGAGAAACTGAATCAATTTGGGAAAGGAAAACAAGCAGAAACTGGCGAAATCAAATCAAGGAATAATCCTCACCTGATCTGCGCAGAAATCCCCAAATTGCAAGCTCCGATCCGCTCCAAAGGTAACCCAAACGCTACCCCACCTCCGAGTCGATTGACACACCCAAATCTGTCTCTCTCACCTGGGTTTCGACGAACAGAAAGAAGAATGAAAGGTGAAGAAGCAAACAGAAAAAGAATGGACAGAAGGAGGAGTGAATGAAAATGAACAGGAGAGGGAGAAAGGCCGGCGAGAAAGAGAAACTTACCCAGTAAGTCGAGAAAGTGAAGATGAACACAAGCCAGGCCCTAAGATCCCATCTCCGAATTAAACCAGCACACTTGATCTTCATCTGACCATCGAAAGCATCCAAGCTTATCAGTGAGGATTTTTCTTCTTCCGTCGCAAAAGAAAGAAGTGGAGGATCCTGACCTTGGGCCGGTATTGATGGGTTACGGATCGAAGGGCAGACAAGAAGGGAGAAGAAAAGGATTTAGGGGATCCGGCGATCTCGCCTCGGTACCGAGAAGAAGAAGAAGAAACCGAGAAGAAGAAGAAGAAACTGAGGAACAGAAGAAAGAAGGAACTGAAGAAGGAAAGAAGGAATGGCGAAGGAAAAAAGAATAAGGGGAATAAATGGGCCGGGCCTCTAAAAATCTGGGCCTCCAACTGAGTCTGGTCTCTTGGGCCTGCCAAGGAAAAAGCCCGGTAACTAAAGCTTCAACAGAAAAATAAAAGAGACCCATGGGCCTTCAATAAAAAAAAGGACATTGGGCTCCGGTTATCTTCATTATGGGCCTTCAAAAAGAAAACAAGCCCAACTCCACTAACTTTGCAGTATAAAGCCCAATCCAAGTCCCAAGGCCCAAATCAAAGATCTGCGGGCCTCTTGCAAACAAAATGGAAACAGACCCACTTTGCTAAAGACAGCAGCACAAAAGCCCGGTTTAAATTTCAAGGCCCAACAACAAAATACGATGGGTGCCCAAATCAAATAAAATGCCTCCAAGGAAAATCTATGGGCCTCTCACAAATGAAAGGGAAATAAGCCCACAAAAGACAATGCAAGTCCAAATACAGCAGTGTAAAAAGCCTACTTCAAGTCTCAAGGCCCAACTGCAAAGCCCAGGATGATGGGTGTCCAAATTAAATCAGCAGACACTCTACCAAATTGAGTGTCAACAAGGAATACAATTGATGGATTCAAAAATATGTGTACATCCGTCAAATCTCAAAAGTCGGTACAAAACCGCAAATTCAAATCCCAATGAACTACGGTCGGTTTGATCCCCTCAAAAGGGGTACGTAGGCAATCTAGCGACCCACTAGATACAACCACCATTCTAAACAGAATCCCTGACACCACCAGTCAAATACGGCCAGTCCAAATGACTTTAGTCAAATTCTCAAATCACAGAAAAATCAAATGTGAACTACATCGGTTTGATCCCTTTACTGGGTATGTAGGCAGTCTGGATTTAAATCTGGATGCAACCACCGCTCCAAATAAAGTCTCGGATCTTCTGAAGCCTCACTCCATAACACATATGCCTTCAGATACAAATCCGAACACTACTCTCATTTAAAAATCAGAGCCCTCCAATAAGTCATTCACTTGTTGGGGATCTTGAACTATGAATGGCTTGATCCCTTCCCCGAGGGTACGTAGGCAACCCATTCAAAATTCCGGGTGCAGCCACAAAAACAAACAAACCCAAACACCCCTCTAGTTGGTATTTTCATTCGGAATCAAAGGGTTTTCCTCTTGAAATAAGGGGATGTAATTAAGAGATATTCTTATCTTGAATAGTTCGAACTTAACATAATAAAAGTTCTAGCTCCCTCAATGAGATAGAATGAGATTATGTTGAGTATATTAATTTACTATTTTTGCTCAACATAGTTTTTGGCGCCGTCTGTGGGAACTATTTTCCCTTTCATCTCCTTTTGAAGTTACTAATATATTTTGTGGGTGTGATCGGAGAACTATACTCGGATGTGCTATTTCATGTGATTGACGCTCCCACATCTTTTAACCTCCTATTGGGACGTCCATGGCTTCACACATATGGAGTTGTTCCTTCAACACTGCACCAATGTTTTAAATTTAGGGCAAATGGCGTGGTAAAGAAGGTTTTGGCAGACGTGGATCCTTTCAAAGGAGAGGAGGTTAACTACTCAGATGCCAAATTTTATATATCCCCGGCCGCAACTGCTTCACAGCCATCAAAGACAAGGAAGTCGCAAAAAGATGGAGTGATCTCACAGAAACTTGAGGCTACCAAGCCAACAAGGCCAGTCCATGTTAAAGTAGCAAGTCAATCCGTGCCAACCCCAAAAAGTGAAGAGTCTTCAGTTTCAAAAGCACCAAAGCCAAAGGTGATTTTCAAATACTTAAAGAAAGACCAACGTGAGCCTGGACAAAAAGCGCTCACCCAAGTCAAGGATACAATGGATGCACTCATGATTAGCTATACTAAGCCACTTCGGAAAGTTGACCAGTCCATTCCTGAAGATAATTTGGTGATTTCCACCGTGTTTGGAAGGAATAAAGGCCAGTATAGTCGAATTGTATCATTCAAAAGTCCACCATCTGTCCCGTTGAAAGTCAATCCCAAAAGGCTTAAGAGGAATCTGAAAAACAAGCCACTTAAATTCACGGTTCAACATATGGATGGGATGCTTAAAGTACGAGTCCCCGAGCCTGACTCTGATATCTTTACAGATTATGAGAAAGCAATCTTTGCAAACGAGTCATCACACGTTTCTGTCTTTCAACGACTTGGAACCAAATTTCCACCAAGGGTGTCGTTTTTTCGACGCATGGCGGTCAACGACCAACCACGAGTCTCAGCTCTTAGTCGTTTGAGTAAGAATTCCCCGTCGCACTCCAAAAGGTCACAATCAACTCAAAAGTGGCAAAAGAAGCGACTTGTGAAGGTGATCTTCAAAAAGACCATGGGAGATAGCACAAATAACGAGATAAGTTCTTCATTCTCAGTAAATTGTGTTTCAGTCGATGGAGAACAACCAAGTGAAGATCAAGATGAAGAGTTTATTGATATGGCCGAACCCGCTCCACCACAAATAGAAGATGGAGGCCAAGCAACTATTGATGACCTTCAAGAAATCAATCTCGGGACAACGGAAAAGCCAAAACCGATATTTGTGAGTGCTTTATTGACCCCCGAAGAATTGGAGGACTACAAATCCCTACTCCATGAATATAAGGATGTTTTCACCTGGGGGTATCAAGACATGCCTGGTCTGGACCCTAAGGTTGTAGTTCACAAGTTAGCTGTCTCAAAAGAAAAACCTTGGGTGAAACAAGCTCCATGACGCTTCCGCTCGAAACTCGCTGTTCAAATTGAGTCTGAGATTGACAAACTTATTCATGTCGGTTTCATTCGAGAAGTAAAGTACCCTACATGGTTGGCTAGCATCGTTCCTGTCCAAAAGAAGAATGGACAAATCCGCATATGCGTTGACTATAGGGATCTCAATGACGCTTGCCCAAAAGATGAGTTCCCACTTCCGATAACAGAATTATTGGTCGACGCTACGACAGGGTATGGTGCCCTATCCTTTATGGATGGGTTCTCGGGTTACAACCAAATAAAGATGGCACCCGAGGACGAGGAACTCACAGCCTTCCGTACGCCAAGAGGGGTATACTGCTATACAGTGATGGCATTCGGCTTGAAAAATGCGGGGGCAACTTATCAAAGGGGAATGACATTCGTTTTCTGCGATTTGTTGCATAACACTGTTGACTGTTACTTCGATGATTTGGTGGTCAAAACAAGAAAAAGACAACACCACCTGGCTGATTTGAGAATAGTTTTTGAAAGGCTTCGAAAATATCAGCTAAAGATGAACCCGTTTAAATGTGCATTTGGGGTAACATCGGGAACGTTCCTTGGCTTCGTCGTCAGATATCGAGGAATTGAAATTGATCCCACAAAAATTAAGGCAATTAGAGAAATGCCACCCCCTCAAAATTTACGGGAATTAAGAGGCTTACAAGGAAGACTAGCATACATAAGAAGGTTTATTTCTAACCTTTCTGGAAGGTGTCAACCCTTCACAAGACTAATGAAGAAGGATGTTCCATTTGAGTGGGATCAAGCCTGTCAAAATGCTCTTGACAGTATCAAAGAGTACTTACTTAACCCACCAGTGTTAATGGCACCCATCAAAGGAAAACCTTTAATCCTCTACATTGCAGCGCTTGAGTGGTCTTTAGGGGCAATGCTTGCACAAAATAACGATGAGGAGAAAGAGAAAGCCCTATATTATCTAAGCAGAACACTTGTGGGGGCAGAACACAATTACACCCCCATCGAGAAGGTGTGTTTAGCTTTGGTATTCGCTACCCAGAAACTGCGACACTACATGCTTGCCCATAGCATTACATTGATTTCCAAAGCAGACCCGCTTAGATACTTAATGTCAAAACCAGTGTTATCCGGACGTCTTGCAAAATGGTCTTTATTCCTGTCAGAGTTCGACATCAAATTCGTGTCTCAAAAAGCAGTCAAAGGACAAGCACTCGCTGACTTCCTAGCAGCACATCCGGTGCCCGACTATATGGAACTGTCCCAAGACCTGCCAGATGAGAATGTATTCTCTACAGAAGTAGCCACATGGCAGCTGTATTTCGATGGAGCTGCTAGAACAAGAGGTGCAGGAGCAGGGATCATATTCATTACGCCATCTGGAGGCTTGATCCCATATTCATTCTCCCTCATGACCATATGTTCAAATAATGTTGCGGAATATGAAGCTTTGATCATTGGGCTTGAGATAGCACTAGAGATGAAGATCGACACTTTGCAAGCGTATGGGGATTCTCAACTCATTGTAAGGCAAGTGAACGACGAGTATGCTGTCAAGAATGAAAACCTCGTGCCATACCATCAAAGAGTCAAGTACCTTATGGCACAGTTTCACGAAGTATATGTAAGCCACATTCCCAGATCTGAGAATGACAAAGCAGACGCATTAGCTAAACTGGCAGCATCGTTAACTCTTCCCGATGAAAGAGACATACGGGTTACTGTTGGTGAACGACTGTTATTACCACCCGCTCTCGAACGGATAGAAGAACTTCAAGAAACATGTGCGGTCTCCGTATTTGAAATTGACGAGGAATCAGGTTGGAGAGAGCATATGATTGAGTACTGCCGGAATGGGAAGTTGCCTAGCGATTTGAAGAAAAGAGTGTACATAAGACGAACAGCTCTTCGTTTTACTTATATAAATGATACCTTGTATAGAAGGTCCTTTGATGGGATACTTTTAAGGTGTCTATCAAAAGAAGAAGCAGCACATGCTCTTAGGGACACCCACTCGGGCATCTGCGGAGCTCATCATGGATATTATTAAGAAGGATAGGATATTATTGGCCCACCATGGTACAAGACGCAATAAAATTTGCTCGCGTCTGTAAAGCATGCCAGATACATGGGGATTTCATACACCAACCTCCCCTGCCTCTCCATCCTTCTGTGCTGTCATATCCTTTTGATACTTGGGTATTTGACGTCATGGGTCCTATAAGCCCAAAATCGTCAAAGCAGGACCAATACATACTGGCCGGAACGGATAGTTTCTCCAAATGGTCAGAAGTTGTCCCTCTCAAATCGGTAAAGGCTGAAGATGTCGCCAACTTTATCCGAAGACATATCATCTACCGCTTCGGTGTCCCCTCAAAGATTATATCTGACAATGCCATCTACTTCAGATGTAAGGCCATGGTTCAATTGTGTGAAAAATACAACATACAACATGCATTTTCGTCAAGTTATAACCCCACAGCAAACGGACAAGCTGAAGCTTTCAACAAAGTTCTTGGGGGTATCTTGAAGAAAATGGTCTCAAGAAACAAGAGAGATTGGCATGAACGCTTACCCGAGGCATTATGGGCCTATAGGACTACAGTCCGAATGGCGACAGGGTGCACACCATATAGTTTGGTTTATGGATCCGAAGCAGTGTTACCTCTTGAGATTCAGTTACCATCACTAAGAATAGCCACCCATATAACAAATCCAGATGAAAATGCAAGAGTGAGGCTTGCGGAACTTGAGGCACTTGATGAAAAACGACTTGCTGTCCAACAAAGGCTCGAGATTTATCAAGCACAGGTGGCAGGAGCCTTTAACAAAAAGGTGAAGTTCAGATCATTCAAAGTCGGAGACTTCGTCCTAACCTTACGAAGGCCCATCATCGTCACCAGAAAGTCAAAAGGAAAGTTCAAGCCAAAATGGGAAGGACCTTATGTCATCACCAAGGTCTTTAGCAAGGGGGCATACGAGCTATCAAATGCCGACGGAGATCGTATATACTCATGTGTAAATGGAAAGTTCGTTAAGAAGTTCCACGCATGAAGGGGCTCGCTGGGCTGAAAACCTGAAAGGGCGGTCCAGGCAAAAGTTAGAGCCGGAAAAAAAAAAAAGCTCGATGGGTTGAAAAGCCGGGAAGGCGGCCCAGGAAAAAGTTAGAGCACAAATCTTCCCGAACTACGATGGCTTGATCCCCCAAAAGGGGTACGTAGGTAGTCTAGTTTTAAAACAACTAGATGCAGCCACCCAACCCAAAAATCATCATTCCTGAATCAAATCGGGTGAACTACGTGTGGCTTGATCCTTTCACAGGGTACGTAGGCAGCTTAATTTAAACTAGGCGCAGCCGCAAAATTTGAAAACAAACCACTTTCCTGATTCAGTCAGGGGAACTACGTTGGCTTGATCCCTTAATAGGGTACGTAGGCAGTCTAGTACCAAATTCTAGATGCAGCCACAAAATCATATACTCTATATGAACAGGTTGCAATCAGACGGCACAAAGCCTTACACCTTTGAAGAACTCATGTACGAGTATAAACTACGACAGGTGAAAAGAAAGTTGTCAAACCTCGTACACGCAAAGCTATTACACGCACGACGTGTGAGGGGGCACTGTTTAAACAAAAAAAAAGAAAAAAAAAGAGACGCAGCAAAAAAAAGAAGATCAACATTAGCCATTCCATCTTTTTAAATTTCAAAAGATGGTCAAATAAGTGGTTACAACTTGATCATCAACAGCTGCTGAAATACATGTGATAAGAGTTGAAAGTTTCAAATTCTTGTTACAATTCAATCCCCTTAACACTATAAAAGCAGGTATAGTGTGAGAGGGTGGGGAACAGAAAAAAGGCAGAAAAGAAGGACTCCCGGAGGAGAAGAAGAGAAGAGCAGAAAAAG
Organism: Comarum palustre; assembly: GCA_951800085.1. Taxonomy (NCBI): domain Eukaryota; kingdom Viridiplantae; phylum Streptophyta; class Magnoliopsida; order Rosales; family Rosaceae; genus Comarum; species Comarum palustre. Next base: position 14,573,394 of record OX637591.1, on the reverse strand, counting down.
GGTCTTCTTCATCACCACCAAAAGAATCAGAAAGGTGCAGCTCTCTTTCTTTCTTTTCTCTTTCTTTCTTTTTTGCAGATCCATGCCTCTCTTCTATCATCATCTTCTGCCAGAAGGTGTCCGCAGTCCCTAACTCCTCACTATGGAGTGATGAGGCACACAGCCTTGCATCACTTGCAGAATGGACCACAAAAAAGGCATGAAGGACAAACATTCCAAATTACAAGCCAATATGCCAACAGTGAAAAGCAGAAACTCACCCTTGATGTTTAGAGGATTCCCACAAGCAATGAGGAGTATTCTTTATGTTCAAGCAAGAGGAGGGAGTCACCTGGAAGCTAATCTCGATGTCTCGAAGGAATCTCTATCTGCAAACAAGAGGAGCAACCAAGAAAGGGTGGTCACAATTAGGGGCACAGTGAGAGGCAGGAGTATGAATATAAAGTCTGGAGGCGTGGAGAAGATAGCAAAATAACATTCCCCTGTGCATTAGGACTGAGGAGACTTGAGATTAAAGAAGACATTCAAGCATGAAGGGAGTAATTAAGATATGCATCACACAAAGCATATGTTCAGGAGTGTAAAAAATGAAGTATGAAGACATGGATCACACGAGGCATACCACAGAGGAAACAAATGGAACTTCCTGGACTGTAAACTCACTCAATCAAAATATCATCATCAAAATAGAGTCAAAGTCATGCACAGACAAAACAAGAGTCCAAGAGGTGGACTGATCAAACAAAATCATGATGGAATCTTATTTTGTGCAGCCAAAGTTGACACGTTCAGCTTGCATAAAAAGACAAGTTTCACCATAACATATAATTGTTCCCATCAGTGCTTACCTACAAATCTAGGTGAGAAATCGAAGACACGGCCTCAAAAAGGGTGGAAGTGAATAGCCGAGAAATACCAACTCCAGATAAAGGCACACTGACATCAAAATGTAAGACGAGGTCTAACTGTCAGTATGATTCATGCGAAAGAAGAAGCACATCGAAGGTGAGAGAACTTACAGGTCATACAAACTGCGATGGTGTGAGGAAATTGGAGGAAAAGCACATTCATATATAGAGTCAGTCTCAGAGAATTCATCTTCGACTTAAACTCGGACGCTTGATCTCGATCGCAGTCTCTCAGTTTCTTGGGATTCTTGAAGTCCGGTACTGGGCTCTAGTTGTGGGCAGCAAAGCCCAGTCCATCTTGTGCGCAATACAAAGCCCAAAACAGTTGGGCTTCAAGAAAAATGAGGCCCTCTTCTGCTAGCTCGGGTGTCCAAATCAGTTATTGAACTGCATCACAGGAAGGGTGAATTCAGTGCGAACCAATCGACACATTGACAGAAACTCAAGCTCAAGAGCACTGGAACTAATTGAACAAGAACCATAAGACAATGCAATAGGGCGATTCACTATGTTTGCGAGTTCACAACAAAAACAACAATGGTGCTTCTACTCTACCTGAAGGCGCACCCAACTCCTCTCGTCGAAGTCTCAATGGCGAATAGAGCTTGAAACTTCCGGTCATTGCCCATCTGCGATCCGATCCGATCTCTGTCAGAGAAGAGAAACTGAATCAATTTGGGAAAGGAAAACAAGCAGAAACTGGCGAAATCAAATCAAGGAATAATCCTCACCTGATCTGCGCAGAAATCCCCAAATTGCAAGCTCCGATCCGCTCCAAAGGTAACCCAAACGCTACCCCACCTCCGAGTCGATTGACACACCCAAATCTGTCTCTCTCACCTGGGTTTCGACGAACAGAAAGAAGAATGAAAGGTGAAGAAGCAAACAGAAAAAGAATGGACAGAAGGAGGAGTGAATGAAAATGAACAGGAGAGGGAGAAAGGCCGGCGAGAAAGAGAAACTTACCCAGTAAGTCGAGAAAGTGAAGATGAACACAAGCCAGGCCCTAAGATCCCATCTCCGAATTAAACCAGCACACTTGATCTTCATCTGACCATCGAAAGCATCCAAGCTTATCAGTGAGGATTTTTCTTCTTCCGTCGCAAAAGAAAGAAGTGGAGGATCCTGACCTTGGGCCAGTATTGATGGGTTACGGATCGAAGGGCAGACAAGAAGGGAGAAGAAAAGGATTTAGGGGATCCGGCGATCTCGCCTCGGTACCGAGAAGAAGAAGAAGAAACTGAGGAACAGAAGAAAGAAGGAACTGAAGAAGGAAAGAAGGAATGGCGAAGGAAAAAAGAATAAGGGGAATAAATGGGCCGGGCCTCCAAAAATCTGGGCCTCCAACTGAGTCTGGTCTCTTGGGCCTGCCAAGGAAAAAGCCCGGTAACTAAAGCTTCAACAGAAAAATAAAAGAGACCCATGGGCCTTCAATAAAAAAAAGGACATTGGGCTCCGGTTATCTTCATTATGGGCCTTCAAAAAGAAAACAAGCCCAACTCCACTAACTTTGCAGTATAAAGCCCAATCCAAGTCCCAAGGCCCAAATCAAAGATCTGCGGGCCTCTTGCAAACAAAATGGAAACAGACCCACTTTGCTAAAGACAGCAGCACAAAAGCCCGGTTTAAATTTCAAGGCCCAACAACAAAATACGATGGGTGCCCAAATCAAATAAAATGCCTCCAAGGAAAATCTATGGGCCTCTCACAAATGAAAGGGAAATAAGCCCACAAAAGACAATGCAAGTCCAAATACAGCAGTGTAAAAAGCCCACTTCAAGTCTCAAGGCCCAACTGCAAAGCCCAGGATGATGGGTGTCCAAATTAAATCAGCAGACACTCTACCAAATTGAGTGTCAACAAGGAATACAATTGATGGATTCAAAAATATGTGTACATCCGTCAAATTTCAAAAGTCGGTACAAAACCGCAAATTCAAATCCCAATGAACTACGGTCGGTTTGATCCCCTCAAAAGGGGTACGTAGGCAATCTAGCGACCCACTAGATACAACCACCATTCTAAACAGAATCCCTGACACCACCAGTCAAATACGGCCAGTCCAAATGACTTTAGTCAAATTCTCAAATCACAGAAAAATCAAATGTGAACTACATCGGTTTGATCCCTTTACTGGGTATGTAGGCAGTCTGGATTTAAATCTGGATGCAACCACCGCTCCAAATAAAGTCTCGGATCTTCTGAAGCCTCACTCCATAACACATATGCCTTCAGATACAAATCCGAACACTACTCTAATTAAAAAATCAGAGCCCTCCAATAAGTCATTCACTTGTTGGGGATCTTGAACTACGAATGGCTTGATCCCTTCCCCGAGGGTACGTAGGCAACCCATTCAAAATTCCGGGTGCAGCCACAAAAACAAACAAACCCAAACACCCCTCTAGTTGGTATTTTCATTCGGAATCAAAGGGTTTTCCTCTTGAAATAAGGGGATGTAATTAAGAGATATTCTTATCTTGAATAGTTCGAACTTAACATAATAAAAGTTCTAGCTCCCTCAATGAGATAGAATGAGATTATGTTGAGTATATTAATTTACTATTTTTGCTCAACAATGACTTTCCTAGTTGGATCCGGAGAACTCTCCTAGGTGAACCAGAAAAGTTGCTTTACTGTCCAAATTCCTCTTTTCTTAAGTTGAATATGAGTGCCGTATACTTACATGGTGATGTAGGATTTGCTTTAAGACATGGTCAGAGATTCTAAAGTTCACAGACTTTGTGGACTGTGTTAAGGGCCACTTGGAAATCATCTATTCTGCAGGTTGATCTCTCTCTCGGAGCAAGGAGTATACCCCTTCTCCCCCTTTCCTATATTGTCCTCCCTTTTCTTTTATTTTTTAAATTTTGGATTGATCATTGTTTAGAGATTCTTGTTTTTGTGATTATTTCTGAAAACTCTGGTGCAGCTGAGAGAAGATCTGAACTAGAATGTGAGAGTGTTGGTAGGTTGGGTTGTGGATTGGTCAAAAACTTAGCTCTGTGTTTGGATCACAAAATTTGGGGATCGGGTGGTGTGGATGTTGGAACTGGTTTGTACCATGCGGTGATACATGTGTGAAATGTGAGTGTTATGACGAATTAGGTATGACACGAGATCTATAGTGGTTCACCTTACCTTTGGTGGGTAAGGCTACGTCCACTTAACATGTACTAGAGTTTGGGTGGCAGATTGTCTTCCCTAAGTATTACAAGTCGCTATCTAGTATGTAGCTATCTAATCAACATCGTTAATAAGGAGGAGGGGTCTCCTATTTATAGGAAGAGGAGACTCCATCCTTTTATACATTTCTGATGTGAGACAAGATATCCAAAATGTATTTCGTGAGGCCATGTTGGTGAGGCCGGCAATGTGACTTTCTGATGTCGGATCAGTGACTTTCAGGTGTCGCATAGCTTACATGACAGGCTTCGTGATATATATCATAGTCGAGTCTCGTTATGGCTTACGGGCCTACATATATGGTGTTACTTATGCTTGATGGTGGAGGCACATTTGTGGCTACGCCAACAAGTCCTCGAGGTCCCTAATTAAGAGAGCCTTCTTGGTTGGTGAGTTAAAACCAAATCACCAAGCAAAAGTAATTCCTATGAGGCGTCTAGCCCTACCATTCCCTGTGCTCCTTAATCAAGAAGGGTCACTGTCTGTTGTTGCTGATGGCGTAGTCTCGTCTTTTGGTGTTGATGGCGAACTCTTACCTTTTTGCACTGATGACGAACTCTCGTCTTTTAACGCTAATGGGAAACTCTCACTGAATAATATACTTGTTTTCCTGCACACATGTAACAAAGAAAATACTGGTAGTTGATTACTTACAACCATAGGTGAATCCGTAGATATCGGAGACTAATCGTGTAATGTAGTTGACCTCTTACAACTAAAAGTATTTCAGTATATTCTGGAGACTACTCGTGTAAGGTAGATGACCTCTTATATACATGTGATCAAGTATACGAATCAGCACCCTTGCATTTTCAGTTTGCGACGAGGTCATACAATGAAGTAAACAATGTAAGAAGTGGTGCTATGAAGCCGCCATATAATGGCCATCTAAAATTTCAATTTGTAGTGGCGATGTGTAGCTTCTCGCTACTCGTATATACAAATATACTATTGAAAGCCAAGTTTACCATGCTAGTGGCAAGTACCATTTAGACTTACATGAAGTCATGCTTTTTATAGATATACATATGACGGTTTGCATTGTGATTGTTCAAAATAACGACATGTGCGTACTGTCTATCAAGCATATGTATACATACATATATGTGGTCACAGGGCGAGTTATTGATCAATGCTAACCATCATGGCTATAACTGAGTGACAAAAGGGGATGTGGTCACAGAACTCAGACATGGATATTGCCTTCATAGTCTGAAGTCATGCATAAAAAGGTATGTGACGGACAGCGAACTGGGGTGCATAGCAGCATATAGAATCTCATTCAAAAGAACTTGGTCTAGTCAATTAAGCATTTGCTATATTAACATGTAGACAATTAAGCATGCTTCTAGTTCCCATAGTACGAATATAGATCCAGGAACTTATCTGGTTGAAATGGCGTTAAGAGACTGGTCATGCTAGTGTCATAACAAGTCAACAGCGATGCCAAAGAGATGCTAAAGCAAACTAATGCCTTGTTGAATGCGAAACAAGTACAAGAACAGAGTGTATAGCAGTAGTCATGGAACATTGCTGGTTAACATCCAACAGAGATGCCTGCTCCGCCACTGAACAGGACATGGTCACAACCGATTCCGCCATTCCATGAGAGCGGAGTGCAAAGAACGATTTCATAGAGCGGCATATGGAGCCGTGTTTGGAGGATGATACCACAAAGATGGCTCTATTTGGGATCGGGCTTGTCAATGGTGATTCTGCTCTCCCTAGCGTGTCGCCCTCGCAAGGAGATCGAGCCGCAGTGGTCGAGTGGCGTGCCTTCACTTTTAATGGTGAAGCCCCTGTTGGTACTGTTGGATTTGTTGGAATAACTTGCGCAGCAAGTCAAAACTGTGTTGATCTTCAGCTATCAAATTGTCTTCTGTTAGAATAAATCCTAGTCTTAGGGAGTAGTTAGTTGTTTGAATTGTTCTTCCTTAGTTTTAGCAGCGATTTGAACGTTGTAATCTTGATCCCTTACTTTCTCTATTTCTGTTATAATGGCTCTATATAAAGCCAAGCATTCAGTTAATAAAACTCAAGCTTTACAGCTAAAATTCGTCTGTGTTTTGATATCAGCAGTTCAAACAGTGGTATCAGAGCCCTCTTATAGGGCCTGATTTTTGAGAGGAAGAGATAGAAGGAGAGAAAGAGAGTTTGGGTGAAAGGGAAACACCTCGAGAGCAAAAACACGAGTGTGAAGAGATGGGAGATGGAAACAGTTTCCTGAGCATTCCCAAATTCGATGGAGATTATGATCACTGGTCAATGCTCATGGAAAACCTGTTACGATCCAAAGAATATTGGAGTTTGGTGGAGAATGGATACGAAGAACCTGAAAATCTGGAGAATCTTTCTGCATCACAACGCAGAATTTCAGAAGAACAGAAGCTGAAAGATTTGCGAGCCAAGAACTATTTGTTCCAGTCCATAGACAAGAACATCCTCACGACGATTACACAAAAAACCACCTCAAAAGCTCTCTGGGATTCGATGAAGAGGAAATATCAAGGAAACATCAGGGTTCAACGAGCACAACTTCAGAGGCTGAGGAGAGATTTTGAGATACTGGAGATGAAATCTGGTGAGTGTGTTAACGATTATTTCTCTAGAGTTATGATGGTTGCAAATGATATGAGGGGAGCTGGAGAGGAGATGGAGGATGCTAAGATTGTTGAGAAAATCATGCGCACATTATCAGAAAAGTATAACTATATAGTATGCTCGATTGAAGAATCAAAAGACATCAACATCTTGTCCGTGGATGAGTTGCAGAGTTCGTTATTGGTTCATGAGCAAAAGCTCAAACGAAACGATGTGTAAGAGCAAGCCTTAAAAGTCACAAATGGACGAGATATAAGAGAAGAAGAAAGAGCTGGTGCAAGAGGAAGAGGACGCAGTGGTTTCAACAATGGATATAGAGGAAGAGGGAGAGGTAGAGGAAGGGTATTCAACAAAGCCCTCACTGAGTGCTATCGATGCCACAAATTAGGGCATTTTCAGTGGGAATGCCCCAGTTTTGCACATTATGCTGAGTGTACTGAACTAGAAGAAAGAGAAGAAATGCTGCTGATGTCTTATGTAGAGATGGAAGGGTCCACACGAGAAGAGATATGGTTTCTAGATTCTGGCTGTAGTAATCACATGAGTGGAGATAAGAAATGGTTCTCAGAGCTGGATCATTCCTTCAAACAAAGTGTAAAGTTGGGCAACAACTCGAAGCTAGCTGTCATGGGAAAAGGTAACATTCGGATGAAAGTAGAAGGAAAGGTCATGGTTATCACTGAGGTATTTTATATTCCTGATCTCAAGAATAACCTAATCAGTCTAGGACAATTACAAGAAAAGAAGTTAGCTATCTTGATCAAACATGGCTGCTGTTGAGTCTATCACGATGAGAAAGGATTACTTATGCAAACTATGATGACTGCAAATCGTATGTTTGTGTTGTTAGCTTCTCTGTCCACTAATGTTTCAGAACCAGTATGTTTTAAAGTAAATATTGATGACACCACTACCCTATGGCACCAAAGATTTGGTCACCTTAATATGAAGGGATTAAGGACTTTGGCTTATCGAAAGATGGTGACAGGATTACCTATTCCAAGGAGCAATTCAAAAGTATGCAGTGAGTGTGTGGTGGGAAAGCAGCAACGTGATTCTTTTTCAAAGAAGAGTGTATGGAGAGCATACAGATCACTACAACTTGTTCATTCAGATATATGTGGACCAATCACTCCTGAGTCTCTCTCACATAAAAGGTATCTCATCACTTTTATTGATGACTATAGCAGGAAAATGTGGATTTATTTCTTACATACAAAGTCAGAAGCCTTAGATGTGTTTAAAAGGTTCAAGATCATGGTGGAAAAGGAGATTGGAAGTTATATTAGCTGTCTGCGTACTGATAGAGGGGGAGAATTCACTTCAACAGAGTTTAAAAGCTACTGCAGTACAAATGGAATCAGCCGTCAACTTACTGCAGCCTATTCTCCACAACAAAATGGAGTTGCAGAGAGAAGAAATCGAACTTTAATGAACATGGTACGATGCATGCTTGCTACCAAAGCTGTACCTAAAGATTTCTGGCCAGAAGCAGCAAACTGGGCCACTCATGTGCTCAATCGTTGTCCAACATCTGCTCTACAAAACAAAACACCCGAAGAAGCATGGAATGGAACAAAGCCATCAGTAGAGCATTTCAGGGTGTTTGGATGCATTGGACATGTCCTTATTCCTAATGCCAATAGGAAGAAACTGGATGAGAAAAGTTTTAAATGCATTTTCATGGGAGTCAGTGAGGAATCCAAAGCTTTCAGGATGTATGACCCTGAAACGGAGAAGATAGTTGTCAGCAGAGATGTAGTGTTTGAAGAAAATAAGAAGTGGGATTGGAGAAAGACAGCAGGAAAGTATACTAGCACAGAGCTGCTAGTAGATGAAGAGAATGATGCAACAGAAGAAGATGAAGTGAATGATGCAACAGAAGAAATTACAAAGGTGGCAGGTGAAGAAGCAGAAGAGAATGAAGGAGACAATAGGAGAGAAGAAACCAACCAAACACAAGGGGGGAGAAGAAGAGAGCCAGTGTGGATGAGAGACTATGTAACTGGAGAAGGGTTATCTGAAGAGGAAGAAGAAATTGAAAATCTCACTATGGGATTGCAGCAGCTTGGACTGTTTGCATGCAATGATCCCAGCACATTCGAAGAAGCAGTAGGAAGTCAAGTTTGGAGGGAAGCAATGAACCGTGAAATTCAAGCAATTGAGGAAGCCGGAACTTGGGAGTTGACAGAACTACCAAAAGGAGGAAAGGTGATAGGGGTAAAATGGATTTACAAAACAAAACTTAATGAGAAAGGTGAAGTTGAGAAGCATAAAGCTCGGCTTATGGCAAAAGGATACACACAACAAGAAGGAATTGATTACACAGAGGTGTTTGCACCTGTGGCACGTTGGGATACTATCAGATTAACACTAGCATTTGCAGCAAATCAAGGTTGGAAAGTTTTTCAGCTTGATGTTAAAAGTGCTTTTCTACATGGAGAGATCAAGGAAGAGGTGTTTGTGGAGCAACCGAAAGGTTATGAGGTGAAGGAAGAGAAAAACAAAGTCTACAAGCTTAAGAAGGCTCTGTACGGACTACGACAAGCTCCTCGTGTCTGGTTTAGCAAGATTGAGTCCTATTTTGTTGAAGCTGGTTTTGAGAAGAATCACAGTGATCACACTCTGTTTATAAAGAAAAGTGAAGCAGGAGGTATTCTCATTGTGAATTTATATGTTGATGATTTGATTTATACAGGAAACAATGAGAAGATGTTCAAGGAGTTCAGGAGCTCAATGCAAGAAAAGTTTGAAATGACAGATTTGGGGTGCATGAAGTACTTTCTTGGCATTGAAGTAACACAGAGTCCAAATGGGATTTTTATTTGTCAAAAGAAGTATGCAAATGAAGTTTTGGAGAGATTTGGGATGCAAAACAGTAAACCAGTAAACAATCCTATTGTTCCAGGTTATAAACTTTCAAAGGAAGCAGGAGGAGGAAAAGTAGATGCAACAGGCTATAAACAATTGGTAGGAAGTCTTATGTATTTAACTGTCACTAGACCTGATCTAATGTATGTGGTAAGCCTAGTAGCTCGGTTTATGGAAGCTCCAACTGAAACACATAAACAAGCAGTGAAGAGAGTACTTCGCTATGTGAAGGGTACTACAGGGTTGGGACTGCTCTATAGGAGAAGAGGAGAAGAAGGAATAGTTGCTTATTCTGATAGTGATTACGCAGGAGATCTTGATGACCGCAAGAGTACCTCATGCTATGTCTTCAAGATGAACAATGGAACAGTTGCTTGGAGTTCTAAAAAGCAGCCGGTGGTGTCACTCTCCACTACCGAAGCTGAGTTTATTTCTGCCGCTGCTTGTGCCTGTCAAAGTATATGGATGATGAGGATACTTGGAAAACTTGGACCTGAGCAAAGTAAGCGTACTATTTACTGTGATAATAGTTCCACCATTAAGCTTTCGAAGAATCCGGTTATGCATGGTAAGAGTAAGCACATACATGTTCGATTTCATTTTCTACGAGAGCTTACAAACGAGGGAACTGTCGAATTGGTCTACTGTGGCACCAAGGATCAGCTTGCTGACATTATGACCAAACCTCTCAAGTTGGAGTTGTTCTTAAAGATAAGAAAGGAGCTCGGAATGTGCAGTGTTGAAGAATTAAACTGAATATTGCAAACATAGTTCAGTTTAAGGGAGGGTTTGTTGGATTTGTTGGAATAACTTGCGCAGCAAGTCAAAACTGTGCTGATCTTCAGCTATCAAATTGTCTTCTGTTAGAATAAATCCTAGTCTTAGGGAGTAGTTAGTTGTTTGAATTATTCTTCCTTAGTTTTAGCAGCGATTTGAACGTTGTAATCTTGATCCCTTACTTTCTCTATTTCTGTTATAATGGCTCTATATAAAGCCAAGCATTCAGTTAATAAAACTCAAGCTTTACAGCTAAAATTCGTCTGTGTTTTGATATCAGCAGTTCAAACAGGTACGCCATGAAGAAGCGGCGGCCACAGATAGCGGAGACAGAGAGCGGTGATTCAAGAGAGCGATATCAGAAAGCGGAAGGGCAGAAAACGACAGAGAGCGATTCGCTCCCTTCATTGTTGTTTTTTTGTATGTCGCTGTTTGAAGGGTGGGGTTGAGAGCTGTTCATGCATATAAGTTCAAGGAGGAGAAGGGTCAAGTGGCATATCCATGCATATATTCAAACGATTGTAAACAAACGTCACAAGATGTCGTCATTTAGGAATTTGAAAAATAAAAACGTTACAAGACTTGGCTCTTTCATAGTGACGAAACATTTTGTATCAGATTCCTGGTCAATGTTGGAACTGGTTTGTACCATGCGGTGATACAAATGTGTAATGTGTGTGTTATGGCTAATTAGGAATGATACAAGATTTATAGTGGTTCACTTTGTCTTTGTTTGACAAGACTACGTCCACTTAATATGTACTAAAGTTTAGGTGACGAATTGCATTCCCCAAGTATTACAAGTCGCTAGCTATCAAGTATATAGCTATCTAATCAATATCGTTAATAAGGAGGAGGGATCTCCTATTTATAGAAAGAGGAGGCTCCATCCTTTTATACATTTCCGATGAGGGACAGGATGCCCAAAATGTGTTCTGTGAGGGCATGTTGGTGAGACTAACAATGTGACTTTCCGATGTCGGATCGACGACTTTCGAGTGTTGTTGCATAGCTTGCATGACAGACTTCATGATATATGTCGTAGTCGAGTCTCGTTATGACTTGTGGACCAACATATATGGTGTTACTTATGCTTGGTGGTCGAGAGACATTAGTGGCTACGCCAACAGTGGATGTGGGTGATGCTAGTTATAGTAGATGAGAGAGATTAGTGGTGGTTGACATACCCGTACAACCCATCAAAATTTTGGATTTGTGAGATTGGTGTTTCTTTTGACTTTGGAGAGTGAGCTGGATAACTTGAGCGGTTGTCATAAAGTAGAAAGCATAAAATCTAAAATTACCCTTTTTAAAAGAAATAATTTCAAAGAGTTAACGGATTGACACCATGTACTATTAATGTGCAGGGTTTTGATTGTCATTTACCGTTTTGATATTTTTTGAAACTTCATACACTAAAATTATGGATGAGTCATTTATCATATACTGTTTTCTAAGAGCACCTCCCATCCTAAGCTATAAAGCTAAATTTGGCTTAAGACCACTCCCACCATAGACTAAATCATAATTTCTAAGATAACAAATTTGGCTTGAGCTATTTGATAAGCCAAATTTGGCTTACCATTTCAGTAAGGTAAAGCTATTTTTTTATTCAAAATTAGTTTATTTACTGAATTGCCCTCTCACCTACTATTTATTCCATCTCCTATCCATTTTTAATTTTAACTAAAAAACGTTTAATACCTCACAACTACATAATTAAAAACACATTTCTATCAAATTTTTTTACTATCATGAAGACCTCGATGAGATCTTTCATATGAGCTCAATATTGAATATATTTTGATAAAATCATTCATATGATTATTTATTTAATTAATAAAAATACATGATTATTGAAATAAAAACGTACATACTTAACAAAACTACAATAAGAAACATGACCAATACTAATAAGAGAAAATTGTAGACTACTTAGACACCAATATTATTATGAATAAAAATATGAATATGATTCTCCACCACTTCAGTTGTATTAAGAAGCTCTTCCATTTCCATCGCTTGTTCCGATACCACCACTTCCTCCATAATCTCTACCATCTCCATATCCATAAAATCTCATTCCTCCATAATCACCAATTCCTCCATAATTTGGCGGTTCTCCATACTTCTTGATCCATATTGACATTGGCGAAGCCTCTAGTGTTGAATGTAGCTTGTGTCATTTTGGAACGGGTTGAAGGGACCGGAATTGCCAGAGCCAAACATCATCGATGGTTGTTGTAAAACT